>CM061748.1:281928700-282618075 GCA_030979885.1 Lolium multiflorum
AGGCTTGATCTTCCGAATGGTTCCTTCAAGGATCAATGAATTCATCTCTTTTGCTAATACTTGATCATGAGAGACTGAGTTTGAACATGAGTTGAAGATGCTTCTTGATCATCATGATCTTGCTCAATGGGTTGAGGGCTTTCTTCTTGTTCTTCTAGATGTGGCTCATCTTGAGTGGAGGATACATCTTGGGCTGTACTTGATGGTTCAACTTGAGTTGAGCTAGGCTCAACTTGAGGTGAGCTGATACTTCGATTCCATCACCTTGATCATCACTATGGCTTCCATGGGCCGGATGTGTCCAATGCCCATATGCTTGATGGCACTAGATGGATCATCATCATTAACTGCAACACATGGAACAACTGCTCCACTTGGGAGCCATTATCCCCCAAGAACACCACGTCACAAGATACTTCCATAGTCCATGGACCGGTTGTAGTATCTACAGGCGTGAGAGTTCTCCGCATATCCACAAAATGCCTCTATAGTTCTAGTTTCAAATTTACCAAGCTTCCTTATTGTTCTTAACAAGACATTTGCACCCAAAGACACGAATGCATGACATTAGGCTTGTTACATTGTGAGAAGCCCATATGGAGTTTTGTTGTGAGGGGGTTATGTAAAGTGTTTCGCTTGAGTAGTGGGATGTCGTAGAGATGGCTTCCTCTCAAAAGTTGTAAGAGTTGAATTCACTCAATGGTTCTCTGCCATCTCAATGATAGTCCGGCTCTTCCTTTCAACAACATTTTGTTGAGGAGTATATGGAGCTGAAAATCACATGCTTGATGCCCTACTATCAACAAACTCTCGCATAGCATAGAAAAGGCAATAGTGGCGAAACTCAAAATTGATCCTGCATTCATATGCACCGTTGCTTGGCGAAGGTGATGAACTCCTAAGGGTCTCATCCTTAGACTTATGTAATGAGAAAGACCCAAGAGTATCTTGAGTAATCATCAACAATGACAAGTCCACACTGCTCTCACCAAGAGTATCATAATGTGATGCCCAAAGAGATCCAAATGAAGGAGCCCCAAAGGCCTAGATGTGGTGACGATACTCATAGATGCTCTTCTGAGTTGTTTTCCTGCTTACACATGCACCGCATACACGATCTTTTCTCAAAAGAAATGCCGGTTGGTCCAACAATGTGCTCACCTTTAGGAGTTGTTTAAGATTCCCCATGTTAACATGACCAAGGCCATGCCACAACCAACCTTCTGGCCATGCTTACCATTAGACATGTGGAGGAGGGGCTCTCTTTCGAGAGGTCAACCACGTAAAAGTTGTTCTCCACATATCCAATAAGTCCAATTTGAGATTGTCACTCCTAAAGACTTCAACATAATACTTAGTAAAATATGAATTATAACTGCATCGGCAAGATGATATATAGAAAGCAAGTTATAACCAAGGTGTTCACATGACCGTCTCAAGGCACAAGTCCATAGAGTGCCACCCTGCCATACCCAAGTACCTTTCCCTTTGAGTTGTCACTACAAAGGTAATGCTTGACTTCTTGTTAATATCTTCAATGAATTGGCCACACCCCTTCCTCCGGTCATATGATTGGCGCATCCACTATCAAACACCCACTTGGACCACCTGAGGAATACCCCTACAAAATCAAGTAGAGATTTAGAACCCATTGATTAATGGGTTCTCTAGTCATGGCAACAAGATCTTTTGTACCCAAATTGAGACCTTCTATAAGCATAGCCATTACGAGGACCAACATAGTTAGCATAAACATCACCATAATAATCAAAAAATAAAGCATAGTGATTGTTTGGGCCCGTGCGGTCACCACTAGTGGCTTTGCCCTTTTGGGCTTTGCCATCATTAGTGACCTTCTAGTTCTTTTCCGGGCTTTTCTTTCTTGTAGTTGTTCTTTTTGTAGGGCTTGGGATCTACTGAAACCATACGCTTGATTGTTTGACCTTGCTTACTCTCAAAAGGTCATCCAATCCCATCTTACTTTTGGTTGTGGTGAACTTGTTCTTTCTCTTCAACTCTAACATTTTCCTCAAGAGTAGTTGCTTGTTCACAAGCCGTTCATTAAGATAATAGTTGAGACCATATTTGGTTACCAGCATTCAAGATATGTATTGGTCTCCAATACAAAGATAGTTCCTCTTGTAAACGAACATGTTCCGCAAAAAGCTTAGCATGCTCACTAGTAAAGGTGGTGGAGGAACTAGCAACATTTTTATCAACAATAATCATTCATTGATTCAAGAGCTTTAGAGTAGGTTTCTTGGAGTAGGTCATGGTTCTTTCCAAGTTTTTGAGCTCATCCTTGACAAGCTTGTTAGCTCTTTCAAGGTGGTCAAGATCCCTAGTGAGAGAAGCATGAGCAACTTCAAGTTCCTCCTTTGATGCATTAAGCTCTTGGGTCAAAGATTGAGCCCTTTTAATAGTTTCAAGATCCTTAACTTTATCTAGTTCATAAGTTTCACCTAGTTGCTTAAGGCCTTGAGATATGCACCTTTCTTGCTTAGCTCTTGTCTTAGGAGATTGAATCTCCTTCCCTTATTATTCAAATGATATTCTAATTCCTCAATGGACTCATCCTTTTTGGAGAGTCCATCAAGAAATCAAATTTGACAAGAGCTCCTACGAAGGGTGCATCTAACATTGCAAAGTCACACTTAATTCATCTTGATTTTCAGCTTCATTGTCAAGGACACTGGACAAAGAAGGTGGGGGTTCCATTACCTTGGTTTCTCTTGCCATAAGACAAGAGCCAATGGTTGTAGATGAGGAAGAGTCGCTGAGTCATCATCTTGAGTTATTCTTGCCATAAAGGAAGAACCAACATCATTCTCCGTGGAGTAACCTTGGAGTAGTCTGAAGAGTGACCCTGGCTTAGAGAAAGCCAAACTGGCCACTCCGGCTTCCTTCTCCTCATCTTCCTCTTCTTCATCGGACAAGTACTCGGCCCCAACAAAGGCTCTTCCCTTGTTCCTCTTGTATCGGTCGTTGATTGGGTTTGGCTTCAATCTTGGCTTGACCCCTTTGATGAACTTTGGCTTGTCTACCCTTTTCTCATAAGGGCACTCATTTGCAAAGTGGCTATCTTCATCACAATTGTAGCAAGTTCTCTTCTTCTTCTTGTCATTGAGGAGCATTGGCAACTTTCCCTTGTACTTCTTGGCAAAGAAGGCAAAGTCGGTAGCGATGTCACTAGTTGAGGTCATCTCCTCATCTTCCTCAATGGTATATTCTTCTTCTCCTCCATGGTCAGCTCTAGCCTTGAGGGCAAGGTTGTGTGACGCTTCATGGTTGTGTGAGGCTTCATCAACACGGTTCATTTCCATGAGCCTTTTTCCCGCCTTGGCCATGTTTTCATTGGCGGCCACATAGGAGACTAGATCATCGGAGTTCAGATCGGCACTCTTGGTTATGATTTGCAAGTTGAGTGCAAGGTTGGTATCTTCTTGCTTGACAGCAATCATAGCAATGACCTTGGACTTTATGAATCCTTCATTCATCTCAAAGCTGTCATCATACTTCTCAGCACCAAGTCCCTTGATCCTTACTCTAAGAGCACCAAGCCTTGCATAGGCATCGGCTATGGATTCTCCTTCTCGAATCATGAACCGGTGAGCTGCTTTGCGGTCTCATAAAGAGATGATTGGATCAAATCGGTTCCCTCTTGGTACTACGATTCGATCCCACAACTCTTTAGTGGAGTCGATGTCATTGACTTGATCAAGGAGCTTGCGATTGATGCCACTTCTAATCTTGTCACGTGCGGAGGCATTGAGTTGACGGTTGTAGAACTCGGTGGAGGTCAACCGAACGGGATCTTGTGGCTCCCGGTATCCATGAAGAATGATCTCCCATAGCTCCACACTGCGGCTGCGAATATGAGATTCCATAGAAGATTTCCAATGTGGAAAGTGAGTTCCATCAAAATGGGGAACGGTCCCACTATGGTTTATATGAGGCATGGGTGAAGTGTTTCTAGGATAGTCATGGTTAACTTCATGGAAGGATTCCTTAGAGGCCGAAACCCCACTAGGAGCTCCTCCAGTAGTTAGGTTCTTAAGCATGACAGACATTTCTGCTTTTTCTTCTTCTCGGCATCATATGCCAAGAATCTAGATTTCATTTCTTTAACCGAAAGGTTAGAGTCATCATCTAGACCCTCGAATAGTTTATCCATCTCACTCTTAAGGCGGTGAAGCCCTTAAAAAGAGTCCAAGCTCTGATACCAATTGAAAGTATAGAGATGGTAAACTAGAGGGGGTGAATAGGTTTCTACAGATTTTAATTCTTTCTTTGCAATATTAGGCTTTGCGGAATATAAAGGTGAGCCTAATGCAAACTAGGTGAAGCAACCTATATGAGGATACAACTAACTCGAGCATGAAGGCTCTCACAGGCAGTTAAATCACAAGTAAGGAGTTCGGTTAGAGATAACCGATAGCACGCGGAGACGAGGATGTATTCCCGTGTTCCCTTGCTTTGCAACAAGGTACGTCACGTTTGGAGGAGTGGAGGTCCCACGAAGGATTCCCCGCGAAGGCTCACCTATTCTCAGCCTATCCCACGAAGGAATAGCTCTCTCACTTGTGGTAGACTTTGAGGTAGCCTCCAAACCTTCACAATCTTGCCCGGAGCAGATCCACAGCCCGGATGCTTCCGGACTCCTCGTGCCCACCTAGGGTTTCCAAAGAACCCTAGGAAGCAAGCTTCTTGATGAATACAAGGGGAATAAGATTTGGCTTGGTAGAATGGTAGATCGGGTCCTCCTCTATCGTTTCCCCGAAGGGATTTGAGTTTGGGTGGAGGAGGTAGATCTGAGGCTTTTGGTGTTTCTAACAATGGAGTATGAGAGAAGGAGCTCAAGAACAACTTGTAGTGTGTCTGATTGTCTAGAGGTAGAGAAGGGCTATTTATAGTGTTCTTCGAAATATGGCCGTTGCCACTTGCCACCTCAGCATTTTCCTCGACAAACCGGTTGACCGGGCCACAGATCGACACTCCGGTCCGTGAGGCCTGGCTGACCGATCGCTGACCGGCTCTTTGCGTCGTCCTGGTGCTTCTCCGGTTGGTGGCCGGTTGTGCCAGTTGCCGCCCGGTCGACCGACGAGCCCAAGACCCGCTGGCCAGGGCCGTTGACCGATCGCAAACCGGATCTCAAGCCCTCCATTGAACCTGTTGCCGCTTTGCTGATCGGGACACGACGTGATCGGGGCTTGTCTGTCCTATGGATCGTCGTGGACTGATTTCTCCTAACCCCTTTTGATTGTTGTTGAAATGGGGGTCTCCTTTAGCCTTCTTGTTCCTTTGATTCACCATTTACGCCTCATTGCCTAATACCTGAGATTATCCTTTAAAAACACATTAGGCCAAATACTTTAGCACGGTGTCATCGTTACCAAAATAATGGATAAGGGTGAAATACCCTTACACGACCGATTAAATCAGTTAATCTTACGCATTCCGACTAATCGCTACTCCCAAGCCGGCCGAGCAGTTAACGTTTACTGATTTGCTTAACATTGCTATTAATGAGAAGAGTTTTTCTTATGCCAAAAATAATGATACTTTTATGCATATGAACCATGATAAGAATGTTTTAAGTGATGGTTATATTGTGTATTTCATCAATGATGCTACTGGAAAGTTATTATGAGAGAGGGAAACATGGTTATATGCATCTTAATAATATTAAGTTTCTCTATATGCTGAAAATTTTGAAATTACTCGTGTTTTATCTTCCTATGCTTGTCACTTTGTTCTTCATGAATTTATTTGTGTACAAGATTCCTTTTCATAGGAAGTGGGGTAGGCTTAAATGTGCTCCTTTTGCTTCATTTTCTATTTTCATGAGAGCATCATTAAAATTACCGAGCCCATCTTAATGGCTATAAAGAAAGAACTTCTTGGGAGATAACCCATTTGTTTATTTTGCTAATGCTTTGTTGTGTCTTGGAAGTATTACTCGTAGCAACCTCTCCTTATCTTTATTTTCTGTATTGTTGTGCCAAGTAAAGTCTCGATAGAAGGTTGATACTAGATTTGGATTGCTGCGCAAAACTTATCTGTCATGAATTTGAGTACATCTCTCTATAGAAGAATCAAAAAATCTGCCAATTTTCATGCGTGATCCTCGATATGTACGCAACTTTCATTAGTTTTGAGTTTTTCCATCTGAGCAAGTTAAGTGCCTCGAAAAATTCGTCTTTACGAACTGTACATTTTGACAGATTCTGCCTTTTATTTCGCATTGCCTCTTTTTTGTGTTGAGTGGATTTCTTTGTTCCATTAACTTTCAGTAGCTTTGGGCAATGTCCAGAAGTGTTAAGAATGATCGTGTCCTCTCTGAATATGTGAATTTTTATTATGCACTAACCCTCTAATGAGTTTGCTTTAAGTTTGGTGTGGAGGAAGTTTTCAAGAGTCAAGAGAAGAGGATGATATAATATGATCAAGAAGAGTGAAAAGTCTAAGCTTGGGGTGCCCCGTGGTTCATCCTGCATATTTCAAGAAGACTCAAGCCGCAGCTTGGGGATGCCCAAGGCATCCCCTTCTTCATCGACAACTTATCGGTCACTTCTAGTGAAACTATATTTTTATTCCGTCACATCTTATGTACTTTACTTGGAGCGTCGTGTGCTTTTATTTTCGTTTTGTTATTTTCATTCTCTGAATAAATTCATGCTCATGTGTGGGAGAGAGACACGCTCCGCTTTTTCATTTGAACACTTGTGTTCTTCGCTTTTACTTTTAGTGTTCAATGGCAAAAGTTGATCGCTTCATCATTGTTATTTGGTTGGAAACAAAAATGCTTCATGTGATAATTGGTATATTGTCTTGAATAATTTGATATTTGGCAATTGTTTTGAGCTCTCATAGATCATGTTTAAGCTCTTGCATCATGTACTTTGCACCTATTAATGAAGAACTACCATAGAGCTTGTTGAAATTTGGTTTGCATGATTGGTCTCTCTAAAGTCTAGATATTTTCTAGTGAAGTGTTTGAACAACAAGGAAGACAGTGTAGAGTCTTACAATGCTTGCAATATGTTCTTATGTAAATTTTGTTGTACCGGTTCATACTTGTGTTTGCTTCAAACAACCTTGCTAGCCAAAGCCTTGTAATGAGAGGGAATACTTCTCGTGCATCCAAAACCTTGAGCCAAAACCCATGCCATTTGTGTCCACCATACCTACCTACTATGTGGTATTTTCTCTCCGCCATTCCAAAGTAAATTACTTGAGTGCTACCTTTAAAATTTCATTCCTTGTCTTTGCAATATATAGCTCATGGGAAAATAGCTTAAAAACTATTGTGGTAAAGAATATGTAGCTTATGTATCTTATTTCTTATAAGTTGCTTGTTGAGAGGTAACCATGTTTCTGGGGACGCCATCAACTATTACACCTTTGTTGAATATCATGTGAGTTGCTATGCATGTTCGTCTTGTCTGAAGTAAGGGTGATTTATCATGATTAAATGGTTTGAGTATGCATATTGTTAGAGAAGAACATTGGGCCGCCAACCAAAGCCATGTATCATGGTGGAAGTTTCAGTTTGGACAATCCTCAATCTCTTATGAGAATATTATCTGTTGTTGAATGCTTATGCATTAAAGAGGAGTCCATTATCATTTTCTATCCGGTATGAATGTCCTTAGTTGAGATCTATCAAAAAACGAAATCAAATGCGATTTATCTCCTTGGACCTTTGTACAGGCGGCATAGAGGTACCCTTTGTGACACTTGGTTGAAACATATGTTATGCAATGATAATCCATGTAAATCCAAGCTAATTAGGACAAGGTGCGAGCACTATTGGTATTCTATGCATGAGGCTTGCAACTTATAGGATGTCTTATGCATAACACATATGAATTATTACTACCGTTGACAAAATTGTTTCTATGTTTTCAAAATAAAAGCTCTAGCACAAAAATAGTAATCCATGCTTCCCTCTGCGAAGGGCCTTTCTTTTACTTTATGTTGAGTCAGTTTACCTACTTCTTTCTATCTTAGAAGCAAACACTTGTGTCAATGTGTTCATTGATTCTTACATGTTTACTTATTGCACTTGTTATATTGCTTTATGTTGACAACTATCCATAAGATACACATGTTACAAGTTGAAAGCAATTGTTGAAACTTAATCATCCTTTGTGTTGCTTCAATGCCTTCACTTTGAATCTATTGCTTTATGAGTTAACTCTTATGCAAGACTTGTTGATGCTTCTCTTGAAAGTACTATTCATGAAAAGTTTTTGCTATATGATTCAGTTGTTTAATCATCATCTTTACCATTGCTTTGAATCACTTCATTCATCTCATATGCTTTACAATAGTGTTGATCAAGATTATGTTGGTAGCATGTCACTTCAGAAATTATCCTTGTTATCGTTTACCTACTCGAGGGCGAGTAGGAACTAAGCTTAGGGATGCTTGATACGTCTCCAACGTATCTATAATTTCTGATGTTCCATGCTAGTTTTATGACAATACCTACATGTTTTATATGCACTTTATATCATATTATGGCATTTATTGGACTAACTATTAACAAGATGCCACAGTGCCAGTTTCTATTTATTATGTTTGTTTATTGCAGAAAAGGCCCAAAAACCAAAGTGTTCGGAAAAATCCAGAAAAATCACATAAATTCTATTCCGCCAGAAGACTCACGGAGCCAGAAGGGCCAGGCCAGAGGAGGCCCAGGGCCTCCTCCCATCAGCCGGCGCGACCAGAAGGGGCGCCCCACCCTATGGTGTGGGCCCCGCACCCCCTTACGCCGCCTCTTCGCCTATATAATCTCTCGTGATGTGAAAACCCTACAACAATCGACGAAACTCCAGAAAGACTCCTGCGCCGCGCCATCGCGAAACTCCGTTTCGGGGGACAAGTCTCTGTTCCGGCACGCCACCGGGACGTTGTCTCCATGATGAGGAGGGAGTAGTTCTCCGGGTGGGGCTCTACCGGTAGCTATGTGGTTTATCTCTCTCTCCCATGTACTTCAATACAATGATCTCATGAGATGCCTTACATGATTGAGATCCATATGATGAGCTTTGTATCACTATTAATCTATGTGCTACTCTAGTGATGTTATTAAAGTAGTCTATTCCTCCTCCATGATGTAAAGGTGACAGTGTGTGCATCATGTAGTACTTGGCGTAGGTTATGATTGTAATCTCTTGTAGATTATGAAGTTAACTATTACTATTATAGTATTGATGTGATCTATTCCCCTTTCATAGCTATTGGTGACAGTGTGTATGTTAGTACTAAAAATGTTAACGGTCTATTATGCACTCTAGAGGTTACTTAAATATGAATTCGAATGTTGTGGAGCTTGTTTACCCGGCTTGAGGGAGCTCTTGTAGCCCTACACAATGAATGGTGTTTGTTATCCAACAAGAGAGTGTTTGAAAGTAGCACAAGTGAGGAGAAGTTATTTATTTATTATGTGATCAATATTGAGAGTGTCCACTAGTGAAAGTATGATCCATAGGCCTTGTTTCTAAGCATTGAAACACCGTTTCCAACAAGTTCTGTTACATGTTTGCTTGCTGCAATATTTACTTCAGATCGCAAGTACCATTTACCACCATCTATACCATTTGTGTTTTAATATCTCTTCGCCGAACTAGTGCACCTATACATCTGACAAGTGTGTTAGGTGTGTTGGGGACACAAGAGACTTCTTGTATCTTAATTGCAGGGTTGCTTGAGAGGAATATCTTTGACCTCTACCTCCCTGAGTTTGATAAACCTTGGATGATTCACTTAAGGGAAACTTGTCACTGTTCTACAAACCTCGCTCTTGGAGGCCCAACATCTACAAGAATAGAAGCACACGTAGACATCACCCTCCGAGCTAGGAATGGGGCGGCGACGAAACTTTTCGTGGATGGAGGCTCGGATATTTAGGTTTTCGACAGATAAATATATAGGCGAAAGGGCAAGGTCCGTGGACGCCCGAGGGGCCCACACCACCCCTAGGCGCAGCCAGGGGGTGGCCCGCGCCTAGGCATGGTGTGGCCGCCTCCTGGCAGTTCTCCGTCTCTCCTCTGATTCCGTCTTCGTGACAGTAAAATAGGAACTTCGGCTTTCATTCGTCCAATTTCAAGAATATTTCCTGTAGAACTTTTCTGAAATACAAAAACTGCAGAAAACATGAACTGGCACTGTGGCATCTTGTCAATAGGTTAGTTCTAGAAAATGCATAAATGTGTCACGAAGTGTAAACAAAACATAACGAAATTGGTGTAAAACAAGCATGAAGCATAAAAAATTATAGATAGGTTTGCAACGTATCAGCATGTAATAGATTCAATGTGGCTAGATGTTAGTCTAGAGTTTCTTATAAAAGCCTTTAAGCTGATTGTACAAACCATGTTTTGAATTAATAAATCGTGTGGTTTCCCTCAAAAAATATCTGGATTTCAAGTGTCATAACAGAAGGTTGGGAAGGAGTAAAGAAAAGATGAAATTAAAATAACCAAGTAGCCAACTATAGTTAAGCATGACAAATACCATCATTCAGAAACTGCAAAAAAGGTGGTTTGGGTTTGAAATTTTGCGTTAAATAAGTAACAAGGTGGTTCAGTGGCGTAAGAAGGGTTCGTTATTTATGTGCCTAATTTGTATAATCAAATTACAAAATATAATGAGGAGTTGAAAGCTTCACATTGAAAGCCTTCCCAATTACATAGCACTTGAATTTGTGTATACTCAAGATGTTTATGTCATTTCACATACGCCGGAAAAATACACATATATATAGGTTTGGAAGGAGGTTGTTCATTAACTAAGTATCAAGGTGGTTCAAGGGTCCGAGAGGGCTACGTCTTTGAAGTGCATTATTTGTAGAATCCAATTTTCAAAATATTGTGGATTGATGAAAGCTCTGAATTAAAAATCTTACCGGCTCTTGACATATGAATTCAACAACAAAACTTGCATAACTCGTCATCTCATGTTGTGGGATGCTTGGTCCAACTCTTATAACAAGCAAAACTCTAGTTTTTTTTGTTGAGATCGCCCCTAAGGGTAAATTGCGACCGGGGTAATCCAGGAGCCAAGTGACGCACATATCATGCTACTTGATTGGCTTTCAACAAGAAGTTCACCATTGAGAGACGGTGTTTACGAATTACATCCACACTTTGAATAAAAATGTGGAAACTTGAGACTTGATAGAGAAAGGAGGGGACGAGGTTAGATGGGAGAGGCTAAGATGAATGTAATCTTGTAGATTTCCCATCCTTGGGTCTATTGATCTTCTTCTATTTAAGACATGTTTGCATTAAAATTGGATGTGGCAAAGTGCAAGGTGCAGTCTAGTGCTTAAGGCAGTGGTGGACCTTCGACCTGACCAACTGGGTCGTGCCCCTCCTGAGCCCATGCAGTTTTTCCTATTTATCCCTTTGTAAATTGATCAAATATCCAGTGAAACTAGCACATTACTTGATTTGGTCGCCGTAGCCCATTACCCCCCCCCCCCCCCTTGGATCGGACCCAAGGTCCACCACCGGTACGAGGTGGAGCAACATGGAAACATCATCTATATCAAATGTCAGCATTTTCATGCCCGCGGTTTAGCAGCACGGAAAGGATGGACGGACGTTGTCGGGTGGACTATTGAGATGAGCACGTATGAAAGTAAAATTTCGATAGGACAGTTATAGCAAAGAGGGCGAATGAATGTAATGTCGTGAGGTGGACTACCGACACATTCAGTTATAAACGACAAATTTGATCCATCGAGTGTGTACCTATGGACATCCATGCACGCATAGTACCAACCTAATTAATCATCGAACCAAATGAGAGCAAAGCACATTGTCGGCTATTGGGCACTATCGGGTGGACAACGTCAGATATTAAAAGAAGGAAAATGGCGTTTCAGGGTCAATAACTTCCAATTTATTCAATATCCACGCATACATGCATGTCACCTAATAATAAGCATACGACAACAAAGACCAAAATCCATGGCTGACGCTTCCTTTGTCGTGGGCGACTGTCGGTAGAGGGGGTTCTGTCGGGTAGACCACGACAAGTCTTTTAATTAACGGTTTTGCTATTTCTTAGCCGACAGTTAGGACAACCCTAAGAATCGTCGAGATCCACGAACATACAAATATCATCGGACGGCTTAAGGTAAATCCTGTAATAAGAAAACACTGGAAATTTGTTTGCCGACGCCGTTGTTTGTGCATTATTATCGAACCGACCATCTAGACAAAGAATGAGATCATGAAACTTGTCTCGACGGCGGTTGTGACTGACCACGACGATATAGCTGATAGCTAGCAGCACCGCGCACGGCACGAAGTCGAGCACCGTGCACGCATGGAGGCCCAGGTGGTGCTCGTGTGGGACAGCCGGGCAGGGAATGCGCCACCCAGGACCCACTCGCCAGGGGCAGTTGGCTACAACACGCGCAGGATCGGACGGCCAGGGTCTCGCGGGGCCCGCCCGCCCCCAGCCTCTGGCCTATATATCGCCGGAGACTGCCGGACGGGGCTGCGCTCGCAGCGGCCGTGGTCGTATCGGGGAAGCATCGCCCGCCACACCCAGTTCCACCCCTCATTCCCTCTCTGCTCGAGCCACAGTGTCTCTTCCCCAACGACTCGTCCACCATTCCCTTCTCCAGTGAAAGGAATCTCCCTCTCTCAGAGCCCCAGTCCCACACCACTTCCTATTCCAGCCTAGGTTCGTCGTTTACACCTTCCAGAAGGCTAAGCTGCATCGCCTAGCTTGCCTCTGTCGTTTGGTGTCTGTCGCAGCCGCAGCTTCAGCCGGTGTCAGTGGTTCTTGGTCGTTTTACTCATCCGTCTACCGGCAAGGTTCTCCATTTCTTGGATTCCGAAGGCTCGCTGTCACCAGCCGGCACGGCGCTCTTCGACCCGAGGCCACAAGCTGCAGCACCGCCACCGCGCCGGCGAGAGGCGGAGAAGAAGGTAACGAACCGATCGAAAACGGCACCGACGCACGCCGCCGCGTCTTGCCGCTCGCTCCTTTTTTCCGTTCATTTATTTCCGCCCCGGCCGCTTCCTCCTTGCAATCTGTTTTTTTCTAGTTTTCCGTTATGATTTTTCTCTCTCCCCAGATAGCTAGGACTAGCTCCGTGCCGTTCATCACAAGTCAAACCCCTAGGATAACAGATTTAATTTCAGTTAACCCTTACGTTAGTTGATGATTACGCCCCCCCTTATCGGCTAGCTCATGTCAAGTCATTAACATCTATATTGATTTCCACCTGTTTTTTTTCCAGATCGTTTCGTCGTCAGGTGGAGATACTGACGGTAGAGAGGGAGATACCGGGCTGGTGGTGCAGACACTGTTTGCACGTCGGGCAAACTCGGGGAGGGGGGACAGACAGCCGCGACATCCACCGGTTGGCCGTCAGTTACCTGCTGTAAGTATCTCAGTCAGTGTGTTGTTGGCCACTGTTTTCCCAGCTCTAATATAACCTCCACTAAAAAATACCAAAACCATTGGTAATCTGTATCGAGAAAAAAAACCATTGGAAAAATTTAGTGGCCTCCTCTTCGATCACCCCGTTAATAGAGTGTTTGGGGCGAGCCACCTGTGCTATATTCAGCTCATGTTGTTGAAAAAGAAAACTCAAACGCAAAGGATGAAAGTAAGTAGGATCGGAGAGGGTGGGCGCCGCGGCGCAGGCACTACTCGATGGGTGGCCGCTTTGCGCCGGGCCCGGGCGCCTGAAGGGGTAAAAAAGATAAAGAATGTCCAGGCGATACGTTGATCTCGGTGGGTCCACCACGGCCGGCGCGCAGGGTAGTCTCATGCATTTGCATTGCATAGACTGTAGCTGCTGATCCGTCTGCTGCATTGCATCAGTGGCCAGTGCCTCGTGCGGCGAGCTAGGCAATGCTGCCGCTGCCGTTTTGTGGTGGAGGAGTCTACCCCATACGCCCCTGTCCACTGTCCTCCCGTGCGAGCGCCTCGCGTGGGACACCGCGCTCGATCATCTGAATTCAAACGGGACGGGCAGAGACAGACGACGCTCTACGTCTACGTGTAGTGTAGAGCAGCAGCCACCGTCAAGCAGAGAAGAAAAGACACGTGAGAAGCTTCTCTGCGCGCGCGCCGTCTAAGCTGCGTATTTGCTACGCATGTGACGTACGGCATGGCTATGGCTTGGCAGTTTGGCATGGGAGCGCGTGGCTGCTCTCCGGCCGGCCAGCTGGTCTGATGGCCTGCCAGGCGCGCGGAAGCGTCGTCGATGCATGTAGCGAAGGCAGGCCGTTGAAGATTTTGGTTTGTTGCACTTGGATGATCTGCCTTCTTACTTTGTCTTTATAGTGTCTCTCTGCTATGGTGTTGGATGAACAGGCTGGTGTACATCAGTGCATGCTGCCAATCGACATGGGCGGCTCCCACGCATTGCTCGTAGCAGCACTGTTCCTCTTGCTGCAGGCCGGCCTGCCTGCCCCGTTTCAGGCGCCGGCGCAAGCGACCGTGCGAGCTCTCGCCGGAACACCGTTAATTTGCACGTACAGTTTGCATGCCATGGTCCTCCCTTGCTGCGCGGCGCGAATTGAGCTGCTGGCCAGAGCCAATGGATGGGTGGCCAATTTACCACGGTCGTCGCGCGCACACACGTGCGGAGACGGACGGGATGTATATTGTGCTCGCTCGGCTCAACAGTTGACTAGTGACCGGCCGGGCAGTACCAGTGTACTGGCAGTATATATAAGGCTGAAATGGCGCGGTACTAGAATCGAGTAGATTGGACGTGACGGCACATAACAGTATACTACGGAGTACGTTCTACTGTAGTACTAGTAGGTACTCTACGATACTAAACTATGCAGTATATATATACAGTACAACAAATTTAATGTTGACCTGCAGATCGCAATGTTTGAACATCACATCTTATGGATCGACACATTTGGCTGCATGCGTCACGTATCTATTTTATTACTATACCGGAGTTTTCGTGGAAAATTCCCACCAAACTCTAAATTATCACTTATTGCTAAAATCATGTTTGATGTGCTAGAGTATTAGGCTAGGTTAACTGGGGCGAACCTAGCGAAACTAATTATGAGTGGGGGCAAATCAGTTGAGTGGGGGCATTCCTTGTCTAAATTTTGCAGCATTTCAAATTTTTGTCTCAAATACAAATACATCCTATTGAAATTCAGGTTTTTGAGTGTGAGCCCATGCCCCCACTTAGCTCTACTTGGGTCCACCTATGTGGATTAATATCTATTTTTCCCCAAATCTTAGTGTAT
Organism: Lolium multiflorum; assembly: GCA_030979885.1. Taxonomy (NCBI): domain Eukaryota; kingdom Viridiplantae; phylum Streptophyta; class Magnoliopsida; order Poales; family Poaceae; genus Lolium; species Lolium multiflorum. The sequence continues at coordinate 281,943,964 of CM061748.1, forward strand.
CTTCCTCAATCTCTAATTCTTCTAACCTCTACCCAGTGGATTGAGGATTGAGTTTTGTGGGGTTTGAGTAAAGGTAGTGATTTCACCCAATACTCTATGGAATTATTCACACTAATCACCGCGAAACCTATAGTACCAAACAAGGCCTTAGTATGAGTTACGAATACAAGCCCGCTAGCCAAAAGTATAATCTTCATCTATACAAGGCCACTATCTTTTCCCGAAAACAATTCAGTAGATTTCTCTCTCATACAAGGTTCCTCATTAATGTAAAGGTTGCATGCGGCCATAGAGCTAGATAATACACCACATACGACATGTTTTGTTAGCCTAGAACAACAGCAAGTTTTTTCACAAAATCAATCGTGGTATTTGTTAGTAGAATTTGTTTTCTTGGTAGTCCCTATGAATTCAGTGGTCTTGTATACAAGAATGGAGGGAGCATTTTAAAAGTAATCCTCAGTTATACTCCAAGATATTAATTAGTAGATTTTATTTTCTTGGTATCTAGAAATCGAGTTCGTGGTCTTGTATACAAGAACGGGGGAGTGGTGTAAATTTAATCCTTGGTATCTACTCCTAGATACTAGATTTTCCATCGATCCCAAAATATAAGGCGTCTAAGGTTAGTTAAAAGTGAAATCCTGCTAAGTTTGTCCAACTATTTAATTGAAAAATGTCAACATCTACAATATTGCATAGTCATATTGAGAAAATATACCTTATGGTGAATTTATTGATACTGATTTAGTATTAGATGTTCATATTTATTATATAAACTTTGTTAAATTTAGAAGATGTTTCCCTCAAAAAAAAAAATTTAGAAGATGTTGACTATTGACAAAACTTATATGCCTCATACTCTAAATTTTGGGACGGAAGGAGTATTAATTACTGCCTCCATTTCATAAGATAAGCCTTATTAATCTAGTAAGAGATTAATATTCACCAAGCTTAACCAATTATATGTACAAAGGTAGGAAATTCTACTATACCAAATCAGTGTCATTAGATTCACAATAAAAATGTTTTGCCATGATATAATAATTCAGTGTTGCAAGTATTTATTATACGTTTGGTCAAACTTAGAGCATGTTAACTTTGGACTAAATTTATATGTCCTGTTTTATAAAATGGAGGTACTAATTAAAGCAGCTCTATGATACAGTGAGCTCGGTGGTGCAGTAGAGTTAACCGGTGTTGAACGTTTGAGAGAGGAGGGGCCAACGCTGCGCCCAGCAGATCGAGAAGAAGATCCAGGAGAAAGATCGAGGAGGAATCGAGCGAGGAAGAAGATGCTGGCGTGCATCGCGTGCTCCGCAAAGGAAGGCGGGGAGGACGGCTCCCGTGCCGCGGCCACGCCTGCCGTCAAGTCGCTCACCTCACAGGTACGTGCCCTCTCGATCAGTCTCACTCTCTTCATCCACTGCTGTACATGGACTCTAGCTACTGCTTTTTTAAACACTTGCCGGTACTAGTACCTCTTCATCTCTCTTCCTGTGCATATGCAATATTGCAATGCCCGTGCGCAGGAGAGATCGCTGGGGATCGATAGGCATAGCCAGTCAGCTGCATAGCTAGGGAGGGGGGAATGGCAGCGAGGAAGAACGGCCTCTGACACTGTGCTATGCTACTAGTTTCAGCGCAGTATTTAGCCTAGGAATTGCCCAAGCAAGGCCACGGGGAGGCAGAACCGAATTGAAACCTCCATGCCCGATCTGTAGGCTAGCTAATAGCGGCTACGTTTGGCAAAAGATGCCAAGGCCCGGGGTTGTTGATGAGAGGATATGCAGACAAACAAGGAGTCGCCATTCCCTGGCTGCATCTGTACCTGTATCTGTATGTATGCCTGTAGCTAGCTAGCTAGGACCCTTGTGTATGCGGCCCTCTGGCATTCTTTTGGCATTTCTTCAGTTATAGGAGTAGTTGATACGCCAACCCACGCAAACGTTCTTAATTGACATGAGGCCGGATCTCCTCCTACTCAGGCCAAGCCAAGGCGCCCAGCTCCGTCGATCGTCCTATTCCAAGCTTTGCATTGTTTTTTTTATGTCACTGGTGTAGTACATGCTCTTGTTCCTTTCTGCAGCGCATATACCATATTTGTGCCATACACATCTAGACTTGCAGTAGATAATCAATGGATGCAGTACATGCTAATAATAAGTATAGGTACTGGAGGTTTCTTCTCTGATCTAAAAATACCGGTTTCGTCAAACTTTACCACAGTGATATGACTGTTATCTGTCCGGCTAGGTAGGGCCGTAGGGCACGTCTATTGATCAAAACCATGCGCAGGCATTATGCATCCGAAAGCGCAGCGTGAATGACAGTCATTTCGATCGCTTTCTTTAGCATCGCAGAGAGTACACAGAGCGTAGCTGGCTGGCTCCATCTTCACGACATTCCTCGGAGGAAAAGCTCGGTCAATGGGAGGAGAGGACACGATGCGCATTGAGTAGACGTGGTGGGAGAGAAGGCTGGGCGGCCGCTAGCTGCCTTTCTTCTTTGCTTGGATCCCCATTCCCCCTAGCTGCCTTTGGAACGCTTTGTTCCCCATGGCCATGGCGGGACGACAGACATTCTTTCTCTTTTCTCCATTCCATCCATCTCAAACTCGCCACCGCCCATTCGCTTGATCCTCCATCCCCTTTGCCGCGGTAAAGGGATCGAAACCCATAGCATAGATACTCTCCACCAATGCGAGCCTGTGAGACGACAGTGCCTGCGTTCATGTGCTGCCGTGTGTGCCCTGGAGATGGACCCCCTGGCCGGCCAGCCGGCTTAAAGAAATGCTTAGCCACGGCATGCCTTTCCACGGGGAAAATGTGATGCAGGTTGCAGAGGCAGGCGCTTTTGAGGTGCTTTGCTTGGCTGCAAAACCCCTCTCTGCGTGTTCCGTCGAATAAAGCCGGCCCGCGGGCCACACGGTGCGCGCGTGGTCCAGGCCAGCCAGGGGCTACGGCGGCTCAGCCCTTTAGGACCCCAGGATGGGCCTCAACCTGGGCTACTCCCGGCCTCAACACGGGCTTTGGCGCTTTGCTGCTATGCCGACGTGTCGTGACTTTTTAAGTACGCACGCAACGCATAATGCAGATGCGTGCGGCCGGATCATACGCTGCGGCGAAGCATGCATGCGTCGGCATCAATGTCTGCAGGTTCCTTGTTTCAGACAAAAGGGTTAAAGATTTCACTGATCAATCCTGCGTGATCGCTATATCTAGCTGTGTATATGTACGTAGCGTGGTCCTTTGTACAGTTCTAGTACCTGTAGTAATCTGTGCTCTACCTGTAGGCTGTAGCTGTCTGAATTGTGATACTCCTACATACCCCCTCTTTGGTCTTATTCGATCGTCATGCGTGATAGTCAGTTAGTCACTCAAAGGCAGCCACTAGCTAGTCAGCAATCAACAAGCATATCCTTTTCTTAGGCAATCTACCGATCAATCCCAAAGCTTATTAAAAAATTCACACGCACTTGTGTTGCTAACTGACTAACCACGGCAGCGACTTATGCTAATACGAGTCATAGCTGATGTTAGATTACACTCACTAGTCATATGAGAGCGGTTATTGTCTTATTAGCGACTTAGTGAGTGGTGGCTAACTGGGTTCCTACGTACCTGCGTACTGGTGCAACAATGTGCTGCCTCCAGCTCAAGGACATGGTGCTCAAGTTCTCCGGCTCCGGCAAGCAGTACAAGGCGACGGCCGGGAGCCCGTCATTCAGGGGCAGGGGCTACGGCCGCCATTACCCGGGCTTCATCGACGACACCACCTTCACGCCGGCGAGCAGGTCCGCCGTCGACGGCGCGTACGCGAGCAGCAGGACAGGTGCAGCGGCGGCTCCCAACGGGGGCGCGCGAGCCGCCACGTCGGCTACGTGGGACATGACCGGGCGCGGATGGCCGGGCATCGACGAGGAGGACGGTGGCGTCGGGGTGGACGTCGACGCCGCCGTGCCCAGGGAGTGGACGGCGCAGGTGGAGCCCGGCGTACAGATCACCTTCGTCACGCTCCCCGGCGGCGGCAACGATCTCAAGCGCATCCGTTTCAGGTAATTGTTGCTGATCAGTTTCGCATTTGCATTCGTCAAGTTATGCATGCTCAAGTGTTGAACTGACTCGATCGTGTGACGTGTGCTGCGTACGTAGCCGGGAGATGTTCAACAAGTGGGAGGCGCAGCGGTGGTGGGGAGAGAACTACGACCGCATCGTGGAGCTGTACAACGTGCAGACCTTCAGCGGCCGGCAGCAGGGGGGCTCCACCCCCACCTCCTCCGTCGACGACTCAGTTCTGGTACGTCGGTAGCACGAGAAACATTTTGCTCGCCTGAACTGATCGATCGTCATTCGTCAACGACATATGCTGATCCATCAATTGGTTGGGTGCTTGCTTTGCCTGCAGAGAGATTCGTCCTACTCCCGGGGCGGCTCCACCCGGGCAGAGAGTCCGGTGGCCATGATCCCGCCGCCATCCTCGTCGCTGAGCAGAGACCCGGTGTCCCGGAGCATGTCGTGCAAGGCGATGATGCCTCCGCCGCCGCCGTCAGGCAGCAGCTACGCCGCGGGGCCTTCCACCAGGGCGGCGCCGTGCTACCCGTACGCGGCGGCCGTGCCGGACCCGTCCGACCACGTCTGGGCGCACCACTTCAACATGCTCAACTCCGCTGGCGGAGGCCCGTCCTCCTACGACCCATCGCGCGCCACCACGTCGTCCCGCGACGAGGCGTCCGTGTCCATCAGCAACGTCAGCGACACGGAGGCGACGGAGTGGATTGAGCAGGACGAACCTGGCGTCTGCCTCACAATCCGCGAGCTCGGAGACGGCACCCGCGAGCTCCGCCGCGTGCGGTTCAGGTATGCACCCCACCGGTCATGCACGTACATGGCAAGCTTAGTTTCTTGGTCACGTTCGATCTCATGCGTGCTTTCCTATGCTTTTGCAGCCGGGAGAGGTTTGGCGAGGACAGGGCCAAGGTGTGGTGGGAGCAGAACAGAGACAGAATACAAGCTCAGTACCTGTAATTCGTCGATGCAAACGCTTGATCTGCATGCTTCACAAGTTAAGCTAATGGCCGAAAGAGTGCGTGAGGGAAGGATATCGGGATATATCGAAAGAAATTAATCGTGATGCTTGGGTTGGCGAAGTATGGAACTTTTGTCTGATAATATCTAGACGTGCTCCGCTGCGTTGTGTAGACTGTAGACATGTATAAACTCAATATGCTCAACTATCTTTGGCTCAGTTTACTTTGCAAGGCATTAATTTGGTTCATTCGTTGGTTCAGTTTAGTTTTGTGATTGTACATTTGTTGGTGGGAATTGGTCGGGAGATAATAATTTTGTGCGTCTGAATGTTAGTCTGAATGTTAGCACGAGTGAAGAAATGAGTCCTAGTTAAGTGACAAGGCTAGCGAGTGCGCAGTCAACCCACCCGAGTTTGAATCCCCATCTCGCGGTAATTTCGCAGGGAGTGGCGGACTTTAAACCGGGTTATCATCCTAGCGTCCATCTCCGGGAAGAGTCTCGTCCTACATAACAACATATAGCCAAGGGAGGGATCATTCTCCCATTGGTCAACGTTTTAATGTTAAATTGTAGCGACATGTTGGTGGGAGTTGGTTAGGAAATAATGAATTTGTGCAACTCGAGTCCTATACATCAATGGGATGTTTCGCTGCCTCCCTCAGGTCCAACTAGGCGAACGGGGCTTGCCTGCATACGACAGAGTAGAGTGGGAACTCCTGAAAACTATGATGCTGAAACTGGGTTTTGATATCTAATGGATAAACCTAATGATGGAATGTGTACATTCGGTAAGGTACCGAGTTCGTTCCAATTCTAGTTAGTGTTGGTAAATCTAGTTTATATTTCAGTCCTAACACCGGGGCTGAAGTAAGAGAGGAGGTTTGCAATGTTCCTCATATTAAGACAAAAGCTATATCAGATAGATACCTTGGACTACCATATATTGTGGGAAGTGATTGTTTCAAGTATTTGATTGCGAGAGTACAAAAAAATCATCAGCGGACGGAAAGAAAAACCTTTATCAATGGGTGGTAAGGAGGTTCTTCTTGGAGTAGGGGCACAAGAAATACCAGCATATGTGATGTCTGTATTCAAAATTCCGAAAAATATTTGCAAAGGAATAACATATGCAATCTCGCAGTTATGGTGGGGGTGATGATCTTTATCGAAAAATGGTGGGGTGATGATGTCAATGATAATAAGGTGCATTGGTTTGCGTGGTGGAAGTTGTGTATTCTCAAGAAGAGAGGAGGGCTTGGGTTCCGAGATCCTCATTGTTTCAACTTGGCAATGTTGGCGAAGCAGGCTTGGTGATTACTATGTGAACCTGATTCTTTATGTGCTGGAGTTCTGCGAGCAAAATATTACCAAATGGTAAACTTTAAAATGCCAAAATGATGAGGGGATCTTCGTTTACTTGGAAAAGTATTTTGGCGGGTATTCAAACTTTTAATAGAGGTTGCATATGGGGAGTGGAACATGGCTCTCAAATTGATATCTAGAATTGAAAGGATCGCCGCACCTAGAGGTGGGGGTGAATAGGTGCTAACCAATTTTTAGTTCTTTTTCAATTTAGGCTTGACACAAAGGTAAATTCTCTAGATATGCAACTAAGTGAAATTACCTATATGACAAGATAAGCAACTAAGCAAGATATAGCTACAAGAGATAGAATAGGATAGAGGTAACCGAGAGTGGAGCACGCGATGACACGGAGATGATTCCCGTAGTTCCCTTCCTTTGCAAGAAGGTACGTCACGTTTGAAAGGGCACCGGAAGTACCGGCCAGAAGGCCGGAACTTCCGGAAGATTCTTCGTCGACACCCGCAGAAAATGTTTGGGCGGAACTAGGCGGAACTTCCGTGACCGAAAGTTCCGGCCAAGTTCGAATTGTGAGAAACCTTACGGGACTATACCGAGCCACAAATCGAGATTTAACGGAAGTTGGGCGGAAGTTCCGTGACCGGAACTTCGGCCAAACCACCGAACTTCCGTCGCGGAAGAACAATGCACCAGAACTGCGTTGAGAGGCTTCTGAACATATGGGCGGAACTTCCGCTCACTGGGCCGGAACTTCCGCGAAACAAAAAGACCTTCAGAACAGCCATATCATATCACCGATCAAATGTATTTCTCGAAAACTTGTACCTGTCTACATCAACACACATAAATATATACTTAGTGTTGACATCAAACACACAAAACCCAAAAGGGCGGGAAATGTTCTTTCAATCTCCCCCTTTTTGGTGTTTGATGACAACACAAGTATTTGCAAGGAATGAATAATGTAAACCAACAATGTGCAAGATGTAGAGGTGCTCCCCCTAGATATGAGCATTGGTACATAAGAAGCTCCCCCTATATCTTGCAACCGTCTTCCATGGGTTAGCAATAAGATCATGCACACATAGTGTTAGCAATACAACATAGTGATAGGCATATGGATAATAAGATCATGCACACATAGATAACCATGGAAGACTCACATACGGAGTTTACCATACACATAGATAAGGTTCCAAACACATAGATAGAGTTTACAAGCCAAATAAACTAAGACATAGTTCGACACCTCAAGGATAAATAGAATCACAAGCGATAAAAATCAAAGCCAACATGAGCTTGTGACTTCCCCATGCAAATACCCAACGGAGAGGAACCTAATAAGGTTCTCACTCTCCCCCTTTGGCACCAAGGCACCAAAAAGGGATAGGAGAAACTACACGTCCCAAGGGTCGGCGTTAGCCCAGCCGGGAGGGAGGTTCGATGTAGCACCGGGGTAGGGAGGAGTGTGAGGAGGAGACTCGATCTCAAGACCATCTGGAGGGAGAGGCATGCCATGCTGAGAAACCCACTCAGCCTCCGGAGTGATGTTCTCCTCGGATCCGGGAGGAGACACTTCCACCTCAAGAGCCCTCATGATGCTCTTCTGACGAACCCGAGACTTCTTGGCTTCTGCATGCTGCTGATACTGACGGTGGTTGACTGCAGAGGTGAGGCAAAAAATCTGTCTCATGCGGCGAGCAAGCTTAGAAGCCCAGCTAGGTGGCTTCTCATCCATGGGTGGAACATCTTCAATAGGGGAGTTGTGGCGCTTGGTCCTCAAAACCTTCACTTCATCATGTGATATTGAGAGGAATAGAGTGAATGAGGGTACTCTCACAAGAATCAACCCAAGTGTCCTCAATGAGCTTCATAATGTACGGAGCAAACGAGAGGAAGCTTCTTCTCCATCACACATGACCACATCTCATGGTAGATGTAGTCCATCACATCAAGCCTCTCACCGGTGCCCTTCTTAGCAAAAGAGTTTGCCATTAGATCCACTTCATATAGATGTAGCTCATCAAGGTTGCCACCCTTTGGTCCAATGGTTTCCCGGTAGACTCTAAGCATAATGTCCCAAGTAGGGAGAAGATCCGCACTCTTGCCCGGAATACCCCAACCTTTGATGTAGAGGTGCTCCAAGACTTCCCTTGTTTGAGCAAATGAACTATCATGGCACCTCCAACCATTTGCATCTATGCCCGGGTAGCGAGGATATCCAAGGGCGCTTCCAAACTTTGCCAAGTTAGACTCAAGGAGCCTTTCATGAGACATCCACCGGAATGTTCTAGCTTCATCCGATTCAAAGTGTACGGTGGCATAGAATTGTTGGATCAACCCGACATCATAATCCTTGTTGAGCTCCATAATGGGATAGAGCCCAAACTCACCACACATAGCATAAGCTTCTTCAAAGTACCTAGAAGCGGCCATCTTTCCGGTGTCAATGGCATGTTGAGGGGCTACCCCCTTCTTGAATGGCACATACACCTCATAGAAAATCTCCTCTTGAGTCTTGTTGTGAAACCGCTTATCCCCAACCCTATTGCTCCGAGGGGTGAGGTAAGGGTTTATGTCACGGAGCTCCTTGTACTCAAGATATTGCATGTTCTTCACGGATACATGGATGTTCTTGCCTCGAACAGCGGGTGACTTGTGCCTCTGAGCAGCTTGCTGACGAGCGGTGAGCTTGGATGGTCTAGTTTGCTCAAGTTCTTCCTCAACCTCATCCACATGAGCCTTGCCTCTCTTCTTGGAACCACCTGGAAGGAATCAATAGGATTAGAATGATAAATGAGTGCACACAAGCAAGGAGGCCAAAACCAGAACCTGCACAGGATATTGGGTAACAGCAGGAAAATTTGCCGGCGGAAGTTCCGGTGAGAACCGGCGGAAGTTCCGGGGGCGGAAGTTCCGGAGAACTTCCGGCTATTCGAAAACAACGGTAGTTTCTCACAGATCTGCGGCAATGGCTTGGTGACCCGCATTACCACAACATCCTATGCAACATCTAGTAAGGGAAAGGCATCTAGAGATGTTCTACCATAGCTTTGCCTAGAGTATGCCCTATAGTTCATCTAGTGAGGTCTACCCACACATAGAGAGGGAGAGGGCACAAACCGGGGGAGCCATGGAGGAGGAGAGGGAGGGGATGCCGATCCACGGAGCCGATCCGACGGGGGTCGCGCGGAGGAGGGAGATCCTGCCAAGGAAGGAGCAGCGCCACAGGGAGAGAACAAACAGATCTTGATGGGGAAGTGAAGGGGGCAGAACTGCCTCCCTGTCCGGACCGATTATGTAGTGGAATCTTAAGGGCGGAATTTCCGCTCGTTGGAGCCGGAACTTCCGGTCCCCCAGAAACTACACAAAGGATCAGGAACAGCGGCAGGAACTGGCAGAATTCCAGCCGGAAGTACCGGTCGGTCCGTGGAACAGGAAAACTGTGCCAGGAACAGGTTTTTGACAGGAATGAGGTGCACTCGGAGAAGGAAAAAGATATGGCTTGGATGAGATAGGCTTAGGACAGATACGCCAAACTGTGAGATGGTACATTATCACTCATTTTTGCAAATAATGCAAATGAAGACCAAAAGTGAGTGATTTCCCATAAACAAGGAGATGTCAATAAAATCCAATGAAGATCCAAATAACTCCAACTCTTCACAAGGAAGAGTGTGGTGGCCTAGGCCACCATATATGAGTGTTATGGTATGGCACCGCGAAGATATATCTTGGGTCCAAACCAATACTCATCATTGAAGCTCACATATCAACATATGATATAACGAGAATGATATCTTTAATGTTGGCATTATGGGGGAGGGATAGCTCAATAATTTAAACCGCACTCCCCCTATTTCCATGCCCACATCTAAACCAAATAAAGTTTTGAGACGAAGGTGTGTTTGCAAGATGGTCAAGCTATACTCCTTGAATCAATGATATTTAGCTCATTCCTCAAATAAGTGAACCTTGCTTCATCAAGAGGCTTCGTGAATATATCGGCAAGTTGATCTTTGGTAGGAACATAGATAAGCTCAATATCACCACGGGCAACATGATCCCTAATGAAATGATTCCGGATCTCAATATGCTTCGTTCTTGAATGTTGCACCGGATTATAGGCAATCTTGATGGCACTTTCATTGTCACATAAAAGAGGCACTTTGTCACAAATGACACCGTATTCCTTTAAAGTTTGCCTCATCCATAACAATTGAGTGCATCCACTTGCGGCGGCAACATATTTGGCTTCGGCGGTGGAGAGAGATATACAATTTTGCTTCTTAGAAGACCAACATACCAAGGACCTACCAAGAAATTGGCAAGCCCCGGAAGTTGATTTCCTATCATCCTTTTCTCCCGCCCAATCCGCATCGGTGTATCCATTGAGAATAAAGCTTGAGCCTTTGGGGTACCAAATACCATATCTTGGGGTATCAACCAAATATCAAAAGATTCTTTTAAGAGCCATCATGTGGCTCTCCTTAGGAGAAGCTTGATACCTTGCACACACACACCAACACTCAACACTATGTCCGGTCTAGATGCACAAAGGTAAAGCAAGGATCCAATCATGGAGCGATATACCTTTTGATCCACCTCTTTACCATTGGGATCAAGTGCAAGATGACATTTAGTAACCATAGGAGTGGCTACACCCTTCATCTCGGTCATCTTGAATCTCTTGAGCATGTCTTGGAGATATTTTGCTTGGTTGATGAAGGTTCCTTCCCTCAATTGCTTGATCTCAAAACCAAGGAAGAACTTCATCTCTCCCATCATAGACATCTCAAACCTATCGGTCATAAGCTTTGAGAATTCATCATTGAAAGCTTTGTTAGTAGAGCCAAAGATAATATCATCAACATATAATTGGCAAACGAAAAGCTCCCCATTGACCCTCTTAGTAAAAAGAGTGGGATCAATTAGCCCAACATCAAACCCACGATCTACCAACAATTCCTTAAGGTGCTCGTACCAAGCTCTAGGAGCTTGTTTGAGACCATAAAGAGCTTTATCAAGCTTGTAGACATGGTTAGGAAAGTTGAGATCCTCAAACCCCGGGGGTTGCTTAACATAAACCTCTTCATGCAAAGGACCATTAAGAAAAGCACTTTTCACATCCATTTGTTGTAACTTAAAGTTATGATGCGATGCATAAGCAAGAAGGATACGAATGGACTCAAGGCGAGCCACGGGAGCATAGGTTTCTCCAAAGTCAATTCCCTCAACTTGAGAGAATCCTTGAGCCACCAATCTTGCCTTGTTCCTCACAACATTTCCAAACTCATCTTGCTTGTTCTTGAATATCTATTTAGTGCCTATAACATTGCGGCACCCCTTTGGCTTCTCTACTAAGGTCCACACTTTGTTGCGCTTGAAGTTGTTGAGTTCTTCATGCATAGCTTCCAACCAATCCGAATCTTCAAGGGCTTCAAATACTTTCTTGGGTTCCACTAAGGAGATATAAGCATGATGATTGCTAAAGTTAGCCAATTGCCTTCTTGTGGAAACTTTTGCCCTTACATCACCAAGAACCTTATCATGAGTGTGTCCACGAAGTTCAAGTTGTCTTTCTCTTCTTGCTAGACGCCTCGATCTCCTCCTTGGTCCTTCTTGGCCTTGGAGGTGTCACTTGATCAACTTGATCATTTGGGTCCCCGTCTTGACCTTCAACTTGAGCAACTTCAATTTCTTGAGAGTGCTCAACCTCATGTGCTTGATCTTGGACATCATTTGGTGCGGAGCAAATATCAAATGGATACTCATCGGAGCCATCATGAATTCTTGGTTGATCTTGACCTTGATCTTGTCCTTGATCTTGTCCTTGATCTAGTCCTTGATCTTGCACACAAGAGGGAGGGTTTTGTTCTTGTTCTTGGGTTGGTGCATCATTTGCTTCACTTGATGGGGTTTGTTGATGTTGAGAGGATGAGGGCTCCACCGTGGTAGAGCATAGTCCTTCCCGAGACGCCACACCGTGTCCCTCAACGGGGCGGAAAAATCCCACACCCATTCTTACTATGGCATCTTGAGGTATTTCATCACTGCACAAACATCAACTTGCCCCACTTGGGAGCCATCATTTTCTTTGAACTTCACACTACAAGATTCAATGATAATCCCGGAGGATACATCAAAGATTCTATAAGTGTGAGATTCGGCACCGTAACCAACAAATATACCCTCCAAAGCTTTAGGAGCAAATTTAGATAAACGAACTCCTTTGATTTTGTAGAAACACTTACACCCGAACACCTTGAAGTATGAGATATTAGGCTTGTTCCCGGTGAGTATTTCATATGGAGTCTTGTTCAAGCCCTTGCGGAGATAGAGCCGGTTAGAAGAGTGACAAGCGGTGGAGATGGCTTCGGCCCAAAAGTTATAGCGGGATTTATACTCCGCCATCATAGATCTTGCCATATCCATAAGAGTCCGGTTCTTCCTCTCCGCAACACCATTTTGTTGAGGGGTGTAGGCAGCGGAATATTGATGTCGAATCCCCTCGTCACTAAGAAAGTCATTGAGTGTATAGTTCTTGAACTCGGAGTCGTTGTCACTTCTTATTGCCATAATGAGGAGGTTGTGTTGGCGTTGCACCTCGGTAGCAAAGTCAATGAATATTTGTTGAGTCTCATCTTTCGTCTTGAGAAAGTAGACCCAAGTGTATCTTGAGTAGTCATCGACAATCACCAAGCAATGTTTCTTCGCACCAAGACTTGCATGAGTAACGGGACCAAAGAGATCCACATGAAGGAGCTCCAAGATCCTCTTGGAAGAGATGATGGTCTTGCTTGGATGCGGAGAGTCATGCATTTTGCCTTCAACACAAGCCCTACAAACACGATCTTTGGCAAAAGACACATTTTCCATTAGTCCCACAATATGGTTCCCCTTGTGAAGACTTTGCAAAGTTCTCATGTTGACATGGGCTAGGCGGCGATGCCACAACCAACCCACGTCCGCCTTTCCGAATAGGCACATCGCACTTGTCGTGGTGGTCCCCGAAAAGTCCACCACATACAAGTTGTGTTCGCGATACCCAACGAAAGCGACTTTTAGAGTCTTGCTCCACAAGAGGACCACAATATCATTATCAATAAAGACGGCGAAACCCATCTTGCCAAGGGCGGAAACGGAAAGCAAATTGTAACCAAGGGTTTTGACAAGCATGACATCCACAAGAGTAATGTTGTGTGCAACCACAACCTTGCCAAAACCCAATACCTCGGATGTAGAATTATCGCCAAAGGAGACGGTGATATCATTTATGTTGGGCCTCAACTCCTTGACGAGGTTCTTGCCGCCGGTCATATGACTTGTACATCCACTATCAAGTACCCATTTTGAACCTCCGGCGGCATAGTCCTACATGAGATCAATTCTTGGATTTAGGTACCCATTTCTCAATGGGTCCTCTTTTGTTAGCAACAAGGGTCTTTGGGACCCAAATAGACCAAGCAACATAACCATCATATGGACCAACATATTTAGCATACACATCACCATAATAATCTTTAAAAAGAACATAGTGAGGGTTATCTATTCCCGCACCATCATCATTAATGGTTTTGCCCTTTCGGGTTTCACCATTAGCTTTCTCATGTGCGGGCTTGGCCTTTCTCTTGTTTGCCTTTTTAGTCTTAGTGTTAAAACCAAGTCCCTCCTTCCCATTGTTTGACCTTTTCTTACTCAAAAGATCATCCAAGGAAAGTTTACTTTGGGGAGAGGAGGCCTTAGCAAGTTCATCCTTCAACCTAGCATTTTCCTCAATAATATTTGCATGATCACATGAAGGAGTAGAGGTACTAGGTATGTCATATGAAGCAAGCCTAATTTGAAGTTGCTCATAAGACTCGGAGAGGAGAGAGTATTCACTCTTCAAAGCTTTGTGAGCCTTGTCTAGTTCATCTAGATCCTTCACAAGTTTCTCATGATCAACACCAAATTTGGCCTTTTCCTTTATAAGCACTTTAGTCTTAGCTCTAGCAAGATCTCTAGCTTTAGTGAGCTTGTTAAGTTTATCTTGAGGTTCTTCAAGATTTTCTAGCCTCTCTTCAAGAGATGCTATAGTTTCTTGACATTCCTCAAGAGCATTTTTAAGAGCATGTATTTCTAGAGAGTCTTCTCTTTCTATTTGGCACTTTTTCTCAAGAGTATCATTTAGTTGAGCTATACGAACCATGAGACTTGAAACATGCTTCTTAGTGTTACCTTGTAGGTTAAGAATGAAATCATCAAACTCTAGCATTTCTTGTTTCACTTTTAGACTAGCAAGGTCAACCCCTAGATCACTTGAAATGATAGGCATAGAGGGGTTAGGGGATGATACCTCGGAGGATTTAGCCATGAGGCAACTTTCTTCCTCCACATGAATGACCTCATTGGGGGATTCACTTGGTGATGAAGAGTTAGTGGAGAGGGAGGCAAGAGCGACCAATCCATTAGAGGTTGCATCTTCTTCATCATCAATATCATCATCTCCGGAGGTATACTCTTCTTGAGTTGATAGCACAATAGATGTGTCCAAGGAGTACCTTGCCATGAAGCAATGTGCATTCTTGATATGAGGATTCTCATTGGGGGATTCAAAGAGAGATGAAGAGGGAATGTTGGTGGTGACAATGGCGGCCACTTCTCTTGAGCTTTCCTCTTCATCATCACTAGCACTTTCAATCTCATCGGAAGAGTATTCTTCTTTAGTGACTAGCACAATCCTTGAGGGCCTTTTGCCCTTCTTGTTCTTGTTATAGAACTTCTTGTTGGGGGGCTTTGAATACTTGCCCTTTGAGTCTTTGCTCTTGTCCTTGGGGATGAGCCTTCCTCCATTAGTCTCCCTATTTTCATAGGGACATTCGGCAATGAAATGGCGCTTGTCATTGCAATTGTAGCAAGACCTTGTTCTTGGGCCCGAGCTTGAGGGACCCCTTGAGTTGTTTCTCTTGATGTTGTCTTCTTTGGCCTTGGATGGATCAATCCAAAAGGAGTTTGCATGGAACGCCATGTGGTCATGATAGTGGTGTTCCAAGTCTTCCGGATAGATCATGCTCCAAGATGCCCTATAAGATTCTTGAGGGGTCACTTCTTCCACGGAGTTGACCACCAATGCAAGGTTGGACCCTTTTGTCATCCCAAGAGCCCGATTGCGAGAATCATGAGAGTTTTGCTCAAGCACCTTAAGAGCTTGCATCTCGTGCACGGCTTGTTGAGAAGTGAGAGAGGAATAGCATTCTCTACCGACAAGAGTCTTGACATCAATGGGTTCAAACGGCATCATGCAATCGATGTACTTTTCTTTGATCCAAGTGTCATTGATGTGTGTGGCACCAACAATCCGGAAGGCATCGGCAACGGTGAGAAGCCTTCCATACATGTCTTCATGATCTTCATCCGGTAGCCTCATGAACCCTTCGGCTTTATTCCGAAGAGCATTAAACTTGTTCCTTCTTGTGCTCTCACTTCCAATGCAACTAGCGGCCAAACCTTCCCAAGCTTCCTTGGCGGTGGTGAAGTGCCGAACACGAGACAAGTCCTTTGTCCCCACACTAGTTTGAATCATGTGCAAGGCGGTGTTGTTGAGTTGACTATCAACCGCTTCTCTTCTAGTCAACTTGTCGGGGTTGTAAGGCTTGAAGCCTTCCACGATGATTCTCCAAAGTTCATTGGAGGCACTGCGAACATGAGAGCTAAACTCAAATTGCCAAGTATCGTAATCATTAACGGAAAACTTAGGTGGGTCGCCCCGAATGTTTATATGAGGATGGGGAACCGGTATATCGGGAGATAGAAAAGGTGGAGGTACTCAATTGTAGCTCTCACCTCCACTAGTTCCCTTAGGAGATGCAATGGTAGATTTGATAGTGTTTAAGTTATCACCTTCCACGGGTTTGGTAGAGGAGGGTAATGCCGAAGCATCTCCCTCTTCTAACGCACCCGTGTCCTTAACCTCTACAATGGGAGCCTTGGGAGGGACCGGAGCCAAAAGCTCGGAAATCATCTTTTTCATGCTTTCCATTTGGGCTTCCATGGAGGACTTCAACGAATTGAATTCTTCCATGGAGACCGTCTTAGCGGCCCCTTCCGAGGGCTCCTCGTTCGGCATACTCTTAGGCGGTTAAGCCCGAAATAAGAGCCGAGGCTCTGATACCAATTGAAAGGATCGTATGCCGCACCTAGAGGGGGGGTGAATAGGTGCTAACCAATTTTTAGTTCTTTTTCAATTTAGGATTGACACAAAGGTAAATTCTCTAGATATGCAACTAAGTGAAATTACCTATATGACAAGAGAAGCAACTAAGAAAGATATAGCTACGCAATACAAGAGATAGAATAGGATAGAGGTAACCGAGAGTGGAGCACGCGATGACACGGAGATGATTCCCGTAGTTCCCTTCCTTTGCAAGAAGGTACGTCTACGTTTGGAGGAGTGTGGTTGCTACGAAAGCCAAACCAACAGCCACGAAGGCTTCACTCAGATCTCCGGTGAGCAACGCCACGAAGGCCTAGCCCACTTCCACTAAGGGATTTCCTCGAGGCGGAAACCGGGCCTTTACAAGGTTCTTGGGGCACACATCCACAACTGAATTGGAGGCTCCCAAATATGTAACAATACAACAATCAACAACAACACATCAACACAAATCAACTAGGGAACCAAATAGGAACACTAGCATGAGATCCCTCAAACAAATGAGGGGGAAATGAAAAACGCTTCGGTGAGGATGTAGATCGGTGTCTTCTCCTTCGAATCTCCAAAGATCAAGAGCTTTGGTTGGGGGAGGAAGGAGATCTTGCACAACTTGTGTTCTTGAGGTGGCTCTAATGGTGGTGAAGCTTGGCAGATTTTTCTTGCAATGATTGAGCAACTTGTCCCTTTGGAGAAGAGAGCTATTTATATGATTGGAGCTCTCAGATCTGACCGTTGGGGCGAAATCCACTAACACCGGAAGATCCGGCCAGGAGGGCCGGAAGTTCTGCCGGCACCTGCCAGGAGGGCCGGAACTTCCGCCAGAAGATTCTTCGTCCCCAGAAAGAAATGTTTCGGAACTAGGCGGAACTTCCGACCGAAGTTCCGGCCAAGTTCAAGTTCCGGAATTGTGAGAAAACCTTACGGACTATACTGAGCCACAAATCGAGATTTCTGGAACTTGTCCGGAAGTTGGGCGGAAGTTCCGCTGACCGGAACTTCCGGCCAAACCCACCGGAACTTCCGGTCGCGGAAGAACAACTGCACACAGAACTGAGTTGAGAGGCTTGCTGAACATACAGGCGGAACTTCCTGGGGGGCCGGAACTTCCGCGAAACAAAAGACCTTCAGAACTTCAGAACAGCCATATCATATCACCGATCAAATGTATTTCTCAAAAACTTGTACCTGTCTACATCAACACACATAAATATATACTTAGTGTTGACATCAAACACACAAAACCCAAAAGGGCGGGAAATGTTCTTTCAAGAATGACCCATGGATACAAAATATCCTAGATGGCATGGTTATTAATCCGAGAGGAAACCTAGTGTTATCAAAAGTAGAGGAACTTATTAGTGCAATTCCTGGTGATTGGGATAAGGACATTGTTAAAGAAAACTTTTGGACTACTAATGTTAACATGATTCTTTCTATACCACTATCAACAGACGGTATGAAGGATTTTGTGGCATGGAGATACACAAAAAAAAATCTTTTCTCTATTGGTTCAACTTATTGCGATGAGTGGTAACACCAGTTTTAGAGTAGGGAGAGTAATATTTATGCTCTAGGAAAGTAAGCATACATAAAGTATGGGATTCTCTATGGAAAGCTTTGGTTTCGGCAAAGGTTAAAATATTTGCATGGAATTCTTCCTTGTTATGGTATCCTTGCAAATAGACATGTACCATTATCTAGCCAATGCCCATTGTGAAGATTGTTGGAGATATGCCCAAGAGGCAATAATAAAGTGGTTATTATTATATCTTTGTGTTTATGATAAATGTTTGCATCCCATGCTATAATTTTATTAACTGGAAATATTAAGACTTGTGTGTTTTGTGAACATAAAAGAGTCCCTATTAAGACTCTTGTTAAACTAGCTTGTTGATTAATACATGATCATAGTTTCATGATCATGAACATTGGATGTTATTAACAACAAGATCATATCATTAGGTGAATGATATGATGGACACATACCCATAGTAAGCATAACATATGATCAAGTCATTAAGTTCGTTTTGCTACAAGCTTTAAGATACATAGTAACCTAATCCTTCGATCATGAGATCATGTTAATCACCTGCACCGGATGAATGCTTTGATGACATCAAACACTACTTCGTAAATGCATGGTTATAAAGGTGGCATTAAGTATTCAGAAAGTATAGGTTGAAGCGCGTGGATCAAGAGTGGAATTTGTCCATCCAAATGACAAATAGATATACTCTGGGCCCTCTCGGTGGAATGTCATCCAATTAGCTTGCAATCATGTGACTTGGTCACAAGGATATTATATCACGGTACGAGTAAAGATTACTTATCGGTAACGAGGTTGAACTAGGTATAGAGACACCGAAGATCGAATCTCGGATAAGTAAAGTCTCACGCAACAAAGGGAATCGATATCGTATGTTAATAGTTCTTTTGATCACAAAGTCATCGTTGAATATGTGGGAGCCATTATGGATCTCCAGGTACCGCTATTGGTTATTGATCGGAGAAGTGTCTCGATCATGTATGCATAGTTCACGAACTGTAGGGTGACACACTTAAGGTTCGATGTTATTTAAGTAGATATAGAATTTGAAATGGAGACCGAATGTTGTTCGGAGGCTCGGATGGGATCCAGGACATCAGGAGGAGCTTCGGAATGGTCTAAGGAATAAGATTCATATATGGGAAGTCATATTCCAAGTTTGGGGATAGTCTGGTGAATTTATGGAAGGTTCTAGAAGGTTCTAGAATCGTTCGGAATATTTCACTATGGCCAGTGGAGTCCTAGAGGGGCTCCACCAGCCTAGCTGACCCACCAAGGGGGGAAGGTGGAGTCCATAGTGGCCTCCACCTCCTTGGCCGACCAACTCAAAAGGAAAGGGGGAAAAGTCCCACCTTGACTAGGTTTTGACTTTTGCATTTATGGTAAGTTTCCAATAAGACTCCTAGAGGGAGTATGATTGGGAGCTAGGGTTTTCCACCTGTATAAAGGGGAGAGCAGGGGAGGGGCCAGCAACATTGTTGGCCGCACGACCCAAGGGCACCAAGGCCGGCGCCCCACCCCTCTCTCCCAAACCCTAGCGCCACCCTCCTCCACCTCTCTCATGCACGGCTACGACAAAGCCCTGCAGGAGATCTCCACCACCACCGTCACCACGTCGTTGTGCTGCCAGGATTCCAAGGAGGATCTACTACTTCCGCTGCCCACTGGAACGGGAAGAAGGGCTTCATCAACATCGTACGTGTGACCGAGTACGGAGGTGTTGCCCGATTGCGGCACCGTCGGGATCTTCTACTCGCTCCTGAGAGCGGCAAGTGATGGACTACATCATCCACGAGATTTATCTTGTTAACGCTTAGCGATCTTCGAGGGTACTTGATCCCAACTTGTTGCTACCATCTACTAGATTACATGTTGGCTTGTTGTTCGCTCTAGTGGTAGAATTTTTTTTTGTTTTCTATGCTACGAACCCCTACAGTGGTATCAGACCCGTGTTTATGCATAGATATGTTGCACGAGTAGAACACAATGGTTTTGTGGGCGTTGATGCTCTTGTTGTCGTTTGCTTTTCGTGTAATTTGCATCTTACGATATGGTGGGATGAAGCGGCCCAGGCTAACCTTACATGACCGCGTTCATGATACTTGCTCCACGCTTTGGATGCAACTTGTATTGCATAAGTGGATTTGTGGGAGTCTGTCTCTCTCACCATAGTTAAGATACAATTTACAATCTGCACTTGACAACACTTGTATCAGCGTTGTGGTTCTTGTTTGTAGGTAGATCGGATCTTACTCGAAAGCCCCAAGCCACGTAAAATATGCAAAAAAAATTAGAGGCGTCTAACTTGTTTTTGCAGGGGCATGTGATATGATATGTCCATGATGTAATTGTGATTATATTTGATGTATAAGATGATCCTTATTGTATTGTGTTAGCGGGCAGGAGGCTAATGGTTGTTTTTAAATTATGTTAAGTCATGTGTGTCTATTCATCATGTATAGCTTTATC
This sequence comes from Lolium multiflorum, assembly GCA_030979885.1. NCBI lineage: Eukaryota > Viridiplantae > Streptophyta > Magnoliopsida > Poales > Poaceae > Lolium > Lolium multiflorum. Next base: position 281,964,527 of record CM061748.1, read on the forward strand.
TCAAGTAGTTGTTATAGTTTTTATTGGTGATGGACAACCATGAAGTGGCGCCACTGACGTTGGTGCTATGCTGGTGATGATGGAGATCATGTCTGTGCTTTGAAGATGGAGATCAAAGGCATGCGGAGAAAGGCCATATCATATCACATATTATGAATTGCATGTAATGTTAATCCTTTATGCATCTTATATTGCTTAGATCGCGACGGTAGCACTATAAGATGATCCCTCTCACTAAATATAAAGATAATAAAGTGTTCGTCATTAGTGTGCACCGTTTCTAAAATCCGTCGTTCGAAGCATCTTGTGACGATCGGGTGTTATAGATTCTACATGTACATACAATGGGTGTGTGAGCCAGATTTGCACATGCGGATACTAAGGTTAAACTTGACGAGCCTATCATGTACAGACATGGCCTCGGAACACGGAATACCGAAAGGTAAAGCATGAGTCATATGAATGATGTGATGAACATGTTGATTGTTCACCTTTGAAACTCCATCTTCTCTCGTGAAGATCAGACTTGGTGTAGTCAATTTGGTTCGTGTAATCACTAAGGCAACATGAGGGATGTTGTTTTGAGTGGGAGTTCACTTAGTTAATTTAAGAATTAAAATTAAACTCAATTTATCATGAACTTAGTATAAAGTCTTTGCAAATATGTTGTAGATTATGGCGATCCCTACAATCAACTTTAATCTGTTCCTAGAGAAAGAAAAGCTAAAAAACAATGGAAGAAAATTTACGGAATGGTTCCGTAACATGCGGATTGTCCTCACTGCTGGACAACTGCTCTATGTGCTCGATGCACCGCTGGGTGACCCACCTGCAGAAATAGCTCCCGATGAGGTTAAAAATGTTTACCTCACTCGGAAGACCCATTACTCGACAGTTCAATGTGCCATCCTCTACGGTTTAGAATCAGATCTTCAGAAGCGCTTTGAGAACCACGACCCTCATGATATAATCAGTGAACTCAAAATGATATTCGAAACTCATGCGACCGTGAAAAGCTATGATGCCTCTCAACAATTATTTAACTGTAATATGGAAGAGGACATCTCCGTTAGCGAGCACGTGCTCAAAATGTTTGGGCACACGAAGAAGCTTCAAGATTTAGGAATAGCGATACCTAATGCATTGGAGATTCATCGTATCGTGTCCTCCAATCAGTGCCACCTAGTTACAAGAACTTTGTGATGAACTACAACATGTAGTGCATGAGCAAGACGTTGCCTGGACTCTTCTCAATGCTGAAAACTGCTAATTAAATTGGAGATTAAGAAAAGTACCAAGTGTTGATGGTCAATAAGACCACCAATTTCAAGAAGTAGGACAAGCCTAAGGAAAAGGTTAAATTCAAGAAGGGCGGCAAGAAAGCTGTTACGCCTCCTAAGAAACCCAAGGCTGGCCCCAAGCCTAATACTGTGTTACTACAAAGGAGATGGACACTGGAAGCGGAACTGCTCAAAGTACCTAGAAGATCTGAAGAGCGGCAACATCAAGAAGAAAGACATATTTTATATACAAGTTATTGATGTGTATCTTACTGGTAATCATAGTAGTTCATGTGTATTTGATACTGGTTCGGTTGCTTATATGTGTAACTCGAAACAGGAGCTACGGAACAAATGAAGACTAGAAGGGGACGAGTTGACGATACGCATTGGAAATGGATCCAAGGTTGATGTGATCGCCGTCGGCACGCTCGACCTTCATCTACCTTCGCTATTAGTTTTAAATCTGAATAATTGTTATTTCGTGCCCGCGTTAAGCATGAATATTATATCTGGATCTTGTTTATTGCAAGACGAATTTATTCAAGTTTGAGAATAATGGTTGTTCAATTTATATGAATAATATCTTTTATGGTAATGTACCTGAGATGAATGGTTTATTCTTATTAAATCTCGATAGTAGTTATACACATAACCATAACATTGATGCTAAATGAATAAAATTAAATGATAATTATACATACATGTGCCACTGTCGTCTTGATCACATTGGAGTGAAGTGCATGAAGAAACTCCATTCCGATCGACTTCTTGAATCACTTGATTTTGAATCACTTGAAATATGTGAAGCATGTCTAATGGGAAAAATGACTAAAACTCCATCCTCTGGTATAATTGAGCGAGCTACAGATTTATTGGAAATAATACATACCGATGTGTGCGGTCCAATGAGTGTAGCATCGTGTGGTGGTTATCGTTATATTCTTACTTTCACAAATGATTTGAGTAGATATGGGTATATCTACTTAATGAAACATAAATACGAAACTTTCGAGAAGTTTAAGGAATTTCAAAGTGGAGTAGAAAATCAGCGTAACAAGAAGATTAAGTTTCTGTGTTTTGATCGCGGAGGTGAATATCTGAGTTACGAGTTTGGCATGCATTTAAAGAAACACGAAATACTTTCACAGTTGACACCGCCGGGAACACCTCATTGCAATGGTGTGTCCGAACGTCGTAATCGAACTCTCTTAGACATGGTTCGGCTATGATGTCTCTTACAGATTTACCGTTATCGTTCTGGGGTTATGCATTAGGGACAGCCGCAGTCACATTAAATAGGGCACCATCTAAATCTGTTGAAACGATACCGTATGAATTGTGGTTTAATAAGAAACCTAAGTTGTCGTTCTTTAAAGTTTGGGGCTGCAAAGGTTATGTAAAAAAGTTACAACCTGACAAGCTTGAACCCAAAGCGGAAAAATGTGTCTTCATAGGATACCGTAAAGAAACAATTGGGTATACCTTCTATCACAGATCTGAAGGTAAAGTTTTTATTGTCAGGAATGGGTCCTTTCTTGAAAAAGAGTTTCTCTCGAAAGAAGTGACTGGAAGGAAAGTATAACTCGACGAGGTTATTGAACCTTCTCTCAAAAATCAGAGCACTGCAACACCTGAAATGTTCTTGTGCCGCCTGCACCGATAAGAGAGGAAGCTAATGATAATGATCATGAAACTTCAAACGAAGTTGCTACTGAACCTCGCAGGTCGACGAGGATTCGTACCAGTCCTGATTAGTATGACTCCGCCTTAAATGTCATGTTGGTGGACAACAATGATGACCCTGCAACGTATGAGGAAGCAATGATGAGTCTGGATTCCAACAAATGGCAAGAAGCCATGAAATCCGAAATGGAATCCATGTATGAATACGAAGTATGGACTTTGGTGAACTTACTTGATGGCCGCAAGGCTATCGAGAACAAATGGATTTTCAAAAGAAAAATAGACGTTGATGGTAATGTTACTCTCTATAAAGCTCGACTTGTCGCGAAAGGGTTTCGACAAATTCAAGGAGTTGACTACGATGAGACTTTCTCACCAGTAGCGAAGCTAAAGTCTGTGAGGATTTTGTTAACAATCGCTGCATTTTTCGATTATGAAATTTGCTAGATGGATGTCAAAATGACGTTTCTTAATGGTGACATTTAGGAGGAGTTGTATATGGTACAACCCAAGGGTTTTATCGATCCTAATGATGTTGGCAGGGTATGCAAATTTCAGCGCTCCATTTATGGACTGAAGCAAGCATCCCGGAGTTGGAAACGACACTTTGATACGGTGATCAAAGACTTTAAATTTATACAAACTTTTGGAGAAGCTTGTATTTACAAGAAAGTGAGTGGGAGCTCTGTAGCATTCTTGATACTGTATGTTGATGACATATTGTTGATTGAGAATGATATAGAACTTCTTGGAAGTGTCAAAGGCTATTTGAATAAAAGTTTTTCAATGAAGGACCTTGGCAAAGAAGCATACATTTTAGGCATCAAGATTTATAGAGATAGGTCAAGACGCTTAATAAGGTTTTCACAAAGTACATACCTGGACAAAATTCTAAAGAAGTTTAGAATGGAGGAAAGCAAGAAAGGGTCTTTCTCATGTTGCCAGGTAAGACCTTGAGTAAAACTTAAAATTCTGCTACGACAGAAGAAAGAGAAAGGATGAACAAAATCCCCTATGCCTCAACCATAGGCTCTATCATGTATGCCATGATGTGTACAAGAACGGATATCGCACATGTTGTTAGTTTGACCAGCATATATCAAAGTGACCCAGGAATGGAACACTGGACAACGGTCAAGAATATCATAAAGACTTGAAAAGGACTAAGAATATGTTTCTTTGTTATGGAGGTGAGCAAGAGCTCGTTGTAAGCAGTTACACTGATGCTAGTTGGAACACTAATCCAGATGAATCTAATCCACAATTTGGATACGTATTTTTGAATGGTGCAGTAGTGAGCTAGAGGAGTTCTAAGAAAAGTGATGTGGCGAAATCTTAAAATGAATCAGAATACATAGCTGCTTCGGAGGCTTCTCAGAGGCGATATGGATGAAGTGTTTCATTACTAAGCTTAGTGTGGTTCCTAGTGTGTTGGACCCAATGAGCATCTGTTGTGACACCATGGGTGTCATAGCCAATGCACATGAGCCAAGGTCACACAAGAAGCTGAAGCATATCAAGCTATGTTTTCATTCTATTCGGGAATATGTTGAAAATGGCAACATAAAGATTTGCAAAGTACACACAAATCTGAATGTGGTAAATCCATTGACTAAACCTCTCCCTAGAGCAAAACATGACCTACACCAGAATACCATGGGTGTTAGGTACATTACGATGTAATCTAGATTATTGACCTTAGTTCAAGTGGGGGACAGTTGGAGATATGCCCAAGATGCAATAATAAAGTGGTTATTATTATATATTTGTGTTTATGATAAATGTTTGCATCCTATGCTATAATTTTATTAACCAGAAACATTAATAATTGTGTGTTTTGTAAACATAAAAGAGTCCCTAGCAAGCCTCTTGTTAAACTAGCTTGTTGATTAATATATGATCATAGTCTCATTATCATGAACATTGGATGTTATTAATAACAATATAATATCAGTAGGTGAATGATGTGATGGACACACACCCACAGTAAGCATAGCATATGATCAAGTCATTAAGTTCATTTTGCTACAAGCTTTAAGATACATAGTAACCTAATCCTTCGACCATGAGATCATATTAATCACCTACACCAGATGGATGCTTTGATGACATCAAACACTACTTCGTAAATGAGTGGTTATAAAGGTGGCATTAAGTATTCAGAAAGTATAGGTTGAAGCGTGTGGATCAAGAGTGGGATTTGTCTATCCAAATGACGGATAGATATACTCTGGGCCCTCTTGGTGGAATGTTCTCCAATTAGCTTGCAAGCATGCGACTTGGTCACAAGGGATGTCATATCACGGTACGAGTAAAGAGTACTTATCGGTAACAAGGTTGAACTAGGTATATAGATACCAAAGATCGAAACTCGGATAAGTAAAGTATCGCGCGACAAAGGGAATCGATATCGTATGTTAATAGTTCCTTTGATCACGAAGTCATCGTTGAATATGTGGGAGCCATTATGGATCTCTAGGTCCTGCTATTGGTTATTTATCGGAGAAGTGTCTCGATCATGTCTGCATAGTTCACGAACCTAGGGTGACACACTTAAGGTTCGATGTTGTTTAAGTAGATATGTAATTTTAAATGGATACCGAATGTTGTTCGGAGTCTCATATGGGATCTAGGACGTCACGAGGAGCTCCAGAATGGTCTGGGGAATAAGATTCATATATGGGAAGTCATACCAAGTTTGGAGATAGTCCGATGAATTTATGGAAGGTTCTAGAATCGTCCGGCATATTTCACTATGGCCGGTGGAGTCCTAGAGTGGCTTGATAACCCACAAGTATAGGGGATCGCAACAGTCTTCGAGGGAAGTAAAACCCAAATTTATTGATTCGACACAAGGGGAGGTAAAGAATACTTATAAGCCTTAACAACTGAGTTGTCAATTCAGCTGCACCTGAAAAGCACTAGTAACAAGATGTGAAAGTAGCAGAATATGAGAGTAGTAGTAAAGTAACAAGAGAATAATAGTAATACAGGCAATGGCACCAGAAAATAGTTGATACTACTTCCAATGACATGTAGAACGAGTATATGATGATGAAAGATGGACCGGGGTTCCCAGCTATCTACACTAGTGGTAACTCTCCAATAACAAGTGTTGGGTGAACAAATTATAGTTAGGCAATTGATAGGATTGAAATAGCATTAAGACAGAACATCAAGATTATTAATTATGTAGGCATGTTTTCCATATATAGTTATACGTGCTCGCAATGAGAAACTTGCATAACATCTTTTGTCCTACCAGCCGGTGGCAGCCGAGCCTCAAGGGAATCTACGGCTATTAAGGTACTCCTTTTAATAGAGCACCGGAGCAAAGCATTAACACTTGGTGAAAACATGTGATCCTCATACCTACGCCTTCCCCTCCAGTTGTCCCAATTTCTGTCACTTTGGGGCCTTTGGTTCCGGACATAGACATGTGCATACAACTTGTAGATACAATCTAAGCAATAAGTATAGAGCTTAAATCTAAGATCATGCCACTCGGGCCCTAGTGACAAGCATTAAACACAACAAGATTGCAGCAACAATAACTTCACAAAATTTATAGATAGACTGAGCATAATGTAACAATTCATTGGATCCCAACAAACACAACACCGATTACATCAGATGAATCTCAATCATGTAAGGCAGCTCATGAGATCATTGTATTGAAGTACATGGAGAGAGAGTACCAACTAGCTATAGCTAGAACCCGTAGTCCATGGGGGAACTACTCACGAGCATGATGGAGGCGGTGGCGTTGATGGAGATGGCTTCCGGGGCACTTCCCGTCCCGGCAGGTGCCGAACAGACTTCGTCCCGAAACGGAGTTTCACGATGATGGCGGCGCCCCGGAGTCTTTCCGAGTTTCGTCAAACGGTATCGATGTTTTAGGTCGGACGGCTTAAATAGGCGAAGAGACGGAGTCGGAGGGGTTACGAGGCGCCACACAACAGGCGGCGCCCTCCCGGGCCGCGCCCCACATGTGGCCCCCGTGGCCCTCCTCTCGGTCCCCCTTTGACTTTCTGGAAGATTCTGGGAAAATATGTTGGGTCTTTGTTTCGTCGAATTCCGAGAATATTGCCCGAACAGCCTTTCTGGAACCAAAAACAACAGAAAACAGGAACTGGCACCGTGGCATCTTGTTAATAGGTTAGTTCCGGAAAACGCATAAAAACATTATAAAGTGTGAGCAAAACATTTAGGTATTGTCATAAAACAAGCATGGAACATCAGAAATTATGGATACGTTGGAGACGTATCGCATCCCCAAGCTTAGTTCCTACTCGCCCTCGAGTAGGTAAACGATAAAAAGAATAATTTCTGTAGTGACATGCTACTTACATAATCTTGATCATACTATTATAAAGCATATGAGATGAATTCAGTGACTCAAGGCAATGATCTATAGTTGCCAACAAATAGATAACATATAGCAAAACTTTTCATGAATAGTACTTTCAAGACAAGCATCAAAAGTCTCGCATAAGAGTTAACTCATAAAGCAATAAATTCAAAGTAAAGGCATTGAAGCAACACAGAGGAAGATTTAAGTTTCAGCAATTGCTTTCAACTTTCAACATGCATATCTCATGGATAATTGTCACAGAGTAATATGATGAATGCAAATAAGCAAGTATGTAAGAATCAATGCACGTTGACACAAGTGTTTGCTTCTAAGATGGAAGGAAGTAGGTAAACTGACTCAACATAAAGTAAAAGAAAGGCTCTTCGCAGAGGGAAGCAGGATTAAATCATGTGCTAGAGCTTTTTAAGTTTTGAAATCATATAGAGAGCATAAAAGTAAAGTTTTGAGAGGTGTTTTTTGTTGTCAACGAATGGTAGTGGGCACTCTAACCCCCTCATCAAACAGACTTTCAAAGAGCGGCTCCCATGAAGGACGTTATTTCTACCAGCAAGGTAGATCATCCCTCTTCTCTTTTGTTTACACACGTATTTTAGTTTTATTATGGGTGACACTCCCCCAACCTTTGCTTACACAAGCCATGGCTAACCGAATCCTCGGGTGCCTTCCATCAATCTCATATCATGGAGGAGTGTCTATTTGCAAAATTAAGTTGCTTACTGATGAATCAGAGCAAAACATGTGAAGAGAATTATTAATGAAGTTTGATTAATCGGGGCTGGGAACCCCGTTGCCCTCTTTTTGCAAAATTATTGGATAAGCGGATGTGCCACTAGTCCATTATGAAAGTCTGTCAAGAGTAAATGACAAGGTTGAAAGATAAAACACCACATACTTCCTCATGAGCTATAAAACATTAACACAAATTGAGAAGCATTTTGAAGGTTTAAAGGTAGCACATGAAGTATTTACTTGGAATGGCAGGAAATACCACATAGTAGGTAGGTATGGTGGACACACATGGCATAGGTTTTGGCTCAAGGTTTTGGATGCACGAGAAGCATTCCCTCTCAGTACAAGGCTTTGGGCTAGCAAGGTTGTTTGAAGCAAACATAAGTATGAACCGGTACAGCAAAACTCACATAAGAACATATTGCAAGCATTATAATACTCTATACTGTCTTCCTTATTGCTCAAACACTTTTACCAGAAAATATCTAGACCTTAGAGAGACCAATCATGCAAACCAATTTCAACAAGCTCTACGGTAGTTCTCCACTAATAGGTTTAAACTACATGATGCAAGAACTTAATCATGATCTACTTGAAAGCTCAAAACAATTGCCAAGTATCAAATTATTCAAGACAATATGAGGCATTTTTGTTTCCAACCAAATAACAACAAGTGCAATAGCTTCCAACTTTTACCATTGAACATTAGAAGTAAAACGAAGAACACAAGTGTTCATATGAAAAAGCGGAGCGTGTCTCTCTCCCAAATAAGGATTGCTAGGATCCATCTTTATTCAAACAAAAACAGAAATAAAAACATACAGACGCTCCAAGTAAAGCACATAAGATGTGAGCGAATAAAAATATAGTTTCAATAGAAGAAACCTGATAAGTTGATGAAGAAGGGGATGCCTTGGGCATCCCCAAGCTTAGACGCTTGAGTCTTCTTGAAATATGCAGGGATGAACCACGGGGCATCCCAAGCTTAGACTTTTCACTCTTCTTGATCATATATCATCCTCTCTTGACCCTTGAAAACTTCCTTCACACCAAACTTCTCATAAACTTCATTAGAGGGGTTAGTACTCAAAAAACTTTAATCCACTTTAGCCCTGTAGTGACACATTGCAAGAACTCAATAAAACATTAGCTACAGCTCTCCAAGTCTAGAAAGCCTTGCTTAAAGTCTACAAGAGACAATGCAAAAAACAGAGACAGAATCTGTCAAAACAGAACAGCCAGTAAACACGAATTTTTAAGAGGTACTTTCGTTGCTTAAATCAGAAAACTCAAAACTAATGAAAGTTGCGTACATATCTGAGGATCACTCACGTAAATTGGCAGATTTTTCTGAGTTTCCTACAGAGAATCATACGCAGATTCGTTACAGCAAGAAATCTGTTTCTGCGCAGAAATCCAAATCTAGCATCAAACTTCTATTAGAGACTTCACTTGGCACAACATTACAATAAAATAAAGATAAGGAGAGGTTGATACAGTAGTAACAGCTTCCAAGACACAACAAAATAGTAGCAAAATAAACACATGGGTTATCTCCCAAGAAGTGCTTTCTTTATAGCCATTAAGATGGGCTCAGCAGTTTTAATGATGCACTCGCAAGAAATAAGAGTTGAAGCAAAAGAGAGCATCAACAAGCAAATTCAAAACACATTTAAGTCTAACCCACTTCCTATGCATAGGAATCTTGTACACAAATAAATTCATGAAGAACAAAGTGACAAGCATAAGAAGATAAAACAAGAGTAACTTCAAAATTTTCAACATATAGAGAGGTGTTTTAGTACCATGAAAATTTCTACAACCATATTTTCCTCTCTCATAATAATTTTCAGTAGCTTCATGAACAAACTCAACAACATAACTATCACATACAGCATGCTTTTCATGATTTGCAAACACATAATTTTTATCAAGCTCAAATATAATGGGATTAAAACCTTCAAACCCACTTTTATCAATAATATAACAAGATGATTGATCATTCTCAAAAGATATGGGACTCATAGATAAAGTCAAGACCTCTCCAATCCCATTTTCATTAGTAGTACAATTAATATTATCAAGTAACATAGGACCATCATCTAGAGATTTATCATAAACATTTGCCAAGCAAAACTCTTTAGTACCATGCATTTCGACATCAAGCACAAACAAAGCATTATCATAAGATTTATCAAAGTAGCATGGATTATCATAAATAACAGTAGCATAATTATTCTCACAAGTTTTACTCATAGGTACTATTTCAAGAGAATCCACAGGAACATAACATTCAACCTCTTTCGGTAAGCATGGAGGACAATCAAATAGTGTAAGAGATAAAGAGTTACTCTCATTAGAAGGTTGGCATGGGTAGCTAATCCATTCTTCCCCCTTTTGTTCATCACTCTCTTCTTTTTCATCCAATGAGCTTTCAGGTTCATCAATTTCCTCCTCTTTTTCATCCAATGAGCTTTCAGGTTCATCAATTTCTTCTTCCACAGGTTCCTGCAAATTGTGAGTGCATTCTTGTGCATTAATGAGTCTCTCTTTATAATCAATGATATAAGGATTATCATTGTAACTTTCTATGCAAAAATTAAGGATAGAAGAGACATAATCTTTAAGGTCCTTACAAACAACACAAGTTTCATAATTTTTAACAATGAAGGATTCTATCTCAGAGGCTCCCATAAATAAGACAAATTGTTCTACCTCTTCGAACCCAAGATGAATATAGTTATTCCAATTGTAGTTCTTAATTAAATCTTCTTCACTAAAGCCACATTGGAATTTCAGATGTTTAGTATCCTCTTTAGAGCAACAATTTATATCATGGCGTTTAAGCAAGATTTTAGCAATTGAATTCAATTTTTCTATCACAGCACTCATGACTTTACCCGTTCTTGATTCTCCATAATTATTATATAATTCTATGAGCTCCAACATGGTTATGTGTTCTTCCATAACAACAGTTTTTAATTTTTCGATTTTTAATTTTTTTATGGATTTTTGGGTATATGAGAAAAATAAAACAAGACAAAAACAAACTAGACAAAAGTAAACTAAGCATAAATAAACTAGACAAAAGTAAACTAAGCAAAACAAAATAAAAACAGAGAGAGAGGTAGAGTGTACTCCCCAGGTGAACTTATGAGTAGAGCTATGCCTCCCCGGCAACGGCGCCAGAAAATAGTCTTGATAACCCACAAGTATAGGGGATCAGCCTTCGAGGGAAGTAAAACCCAAATTTATTGATTCGACACAAGGGAGGTAAAGAATACTTATAAGCCTTAACAACTGAGTTGTCAATTCAGCTGCACCTGGAAAAGCACTAGTAACAGGGGTGATGTGAAAGTAGCAGTAATATGAGAGCAGTAGTAACAGTAACACAGTGGCAATGGCACCAGAAAATAGTTGATACTACTTCCAATGACATGTAGAATGAGTATATGATGATGAAAGATGGACCGGGGTTCCCAGCTATCTACACTAGTGGTAACTCTCCAATAACAAGTGTTGGGTGAACAAATTATAGTTGGGCAATTGATAGGATTGAAATAGCATTAAGACAGAACATCAAGATTATTAATTATGTAGGCATGTTTTCCATATATAGTTATACGTGCTCGCAATGAGAAACTTGCATAACATCTTTTGTCCTACCAGCCGGTGGCAGCCGGGCCTCAAGGGAATCTACTGGCTATTAAGGTACTCCTTTTAATAGAGCACCTGAGCAAAGCATTAACACTTGGTGAAAACATGTGATCCTCATACCTACGCCTTCCCCTCCAGTTGTCCCAATTTCTGTCACTTTGGGGCCTTTGGTTCCGGACATAGACATGTGCATACAACTTGTAGATACAATCTAAGCAATAAGTATAGAGCTTAAATCTAAGATCATGCCACTCGGGCCCTAGTGACAAGCATTAAACACAACAAGATTGCAGCAACAATAACTTCACAAACTTTATAGATAGACTGATCATAATGTAACAATTCATCGGATCCCAACAAACACAACACCGATTACATCGATGAATCTCAATCATGTAAGGCAGCTCATGAGATCATTGTATTGAAGTACATGGAGAGAGAGTACCAACTAGCTACAGCTAGAACCCGTAGTCCATGGGGGAACTACTCACTGAGCATGATGGAGGCGGTGGCGTTGATGGAGATGGCTTCCGGGCACTTCTCCCGGCAGGTGCCGGAATAGAGACTTCTGTCCCGAAACGGAGTTTCGCGCTGGCGCGCGCCCGGAGTCTTTCTGGAGTTTCGTCAAACGGTATCGATGTTTTAGGTCAGGACATCTTAAATAGGCGAAGAGACGGAGTCGGAGGGGTTACGGAGGCGCCACACAACAGGGCGGCGCGCCCCCTCCTGGGCCGCGCCAGCCACATGTGTGGGCCCCCTGGCCCTCCTCTGGTCCCCTTTGACTTTCTGGAAGGTTCCGGGAAAAATAAGATGTTGGGTCTTTGTTTCGTCGAATTCCGAGAATATTGCCCGAACAGCCTTTCTGGAACCAAAAACAACAGAAAACAGGAACTGGCACTGTGGCATCTTGGTAATAGGTTAGTTCCGGAAAACGCATAAAAACATTATAAAGTGTGAGCAAAACATGTAGGTATTGTCATAAAACAAGCATGGAACATCAGAAATTATGGATACGTTGGAGACGTATCAGGGCTCCACCAGCCTAGCCGACCCACCAAAGGGGGAAGGTGGAGTCCATAGTGGCCTCCACTTCCTTGGCCGGCCAACTCAAAAGGAAAGGGGGGAAAGTCCCACCTTGACTAGTTTTGACTTTTGCATTTGTGGTAAGTTTCCAATAAAACTCCTAGAGGGAGTATGATTGGGAGCTAGGGTTTTCCACCTATATAAAGGGGAGAGGAGGGAAGGGGCCGCCCACATTGTTGGCCGCACCACCCAAAAACACCAAGGCCGGCGCCCCACTCATCTCTCCCAAACCCTAGCCCACCCTCGTCCACCTCTCTCCCGCACGGCTACGGTGAAGACCTGCAGGAGATCTCCACCACCGTCACCACGCCGTCGTGCTTCCAGGATTCCGAGGAGGATCTACTACTTTCGCTGCCCGCTAGAACAGGGAGAAGGACGTCTTCATCAACACAGTACGTGTGACCGAGTGCGGAGGTGCTGCCCGATTGTGGCACCATCAGGATCTTCTACCCGCTCTTGAGAGCGGCAAATGATCAAGTACATCATCCGCAAGATTTATCTCGTTAACGCTTAGCGATCTTTGAGGGTACATTTATCCCATTTCGTAGCTACCATCTACTAGATTAGGTCTTCACTTGTTTTCCGTTCTTGCGGTATGATCTTTTTTGTTTTCTATGCTACAAATCCCTACAAAGATATATGACATACTCTCTTTGGCTGTGAAGTTTGGTGGAAACTTGGAGTAGCAGATAAGATAGAAGATGCAATGCTAGTTGACTGAGCAGATAGTGTTGTTCTTAAAGAATTTACAGTGAATAGAAGGTTAAAAAGTGCAAAGGGAATTAATTCTTACGGCCTCCTGGTATATATGGTAGATGTGTCGCCAACTTGTGGAAGTACCTATAAATTCAATTGATGCGCTATTCATTCGAGTAATCACAACAAATAATATAAGAGCAATCAGTAATAATTCAGCGAATACGAAGAGTGTATGGATAAAAGCGAAAGAAGGACATGTTATGGTCAACGTAGATGCAAATTCAATCAAGGAAATCTTACAAGTGGAATAAGAGCAATCATTAGAGATGTTCATGGGTGATTTGTTGCTGCATGTAATGTTTCGGTCCAATATGCTACTGATGCAAACACCTTAGAATCTCAAACGATTAGTAGAGGCATTGCATTAGCCAATAATGTAACATCCCATGTTTGTTAATCCAATAATTGTTGCTAGTTGTGCATAAGCATGCTTGCATCTGCATTTAATTTGAGAAATTTTACACAAAAATGGCTTGAAACAATGTTGCCAATGTTGTATTTTGGTCTAACAAAATTTTGTGCAAAAATCCCCTCAAAATTTGGGTCAAAACACCCTAAAAATCCCCTAATTCTCTCATGTTTCAAAATCTCCAGAGAAATCCCCAAATCCCAGGGGGTTTTGGCAAAACGCCCTTGTCTTCTTCCTCAGCCACGCAGGCAGCTGCGTGCCTTGCGCAGGGAGGCCGACGCCGGCCACCTCCTGCTCGCCCCGCGGATGAGGACGACGTCCTGGAGAGCCTCCTGCATGCCCCCCTCGTCCCTATCTCTTTTCCCCCTCGCGCGCCTCCTTCCTCTCTCTCTCTCTGCAGCGCGCCCGAAACCCTAGCTCCGGCCGCTCGCCGTCGCCGCCGTTCTGCGCCTCCCCGCGCCGAGCCGACACCGCCAGGAGCTCCGCCTCGACGCCCTCTTCCTCCTCCGCTAAGCAGCACATGCCGGGGAGCTCCCAATCGCCCGAATCGGCCGGAGCCCGTGCCGCCAGATGCCGCCGTTCGCCGGCGATTCCGGCCACCTCCGGCGACGCCGTCAAGCTCCACATGCTCACGGTGAGCTTGCGGTCCTCCTGGTACCCGCCGCTCGCCCTATCTCGCCGCGTAGCGCGCCGGCGACGTGCGCCTGCCCCGGCCTCCGCGCGAGCTCGTCGGAGCTGCCCCTCCGGCGACCATTGGAGGGCGGCGCCGCCCTCTTCTGGTTCGCGGGGACGCCGCGCGTCGAACGCGCCCCACCGCGTGGCCCCTGGCGCCCTGCATCGCCGAGCCCGTGCCCACCTGGCCGGCCATGGCCTGGCTGACGTCGTGCTGACGTCATTATGACGTCAGCCGGCCATTTCTTTTTATATTTTCTGTTATTTTCTATTTTATTTATTTATATGACATGTGGGGTCTGCCTGTCAGGATTTTAATCATTTCTAAAATATTAAAATGCTGACAGTGGGTCCAACTTGTCATACTTTTATTATTTTCCAAAAATTCCAGAAATTGATTAAATCTTGTTTAATTCATAACTAATTCATTTTAAATCAGAAAAATATGTATAATATATCAAAATGTTCAGAAAAACATTCTCTACAAGTTTAGATGAAATTCATGCATCATTGCAACAATTAAAACTGCATAAGTAGTGAAACCCTAACTAATGTTGGAGATATGCCCAAGAGGCAATAATAAAATGGTTATTATAATATATCTTTGTGTTCATGATAATGTTTACATACCATGCTATAATTGTATTAACCGAAACATTGATACATGTGTGTTATGTGAACAACAAGGAGTCCCTAGTAAGCCTCTTATATAACTAGCTTGTTGATTAATAGATGATCATGGTTTCGTGATCATGAACATTGGATGTTATTAATAACAAGGTTATGTCATTATATGAATGATGTAATGGACACACACAATTAAGCGTAGCATAAAGATCACGTCATTAAGTTATTTGCTATAAGCTTTCGATACATAGTTACCTAGTCCTTTCGACCATGAGATCATGTAAATCACTTATACCGAAAGGTACTTTGATTACATCAAACGCCACTGCGTAAATGGGTGGTTATAAAGGTGGGATTAAGTATCCGGAAAGTATGAGTTGAGGCATATGGATCAACAGTGGGATTTGTCCATCCCGATGATGGATAGATATACTCTGGGCCCTCTCGATGGAATGTCGTCTAATAGCTTGCAAGCATATGAATGGTTCATAAGAGACCACTGATACGTCCATTTTGCATCACTATTTTATATCATAATTTGCTGTTATTCATTGATATATTTCATATTTGGAGATGATACTTATGTTATTTCATCTATTTTGCATGTTTCATGATTATTGGAGGATCGCGCACCGGAGCCAGGATTCTGCTGGAAAAAGCGTCGTTAGAAGGCAATATTTCGGAAGATCAACAATTGACAGAAATTATATGAAAAATCCTATTTTTCCAGAAGACGAAGGGAGCCAAAAGGGGGAGCCGAGGAGGGCTGCCATGGGCCCACCTCATAGGCCGGCGCGGGCCAAGGCCTGGCCGCGCCGCCATGTGAGGAGGGGGCCCACAGCCCCCTCTGGCCTCCTCTCCTTCGCGTACATCTTCGTCCCGAAAACCTAAGCTCCGGGGAGTCGGAGAGTCACAGCCGCCTCTGCGGGGCGGAAAACACCAGAGAGAAAAGAGCTCTCCGGCAGGCTGAAATCTGCCGGGGAAATTCCCTCCCGGAGGGGGAAATCGACGCCATCGTCACCGTCATCGAGCTGGACATCATCTCCATCACCATCATCATCATCTCCATCATCATCACCGCCGTCTCCACCGCTCGTCACCGCTATAACAATTTGGGTTGGATCTTGATTGTTTGATAGGGGAAACTCTCCCGGTATTGATTTCTACTTGTTATTGATGCTATTGAGTGAAACCATTGAACTAAGGTTTATATTCAGATTGTTATTCATGATCATATCACCTCTGATCATGTTCCATATGATGTCTCGTGAGTAGTTCGTTTGGTTCTTGAGGACATGGGTGAAGTCTAAATGTTAGTAGTGAATTATGGTTGAGTAATATTCAATGTTATGATATTTAAGTTGTGGTGTTATTCTTCTAGTGGTGTCATGTGAATGTCGACTACATGATACTTCACCTTTATGGGCCTAGGGGAATACATCTTGTACTCGCTTGCCAATTGCGGGGTTGCCGGAGTGACAAACCTAAACCCTCATTGGTATATCGATGCAGGAGGGATAGCAGATCTCAGAGTTTAAGGCTGTGGTTAGATTTATCTTAATTACTTTCTTGTAGTTGCGGATGCTTGCAAGGGGTATAATCACAAGTATGTATTAGTCCTAGGAAGGGCAGTGCATTAGCATAGGTTCACCCACACAACACTTATCAAAACAATGAAGATTAATTAGCTATATGAAGCGAGAGCACTAGACTAAATTCCTGTGTGTCCTCAAGAACGTTTGGTCATTATAAGTAAACAAACCGGCTTGTCCTTTGTGCTAAAAAGGATTGGGCCACTCGCTGCAATTAATTCTCTCGCACTTTACTTACTCGTATTTTATTCAGCTGCTACATCAAAGCCCCCTGAATACTTGTCTGTGAGCATTTACAGTGAATCCTTCATCGAAACTGCTTGTCAACACCTTCTGCTCCTCGTTGGGATCGACATTCTTACTTATCGAAAATACTGCGATACACCCCCTATACTTGTGGGTCATCAAGACTATTTTCTGGCGCCGTTGCCGGGGAGTGAAGCGCTATTGGTAAGTGGAATTGGTAAGGAAACTTTTACTGTTTGTGCTGATTTTATTTCTGCCTGCTGCTATAATTCATTATGGAGAGATCTTCTCTTGAATTTTTATTTGGAAAATCTACTACTACTGCAAAGGTAGTGGATGAGGCGCCAGGTGAGGAAGAGGTTCCATACAAAATACCTATGAAAATTATTGAACGTGTTGTGGATAACCGTTATAAGGGGATGGAACTGTCCATCCTGGAGATCATTTACTGTTCTTACATGAATTATGCGGTTTATTCAAGTGTGAAGGTATTGCTATGGATGAAGTGAGGAAGAAACTATTCTCTATATCGCTGTCTGGTAAAGCGGCGCATTGGTATAAATTACTGGATGATGGGGATTCTCTTGAATGGAATGATATTGTGCCCCGGTTTTATTCTAAGTTCTATCCTCCAAGTGAAATTCACAAAGACCGGAACCGCATATATAATTTTTGGCCTCATGATGGAGAGAGTATCGCCCAAGCGTGGGGGAGATTGAAGTCTTTAATGCTCAAATGCCCCATTCATGAGCTTCCTGGTAATGTTATCATTGATAATTTCTATGCAAGACTTTCTTTTCAAGACAAGACCTTGCTGGATACTTCTTGTTCTGGATCATTTACACGCAACAAAGAAGAGTTTAAAAGGGACCTTCTTAATCGGATCCAGGAAAATACTGAAGGATGGGAGAACGACAAGGATAGAGAATCAGGTATAAATTATGATTATAAATGCATTGAAGCTTTTATGGATACTGATAAATTTCGTAATATGAGTGCTACTTATGGTCTTGATTCTCAAGTTGCTGCAAATCTTTATAAAGCTTTTGCCTCTCATTATGAATTGCCTAAGAAGAATTTTGATAAGTATCATGAACCGTATAAAGATAAAATTGATTCATCTATAAATAAATGTGTTGTAGTTGAAACTATTGATCATGTTATTCCTGAAGCTTATATTGAAAAAACTCCTTTCCCTGCTAAAATGAAGGAGTACTCTGTTATAAATAGTGCGGTTAATAAAAGTGAAAAGAAACCTATAGAACCTGAAGAGCAAATAAAAGTTGAACCTGCTATTGCAATTGTTAAAGATCTTGTGACTGAAAATGTGGAAGATGGTCATATTATTTTCTGTGAAGATGCTTCTAATATTGTTTCACATCCTAATAAGTCTAGGAAAGCTAGTGTTCCTATGCTATCTGTTAGAATTGGTGATCATTGTTATTATGGTTTATGTGATATTGGTGCAAGTATTAGTGCTATACCTTATGAGCTTTACACGGAGATTATGCACGAAATTGGTTCTTGTGAACTTGAAGATATTGATGTGGTTATTCGGCTAGCTAATAGAGAAACTATCTCTCCAATTGGTATTGTTCGAGATGTGGAAGTTCTATGTGGTAAGATTAAATATCCTGCTGACTTTTTGGTACTTGGTTCTGCTGCTAGTAAGTATTGTCCTATCATTTTTGGTAGGCCTTTTCTAAATACTTGTGGAGCTGTTATAGATTGCAAGAAAGAGAAAATTTTGACTAAATTTGCTGGTGAATCTTATGAGTTTAATTTCTCTAAATTTGCCAAAACTCCTTATAAAGCTGATTCACCTAATAATGATTTTAGAGTTGAACAGTGTGCATCTATTGCTCTGCTCCTAATAATCCTTTGCAGCAACATTTGGAGAATAGTGAGAGTGAAGTTTTTAGGGAAGAAAGAAATGAGCTTGATGAAATTTTCCTTCGTCAACCTATTCTTAAGCATGATTTACCGGTAGAAGATCTAGGTACAACATTACCACCAAAAGAAGATCCTGTTTTTGATTTAAAACCATTGCCTGATAATCTTAAATATGCTCATATTGATGATAAGAAAATATATCCTGTTATTATTAGTTCTAAGCTTTCAGAGATTGAGGAAGAAAGGTTATTGGAAATATTGAAGAAACGCCGAGGAGCTATTGGCTACACTCTTGATGACTTGAAGGGGATTTCTCCCTCTATTTTCCAACATGCCATTAATATGGAAGATGATGCAAAGCCTGTTGTTGAACATCAGCGTCGTCTAATTCCTAAGATGAAGGATGTGGTAAGGAATGAGGTATTAAAACTTCTTGAAGCTGGTATTATATATCCTATTGCTGATAGTAGATGGGTTAGTCATGTGCATTGTGTTCCTAAGAAAGGAGGAATGACTGTTGTGCCTAATGATAATGATGAGCTCATACCTCAAAGAGTAGTTGTAGGGTATAGAATGTGCATTGATTATCGAAAAGTTAATAAAGTTACTAAGAAAGATCATTACCCTTTACCTTTTATTGATCAAATGTTAGAAAGGTTGTCTAAAAATACTCATTTTTGCTTTCTTGATGGTTATTCTGGGTTTTCACAAATTGCTGTTAAAACTAAGGATCAAGAGAAAACCACTTTCACTTGTCCCTATGGAACTTATGCTTATAGACGCATGCCTTTTGGTTTATGTAATGCTCCTGCTACTTTTCAAAGATGCATGTCTGCTATTTTTCATGGCTTTTGCGAGAATATTGTGGAGGTATTCATGGATGATTTTTCCGTCTATGGGAATTCTTTTGATAATTGCTTGCGGAACCTTGATAAAGTTTTGCAGAGATGTGAAGAAACTAACCTTGTTCTTAATTGGGAGAAATGCCACTTTATGGTTAATGAAGGAATTGTATTGGGACATAAAATTTCCGAGAGAGGTATTGAAGTTGATAGAGCTAAAGTTGAAGCCATTGAGAAGATGCCCTATCCCAGGGATGTTAAAGGTATTCGTAGTGTTCTTGGTCACGCTGGGTTTTATAGGAGATTTATTAAAGACTTCTCCAAGATTTCAAAGCCTCTTACTAATCTTCTTCAAAAAGATGTACCTTTTGTTTTTGATGATGATTGTAAGGAAGCTTTTGAAACTCTAAAGAAAGCCTTAACAACTGCTCCTATAGTTGAACCTCCTGATTGGAATTTACCTTTTGAAATTATGTGTGATGCTAGTGATTTTGCTGTAGGTGCTGTTCTTGGACAGCGAGTAGATAAGAAATTGAATGTTATTCATTATGCTAGTAAGACTCTTGATGCTGCTCAAAGAAATTATGCTACTACTGAGAAAGAATTGTTAGCTGTAGTCTTTGCTTGTGATAAGTTTAGATCCTATATTGTTGATTCAAAAGTTACAATTCATACTGATCATGCTGCAATTAGATACCTAATGCAAAAGAAAGACGCTAAGCCAAGGCTTATTAGATGGGTGCTTCTGTTGCAAGAATTTGATTTGCATATTATAGATAGGAAAGGTGCTGATAATCCTGTTGCTGATAATTTGTCTAGATTGGAAAATATTGCTTATGATCCTGTTCCGTTAATGATAGTTTTCCAAATGAACAATTGGCTGTAATAAAGGTGAGCTCGCGAGATAGCCCTTGGTATGCTGATTATGCTCACTTTATTGTTTCGAAGTACTTGCCTCCAACCTTTTCAGCCCAGCAAAGGAGGAAATTCGTTTATGACTTGAGGCATTATTTCTGGGATGATCCACACTTATATAAAGAATGAGTGGATGGTATTATGCGAAGATGTGTTCCCGAATATGAACAACAAGAGATATTGAGTAAATGTCATGGTAGTGCTTATGGAGGACATCACGCCGGAGATAGAACCGCGCAAAAGGTTCTACAATCGGGTTTTTATTGGCCAACTCTCTTCAAAGATGCAAGGAAGTTTATTTTATCTTGTGATGAATGCCAAAGGGTTGGTAATATCTCCAGACGCAATGAAATGCCTATGAATTATACTCTTGTTATTGAACCATTCGATTGTTGGGGATTTGACTTCATGGGACCTTTCCCCTCTTCAGAAGGTAACACTCATATACTTGTTGCTGTTGATTATGTTACTAAATGGGTGGAAGCCATACCTACAAAGAGTGCTGATGGTGAGACCTCTTTAAGAATGCTTTTAGATATTATTTTTCCTAGATTTGGAGTTCCTAGATATCTTATGACTGATGGAGGTTCTCATTTTATTCATGGTGGTTTTAGAAAAACTCTTGCTAAATATGGTATTAATCATAGAATTGCTTCTGCTTATCATCCTCAAACTAGTGGGCAAGTAGAACTATCAAATAGAGAGATTAAATCTATCTTGCAAAAGACTGTTAATAAATCTAGAAAGAATTGGGCTAGTAAATTGAAGGAAGCACTATGGGCTTATAGAACTGCTTATAAAAATCCCATGGGTATGTCACCTTATAAAATGTTTTATGGAAAAGCTTGTCATTTACCTTTAGAACTAGAGCACAAAGCTTATTGGGCTGTAAGAGAACTAAATAAAGATCCTAAACTAGCCGGTAAGAAGAGATTGCTACAATTGAGTTCCCTAGATGAATGGAGAAGTGAAGCTTATTAAAATGCTAAACTCTTTAAAGAGAAAGTTAAAAAATGGTATGATAGAAGAATTATCAAAAGAGAATTTAATATTGGGGATAAAGTCCTATTGTATCGGTCTCGTCTCAGATTCTTTGCAGGGAAATTACTCTCGAAATGGGAAGGACCATATGTCATTGAGGAGGTGTATCGTTCAGGAGCAATTAAAATTAGCTCTCTCCAAGGCAATGCCACACAAGTGGTGAATGGACAAAGACTCAAGCATTATATCTCAGGTGATTCTTATAATGAAGATGTTGATGTTATTCGAGTGGAAACTCCGGAAGCTTTCAACAAAGGTCAAATTGACAGTCCGGCAGAGTTCGACTCCGAATAGGTAACAGTACTGGTAATAAAAAGTTTGCATTTTACTTTCCGAACAATGGTTTTGCTGTTTTTGGAAAATATGAAAAATTACGAGATCGAAACGGAGTAGAGGAGACGCACGAGGGCGTGCCCCCATAGGCCGGCGCGGGCCCCAGCCTGGCCGCGCCGCCCTATGAGGTGAGCCCCTTGTTGCCCCTCTCCGACTCTGGTTCGACCTGGTACTTTCCTTATGTTGTAAAAATTCCTGCTATATAATCCCCCGGACCCCTGGAGGTCCGTATATCGTTTTCTCGACGTGTTTTGTTTCGAGCTGTTTCTGCCAGGATCTGCAATTTAGAAGCACCATGGCCTCCAACAACAAGGGCAAGGGGCTTTCGGAGGAAGAAGTGAAGAGGGTGTCGTCAAAACAAGAGCAACAAGCCGTTGGGAGTAAGCAAATCTTGGTGGGATCTGTTGACACTCGACGTTCTTTCTCTCATAACTTGCAGGGACCTTTCCCTGTGTTGGAAGAATCTCTACGGGTTACCGATGAGTTTTGTGATCAATACCGTGCTCTGAGAAGGGAAGTGGAGATACTTCAGGAGGAGAATTATCGACTTCACAGAATGCTAGAGCGGTTCCTTACTCCCATCAGGGTTGTCCCATCATCACCACCACCGCCGAATGAGTAATTCATCATCGGTATTGGCATCCCCTTGGTTTGTTCCAAGCTTGGGGGAGTGCCGCGGTATCACATCATCACTATCTTTTACTTTTTACTATCAAGTAGTGTCATATCATGAGTAGGGAAGTTATCATATAAGATGGGTTGCAGTGTGGAAGTATCTCTCCTTTAGTTGGTTGTCTATGTATCCCTTGGTGTGAGTTATCGTTATGGAATATTAATGAGAAGTCTTATCATTTACATATTGCACATCTTATTTTAGTTTGCAATCTCTATTATATGATTGATCTTGTTATTAGTATTGGTATCACTTTGGGAGCATTGAGTTAATCTATTTGGTTTTGGCAAACTTAGCATTGGTCAATAGTAACAACACTTTGAGGTTTAAGTAGAAAAGAGAAATACATGTAGTTGTTTCATTTTCTTCCTTTCTTGTTAGCTCATAGCTTATTATTCTGAAGTTAAAATTGTTTGTGCTTACAAGGAAGATGCATGATTGTTTATATCACATGTATATCTGTTTGTTTCCCTCAACTCTTATGCTTGCTAATTAACCTTGCTAGCCAAAGACCTGTACTGAGAGGGAATGCTTCTCGTACATCCAAACTTGAACCCAAACCTGTGCCATATGTGTCCACCATAACTACCTACTACATGGTATTTCCTGCCATTCCAAGTAAATACTTCGTGTGCTACCTTTAAACAATTCAAAATTTATCATCCTTCATTTGTGTCAATGTTTTATAGCTCATGAGGAAGTATGTGGTGTTTTATCTTTCAATCTTGTTGGCAACTTTCACCAATGGACTAGTGGCTTCATCCACTTATCCAATAACTTTGCAAAAAGAGCTGGCAATGGGGTTCCCAGTCCCAAATTAATTAACTTTCATAATTTTACAAATAGACACTCCTCCATGGTATGTGATTGTTGGAAGGCACCCGAGGATTCGGTTAGCCATGGCTTGAGAAAGCAAAGGTGGGGAGGAGTGTCATCTAAATAAAACTAAAATAAATAGGCACTTCTTCATGGTATGAGAATGATTGGAAGGCACCCGAGGATTCGGTTAGCCATGGTTTGTGAAAGTAAAGGTTGGAAGGAGTGTTAACCAAAAATAAAACTTTATGGGAGCCGCTCTTCGAGAGTTTTTCTGGCAAGGGGGTTAGAGTACCCGCTGCCATTCGTTGACAACAACAAACACCTCTCAAAATGTTACTTTTATTCTCTTTATATGATTTCAAAACTGAAAAAGCTCTAGCACATGATTTAATCCCTGCTTCCCTCTGCGAAGGGCCTGTCTTTTACTTTATGTTGAGTCAGTAAACCTATTTCCCTCCATCTTAAGCAAGCATTTGAGTTGTTGTGATCAAACCATTATATTGTGATTTACTTCATCATGTCTTGTATTCTTCTTTGTTTAGTACAAGTTTTATCTGAATGAATATAGCTTTGAAGGTTATCAATGATTATGAGGAGATTATTATGATTGAGTATGCAAGTTGTGCCATATAAGCTTTAACATAATATGTTAATTGTTCTCTGACCAAGAACGAAGTTTGCCATCACCAATTATGATTTCTTATGCACCTTTATTTGTGATCACCTTCTACTTGTTTCAAGTTGAATTATATGAGGAAGTTGTTTACTAGAATGTCTTGTGTGAATTGATATGATGCTTCTTGTCCGTATTTTATTTATCGACTCTTCACTCCATAAACATGTGGACCTGTTTACCGAGTTCAGTTTCGCTTGGGGACAAGCGAAGTCTAAGCTTGGGGGGAGTTGATACGTCCATTTTGCATCACTATTTTATATCATAATTTGCTGTTATTCATTGATATATTTCATATTTGGAGATGATACTTATGTTATTTCATCTATTTTGCATGTTTCATGATTATTGGAGGATCGCGCACCGGAGCCAGGATTCTGCTGGAAAAAGCGTCGTCGAAGGCAATATTTCAGAAGATCAACAATTGATAGAAATTATATGAAAAATCCTATTTTTCCGAAGACGAAGGGAGCCAAAAGGGGGAGCGAGGAGGGCCGCCATGGGCCCACCTCATAGGCCGGCGCGGCCGGCCGCCGCCATGTGAGGAGGAGGCCCACAGCCCCCTCTGGCCTCCTCTCCTTCGCGTACATCTTCATCCCGAAAACCTAAGCTCCAGAGGATAGTCGCGAAGAGTCACAGCCGCCTCTGCGCGGCGGAAAACACCAGAGAGAAAAGAGCTCTCCGGCAGGCTGAAATCTGCCGGGGAATTTCCCCCGGAGGGGGAAATCGACGCCATCGTCACCGTCATCGAGCTGGACATCATCTCCATCACCATCACCATCATCTCCATCATCATCACCACCGTCTCCACCGCTGCACGTCGTCACCGCTGTAACAATTTGGGTTGGATCTTGATTGTTTGATAGGGAAACTCTCCCGGTATTTATTTCTACTTGTTATTGATGCTATTGAGTGAAACCATTGAACTAAGGTTTATATTCAGATTGTTATTCATCATCATATCACCTCTGATCATGTTCCATATGATGTCTCGTGAGTAGTTCGTTTAGTTCTTGAGGACATGGGTGAAGTCTAAATGTTAGTAGTGAATTATGGTTGAGTAATATTCAATGTTATGATATTTAAGTTGTGGTGTTATTCTTCTAGTGGTGTCATGTGAACGTCGACTACATGATACTTCACCTTTATGGGCCTAGGGGAATACATCTTGTACTCGTTTGCCAATTGCGGGGTTGCCGGAGTGACAGAAACCTAAACCCCCGTTGGTATATCGATGCAGGAGGGATAGGATCTCAGAGTTTAAGGCTGTGGTTAGATTTATCTTAATTACTTTCTTGTAGTTGAGGATGCTTGCAAGGGGTATAATCACAAGTATGTATTAGTCCTAGGAAGGGCGGTGCATTATCATAGGTTCACCCACACAACACTTATCAAAACAATGAAGATTAATTAGCTATATGAAGCGAAAGCACTAGACTAAATTCCTGTGTGTCCTCAAGAACGTTTGGTCATTATAAGTAAATAAACCGGCTTGTCCTTTGTGCTAAAAAGGATTGGGCCACTGATGACCCACAAGTATAGGGGATCGCAACAGTCTTCGAGGGAAGTAAAACCAAATTTATTGATTCGACACAAGGAGGTAAAGAATACTTATAAGCCTTAACAACCGAGTTGTCAATTCAGCTGCACCTGAAAAGCACTAGCAAGGGGTGATGTGAAAGCAGTGGTAATATGAGAGCAGTAACAGTAACACGCAGCAGAATAGTAACACAGAGCAATGGCACCGGAAAATAGTTGATACTACTTCCAATGACATGTAGAACGAGTATATGATGATGAGAGATGGACCGGGGTTCCCAGCTATCTTCACTAGTGGTAACTCTCCAATAACAAGTGTTGGGTGAACAAATTACAGTTGGGCAATTGATAGGATTGAAATAGCATTAAGACAGAACATCAAGATTATTAATCATGTAGGCATGTTTTCCATATATAGTCGTACGTGCTCGCAATGAGAAACTTGCACAACATCTTTTGTCCTACCAGCCGGTGGCAGCCGGGCCTCAAGGGAATCTACTGGCTATTAAGGCACTCCTTTTAATAGAGCACCGGAGCAAAGCATTAACACTTGGTGAAAACATGTGATCCTCATACCTACGCCTTCCCCTCCAGTTGTCCCAATTTCTGTCACTTTGGGGCCTTTGGTTCCGGACATAGACATGTGCATACAACTTGTAGATACAATCTAAGCAATAAGTATAGAGCTTAAATCTAAGATCATGCCACTCGGGCCCTAGTGACAAGCATTAAACACAACAAGATTGCAGCAACAATAACTTCACAAACTTTATAGATAGACTAATCATAATGTATCATCCATCGGATCACAACAAACACAACACCGATTACATCAGATGAATCTCAATCATGTAAGGCAGCTCATGAGATCATTGTATTGAAGTACACGGGGGAGAGAATACAAACTAGCTACAACTAGAACCTGTTGGAGATATGCCCAAGAGGCAATAATAAAATGGTTATTATAATATCTTTGAGTTTATGATAATGTTTACATACCATGCTATAATTGTATTAACCGAAACATTGATACATGTGTGTTATGTGAACAACAAGGAGTCCCTAGTAAGCCTCTTGTATAACTAGCTTGTTGATTAATAGATGATCATCGTTTCATGATCATGAACATTGGATGTTATTAATAACAAGGTTATGTCATTATGTGAATGATATAATGGACACACCCAATTAAGCGTAGCATAAGATCACGTCATTAAGTTATTTGCTATAAGCTTTCGATACATAGTTACCTAGTCCTTATGACCATGAGATCATGTAAATCACTTATACCGGAAAGGTACTTTGATTACATCAAACGCCACTGCGTAAATGGGTGGCTATAAAGGTGGGATTAAGTATCCGGAAAGTATGAGTTGAGGCATATGGATCAACAGTGGGATTTGTCCATCCCGATGACGGATAGATATACTCTGGGCCCTCTCGGTGGAATGTCGTCTAATGTCTTGCAAGCATATGAATAAGTTCATAAGAGACCACATACCACGGTACGAGTAAAGAGTACTTGTCAGGAGACGAGGTTGAACAAGGTATAGAGTGATACCGATGATCAAACCTCGGACAAGTAAAATATCGCGTGACAAAGGGAATTGGTATCGTATGTGAATGGTTCATTCGATCACTAAAGTCATCGTTGAATATGTGGGAGCCATTATGGATCTCCAGATCCCACTATTGGTTATTGGTCGGAGTGAGTACTCAACCATGTCCGCATAGTTCGCGAACCGTAGGGTGACACACTTAAAGTTGGATGTTGAAATGGTAGAACTTGAATATGGAATGGAGTTCGAATATTTGTTCGGAGTCCCGGATGAGATCCCGGACATCACGAGGAGTTCCGGAATGGTCCGGAGAATAAGATTCATATATAGGAAGTCATTTTATGAGATTTAAAATGATCCGGAAGGTTCTATGGAAGGTTCTAGAAGGTTCTAGAAAAGTCCGGAAGAAACCACTATGGAAGGCGGAGTCCCAAAGGGACTCCACCTCCATGGCCGGCCAACCCTATAGGGGGGGAGTCCCAAGTGGACTCCCCTATGGGGCCGGCCACCCCCCACATGGAAAGGGGGAATCCCACCCCAAGTGGGATTCCCACCTTGGGTAGGTTTCCCTATCACATGGAAGGTTTTGGGTTCGGGTCTTATTCGGAGACTTGTAGTCCAACACTTGGGGCTTCCACCTATATAATGAGGGGCCAAGGGGAGGGGGCCGGCCACCCAAGAACCACCAAGGTGGCCGCACCCCTAGTGGCCGGCGCCCCCCTCTCCCAAACCCTAGCGGCTCTCTCTCCTCCACCACATCCCGCACGCTTAGCGAAGCTCCGCCGGATTTCTCCACCACCACCAACACCACGCCGTCGTGCTATCGGATTCAAGAGGAGCTACTACTTCCGCTGCCCGCTGGAACGGGGAGGTGGACGTCGTCTTCATCAACAACCGAACGTGTGACCGAGTACGGATGTGCTGCCCGTTCGTGGCGTCGTGATCAAGATCTTCTACGCGCTTTTGCAAGCGGCAAGTGAACGTCTACCGCAGCAACAAGAGCCTCATCTTGTAGGCTTTGGAATCTCTTCAAGGGTGAGACTCGATAATCCCCTCGTTGCTACCGTCTTCTAGATTGCATCTTGGCTTGGATTGCGTGTTCACGGTAGGAAATTTTGTTTTCTATGCAACGTTATCCTACAGTGGTATCAGAGCCGTGTCTATGCATAGATGGTTGCACGAGTAGAACACAATGGTTTTGTGGGCGTTGATGCTCTTGTTGTCTTTAGTTTGAGTACTTTGCATATTTGTGGCATAGTGGGATGAAGCGGCTCGGACTAACTTTACATGACCGCGTTCATGAGACTTGTTCCTCGTTCGACATGCAACTTGTATTGCATAAGAGGCTTTGCGGGTGTCTGTCTCTCCTACTATAGTGAAGATTCAATTTACTCTTCTATTGACAACACTAGTATCACCGTTGTGGTTCATGTTCGTAGGTAGATTAGATCTCTCTCGAAAACCCTAAACCGTAAAATATGCAAACCAAATTAGAGACGTCTAACTTGTTTTTGCAGGGTTTGGTGATGTGATATGGCCATAATGTGATGATGAATATGTATGAGATGATCATTATTGTATTGTGGCAACCGGCAGGAGCCTTATGGTTGTCTTTAAATTTCATGTTGAGTAGTATTTCAAAGTAGTTGTAATAGTTGCTACATGAGGTGAACAACCATGAAGACGGCGCCATGAACCTTGACGCTACGCCGACGATGATGGAGATCATGCCCGTTGATGATGGAGATCATGTCCGTGCTTTGAAGATGAAGATCGAAGGCACAAAGACTAAAGGGCCATATCATATCACATATGAATTGCATGTGATGTTAATCCTTTATGCATCTTATTTTTCTTAGATCGCGACGGTAGCATTATAAGATGATCCCTCACATTAATATCAAGATAATAAAGTGTTCTCCCCTCGTATGCACCGTTGCCAAAGTTCGTCGTTTCAAAGCATCTCGTGATGATCGGATGTGATAGACTCAACGTTCACATACAACGGGTGTAAGCCATGTTGCACACGCGGAATACTTGGGTTTGCTTGACGAGCCTAGCATGTACAGACATGGCCTCGGGACAACGGAAACCGAAAGGTTGAACACGAGTCATATGGATGATATGATCAACATGTTGATGTTCACCATTGAAGCTACATCATCTCACGTGATGATCGGTTTTGGTGTAGTGGATTTGGATCGTGTACCACTTAACAACTATGAGGGATGTTGTATTAAGTGGGAGTTCATTAGTAATTAGATTAAAACATGAACTAATTATCATGAACATAGTCTGAGTAGTATTTTGAATTAATTTTGTAGTATTGGCATCCGTTTTCTACCATGCGCTAGTCTTGTAATTGAGATAGAAATACTGTTAAAATCTGACAAGAAACTTTACGGATTGGTACCGTATTGTTAAAGAATCAAGAATTGTTTAAGTCCTATTGCAAACTTTTAGTAAACCTCACATTGTTGATTCAAAGAGCTATGGTTTCAATTAGTACCTAAAGTTATCTTGTCTCCGTGAAACTTGAAGTTCAAATCTGTTTGAAAAGTAAGGAGCTGAAAATTTAGTTTTCAGAAATAATCAAGGTATGAGATATATGTGATATCTAAGACCTTATTGCAAGTTGATAGAATATAATTTGGTGAGACTACATAAACTCATAAGTTTTATGGGAATGTACGAAGGTTGAAGACGCAAGGCGTCCCAATCCTCCAACTATTGGGGCACTAACAATATTCGCATATCCATGAAGTTATCATCCTTAGTATGCACCGTTGCTAAGACTCGTCGTATCGAAGCATCACGTGATGATCGGGTGTTATAGATTCTACGTGTGCATACAACGGTGCAAGCCAGATTTGCATATGCGAATACTAAGGTTAAAACTTTACGAGCCTAGCATGTACAGACATGGTCTCGAAAGTCATCATGATACAATGGATAAAATTATGAGTGAAATTGTTCATCATATTACAAGGTTACTAATAGTGAAATCCGGAACACTTGACATATGATGATCAACTTCAAAGAAAGAACCTCAAGGTTATTGGTATTTGACCAACAAACCGAGAAGTTATTGAAGTTGATGTGTTTTTCTGAATAATGAGGAAAGCTAAAAGAGAAACTACAAAAGATTATTGGCAGAAAGAAAGAAAAGACTAGAATGTCTAGCTCAGGTGTATATAAATGATATACATGTTATGGTTGTATTCCTAGTTAGGTCACACAATAAAATTCTTGGGTATTAGTACTATATTGGTTGGTATGAAGTGTCATACAAAACAACGCAATACAAGAATACAATGGCCTAAGTGACTGACAAGGAATATGATAGGAATGCACGTCTGGAACAAAATAAAGTGTTATTATGTTCGTCGTTAGCATTCTATCTAGCCCTTAGAATTTATAATAAAGAACTTAATAATTGTTATTTTGCTCTGGTCAAATAAAAACAATGAGTTGTTCAAATTATGACATTACTCCATGTACGATGGATAAGTTATTATAAATCTTAATGGTGAAACACACATACATAACACTGACGCTAAAATGCCATAAGGCAAATGATTTGAATTCCACTTATTTGTGGAACCGCCATTTAGGTCATGTTAGAAAGGAACGCATGAAGGAACTCCATGCAAATGGATTTTTGGAGTCATTTGATTTTTGAATCGTTTGGCGCTTGCAAAATCTTTTCTAAAAGTAATGACTAAAATACCGTTCATAGGCCAAGAGTTGAACGGACAACTAACTTAGTAAAAACATACATGATGATGTATGTGGTTCACTGGACATAGTTGTGTGCGGGAGATTCTTCTACTTCATGAAAACTTCAAACAATGAATTGAGTATATATATGTGGATATATTCGATAAGGAAGAAGTTTGAAACATTTGAATAGATTCAAATAAATTTCAGCATGAAGTGGAAATCATCGTAATAGAAAAGTCAAATATCTATGATTGGATCATAGTGGAAATATTTGAATTACGAGTTTTTAGCGAACATCTAAGAGAGTTATGAAATTATTCTACAACTCACGTTTCTTGGAGTATCATAGTGATGATGAAGTATCCGAGAGATGTATCCAAACCTTGTTGGGTCAATGATGAGATAAAATATTAATGCCATTATATTTTTGTGGATTATGCTTTAGAGACTACCACTTTTACACTAAATAGAGCATCATCATGATCCATTGAAATGACACCATATAAGTTATGGTATGGGTATAAACCCTAATAGTCTTTTCTTTAAATTTTGGTCTAAGAGTTTACAACCAAAATCGGATGAATGTCTTTGTTGGTTATCCCAGAGATTTAATTGGGAATTCTTCCCACGAGACAAAGACAAAAGTGTTTGTCAATGTTTCTTATTTCCGAGAAATTGTTTCTAGTGAAGTATTTGAGTGGGAGGACAATATAATTTGATAAGGTTTATGAACCTGAGCATAATGATCAGAGTAGCGCAGCATCGGAATTTGTTTCGGAAGCGGCCACGACGATCATGGCTCCCATGACTACAAAGTGTTTTAGCCATGGAGATCAAAGTACATATTGAACCTTGTAGGTATGGTTTACTTTGTGATCAAATAAATGATTTGTGGACAAAGGATTGATTTTGAACAATAATAAACCAACTACAAACAAAGAAGTTATGATGGGCCCTGACTCCGTTAAAATGGCTATACGCCATGAAATCCAAGATAGATGAATACTTTTTGAAAGTAAATGGATCTATGAAATTGATGGACTTGGATGAAATATCCTTGAAGAAGCTCAACTTGTCGAAAAGTTGTTTACGACAAAGTTCAAAGAGTTGACTACGATAAGATTAGATCTTCCGTAGCAATGCTTATAGTCTATGTGGATTATTCTAGTAATCACTACATATTTCTTTTATGAGATATGCTAGTAGGATGGCAAAATACACTACTTAACAGAAGTATGTATTAAAGGTGTATACAAGATACAACCAATTGTTTTGCTAGTCCGTAGAATACTAGATAGGTATACGAACTTCAATTGGATGAAGTGAGTATCACGGAGTTGGAATCTTCACCAGATGAAATAGTCAAAGAGTTTTTGATTTCATCAGAAACGATGAAGAGGCTTGCATTTGCAAGAAATTAAGTGGGAGCGCTGAGACATATTTATAATACTTTATGTAGATGACATATAGTTGGTTATAAATGATGTAATTA
The DNA here is from genome assembly GCA_030979885.1 of Lolium multiflorum. Taxonomy (NCBI): domain Eukaryota; kingdom Viridiplantae; phylum Streptophyta; class Magnoliopsida; order Poales; family Poaceae; genus Lolium; species Lolium multiflorum. The sequence continues at coordinate 281,997,144 of CM061748.1, forward strand.
TATACTTGATTAAAAAGGTTTCATTGAGAAATTAACTTCAATGAAAAGATATGGACTGAAACAAATTTAGTGTCAAGATCTATGAAGATAGATTGAAACACATAATAAGTTTAAGTCAAATTACATAGAATGGATATTGAAGTAGTTCAATATAGAAATATTAAGAAAATGTTCTTGTCATGTGAAGTTTTTACAAGACTTGAGTGTATCTGACACTCAATGAGTAAAAACACATGAGTGATTATAGATCACAAATAATATGTACACAATCAGATGTCATGTACTCTTAAAAATGTTATGAGCATGTACCAGAATGATTCATGTGATGATCATTAAAAAATAGTAAGAATATTCTTGAGTACTTAAGAAGAACCAAGGATATATATATAGTTTTGTATGGAGAAATGACAAACAAATCGCTGTAAGGTGTTGCACCGATATTTGTTTTTGTCACATATGAAAATAAAATTTCAATCTCAAATTAGACTAAGTGTTGTTTAAAAGGTAGCACAATGCGCTAGAAGTTGTCTATGCTAGATTTAGAAGAGTTCTAAATATTATGACGGATTCTACAAAAGAAGGCATAGTATGTCATTGTTTTGACAATGAAAAGGATGTTAAAATCAAGAGGTTCTTTGAGAACTTGGTGTAGTTCCAATAGTGTCAGAACTTTGAAGCTATATTGTGTGTGACAATATTAGTGACTTATTTCAGACCAAGGAATTAAGGTTCCACCAGAAGACCAAACATATTTAATGCCGACTCATTTGGAAAATGAGTGATGCGTGAAGACGCAAATGAATTGCAAAATACATACGTTTCTGAGCATGTCAGATCCGTTGACTAAAACCTCTCCGTAAGCAAAACATGATAAAGCACCCGAAGGCCAAGGTGTTATATCTTTACAAATGTAAACTAGATTATTGACTCTAGTGCAAGTGGGAGACTGTTGGAGATATGCCCAAGAGGCAATAATAAAATGGTTATTATAATATCTTTGAGTTTATGATAATGTTTACATACCATGCTATAATTGTATTAACCGAAACATTGATACATGTGTGTTATGTGAACAACAAGGAGTCCCTAGTAAGCCTCTTGTATAACTAGCTTGTTGATTAATAGATGATCATCGTTTCATGATCATGAACATTGGATGTTATTAATAACAAGGTTATGTCATTATGTGAATGATATAATGGACACACCCAATTAAGCGTAGCATAAGATCACGTCATTAAGTTATTTGCTATAAGCTTTCGATACATAGTTACCTAGTCCTTATGACCATGAGATCATGTAAATCACTTATACCGGAAAGGTACTTTGATTACATCAAACGCCACTGCGTAAATGGGTGGTTATAAAGGTGGGATTAAGTATCCGAAAGTATGAGTTGAGGCATATGGATCAACAGTGGGATTTGTCCATCCCGATGACGGATAGATATACTCTGGGCCCTCTCGGTGGAATGTCGTCTAATGTCTTGCAAGCATATGAATAAGTTCATAAGAGACCACATACCACAGTACGAGTAAAGAGTACTTGTCAGGAGATGAGGTTGAACAAGGTATAGAGTGATACCGATGATCAAACCTCGGACAAGTAAAATATCGCGTGACAAAGGGAATTGGTATCGTATGTGAATGGTTCATTCGATCACTAAAGTCATCGTTGAATATGTGGGAGCCATTATGGATCTCCAGATCCCGCTATTGGTTATTGGTCGGAGTGAGTACTCAACCATGTCCGCATAGTTCGCGAACCGTAGGGTGACACACTTAAAGTTGGATGTTGAAATGGTAGAACTTGAATATGGAATGGAGTTCGAATATTTGTTCGGAGTCCCGGATGAGATCCCGGACATCACGAGGAGTTCCGGAATGGTCCGGAGAATAAGATTCATATATAGGAAGTCATTTTATGAGATTTAAAATGATCCGGAAGGTTCTATGGAAGGTTCTAGAAGGTTCTAGAAAAGTCCGGAAGAAACCACTATGGAAGGCGGAGTCCCAAAGGGACTCCACCTCCATGGCCGGCCAACCCTAGAGGGGGAGGAGTCCCAAGTGGACTCCCCTATGGGGCCGGCCAACCCCCCACATGGAAAGGGGGAATCCCACCCCAAGTGGGATTCCCACCTTGGGTAGGTTCCCTATCACATGGAAGGTTTTGGGTTCGGGTCTTATTCGGAGACTTGTAGTCCAACACTTGGGGCTTCCACCTATATAATGAGGGGCCAAGGGGAGGGGGCCGGCCACCCCAAGAACCACCAAGGTGGCCGCACCCCTAGTGGCCGGCGCCCCCTTCTCCCAAACCCTAGCGGCTCTCTCTCCTCCACCACATCCCGCACGCTTAGCGAAGCTCCGCCGGATTTCTCCACCACCACCGACACCACGCCGTCGTGCTATCGGATTCAAGAGGAGCTACTACTTCCGCTGCCCGCTGGAACGGGAGGTGGTCGTCTTCATCAACAACCGAACGTGTGACCGAGTACGGAGGTGCTGCCCGTTCGTGGCGTCGTGATCAAGATCTTCTACGCGCTTTTGCAAGCGGCAAGTGAACGTCTACCGCAGCAATAAGAGCCTCATCTTGTAGGCTTTGGAATCTCTTCAAGGGTGAGACTCGATAATCCCCTCGTTGCTACCGTCTACTAGATTGCATCTTGGCTTGGATTGCGTGTTCACGGTAGGAAATTTTTTGTTTTCTATGCAACGTTATCCTACAGAACCCGTAGTCCATGGAGGAACTACTCACGGAGCATGATGGAGGCGATGGCGTTGATGGAGATGGCTTCCGGGGGCACTTCCCCGTCCCGACAGGTGCCGGAACAAAGACTTCTGTCCCCGAAACGGAGTTTCGCAATGGTGGCGGCGCCCCTGGAGTCTTTCGGAGTTTCACAATTCGTATCGAGTTTTTAGGTCGAAAGGGCTTATATAGGCGAAGAGCGGAGTCGGAGGGGTTACGGAGGCACCACACAACAGGGCGGCGCGCCCCCCTCCTGGGTCGCGCCAGCCACATGTGTGGGCCCCCTGTGGCCCACCTCTGGTCCCCCTTTGACTTTCTGTTGCCGTCAGAAACTCACCGGCGAGCAGCGACGAGCAACACCGTAGAGCCAGGAGGCTCCCAGGATCGCGGCTGGCCCTGGTCCCTCGGGGCGACGGCGCATGGCCTCACGCACGTCGATCCGATGCAAGGCGTGCCACGACCTATACCTGGTCGGAAGGTGATGGATTGCTTCGACTTAGTTTCCTGCATGGCAAACACGTAAACATTAAATACGAGCCCCGATCGGCTCTTAGGTTGCTCTGTGGATCGGCTCTAAGAGCCGATTGCCCCATGGCACGTTGGATTTTACGTTAACATGGGGATCCTACCGATCAAAACAAGCTAAACTAATCTACGATAGTCTAGGGTTTTCACCGCATAATCGGAACATCCTATGCGTAATTGAGCCTAGCAGATACGTAAGATGATAGGAAAACTAACCCTAAAGAGGCCTAAAAACCAACATGAAGTTGATCCCCGGAACAATCCCTCTAGGATCTCGCTAACCACACCTTACACACTACCGGATCGTTCAACCCGTTTATAAGGCCTAACCATGCGGATATCAAACCAATCCTTGAAGAACAAGGAGCGACTATAACAGATTAGATCTACTAGCTAATGAACAAGCAAGATGCTGCCCTTACATCTAGTGAAGGTGTAAGGGCAGCCAGATATTGAGGGATAGCGTAGCTAAACAAGTACATCGTGAAAGTAACGACGTCAAACCCAAAACACCTGAGATAAGGGTGTTGCTCGCCATCAAAAAGGCTTCAGCACGAGCAACACCAAGAACGATAAACCGATACTGCCTAGATCGCGCAATGCGATCTAGGCAGCATGATGCTTACCCGGGAGAAACCCTCGAAACAAGGGTGGCGATGCGCCTAGATTGATTTGTTGTGAACGTGATCGTCCTCCTTCTCGAATAACCCTAGATACATATTTATAGTCCGTAGACTTTCTAATTTGGGAATAATCCCAACCGTGCACGAGCTAAACTCTGATTTAATCCTAACCGACACGTATCCTACTATATTACAGATACACGGGCCACTTGGCCCAAACTTGTGTACAAGGCCGATTCATGTATATCTTCCATGTATATTCTTCAAGCCCATCTTAATCACGGCCCACCTCCTGATCCGGTTAAATTCTGGTGATAACACATGCCCCCCTGGTTTTGGCAATGGTAATTCCAAAACCACTCTGGTTTTCTTCGTCGGGTCATGTCGTGGCAGAGCAGAACCGTCGCAGTATCTTTCATCATGATGCCTTGCCTTCTCAACTTCTCCCGCTGCACCACTTCCTCGGAAACTGCTGTGGCATTGAATCCCCACTATATCTCCTTTATTTAACCGCGCCGAACAGTTCGCCTCTTCATCCTCTTGCCCTGACCTCGGCACCAAAAAACCCTCCTCCACCATGGACTCTTCTTCCTCCTCTGCTTCGTCAGCTCTCTCCTTCCAATCTTCTTCCTCGAGTGAGCAGAGTGGGACTTCGACTACGTGCCAGATGGCCCACCCGAGGCCCTCGTCGGGTCAGATGGCGATTTGCCCCTGACCGATGGGGAGACGACCTCCGGTTCCTCATTGACGGGGGCCGGAGAGTGAAGACGACCTCCTCTCTGGAAGTTCAACCCTCCTAACGAAGAGGAAGAAGAGAAGAGACGAGGAGGACGACGCCTCCTCCAACGAGGAGGAGGAAAAAGACGACACCTCCTCCGACGAGCCGCCGGCAAAGCGCTTCCGCGGCTGGGCCTGGTCAGATGACGATGAAGACGATGATGATGAGCTAGGAGGAAGAAGCCCCTATTGAGGGCTACGGTAGTAGTGACGAGGAGCTCGCCAGCAGCAGCGCTCGCGGCGGCTACAACGGCGACGACGAGGACAGCGACGGTCCTTAGAGTAGGAAGTACTACTGTAGGACTAGTAGTAGCTCCTGAGCAATCGGCTCTTCTTTTGTTCTTCCTTTCTTGAGCAATCGGCTCTTCGTTGTAAGAAAATCCTTATTATTAATGAAGAAGTGTTTCCAACTAATCCTGCCGATAGTCAAAGTCAATGCTCAACGAGCCGATGGCACCGCATCGGTCTCTCACCATAAAACGCGAGTGAGACCACATCAGTTGTCTATTCAAACGGTAACCTGCACCCTTCTGAGAGAGGATAACTCAGATCCCCAAATCGCCGCCGAACAGATCCAACTCACGGCCGCCACGAACCTCAGATTCATCCGCGCTGAATCATCTCAGCAGACCAATGGCGGAAGCATCCCATGTCAACGCTATGGTTGCTGGTCTGAAGGTAATCCCTAACTACTCCTCGCCATCTGAATGAGCGCTAGAATTATCACCAAGCGCCTGAATTAATGCTCTATTTCACTATTAATTTAGGTTTCAGACATTCTGCTGCCGCATCCTTCTCTCCCAGATTCTCTTTGTCTTGGTCCTCGTTCCTCCGAGAGTCCTGCTCATTTGATTTCATGTGAGGCCAATAGAATTCCTTTCGTGAGCCAGAATTTAGATCTGACTTCTTGGGCTGACTGCCTGCGAGCCTGGCCTAATCCTCCCGAGGGCTGGGTGGCATGGTATCGTAGAGTATCCAAAATTCACTATGCCACCTGGGAAACTATAGGGATAGCCGATGCCTTGTCATTATCATTGTCTCCCCTCGAGAAAAACGAGAACCTTTTGAAAACCATCGGCTACTTCTGGTCTGATGCAATGAATTGCTTCATGTTTGGCCATGGCCCCATGACACCAACCTTGCTAGATGTGGCCATGATCACAGGCTTAGACATTGCATCCCCAAGCCCTTCTGCTTTTAAGCTGCCAAAGATTCCTTTCACCCTGTCCTCAAAAACAGAGTGTACCAGCTGGGGTGCCTACCTTAAATGTTACATGAAAACCAAAGGCCCTGTGACAGAGAGAGAACATACAACCTTCCTGAATTTCTGGCTGGAGCACTTCATATTCTGTGGCCCCTCACTTGCCCCCACCAAGAATTACCTCTCTCTGGCCTATGAGCTTGCCAAAGGCACTCAGCTTGGCATCGGCAAACTATTCCTTGGAGAAGTCTATCGATCTCTTCAATTGATGTCTGTCAAATTGTTCTCCCAAAGGACAGTTAAAACAGGAGGCCCCTGGTGGTTTATTCAGTTATGGGCTCAGCTATACTTCCAAAACCAGATCCCAAACTCTCCATCTTTGACTACTTGCACCTTCCCAGATGCTAATGGGAAGCATATCCGATGCACTAGCTACGGCCAAGCTCTCTATAGCCTTCCGGGCAGCAAACTGATCCCTAAGGAGGCATCAGAGTGGTTCAGGATTTTCTTCCAGGGCCTGGACAATCCCCTGTTCTTTCCTTATACCGCATCTGGAGATTTTGAAAATCCAGTCTCCTTCAGGCTAGACAACTTTGCCGATGATCCTAGCACCCGGCACTTATATTCCATTATGATCCGTCCCTGCTTTCTTCCCGTGGGCATGAGCACCTCCAATAGGATCATCAAGCCTGGTATGAGTCTTACCAGCCAGTTGTGGTGGCCGGCGTTTGGTCTCAGGCAGGTGTCTCCACACTTCTCCCTTCACCACTTGACAGAAAGTAGAGCCGAGCTGCCCGATGTCATCACCGGCCAAAGGTGTTACTCCTTTTTGATTCTCTATCCCTTCCAATCCCTCACAACCTCCATTTCATCTCGTCAACCGACGGCTTCGAGACCTGGTGGTCAATGTGGAAGACCCACGCCTTCAGGAGAGCTCTAGGACCATTGCTGAAGCAACTTGACGCTGAATATGATATCCCTGCAGAACAGGTACCACTACTCACAAATATTTTGCAGTGGTTTGTAATGATTGCTTGTCACCTGACTTTGTTTCCTTGTAGCAACAAGATGGTCCAGAACCTGTACATGAAGACGGCTCCTCATTCCAGTTCCTTCCTCCGGCTCCCGTGGTTCTCTTCTGCAAGGGTTCACCATCCCTAAAGAAAGTCGTAATGCAGAGTCAGCCGATTTTGCCAAAATCGGCTCCTAAACGCACAGCCTTGTCTGGGCCAGCTGCCCCCTGGGCTTCGACCAGGGCGAGGAAAGCAGTAAGGAAAGTATCTGCCAGGAAAACCTTGAAGCGCCAGAGCCCTGTTCCTTCTCGAGAAAGTTTGCATGTAAGTTGATCCACGCCTTGATCAATTTCATCTCTCTCTCCAGGGCCTTCAACGTGTTTGTATTTCCTTTACAGACCTCTACTGAAGAAAACTCTAGCGGGGACAGAGTCGAGAGCACTCCAGCTCGAGCAATTCGGGAACACCACCACGCAGAGCCAGCCAGACTGCCACCGTCGGCTTCAGAAAAGGGCAACCCCGAACCCTTCCCCAAGCTTCCATCAAAACAGGGCTACGCACAAAGAGCCGATGCGTCAAGAGAGCTCGCAAGGAACCGCAAGTTTCTTCGCCAAGCCAGGAGGTTTCAAATGTAAATACTTCCCCTGGTTTATATTTCACACTAACCTATCGCTCCTCGCATCGGCTAACCATTTTCTTTGCAGACTGTCGATACGTCTAGTGAAGAAGTCGAGAGGTAGTAATGCCAACCACCACTCTAGATCTAGCGACTTCCGAAGTGCGCTGACAAGGCTACCAATTTGACCAAGCCCACGGTGGAAGCGCGAGAGCCGATTATCTCATCATCGGCTGTCCCTCTGGTCTTGGGAGAGGTATACTCCTTTCTCTTAGCTTCAACTTTCTCCTTCAGCATATACTGACGCTGTTCTCGTTTGTTTGCAAGGGTTGTGACCTCTCAAGCTTGCTAACATTCGACCCTGAATCGATCGAACCAGCCACTTCCAGAGTAAACGAAGAGCCAGGACCGAGCACTACCAATGGCCAACTCCAGCGCCTCAAGGCTTTGCTCTCCTCCACCATCGAGACATTGGTTGAAAACCCTGAAGAAGTGAAGGGCATTCTTGAGGACATTCAGCCTCATCTCCCGGTAACCTTGCAGGTGAAACTCTGGCCAGTCGTGACCCTATCAGTCTTCAAGCCGAGGGTAAAGTTGGCTCGTCAGAGAATCGATCTACGCCACGCCCAGCTTCCGTTGAGAGCCGATATTGCAGACAAATGCCAACGGCTAAATGAGAAGAAGGCTGCCTTGGACGCCAAAACCGACACCTCTGTTAGCAGCACCGAACTTGAGACCCTTCGCAAGGAGCTAGAGGATCTTGAAGAGAGGGTCGGAGTGGCAAGCAACGATCCAAGACAAGGAAGCTTTCATTGCCCACTCTCACGAGGAAGCGAAGGCCTCAAGGTCGAACAAGACCGATCTGGCCGAGATACGTGCTCGAACGGACAGTGGTGACGGGCAAGGACGAAGATGACGGCCGAGATCGCCGAGGTGGATCGTGTCCGTCCGACGCCCTTCATGCGCTTGAGGCATTTCTTCGTTAAACTCTTTCCATGTAATGATAAACTGGGCTTGGTCTAGAGTCGATGTTTGCACATCGGCTGTACTTGTGTATATTTTTTTTACTGGCCGATTTTTTGTGTCATATCGGCCCCCCATATTTCGCTGTTCATGAATCGCACAAGTTTATCCGTTAAGGTGCCCCCCGAGCTGAATCTGCCAGATGACTGCAGATATCGGCTCTGTAGTATCCCATATCCTAGCTTTCCATCACCTGCTAGATCAACGCTGAACGCAGGCAAAATATATGATAAGGGTAATATGGGCCGATTGCCTGAATCGGCCTCCTTTGTCATTGCACTGCTTGATGCGGATTTACAATTTATTTTTTGGGGCCGATCGCATGGATCGGCCTTGCTACACATATCTAGTGATTTTGATGCGGTTACACTGTCAGGCCAATGGATAAGACCAGCCTCACCCCGTTTTTTGTAACCTCAATGCGCTCACAATCGTCCAGCCTTACTCCAGAGAGCGGCTCTTGGTCCACCGCGTCCCAAACACTCATGCCAGCCGTTGAAATTTCGGCTGTGTCATCTGCGTGGACGACCTCCACCTCATCGCCATCCCACTGTATCGCATTGGTGCATTGTGGATGGAATGCAGCAATTAGCGTGAATCCAATCTCTCCCTAGTAGGACGGCGTACGTGCTCTTGCTGTCGACGATGAAGAACGACGTGGGGATGGTTTTTCGGCCTACCGTCAGATCCAAGCTTAGAACACCTTGCGCTTCTGATGTTTGGCCGTTGAAATCACTCAATGTGACGTTGGTTTTGATCAAATCCGCGCTAGAGCGTCCCAGGCGACGTAGCATGGAGTACGGCATTATGTTGACTACCGCTCCCGTGTCGACTAGCATCTTATTGACAGGTTGTCCGTTGATATATCCCTTTCACGTACAAGGCCTTCAGATGCCTGTAGCTTCTTTCTCGTGGCTTCTCGAAGACAACTGGCCGTGGACCGCAGTCTAGTTGTGCCACAGATGCTTCCTCTGATCTCGGGGCGCAAAACTCTGACGGGAGTATGAACACCATGTTGGCGCCAGCCGATGTCTTATCATCGGCTTTCTTTGGTTTGGGACGCCACTCTTGCTTCTGTGGGCGACTCTCCTCATCCAAAGTTTGCTGAATCTTTGCGGCCAGATCGGGCCGTGCCTTCCTCAATGTGTGCAGGTACAATCTCTCGGCTTCCTCCAAGCTGCGTAGCCGCTGTACCCTGCGTTTCTGAGAATGACTGACTCCGTCAGGGCACCACCTTGGTCGGTGGTACCTGTCTTCTTCTTCTTCATCGTCTAACTCCTCAGAATCCTCTTCTCGAGAGGACTCAGCTTGTTTGTTCCGACGCGGGAGAGGCCCTAGACGTTTGAACACTGACACATCTGCCGCGTACTTCTTCCTTGATCTACACTCTGGGCAGCTTTCGATTGTCGGCAATCGGCTCATTCCTGAGTCCCAGCAATGTTTAAAGAACGGGCAGTCCCAGTGCCGGTCCACGTCCTCTTGCTCTTTCGACCTTCCCCTGGTACGGCGCTCATATCTTTCGTCATCCCTATCATGCCGATGATACTTTCTATCGTTTATGTCAGGCCGATGAGCTACGTCATCGGCTGTATCGTGCCATCGGCGTTGGTCATACCGACGCTCATATTTGTTAAGAAGGTGCTCGGAGAGTGGTCGTTGATACCGCACGCTTCTCACTTGATCCTCGGTCACGTACCGTTTGTCATTGTATCGGGGCCGATCGCGAGAACCGGCCTCCTCCTTGTCCTTGCCACGAGAACGACTGCTCTCTTCTGTCTTGCCAGAGTGGTATGCAGGACCTGCCATGTTGATACTGAACGAGAAATCTGGCTGGTGCCTCGCAGGGTGACTACACTCCACCATGTTGACAGCAGGGAACGGGTGCGTGTCCACTTTCATGGCGTACTGGTTGAAAATAAGACGGCCTTGTTCTATCGCCATTTGGATCTGCTGACGCAACACTTTGCAGTCGCTGGTGGTATGTGTGAACGAATGATGCCACTTGTAGTAAGGCCTTCCGTTCATCTCTTGGGCCGTAGGGATTCTATGGCCTTCTGGTAACTTCAGCTGCTTTTCTTTGAGCAAGAGATCGAAAATTTGTTCTGCCTTGCTCACGTCGAAGTCGAACCCTTTCGTAGGACCTTGTGGTTTAACCCACTTGCAGGACACAGGGTTTGCCCCCCGAGCCCATTCAGCCACGGCCACTTCTTGATCTCCTGCCGAGTCATCATCTTCTTCTATCTCGATCAGGCTGACTGGGCGTTTGAACTTGTCCTGGTACAACTCTGGATGGCGCTGTTCATATAATGATAGTTTCTGCACCATGTGCGCCAGGGAGGTATACTCTGCCTGAGAAGCTATGTCTTTGATCGGCGACGTAAGACCTACCACTGCCAGATCAACGGCTTCTTTTTCACTCAAACGAGACGAATAGCACTGGTTTCTCACAGTCCTGAAGCGTTGAATGTACTCGACACTGCTTCTCCACGCCTCTGTCGCACTTGTGCCAAATCGGCAAGGCCAACCTCGGAAGCTCCTGAATGATACTGTACGTGGAACTGCTCTTCCATTTGCTTCCACGTCCGGATTGAGTCGGTGGCAGCGAGTGTACCACCCAAAAGCCGATCCGTGAGGGACTGCGTGAAGAACCTGACGCGTAGTTGGTCCGGGCGGGATCATGCCTAACGTGCCAAATACCGGCTGACGTGCTCAATTGAGCTAGAGCCTTCCGACCCACTGAACTTTGAGAACTCAGGGAGCCGATACTTGGGTGGCAGCGGTATCAGATCATACTCATTTGGGTACGGCTTGGAATAACCGATTGCCCTTCTTTTTGGTACCATGCCAAACTGGTCTCTCAAGATTGCACTGATCTGGTCCACTGTAGGAGCTGCAGGGGCTGAATTTTGCTGATCTGCTGCGGTGGCGTACTTGGCTAGCCACGCCTGTTTATCGGTGTCTCCTCCAGCAATTCAACTTGTAACTCCCGAAATTCCTCCTGCTGTTATCTGGTTCGTGCGCGCCAAATCGTTGCAATCTGGCACATATATGCACGTGTATCCGTGCGGGATTTCCTTAGGTGGCTCCAGCATGAACTGGTAATCAGCAGGATCGCCTCCAATTTTGTGACGATGAAAGCCGGCGAACCACGCGGTTCGGGTGTAAGCGCGAACGGTATCGGCGGTCTGGTCTGGAACGGCAGTTCTCCCCTGGTGAGTTCCTAGGACCGGGCCGACGGGGAGTATTGGTGCTTCATTATTTCCTGAACCACGCGGACCGCGACGCGCTCCAAAGTGTTCACCAGGCTCTCAGAGTGCCGATGAAGAGAATGAGCTGTCATATAGTTAAGTTCTTGGCGCAGAGCTCTGGTGCGCTCCTCTGAAGGGGTAGACAGATCTACTCCATCAAGAGCACCATCGGGCGAGAACCCTTTCCACCTGATGCCATGTGAACGGGTTTTTGTGAAAGCGCCGATGAGATCGGCTTCGAAGATGGCTTTGATCTCATCATACTTCTTTTTAAAATCCTCAGACAGCTCTTCGTACTTGACCGGCTCGTCCGCCATCTCAGAAGAAGATGTCGATGCCGTTGTTGTTGAGCGTCCCACCGGCGTGCTGAATGTGTTGCCGTCAGAAACTCACCAGCGAGCAGCGACGAGCAACACCGTAGAGCCGGAGGCTCCCAGACCGCGGCTGGCCCTGGTCCCTCGGCGACGGCCCGCAATGCTCCTAGCACGCACGTCCGATGCTGATGCAAGGGCGTGCCACCTGACCTATACCTGGTCAGGAAGGTGATGGATTGCTTCGACTTAGTTTCCTGCATGGCAAACACGTAAACATTAAATATGAGCCCCGATCGGCTCTTAGGTTGCTCTGTGGATCGGCTCTAAGAGCCGATTGCCCCATGGCACACGTTGGATTTTACGTTAACATGGGGATCCTACCTGATCAAAACAAGCTAAACTAGTCTACGATAGTCTAGGGTTTTCACCGCATAATCGGAACATCCTATGCGTAATTGAGCCTAGCAGATACGTAAGATGATAGGAAAAACTAACCCTAAAGAGGCCTAAAAACCAACATGAAGTTGATCCCCGGAACAATCCCTCTAGGATCTCGCTAACCACACCTTACACACTACCGGATCGTTCAACCCGTTTATAAGGCCTAACCATGCGGATATCAAACCAATCCTTGAAGAACAAGGAGCGACTATAACAGATTAGATCTACTAGCTAATGAACAAGCAAGATGCTGCCCTTACATCTAGTGAAGGTGTAAGGGCAGCCAGATATTGAGGGATAGCGTAGCTAAACAAGTACATCGTGAAAGTAACGACGTCAACCCCAAAACACCTGAGATAAGGGTGTTGCTCGCCATCAAAAAGGCTTCAGCACGAGCAACACCAAGAACGAATAAACCGATACTGCCTAGATCGCGCAATGCGATCTAGGCAGCATGATGCTTACCCGGGAGAAACCCTCGAAACAAGGGGTGGCGATGCGCCTAGATTGATTTGTTGTGAACGTGATCGTCCTCCTTCTCGAATAACCCTAGATACATATTTATAGTCCGTAGACTTTCTAATTTGGGAATAATCCCAACCGTGCACGAGCTAAACTCTGATTTAATCCTAACCGACACGTATCCTACTATAGATTACAGATACACGGGCCACTTGGCCCAAACTTCGTGTACAAGGCCGATTCATGTATATCTTCCATGTATATTCTTCAAGCCCATCTTAATCACGGCCCACCTCCTGATCCGGTTAAATTCTAGTGATAACACTTTCTGGAAGGTTCCGGGAAAAATAAGATGTTGGGTCTTTATTTCGTCGAATTCCGAGAATATCGCCCGAACAGCCTTTCTGGAACCAAAAACAACAAAACAACTGGCACTTCGGCATCTTGTTAATAGGTTAGTTCGAAAACGCATAAAAACATTATAAAGTGTGAGCAAAACATGTAGGTATTGTCATAAAACAAGCATGGAACATCGAAATTATAGATACGTTGGAGACGTATCGCATCCCCAAGCTTAGTTCCTACTCTCGTCCTCGAGTAGGTAAACGATAAAAAGAATAATTTCTGTAGTGACATGCTACTTACATAACCTTGATCATACTATTGTAAAGCATATGAGATGAATGAAGTGACTCAAGGCAATGATCTATAGTTGCTAACAAATAGATAACATATAGCAAAACTTTTCATGAATAATACTTTCAAGACAAGTATCAAAAAGTCTTGCATAAGAGTTAACTCATAAAGCAATAAATTCAAAGTAAAGGCATCGAAGCAACACAAAGGAAGATTTAAGTTTCAGCGGTTGCTTTCAACTTTCAACATGCATATCTCATGGATAATTGTCAACACAAAGTAATATAATAAGTGCAAATAAGCAAGTATGTAAGAATCAATGCACAGTTGACACAAGTGTTTGCTTCTAAGATGGAAGGAAGTAGGTAAACTGACTCAACATAAAGTAAAAGAATGACCCTTCGTAGAGGGAAGCATGATTTATATTTGTGCTAGAGCTTTGGATTTTTAAGTCCAGATGCTTATGCCGTACATCGCAATCCCAGGGAATATTGTTGTTGCGAGACATACAAGTTGAATATCATAAGTCATCATTCATTACATACCATAGTCGTCTTACAAATTGAGATCACATGATCCAATATTACACAAATAGTTGATCTATTGATCAACGGACACAAAGTTCATAGTTTCATAGCGGAAGCGTAAGTAGAAGGGACTCTCTAGTCCATAGGCCAACGTCTGATGTCAGAAGATTCCCTAGTTGTCGTAGGCGTCCCCATGTCGTCCTCTTCATACTGTGTTTTCTTCATCTGGCCATTTGAATAGCCAGGGACAAAGCCGTGAGTACTTTAAAGTACTCGCAAACTAATACTAATGTAAGCGCTAACAATTCTAGTAAGGGGTGCTAAGCTCTAGTTTATTTTGCTTAAAGCCAGTTTTAGTTCATAAACATTTTAATAAACAATTCTTCATGTGCTAACTAACTCAAGTGGGAACATTAGTGTCATTCCCACAACTCTGTTGTGATTCAAAGTCAAAGTCACCTTTCAAATTCAAATTCACAAGTCACCATTCATATTTTTAGAAAAGTTCTGATGACGGAACAGTATGGCCTTTCCAACTGTCCATGACCGCGGACGCGACTATTCGAATAGGTTAAACTCTGCAGAGGTTGTACACTTGTGCCACAACAATTGCAATAGTTCGTCAGGGGTAACTGGCCCTGATTTATCGTACGCAGTACGCGAACTACCAATCATAACCTTTCATTTACATACCCTAGTATAGGCACCTCTCCCCATGAGCTTGGCCTCCCGGTGAAAACAAACCGTCAACCCGGAATCCAGGGCTTGGGTAGGACATTCACCTCATTTCACATCAATTCACTTTCGATGGAGGCAGCCTCGGCATAACCCCTATGACGCTTGTTCAGAGGGAACCCATACTAAAATACATAAGTTTCTAGCTAAGCCTTACCCAAATTCAAGTATTGTGGGGGTACTTGTAAAATTGGAATGGTATCGCATCCGAACCCAACCATCAATTTTTGTAAAGTTCACCATGTCATTCACCAGTCATATTCACCTTCAAAATCTTTCAATAGAATGACTCATCATTCCAAGGTTTTCAAAGTCATTTCACACACACTTGTTCCCATCTAGAATAGTCATTTTTAATTTAGCACTAGCATCTAAGTATGAGGGGTGCTAAGTACTTTGCTTTGCTTCTAGGCTAACTTTGATACTCTTGTACAAATCCAATACTAACAAAGTGAATCATAATTCAAAAAGTACTTTGATAAAACAAAAGTAAATAAATCTTGTAAAGTAAAACTGGGAAATAGGATCATAAGCATAAAGTAAATGGGGTAATGCCTTGCTCATGGTGAGCTTTGCACTTTGCAAGAGTATTATCTTGCCTTGGTTGGGGAATTGGTCAAAGTGGTCTTCTTCTCCTTGGAAGTAGACCTCCTCCTCCTCTTGATACTCCTTGGTACTAGCGTCTAAAATACGAATACGGGGTACACAATCATCATACCAAACTTATTTACTAAACTAAGCACACACTTGATTCACACAACTTAAACTAGCATCACACACTACTATTAAGTGGGTGGATGTGTTTCTTTCTTATTTAAGAAGAATAATTTCCTCTCATACTAACTTAGGTGTTACTTTCAATTACTTAGAGAAATAATTTCCTCTCATTATCTTATTAAGATTTAATTTCTCTCATGAACAATATATGACCTAGGTTGACCAAAGTCAACCTCTTCATACTTATCATTTAAGAAAATGATTTAAATGAGGTGTAGCACCTCATACCATTTAATCCTAACATGGTAAAGATTTAATATCATCAAACAATTCACATGAGACCTAAATGACCAGAGTCTCTACCTCATTTTGAATTGTTTGTGACAAGATTTAAATAAGAGAAAACTCCCATGTGATTTTTAAATAGTTTTGGACAATATCATTGACTACAAATAGCCATATAGTCCTTTAATTTAACTAGGCCATGATCATTCAAAGTAAGCATGGCATATTTTTGCATAAACAATTAGCGCAAGTGAAATGTGATTTATAGGAGTTGGAAACAACTCAAAAGCATGTCTGGTTGATTTTTAAGAATTATTCTAAGTCAGAAAAGTCCCCGTCTTGTCTATTTTTCTACTTTAATTCTACAACAGATATGGGTTTGAATCCATTGGCATTGTGTAGAGAAAACTCTAAGCTTTCCAAATATATAAAATTTGTAAATTTTGGACAAGTAGATTTGAAACTATTGATTTTTGAAGTTGTCATCAGATTGCAAAATTTATCTATTCTGGAAATTTGAATTCAAATAGTTGGGCTGGCGGGAAACGGTATTGGGCCAGGGAGAGGGAAAAATGGGGCGGGCCAGCTGACGGTGGGGGCCACCCGTCGGTGGACATAAGTGAGCGAAGCGGTACGGGGTTGAGGCCGTTGGATCGACGGACGATCGACGGCGAGAGGGGTCGTCGTCTCCGGGGAGGGAGCTTGCTGGAGCGGGCGGAGGTAGGGGGTCGGAGCGGTCGTCGGAGCTCCGGCGATCGTCGGAGTGGTGCGCCGCGACGTTGGAGTAGATGAGGAAGTCCCCGGAAGCGTGGCGTCGCCTGGGGCGGCCTTCTTCTCCGGCGATTGCCGGCGATGTGCGCGGCGGACCAGCGATTCGAGGGTGCGGAGGCTAATCGAGCGAGGTAAGGTGGCGAGGAGAGTCAGGGTGAGGAGAGGAAGCTGTGGGCGTGCTCAATTTGATCGGAGAATGCCCCTATTTATAGGGCGAGGGGGTGCTGCGGGGTGCCGTGGAGGGTCGACGACGAGCTCGTCGATCCAGGGCGACGAAGGGGCAAGGCATGGGCTTTGAGCGTGGGCGACGTCAAGGCGAGGCTGACGAGCGTCGTCGAGAGGCAGGGGAAGGAAGGGTCGCGTCGTTCTCTTCCTCGCAGCATGGCAGTACGGTGGCGGGAAGTCGTGGACGATGTCGTCGTAGTCGGTCCAATGGCGGTGTCTGGGAGGTAGAGGGCATCGTGGCGAAGCGACGGTGCTGGGGAGAGCGAGGGAGGCGTGAGGCGACGGGGCATGGCGGCGTCTGTCGCGTCCAGGGGCGTCACCATGCGCACCGTGGCGCGCGTGGGCGTTCCCTGGGCGTGTCTGGGCGCGCTGGGCCTGGCCAGGTGTCGACGTCCTCTCGGTCAGGGCGTGCATGGTCGTTCAGTAGAGTGAGGGCAAGCTGTGGACATGCTGAGGTGACCTGGATGGGAGAGGAGAGGGGGTGAGCATGGTGGTGACAAGAGGGCCGGCATGGTCTGTTCTGGTCAAGATGGTCCAAGCAAGGGCAGGCAAGTGGAGGGTGAGGTAGAGGAGAGGTGCAGGGATGCTCCAGAGCTGCAGAGAGGGGCAGAGGTGGACTTGGTCCAAAGCAAAATCCAGCATGGGCACCAATTTTGTTGCTGCCCAAAAGGTGTTTGGAGAAATGGCCGCAAGAAATATTTTGTTGAATTTTGGAAATTCCTTTGGTGGATCTCATTCATATAATATTTGAAGTGGATTGGTGGTGGTGGGGGTCAATTTGGTGTTGATTTGCAAGTTTTCAAATTGGGGTTGATCTTCTCTTTATTTCAAAGTCTCAACTTGCCTCATTTATTCTGGTCAACCTGGTCAAAGTCAGCACTAGTGGTCAACAGCAAAAAGGTTCACCTTGACATGGTCTTGGATGACATGGCAAGAGTTGTTCAAGGTTAGTTTGGGAAAAGTCAAAACCAGGGGTGCAAAGTGGGTAAGATTTTATAATGTGGCCAAATGACCATTATCATATGTAAGTTGGAAAATGCATTTTTCTTTGATTTGATTCTGGTTTCTTTGATGCATTTGTGTTTGTTATTGATATATAAGTGTTTTACAAACAATGGCACAAGCCAAAGTGGCCTTGGGTGAGGATTTGCAAAAATGGCTAAATGTGTATGTGAGTGAAAATGGGATTTTCTCCCTATTTGATTTCTCTCATTTTGATTTGATTTTTCTTGACTCTAAAGTGATTCTTATTAGTTTAGGAACATTTCCAAACCATTGAAACCATTCCAAAAGGTCTAGCTCAAAGATTTGCAAAATTGGCCATAACACATAAGAGGTGACATGTCAAATATTCTTGTTCTTTGCTCTCCTTGCTTTACTTGGGCAAGGTTGAGGGTCAATTTAGTGTTAGATTAGGTTTAGATATGGTTTCACATCATTTGGTCAAGGTATGAAGGCATAGGACAAGATTTGGTGAAATTGGCTATGTGTCACATATGCCTCTATGCATATGTTGCATTTGATTTTTAAATTGACTAGGCTTGACCCAATTGATGTTGTTTAGTATTGAAATGGTATATAGGAGTGATCCAACCATTCACCACAAGTCTTAGGGTCAAGATCCTCAATTTCACAAATTCTTGCTATTTGCTCTCATATGCCTCTATGGCATTATTAATTTCTTTTTAAAAATCTTTTGTTTCTCTTTGGATTGGGTTTGAGAAGTACTAGATAAGGTTTATGAAGGTTTTCCAATCCTCTAAATAAAGTGGAAAGGTCTAGGGTAAAGTTTTACAAAAATAGCCATAGGCACATATGCCTCTTTCTTATTTCATTTCTTTTTATTTTCTTTTAACTTGGATAGTCAAAAGGGTGTGAGGTTTAAGGTTTAAGATTATTTCAAAAACTAATTTAACAAGCAAACATGGCAATATCACAAGAATTAAACAAGATTTCTATGTATCAACTTAATTTAATAAAACTTTTTGTTGGTTCCAAAATTTGGAACTAGGGAAATTCATTTTGTTTATTTTGAAATTTTTGGGATGTTACACTAGAGCTTTTTAAGTTTTGAAATCATATAAAGAGCATAAAAGTAAAGTTTTGAGAGGTGTTTGTTGTTGTCAACGAATGGTAGTGGACACTCTAACCCCCTCATCAAACAGACTTTCAAAGAGCGGCTCCCATGAAGGACGTTATCTCTACCAGCAAGGTAGATCATCCATCTTCTCTTTTGTTTACACATGTACTTTAGTTTTTATTTATGGATGACACTCCTCCCAACCTTTTGCTTACACAAGCCATGGCTAACCGAATCCCGGGTGCCTTCCAACATTCACATACCATGAAGGAGTGTCTATTTGCAAAATTAAGTTGCTTACCTGATGAATCAGAGCAAAACATGTGAAGAGAATTATTAATGAAAGTTAATTAATTGGGGCTGGGAACCCCGTTGCCAGCTCTTTTGCAAAATTATTGGATAAGCGGATGAAGCCACTAGTCCATTAGTGAAAGCTGCCCAACAAGATTGAAAGATAAAACACCACATACTTCCTCATGAGCTATAAAACATTGACACAAATAAGAGATGATAAATTTTGAATTGTTTAAAGGTAGCACATGAAGTATTTACTTGGAATGGGAGAAAATACCATGTAGTAGGTAGGTATGGTGGACACACATGGCATAGGTTTTGGCTCAAGGATTTTGGATGCACGAGAAGCATTCCCTCTCAGTACAAGGCTTTGGCTAGCAAGGTTGTTTGAAGCAAACACAAGTATGAACCGGTACAGCAAAACTTACATAAGAACATATTGCAAGCATTATAAAACTCTACACTGTCTTCCTTGTTGCTCAAACACTTTTACCAGAAAATATCTAGACCTTAGAGAGACCAATCATGCAAACCAATTTCAACAAGCTCTACGGTATTTCTCCACTAATAGGTTTAAACTACATGATGCAAGAGCTTAATCATGATTTACTTGAGAGCTCAAAACAATTGCCAAGTATCAAATTATCCAAGACAATATGAAGCATTTTCTTGTTTCCAACCAAATAACAATAAGTACAATAGCTTCCAACTTTTGTCATTGAACATTAAAAGTAAAACGAATAACAGGTGTTCATATGAAAAAGCGGAGCGTGTCTCTCTCCCAAACAAGGATTTCTAGGATCCGATCTTATTCAAACAAAAATAAAAATAAAAACACACAGACGCTCCAAGTAAAGAACATAAGATGTGACCGAATAAAAATATAGTTTCAATAGAAGAACCTGATAAGTTGATGAAGAAGGGGATGCCTTGGGCATCCCCAAGCTTAGACGCTTGAGTCTTCTTGAAATATGCACGGATGAACCACGGGGGCATCCCCAAGCTTAGACTTTTCACTCTTCTTGATCATATATCATCCTCCTCTCTTGACCCTTGAAAACTTCCTTCACACCAAACTTCTCATAAACTTCATTAGAGGGGTTAGTATTCAAAAAACTTTAATCCACCTTGGCCCTGTAGTGACACATTGCAAGAACTCAATAAAACATTAGCTACAGCTCTCCACGTCTAGAAAGCCTCACTTAAAGTCCACAAGAGACAATGCAACAGAGACGAATCTGTCAAAACAGAACAGCCAGTAAACACGAATTTTTAAGAGGTACTTCCGTTGCTCAAATCAGAAAACTCAATACTAATGAAAGTTGCGTACATATCGAGGAACACGCACGTAAATTGGCAGATTTTTCTGAGTTACCTACAGAGAATCATGCAGATTCGTGACAGATAGAAATCTGTTTCTGCAGAAATTCAAATCTAGCATCACCCTTCTATTAAGACTTTACTTGGCACAACAATAAAATAAAGATAAGGAGAGGTTGCTACAGTAGTAACAACTTCCAAGCCACAACAAAACAGTAACAAAATAAAGATATGGGTTATCTCCCAAGAAGTGTTTTCTTTATAGCCATTAAGATGGGCTCAGCAATTTTAATGATGCACTCTTAAAATAAGAGTTGAAGCAAAGAGAGGCATCAAAAAGCAAGTTCAAAACACATTTAAGTCTAACCCACTTCCTATGCATAGGAATCTTGTACACAAATAAATTCATGAAGAACAAAGTTACAAGCATAAGAAGATAAAACAAGAGTAACTTCAAAATTTTCGCATGTAGAGAGGTGTTTTAGTACCATGAAAATTTCTACAACCATATTTTCCTCTCTCATAATAATTTTCAGTAGCTTCATGAACAAACTCAACAATATAACTATCACATAAAGCATGCTTTTCATGATCCATGTTTTATCAAGCTCAAAAATAGTGGGATAAAAACTTTCAAACCCACTTTTATCAATAATATAACAAGATGATTGATCATTCTCAAGAGATATGGGACTCATAGATAAATTCAAGAACTCTCCAATCCCATTTTCATTAGTAGTACAATTAATATTATCAAGTAACATAGGACCATCATCTAGAGATTTATCATAAACATTTGCCAAGCAAAACTCTTTAGTACCATGCATTTCGACATCAGGCACAAACAAAGCATTATCATAAGATTTATCAAAGTAGCATGGATTATCATAGATAACAGTAGCATAATTATTCTCACAAGTTTTACTCATAGGTAATATTTCAAGAGAATCCACAGGAACATAACATTCATCCTTCTTTGGTAAGCATGGAGGACAATCAAATAATGTAAGAGATAAAGAGTTACTCTCATTAGAAGGTTGGCATGGGTAGCTAATCCATTCTTCCTCCTTTTGTTCATCACTCTCCTCTTCTTTTTCATCAATGAGCTTTCAGGTTCATCAATTTCCTCCTCTTTTTCATCCAATCTTTCAGGTTCATAAATTTCTTCTTCCACGGTTCCTGCAAATTGTGAGTGCATTCTTGTGCATTAATGAGTCTCTCTTTATAATCAATGATATAAGGATTATTGCTGTAACTTTCTATGCAAAAATTAAGGATAGAAGAGACATAATCTTTAAGGTCCTTACAAACAACACAAGTTTCATAATTTTTAACCATGAAGGATTCTATCTAGAGGCTCCCATAAATAAGACAAATTGTTCTACCTCTTCGAACCCAAGATGAATATAGCTATTCCAATTATAGTTCTTAATTAAAACTTCCTCACTAAAGCCACATTGAAATTTAAGATGTTTAGTATCTCTTGAGAGCAACAGTTTATATCATGGCGTTTAAGCAAGATTTTAGCAATTGCATTCAATTTTTCTATCACATCACTCATAACTTTACCCGTTCTTGATTCTCTATAATTATTATATAATTCAATAAGCTCCAAATAGGTTGTAGGTTCTCCCATAACAACAGTTTTTAATTTTTAGGTTTTCAAATTTTATGGATTTTTGGGTATATAAGAAAAATAAAACAAGACAAAAAGAAACTAAGCAAAAGTAAACTAAGCAAAATAATACTAGACAGAAATAAACTAAGCACAAATAAACTAAACAAAAGAAAACTAAGCAAAACAAAATAAAATAAAACAAAAACAGAGAGAGAGGTAGAGTGTACTCCCAGGGTGAACTTATGAGTAGAGCTATGCCTCCCGGCGGCCGGAAAATAGTCTTGATGACCCACAAGTATAGGGGATCGCAACGGTCTTGAGGGAAGTAAACCCAAATTTATTGATTCGACACAAGGGAGGTAAAGAATACTTATAAGCCTTAACAACCGAGTTGTCAATTCAGCTGCACTGAAAAGCACTAACAAGGGGGTGATGTGAAAGCGGAGAATATGAGAAGAAGGTAATAAGAACACGAGCGGCGGTAATAGTAACACAGAGCAATGGCACCAGAAAATGATTGATACTACTTCCATTGACATGTAGAACGAGTATATGATGATGAGAGATGGACCGGGTTCCCAGCTATCTTCACTAGTGGTAACTCTCCAATAACAAGTGTTGGGTGAACAAATTACGGTTGGGCAATTGATAGGATTGAAATAGCATTAAGACAGAACATCAAGATTATTAATCATGTAGGCATGTTTTCCATATATAGTCGTACGTGCTCGCAATGAGAAACTTGCACAACATCTTTTGTCCTACCAGCCGGTGGCAGCCGGGCCTCAAGGGAAACTACTGGCTATTAAGGCACTCCTTTTAATAGAACACCGAGCAAAGCATTAACACTTGGTGAAAACATGTGATCCTCATACCTACGCCTTCCCCTCCAGTTGTCCCATTGTCACTTTGGGGGGCCTTTGGTTCCGGACATAGACATGTGCATACAACTTGTAGATACAATCTACGCAATAAGTATAGAGCTTAAATCTAAGATCATGCCACTCGGGCCCTAGTGACAAGCATTAAACACAACAAGATTGCAGCAACAATAACTTCACAAACTTTATAGATAGACTAATCATAATGTATCATCCATCGGATCCCAACAAACACAACACCGATTACATCAGATGAATCTCAATCATGTAAGGCAGCTCATGAGATCATTGTATTGAAGTACATGGGGGAGAGAATACCAACTAGCTACAACTAGAACCCGTAGTCCATGGAGGAACTACTCACGGAGCATGATGGAGGCGATGGCGTTGATGGAGATGGCTTCGAACTTCCCCGTCCGGCGGGTGCCGGAACAGAGACTTTTGTCCCCCGAAACGGAGTTTCGCGGATGGTGGCGGCGCCCACCAGGTCTTTCTGGAGTTTAGTCAATTCGTATCGAGTTTTTAGGTCGAAAGGCTTATATAGGCGAAGAGACGAGTCGGAGGGGTTACGGAGCGCCACACAACGGCGTGCCCCTCCCAGGCCGCGCCGCCACATGTGTGGGCCCCCACAGGCTCTCCCTCTGGTCCCCCTTTGACTTTCTGGAAGTTGGAAAAATAAGATGTTGGGTCTTTATTTCGTCGGATTCCGAGAATATCGAACGCCTTTACGGAACCAAAAACAACAGAAAACAGAGCGGCACTTCGGCATCTTGTTAATAGGTTAGTTCGGAAAACGCATAAAACATTATAAAGTGTGAGCAAAACATGTAGGTATTGTCATGAAACAAGCATGGAACATCAGAAATTATAGATACGTTGGAGACGTATCAGCCACTCGCTGCAATTAATTCTCTCGCACTTTACTTACTCGTACTTTATTCAACTGCTACATCAAAGCCCCCTGAATACTTGTATGTGAGCATTTACAGTGAATCCTTCATCGAAACTGTTTGTCAACACCTTCTGCTCCTCGTTGGGATCGACATTCTTACTTATCGAAAATACTACGATACACCCCCTATACTTGTGGGTCATCAACCACATACCACGGTACGAGTAAAGAGTACTTGTCATGAGACGAGGTTGAACGAGGTATAGAGATACCGATGATGAAACCTCAGACAAGTAAAATATCGCGTGACAAAGGGAATCGGTATCGTATGTAAATGGTTGATCGATCACTAAAGTCATCGTTGAATATGTGGGAGCCATTATGGATCTCCAGATCCCGCTATTGGTTATTGGTCGGAGAGAGGTCTCAACCATGTCTACATAGTTCACGAACCGTAGGGTGACACACTTAAGGTTTAATGTCGTTTAAGTAGATATGGAATATGGAATGGAGTTCGAAGTTTTGTTCGGAGTCTCGGATGGGATCCAGGACATCACGAGGAGGTCCGGAATGGTCCGGAGAATAATATTCATATATAGGAAGTCATTTTCTAGGTTTGAAAATGATCCGGTATTTTTCTAGGAAGGTTCTAGAAGAGTCCGGAAGAAATCGGCATGGAAGGTGGAGTCCCAGAGGGACTCCACCCACCTTGGCCGGCCAGCCTAAGGGAGGAGGAGTCCCAAGTGGACTCCTCCCCATGGTGGCCGGCCACCCCACCAAGGAAAGGGGTCCCACTCCCCCTAGGTTTGGTCATATGGAAGGTTTATGTTGGGGTCTTATTCGGAGACTTTTGACCTAATCCTTGGGGCTTCCACCTATATAAAGAGGGGAGGGGAGGGGCTGGCCGGCCACACCAAGACCACCATGGCCGCACCCCCTCAAGAGCCCCCTCTCCCAGAAACCCTAGCGGTTCCCTCCTACCTCTCTCTCCCACATAGCTTAGGCGAAGCTCTGTCGGAGATCTCCACCACCACCGCCACCACGCCGTCGCTGCCGGGATTCGGAGGAGGATCTACTACTTCCGCTGCCGCTGGAATGGGGAGAAGGACGTCGTCTTCATCAACACCGAACGTGTGACCGAGTACGGAGGTGCTGCCCGATTGTGGCACCATCAAGATCTTCTACGCGCTTTTGAAAGCGGCAAGTGATCGTCTACCGTAGCAACGAGAGCCTACTCTCGTAGGCTTTGGAAATCTTCAAGGGTTAGTCTCGTTCATCCCCTCGTTGCTCCCATCTTCTAGATTGCATCTTTGTGGCATGGTGGGATGAAGCGGCTCGGGCTAACTTTACATGACCGCGTTCATGAGACTTGCTCCACGTTCGACATGCAACTTGTATTGCATAAGTGGCTTGGCGGGTGTCTGTCTCTCCACCATAGTGAAGATTCAATTTACTCTTTCTATTGACAACACTAGTATCACCGTTGTGGTTCATGTTCGTAGGTAGATTGGATCTTACTCGAAAACCCTAAACCACGTAAAATATGCAAACCAAATTAGAGACGTCTAACTTGTTTTTGCAGGGTTTGGTGATGTGATATGGCCATAATGTGATGATGAATATGTATGAGATGATCATTATTGTATTGTGGCAATCGGCAGGAGCCTTATGGTTGTCTTTAAATTTCATGTTGAGTAGTATTTCAAAGTAGTTGTAATAGTTGCTACATGAGGTGAACAACCATGAAGATGGCGCCATGGACCTTGACGCTACGCCGACGATGATGGAGATCATGCCCGTTGATGATGGAGATCATGTCCGTGCTTTGGAGATGAAGATCGAAGGCGCAAAGACTAAAGGGCCATATCATATCACATATGAATTGCATGTGATGTTAATCCTTTATGCATCTTATTTTGCTTAGA
Organism: Lolium multiflorum; assembly: GCA_030979885.1. Classification (NCBI taxonomy): domain Eukaryota; kingdom Viridiplantae; phylum Streptophyta; class Magnoliopsida; order Poales; family Poaceae; genus Lolium; species Lolium multiflorum. The sequence goes on from CM061748.1 coordinate 282,023,038, forward strand.
ACGCGACGGTAGCATTATAAGATGATCCATCACATTAATATCAAGATAATAAAGTGTTCTCCCCTCGTATGCACCGTTGCATTGTTCGTCGTTTTGAAGCATCTCGTGATGATCGGGTGTGATAAACTCAACATACAACGGGTGTAAGCCATGTTGCACACGCGGAATACTTGGGTTTGCTTGACGAGCCTAGCATGTATAGACATGGCCTCGGGACAATGGAAACCGAAAGGTTGAACACGAGTCATATGGATGATATGATCAACATGTTGATGTTCACCATTGAAGCTACATCATCTCACGTGATGATCGGTTTTGGTGTAGTGGATGTGGATCGTGTACCACTTAACAACTATGAGGGATGTTGTATTAAGTGGGAGTTCATTAGTAATTAGATTAAAACATGAACTAATTATCATGAACATAGTCTGAGTAGTATTTTGAATTAATTTTGTAGTATTGGCATCCATTTTTCTACCATGCGCTAGTCTTGTAATTGAGATAGAAATACTGTTAAGTCTGACAAGAAACTTTACGGACTGGTACCGTATTGTTAAAGAATCAAGAAATGATTAAGTCCTATTGCAAACTTTTAGTAAACCTCACATTGTTGATTCAAAGAACTATGGTTTCAATTAGTACCTAAAGTTATCTTGTCTCCGTGAAACTTGAAGTTCAAATCTGTTTGAAAAGTAAGGAGCTGAAAATTTAGTTTCGAAATAATCAAGGTATGAGATATATGTGATATCTAAGACCTTATTACAAGATGATCGAATATAATTTGGTGAGACTACATAAACTCATAAGTTTTATGGGAATGTACGAAGGTTGAAGATGCAAGGCGTCCCAATCCTCCAACTATTGGGGCACTAACGATATTCGCATATCCATGAAGTGATCGTCCTTAATATGCACCGTTTCTATGACTCGTCGTTTGAGCATCACGTGATGATCGGGTGTTATAGATTCTATGTGTGCATACAACTGTGCAAGCCAGATTTGCACATATGAATCTGAGGTTAAACTTTACGAGCCTAGCAATACAGACATGGTCTCGAAAAGTCGTCATGATATGATGGATAAAATTATGAATGAAATTGTTCATCATATTAAAAGGTTACTAATAGTGAAATCCGGAACACTTGTCATATGATGATCAACTTCAAAGTAAGAACCTCAAGGTTATTGGTAGTTGACCAACAAACCTAGAAGTTATTAAAGATGAAGTTTTTCTGAATAATGAGGAAAGCTAAAAGAGAAATTACAAAATATATTTTGGCAGAAAGAAAAGAAAAGACTATAAAGTCTAGCTCAGGTGTATATAAATGATATACATGTTATGGTTGTATTCCTAGTTAGGTCACACAATGAAATGCTTGGGTATTTGTACCATATTGGTTGGTATGAAGTGTCATACAAAACAATGCAATACAAGAATACAATGGCCTAAGTGACTGACAAGGAATATGATAGGTATGCACGTCTGGAACAAAAATAAAGTGTTATTATGTTCATCATTGGCATTCTATCTAGCCCTTAGAATTTATAATAAAGAACTTAATAATTGTTATTTTTCTCTAGTCAAATGAAAACAATGAGTTGTTCAAATTATGACATTACTCCATGTACGATGGATAAGTTATTATAAATCTTAATGGTGAAACACACATACATAACACTGAAGCTAAAATGCCATAAGGCAAATGATTTGAATTCCACTTATTTGTGGAACCGCCATTTAGGTCATGTTAGAAAGGAACGCATGAAGAAACTCCATGCAAATGGATTTTTGAAGTCATTTGATTTTTAAATCGTCTGGCGCTTGCAAATCTTTTCTAAAAGAGAATGACTAAAATACCGTTCATAGGCCAAGAGTTGAACGGACAACTAACTTAGTGAAAACATACATGATGATGTATGTGGTTCAGGCAGTTGTGTGCGGGAGATTCTTCTACTTCATGAAAACTTCCAACAATGAATTGAGTATATATATGTGGATATATTCGATAAGGAAGAAGTTTGAAAAACCTTGTTGGGTTAATGATGAGATAAAAATAAAATGATGCCATTATTTTTTTGTGGATTATGCTTTAGTGACTACCTCTTTTTACACTAAATAGAGCATCATCATGATCCGTTGAAATGACACCATACAAGTTATGGGTTGGGTATAAACCCTAATAGTCCTTTCTTTAAATTTTGGTCTAAGAGTTTACAACCAAAATCGGATGAATGTCTTTGTTGGTTATCCCAAAAAATTGATTGGGAATTCTTTCCACTATGAAGTAAAAGACAAAAGTGTTTGTTAATGTTACTTGCTTATTTCAAGAAATTGTTTTCTAGCGAAGTATTTGAGTGGGAGGACAATAGAACTTGATAAGGTTTATGAACCTGAGCATAATGATCAGAGTAGCGCAGCATCGGAAATTGGTTCCGGAAGCGGCCACGACGATCATGGCTCCTATGACTACAAAGTGTTTTAGCCATGGAGATCGAAGTACTTATTGAACCTTGTAGGTATGGTTTACTTTGTGATCAAATAAATGATTTGTGGACAAAGGATTGATTTTGAACAATGATAAACCAACTACAAACAAAGAAGTTATGATGGGCCCCGACTCCGTTAAAATGGCTATACGCCATGAAATCCATGATAGATGAATACTTTTTGGAAGTAAATGGATCTATAAAATTGATGGACTTGGATGAAATATCCTTGAAGAAGCTCGACTTGTCGAAAAATTGTTTACGACAAAGTTCAAAGAGTTGACTACGATAAGATTAGATCTTCAGCAATGCTTATAGTCTATGGATTATTCTAGTAATCACTACATATTTCTTTTATGAGATATGCTAGTAGGATGGCAACATTACTTATCAGAAGTATGTATTAAAGGTGTATACAAGATACAACCAAGAGTTTTGCTGGTCCGTGGAATACTAGATAGGTATACAAACTTCAATTGGATGAAGTGAGTATCGCGGAGTTAGAATCTTCACCAGATGAAATAGTCAAAGAGTTTTTGATTTCATGACGATGAAGAGGCTTGCATTTGCAAGAAATTAAGTGGGAGTGCTGAGACATATTTATAATACTTTATGTAGATGACATATAGTTGGTTATAAATAATGTAATTATATACTTGATTATAAAAGGTTTTATTGAGAATTAACTTCAATGAAAGGATATGGACTGAACCAAATTTAGTGTCGAGATCTATGAAGATAGATGGAAACACCTAATAAGTTTAAGTCAAAGTACATAGAATGGATATTGAAGTGGTTCAATATAGAATAATTAAGAAAATGTTCTTGCCATGTGAAGGTTTAAACAAAACTTGAGTGTATCTGACACTCGATGAGTAAAAACACATGAGTAATTTTAGATCACGAATAATATGTACAAAATCAGATGTCATGTGCTCTAAAATGTTAGGAGCATATACCAGAATGAATCATGTGATGATCATTGGACAAACAGTAAAATATCCTTGTGTGCTTTAGAAGAACCAAGGATATATATATAGTTTTATATGGGGTAATGACAAACAAATCGTTGTAAGGTGTTGCACCGATATTTGTTTGGTCACATATAAAAATGAATTTCAAATCTCAATTAGGCTAAGTGTTGTTTAAAAGGTAGCACAATGAGCTAGAAGTTGTCTATGCTAGATTTAGAAGAGTTCAAATATTGTGACGGATTCTAGAAATGAAGGCAAGAGTATGTCATTGTTTTGACAATGGCGAGGATGTTAAGTCAAGAGGTTCTTTGAGAACTTGGTGTAGTTCCGATAGTGTCAGAACTTTGAAGCTATATTGTGTGTGACAATATTTGTGACATATTAAGGTTCCACCGAAAGACCAAACATATTTAATGCCGACTCATTTAGAAAATGAGTGATGCGTTGAGACGCAAATGAATTGCAAAATACATACGTTTCTGAGCATGTTAGATCCGTTGACTAAAACCTCTCCCGTGAGCAAAACATGATAAAGCATCGAAGGCCAAGGTGTTATATCTTTACATATGTAAACTAGATTATTGACTCTAGTGCAAGTAGAAGCTGTTGGAGATATGCCCAAGAGGCAATAATAAAATGGTTATTATAATATATCTTTGTGTTCATGATAATGTTTACATACTGCTGACGTGGGAGTTGGATTGCAACGTCGCCAGAAAGTAGCTTCCTTGTGACGGTAAAGCACACGTCCGTTGGGAACCCCAAGAGAAGGTATGATGCGTACGCGGCAAGTTTCCCTCAGTAAGAAACCAAGGTTTATCGAACCGTAGGAGTCAAGAAGCACGTTGAAGGTTGATGGTGGGATGTAGTGCGGCGCAACACCAGATTCCGGCGCCAACGTGGAACCTACAACACAACCAAATTACTTTGCCCCAACTGATGTTGAGGTTGTCAATCTCACCGGCTTGCTGCAAAGGATTAGATGTATAGTGTGGAAGATGATTGTTTGCGAGAAAACAGTAGAACAGTATTGCAGAGATTGTATTGACAAAAGAATGGACCGGGGTCCACAGTTCACTAGAGGTGTCTCTCCCATAAGAAATACCATATTGGGTGAACAAATTACAGTTGGGCAATTGACAAATAAAAAGAGCATAACAATGCACATACATGTTATGATGAGTAGTGTGAGATTTAATTGGGCATTAGACAAAGTACATAGACCGCTATCCAACAGCATCTATGCCTAAAAAGTCCACCTTCGAGTTATCATCCGAACCCCTCCAGTATTAAGTTGCAAACAACACACGAATTGCATTAAGTATGGTGCGTATGTAATCAACAAATACATCCTTAGATATAGAATTGATGTTTTATCCCTAGTACTTGTGACACATCCACAACCTTAGAGGTTGTTGTCACTTCCCAGATTTAATGGAGGCATGAACCCACTATCGAGCATATTACTCCCTCTTGGAGTTACAAGCAATGACTTGGCCAGACCTCTACTAGCAACGGAGAGCATGCAAGATCATAAACAACACATAGATAGATTGATAATCAACATAGCATAGTATTCATTATTCATCGGATCCCAACAAACGCACATGTAGCATTACGGATAGATGATCTTGATCATGTTAGGCAGCTCACAAGATCTAACAATGATAGCACAATAAGGAGAAGACGACCATCTAGCTACGCTATGGACCCATAGTCCAGGGGTGAACTACTCACACATCAATCCGGAGGCGACCATGGCGGTGTAGAGTCCTCCGGGAGATGATTCCCCTCTCTAGAGCGGTGCCGGAGGCGAAATCCCTGAGATGGGATTGCGACGGCGGTGTCTCGGAAGGTTTTCCGTATCGTGGTTCGTACACTGGGGCTATTATCGACGAAGGCTTAAGTAGGCGGAGGGTAGGTCGCACGGGGCCCCACACCACAGCGCGCGGCCGGCTCTGGGCCGCGCCGCCTAGTGTGGCGGCGTCCCGTGGCCCCACTTCGTCTCTCCCCGGTCTTCGAAGCTTCGTGGAAAATAGGCCCCTGGGCGTTGATTTCGTCAATTCCGAATACTTACTAGGATTTCTGAAACCAAAAACAGCAGAAAACAGCAACTGGCTCTTCGGCATGTCGTTAATAGGTTAGTGCCGAAAAATGCATAATAATGACATATAATGTGTATAAAACATGCGAGTATCATCATAAAAGTAGCATGGTGTTATCACCAGAATTTGACCGAGTCAGAGGTGGGCCGCGATCAAGATGGACTTGAAGATTATATACGGAAGAAATACGTGAATCGGCCTTATATGCAGTTTGGGCTAGTTTGCCCTTGTATCTGTAATATAGTAGATCGCATCTTAGATTAGAAGATAGAGTTTGACCCGTGCACGGTTAGGTGCACGCCTAAATTAGAAAGTCCCCTGGACTATAAATATGTATCTAGGGTTCATGGAATAGACAACAACTCACGTTCAACCCAAAACAAACCAATCTCGGCGCATCGCCAACTCCTTCGTCTCGAGGGTTTCTACGGGTAGCGACATGCCAGATAATCTTGCGATCTAGGCAGCACAACACGTTGTTCATGCGTTGCTCGCTGAAGCCTTTGATGGCGAGCAACGTAGTTATCATAGATGTGTTAGGGTTAGCATAGTTCTTCGTATAACATGCTTACGTAGTGCAACCCTTGCATGTCTAGCCGTCCTCACGCCTATCTCTCGTGTGGGGCGGCACCCCTTGATCATTATTTAGTAGATCTGATCCATTACGATTCTCCTTGCTTTCAAGGATTAGTTTAATATCCAATAGTTAGGCTCATAAAGGGGGGAGGATCCAACGGCACGTAGGGTGGCATTCGCAAGTCCTAAACAGGATGTTCCGATCAACTCATGTTGGTTTTTAGGCCTTGTTTAGGATCGGCTACGACCGTGCGTGGCCGCGAGGCCCAACCTGGAGTAGGATGATCCGATTATGCGGTGAAAACCCTAAATCGTCGAGATCTAATTAACTTTATCTTGATCAAAGATCACCATATATTCGTGCACGTACGAATCATGGGTGGATCGCTCTTGAGCCGATTCACAGGATAACCTGAGAGCCGATCGAGGCTCGTATTTAATGTTTACGTGTATGCCATGCAGGAAACTAAGCGAGGCATCCCATCACCTTCCTGACCGGGTATAGGTAGGGTGGCACGCCTGCCGCATCGGACGTGTGACCGGAAGAACATTGCGGGCCGTCGCTCGGAGGGGTCTCGGCCAGCCGCAGCTCTAGGCTCTTCCCGGCTCTACCGTGTTGGCAATCGCGTTCACCGGGGTTTTGGCATCAACACATTCTCGCACGCCCGGTGGGACACATCGGCCTAGGACAACATCGGCCTAGGACAACATCGGCTCTACGTGCCTAGGACTACATCGGCTTGAGAGCTCGAGGAAATCGGCATTGGTCATGTCTCCAGAGCCGATGTTCAGGTATAGTTCTGTGGATAACTGCGAGCCGATATCCGCGATGGACAGTTCGGCTCGGGGCACATAATTAGATAGACAGATGCTATGAACATGTGCGTACATGTGCAGTGAAATATTGGGGGCGATAGAAAAATCAAAATAAAATTCTCATGGTATACAGCCGATGCACGGACATCGACTTTAGAGCTAAGAAACAAAGCCGATGCACAGCCATCGACTCTAGTACAATTGCACAGGATCTACAGCTGCGTATTCAAGACGCGGATTTTCCAAATCGGTCTTCGTGCAGCTTCTGTATACCGCCATGGTAAAGACAAAGAGAAGCGATCCTGGTGGCAAGGACAAAAGGAGGCCGGTTCAAGCGTGGCTTCGATATATATGTGGTACAACAATGAAGACGGTATAGAGTCTTATAATGCTTTCAATATGTCTTTTATGTGTACAGGTTCATACTTGTGTTTGCTTTAAACAACCTTGCTAGCCTAAACCTTGTATCGAGAGGGAATACTTCTCATGCATCCAAGATCCTTGAGCCAAACACTATGCCACTTGTGTCCACCATACCTACCTACTACATGGTATTTCTCCACCATTCCAAAGTAAATTGCTTGAGTGCTACCTTTGAAATTTCTATTCTTTATCTTTGCAATATACAAGCTCATGGGACAAATAGCTTAAAAACTATTGTAGTATTGAATATGTAATTATGCACTTTATCTCTTATTAAGTTGCTTGTTGTGCGATAACCATGTTTACTGGGGACGCCATCAACTACTCTTTGTTGAATTTCATGTGAGTTGCTATGCATGTTCGTCTTGTATGAAGTAAGAGCGATCTACCACCTTATGGTTAAGCATGCATATTGTTAGAGAAGAACATTGGGCCGCTAACTAAAGCCATGATCCATGGTGGAAGTTTCAGCTTTGGACATATATCCTCAATCTCAAATGAGAAAATTATTAATTGTTGTTACATGCTTATGCATAAAAGAGGAGTCCATTATCTGTCTATGTTGTCCCGGTATGGATGTCTAAGTTGAGAATAATCAATAGCGAGAAATCCAATGCGAGCTTTTCTCCTTAGACCTTTGTGCAGGCGGCATAGAGGTACCCCTTTGTGACACTTGGTTAAAACATGTGCATTGTGATGATCCAGTAGTCCAAGCTAATTAGGACAAGGTGCGGGCACTATTAGTATACTATGCATGAGGCTTGCAACTTGTAAGATATAATTTACATGATACATATGCCTTATTACTACCGTTGACAAAATTGTTTCATGTTTTCAAAATAAAAGCTCTAGCACAAATATAGCAATCCATGCTTCCTCTGCGAAGGGCCTTTCTTCTACTTTTATTGTTGAGTCAGTTTACCCATTTCCTTCTATCTAAAAAAGCAAACACTTGTGTTAACTTTGCATTGATTCCTACATACTTGCATATTGCACGTGTTATATTACTTTATGTTGACAATATCGGAAGATATACACAAGGCGCATTCAGAGTACCGGGTTCATGGGCTTGCTTTCAACGGAATAAGATGCGATCGATGGGGGCAGAAGTTTGGCTGGCTCGGCATGGTGGCTGTCTCGAACCACCCGAGTTCAAAGCCCTTTGTCCGGTCCGTGCATCCTCACGCTATTCTCGCCTTGACCGGGGCTCGGGCAACGTGCTGGTAGATGCTCTGTTTTAGAAGCGATTGGGGTATCATCGGTGGTCCTTGTATAACCTTCTTCAAAAATGGGAGTTCGCGCAGAAGAGGATCACTGGAGCTGGTGGGAGGAATTTAAGGGCTCTCTTGAAGGCAAGGCATCATGATGGAGAATACTATTGCGACGGTTTTGCTCGCACGACGACAGACGAAGAAAGCGGTGATTTTGAATTATCAATTCCAAACCAGGAGGGCATGTGTTATCACCAGAATTTGACCGAGTCGAAGGTGGCCGCGATCAAGATGGACTTGAAGATTATATACGGAAGAAATACGTGAATCGGCCTTATATGCGAAGTTTGGGCTAGTTTGCCTTTGTATCTGTAATATAGTAGATCGCATCTTAGATTAGAAGATAGAGTTTGACCCGTGCACGGTGCACGCCTAAATTAAAAGTCCCTGGACTATAAATATGTATCTAGGGTTCATGGAATAAACAACAACCAACGTTCAACCACAAACCAATCCTCGGCGCATCGCCAACTCCTTGTCTCGAGGTTTCTCAGGTGACGACATGCTTGCGATCTAGGCAGCACGAGCCTGCTACGTTGTTCATGCGTTGCTCGTGTGAAGCGTCTTTGATGGCGAGCAACGTAGTTATCATAGATGTGTTAGGGTTAGCATAGTTCTTCGTATAACATTATGCAGCCAGTGCCTTGCATGTCGTCCTCACGCCTATCTCGGTGTGGGGGCGGCACCCGCTTGATCATTATTTAGTAGATCTGATCCGTTACGGTGCTCCTTGTTGCAGGATTAGTTTAATATCTGCAATAGTTAGGCCTTACAAAGGGGTGGAGGATCAGCGGCACGTAGGGTGGCGTTCGCAAGCCCTAAACAGGATGTTAGAGGATCAACTCATGTTGGTTTTAGGCCTTGTTTAGGATCGGCTTACGATCACCGTGCGTGGCCGCGAGGCCCAACTCTGGAGTAGGATGATCCGATTATGCGGTGAAAACCCTAAATCGTCGTAGATCTAATTAACTTTATCTTGATCAAGCGGGATCACCATATATTCGTGCACCCCGTACGAATCATGGGTGGATCGGCTTTTGAGCCGATTCACGGGATAACCTGAGCCGATCGAGGCTCGTATTTAATGTTTACGTGTATGCCATGCAGAAACTAAGCGAGGCATCCCCATCACCTTCCCGACCAGGTATAGGGTGCAGGTGGCACGCCCTTGCGCATCGGACGTGTGACTAGAAGAGCATTGCGGGTCGCTCGGAGGGTCTCACCAGCCGCAGACTCTAGGCTCTTCCGACTCTGCCGTGTTGACGATCGCGCCGCCGGTGGGTTCCGGTCCAACACATGGAACATAAGAAATTATAGATACGTTTGAGACGTATCACATACCATGCTATAATTGTATGTGGTGACCCAGCGTACCACTGCATGGTGTAGTACACAAGTCGTTGACATAACACAAGTGAAACACTGTTCCACTCATATTACATCTCTCAGAGTGGTACAACAGAAACATATGCGAGTCCAAGGTATGTCTATAGAAGGATATACGAACTGTTTCCAGAAGATCAACACATCCTCCTATTTTACAGTGAGGTAAAACTTCAAATAAAACTCCATAAGAACGACTCGTAGTCTATCTTATTGCTAACACAAGTTTAGAGCTACTTGGCTTGCTATAGAAATCTAGCTACTTAGGTGCTATGATTAGGGAAAGGTTCCCTTCTATTACTAGTCTAGGTTTCCATAATAGCTGATGCAGAAGTTGACTCCATTGACTTCTTTGATTGGATTCTTCATCTTGTTGCAGTTGACTCCTTTGTCTTCGAGTTCCACGGTAGTTTCTCCTTCGGTGCCTTGATCTAAGAAGGGGTTCAAATGGGATAGAATGAGTACGAGCGTACTCAGCAAGTTCATATTAGGAAATAAGTGTATCATGCACTAGCTACAGCCATAGACCAGAAAGTCATAGGCCAATGCAAGTTTTCATAAACATTTCTTCAAAAGGTTTATTTTATTCAGAAAACTATGCCAGTCGGTCACAGGTTGACTAGAACTTCATGGAGTTCTTTGCCGTGTTCGCAGTTCCTTCCGAACAGGAGTGACAGTCTATTCGGTATCCTGCAGAGGTGCGTTACTTTTCCCATAAGAGACCTTATCCTTGTTGCCAACCAGGTGCAGCTTTCACGTCCACACTTCCTTTGGTGTGAGGCCGAGTGTAAGATCCAAGCCCACACCGCTTTCTCCATGACTGCAAACCCACCCTTTTGTCCAACCGTACACCCCCAGTAGACTTCCCCAGATAATACGGCTTTACTCACGGTGTACTCCGGACAATCCTTCATAGATCGTAGAGCCATCATCACTAATGGATGGGGATTTAAAAGGCTATCCCAACCTACGGCAGTGCCTCCAACACCCCGCCGGCTCTACCAATCCGTTGGCGTGCAGAAGGGAAAAGATACGGTTGGCTTCCCCAGAGCCATTATAGATCTCATGGTCAACGCGGTTTGTACGGCGCTAGAATCACTGGACGGCATTGGTAATTTAATCCTAGGGTGATATAACCCATGCAATGGAACCTCCACCATATCAACACATACCATGGTTCCATTGCCCACCACATAGTCATATTCATAATTGTAAAATAATACTTTGCTTTTCAATGCATGAGTGATAAGTATAGTACTTTGCATATAGTTTGATACAAATAATCAAATGACATGAGCAAGTGATGAACTTGCCTTTCTTGACTGCAAGATTATGCAGGCAAAAGCTTTGATACGTGATAACTCCAAATTCTGAAATACCATCATCGTCCGGTAAGGACAATGTTTAAAGAACGGCAAAGATGCTATAATGCATAGTATGAGATGCAATCGTCCCGAGCGTAACTTAACCTCGATGATTAAGGATGTATGAGTTGTAAAGATTTCTTTAGGGTTGGTTGCACTTTTAGGATGGTTCTCAAACAAGGTTCTTATTAGGGTTTGGTTATATTAGCATCATAACTGAGTGATATAATACATCATAACAAGTACACATAAGAATAGTGGTGGAATAATATGTAAAGAACAGTTGTCAATTTTAAGTTCTACAGAACATGGTTGATGATTACTTATATTATACTTCAAAAGAATAACTTTTGAAGAACATGTTAATTAAGGATATGAACTACTATACATAGGTGCTATGGCTTCTAGGGTTTACTATTAGATTCATTTAGTTCACCAATAGGAACTAGTTGGTTCTTAATTTGGATTGGGGTTTCTATATAGCAAGTATTGGTAGGTTTATTGCTATGGTTTCTTCTAAGCATCATATCAAAGGATGGTTATTAAGATGGTTCTATAATTAGCTATTAGGGTTTATTATAGTTTCACAATTGCTTCACTAAATAATCTCTAATGGCCTCTAAGTTAAGTGACTTATCATTTCCTAAGTAGGGTTTAGTTGGATAGGAGCATGTGATGTGCATTACTACATAAGGTTGGTACTAAGGTTCATCATTATAGTTTTACTAGGGTTTGATGGTTGAGGTTGATCCTAATGGTATGGTATATAGTAATAGGGATTAATGGTACTAATTCAATTAACAAGTTAGGGTTTATATCTAGGTAGCACTAGTGGATCATATAGGTTTTAATTAAGAATAGGGACATGAGATGACAAGCTCATGTGAATTGGTTTTATGTTGATGGATCATGATTATGCATTCATTGGTTACTTATCAAGGTTCTACAAGTAAAGTTGAAATTCACATGATCACATGTGATAAGCAACTAGGGTTTTAGAGTTACTACTAAAGTGTAATGATCACATGGGTTAAATCCTTAGGGTTTTAGGTTTGCAACTACTATGGATGAACACATGAAATAATGAGATCAATGTCTTACTTAAATTAAAACTAGGGTTTCTAAGTTATGATACAACTCCTAAAATAATAATTGATGATAGAGGTGTGGTAACTAATTACTTTGAATCAAAATTAGTAATGGTTTGACATTTTATTACTTTTCACAAGATTTAATAAATAGAGTAACTCCTATTTAGGTTTAATTAAGAATCAGGGTTTAATAATTGTTATTAGGTTTAAAGTAGTTAATTTGTTAACTTAAGAATGTTTAAGTAAATAATTGTTGAACTACCAAAATGATATTGGCTTTTAATATTTTCTTACTTTATTACTATTTAACGAAAATGGTAAATGGTAATTTGCAATTTAGGGTTTATGAATTACCACTAATAATTAAGTTAATGCAAATATGGTAAATAAAATTAATCTTAACATTTTACTTAGTTACTGAATAGTTAAAATTTAATTTTGAAATTTCACTAATTATTGATTTCAAATTGTATTTTAAATAATTGAAATGGCATAATTAATAAGGTTAAAAATAAATGGATTTTTATTTTGACACACATTTTTGTTTTATATTTTATTTGAATAGATTTTATTTTTGTGAGCATTTCGATATATCATTTATCTTTTTCTGAGTTGAAATGAATTTTGTATGATTTTACAAAGTTTTAGCATTTTTCTGGAATTTAAAATAAAACGAATTCTCTAAACATACCGGTTCACTTCTAGTCCCAGACACTGACTGGTGGGGCTTGTTTCCACGTTGGCTGCCACGCAAGCAAGGACTGGTCAGAGTTGACTGACCTTTGACCTCACCGCGTTTAAACGCCGGCGGTCAGAGCATGGTGGCGCCGCCGCTATAAGGCCTCCCTGGATGCGTGGTTAGTACTAAACGAACGAGAAGGAGAAGAGGAACACGATGGTGATGTTGGTTTGGCGAGGGTATCACCGGAGCTACGCCGGCGTTCATGTCCCGCGGCGGAGCTACTCCGGCCAACATAACTCGAGCTACGGAGGAAATGAACAAATAGGGGCTCCGAGATGCGCGAGCTCACCCTGAGTCGACGGTGTGGTCGGCTCGACGATTGTCGACGGAGACGACGACGAAATCGCCATTCCCGGTGATGTACTGCGGAAGAAAATCTTGAAATTGGCCGCACACACACCTCTCCTGGATGCTCGGCTTGGTCCGTAGAACGAAGACGTCGAGGCGCACCTCCTCGACCCAATGGTGGACTCCGGGGTGGCTCCTATCGACGGCTAGCCGGAGAACAGCCGTCGGTGGTTGTTGTTGATTGCCAGAGATAGAGAGAACTAGAGGGGAAATGGAGTAGCGGAGGTGAACAAGGAGTACACAGAGGTCCTCCCCCTCTATTTATAGGCCGCGGCTAGGTCAGCATCATCGGCGCGTCGCCGGAGACGGTGCGGATACTGCGATGGGGATGAACTCGATCCGGGCGCGAATCTTGGCACGATTGGGATAAGCTCGGACGCGAGAAACTTGTACGAGGTTCAGAGATGTCTGCGACGTCCGGGGTCAGGCTTATCATCGACGGTGAGGTGGCCAGGAAGCTCCATCGCGCTGTCGACGCCGGGGAAGACGACGGTCTCGTTTTTCCTCTCGCACGATTCTTAAAGCAACCCAAACGGTAAGTGGCTTTGGGCTGGGCTGATGCTGGGCTTGGTTGACGTGGTGCTGGTCCTGGGCTGCTGCGGTAAGTTTCCCTCCTTTCTTATTTCAAATTTCTATTTTCTGTTTTTATTTTATGTTTGATATTTCTATTTGAATTCAGATCTGATTTCTATTTTGTTTTGCAGGTTCAAAACTATTTGAATATCAATATCATTTTATGATAATACTCACTGCATAGTTCTTTTGTTCAAACAACTATTTAATAGATGATTAACTTGGTGTTATTATGAAGTGCATTTTAAATTGAAAATGGATATGGTTTAAATGTTTATTCTTTTTTACATAGGAACAGATTCTGTGTAAATGATTTGAAATGTGAATGATGAACATATTCTATTTTGCAAGTGCTTAACCATATTGATTATTCACATATAAATTAATTATGGCTAGGGTTTAACAAATGGTAAAGGAAATGGGATTGGTTCATGATTTTATGTGAATAATGGTTCTTAGGGTTTAAGAAGATGTTTGGATAACTTTACAATCACCAAATGACATTTAGGCATTAAGTATCTATGGTTTGATTTATAATTGGGATTCAGGGTACACAAGTTAGGACATATTATTTTATGTAGATTGGTTCCATATGACAAGGTTTATGGTTTTTGGGAATACTTCACTATTTGAAGTATTAAATAGGCATGAGGCATGGCAGGGTTCTATTTATAATCCAAAATGATACTTGGATTGAAATGCAAAGATGGTCTAGGGTTTTAGTAGTGATCACCAATGTGATACACAACTAGGATTAGAATATGAGCATAAGCTTTGGTTATGTTTCACTAATGGAACATGGCTCTCATCTACAAGATTAAAGGTTGGTTTAAACAAGTAAGATGTAATACTACTCTAAAATTCTCTAGGATAGACATGGCTATGGTTAGCATCTATAATCTCTCTCACTTCTAAATGTCTTGTAATAGCCTAAGGTCCTACTCAAGATATGATGATATGATCCTCTAAATATATGGTTTGCCTAGGGATTCTACCTTGCAATATTCTGTAGCTTGTTCTTCAGGAAATCTGATAAACCTGCATCTTGTGGTATGCCTCCACCTCCTAGCTTCTTCATCTTGATCCTAGCTAATTCACATGGAAGGTCTCAAGTGTTTGTTCCCATGTATCATGCTACAAGATGAGCAAAATGAAGGGTGTGGCTCTATTTATAGGCTTGGGCAAGCTCTAGTATCATGACACATAGGTGGTGACTCTTGTGTTGGTTTGATGAGTAAGGTGCTTGGTTTTCATACCCTCATCCATAGCAATCCTTTGAGCATGAGGTGGCATAACTTGGAAAGCAAGTCATGTAGATATTTTCCTCCTATGTGGCAAGATCATTATCCTCTCATATGATTTGTTTTTGGATAGCCAAGTGGCATTTGTTACTAAATATCTTGTGGATGGTTTTATTATTGTGGATGAGTCACTCTATCATATTTGATTGGATTTATATTATAATATTGGTCAAAAGATCAAGGTTGAAGGTTATTCCTCAATTTTGGATAGTTGGGTTTGATTTCACCAAGGCATGATCATATGAGTTTCAAAATACTCATAGTCAGTTTGATTCAAATAGTTTGAACTATAAATCGTAATGTAAATGGATTTAGTTTTATGATATTCCATATACTTAATAAGTTATGATTTAAATAAGAATGTGTGGCTTTTATGCACTTTAGACCCTGTGGTTTACCTTATTTGGTAATAAGTTTAGAAGTGAATTAATTTACACACAAAGGTAGTTGCTAACTTTTGAGTGTTAATAAGTTAGGGTTTGATTCTTAAAGAATGTGTTGTTGTAAAACTACTTCTATTTGATCTAGCACATAGATCAAATCATCTCTACCCAAAACAAGGTTTTAACAAAGATCACAGTGAAGTTTATAGCGCTTGACTTGTTGATCTACTTCTTCCAGCAAGTCAAGTGAAACTTCGTTATTGTGGTAAGTTTTATTTGAAGGCGCGAAAATTCTCCGGATTTTCTATGCATGAATGCAATGCACACTTTGGTGTTCTCTCATTTTATTGCCTCTAAACCTGGGATATTACAACTCCCCCTTAAACTGAACTTCGTCCCGAAGTTCAAACGCTCTCATGTTTCGGAACATTGAAATGTCTTGAACAGATCACCATCCTTCAACTCCATGGTGATCACACTAAATATAATTGGATATATCTCTTATCCAGATCCTTCCTGTAGTCTTCTGTTGTCTGGTACTGATACTTTCTTCAATTCTATAATTTCTTCCAGCACTATAAGCTTATAGGCTTACTATTCAAAGATTCTTGGATTAAGACATCTTATTGTGTTAATGGACTTTACTACTGGCTGTGGTGACATCTTCCTATTTGGGTACTTAAAACTTGGTCCTACCAGCTGCGATAATCCAGCTGCGATATAATATGGCACTACGGTGTACTAGCTGCGGTGTCCAAACCTTAATTCTAAAAGATTCATTTAAGGTAGGGTATTGTTTTCCCTTACTACCATAACGAAAGTAATGGTACTTGGTAAGGTATTTACAATAGGCATGGTCCTGGTTGTTTAGTCCTACGAATGGATTAGACTCATTTAGTCCATCCAATCATGGCTTCTAGTTTATACTAATTATCCTCCCTTTGGTTTCTTTAGGTTCCATGAAAGGAATCTTTCTAATAGGCTTATGTTTTGGTATGGTCAAACTCCTTCGGTCTTAAGCCTTCTTAAGCTTTGCATGTCCTTCGACATCTTCTTCATCCAACTTCATTATCTTAGACTTACTTGAGCTCTCTTGGTTTCGAGTAATTACAATTACCCACTCAAGTTAAGGTCTAACCCTTACTTCCTCGAGATATGAACCTCGGCTTCTGGTCTAACAACCTCCTGAGAGTACTTTTATATGGGTAGTTCCCAACAACCTTATAAAAATAAGATCGGACTTCCTCTCAGTTCAGACCTTTTTCTTGGTCCATCATACTCCAAATATTATATCTTAATACTTCTCCTTCAGCCTTCCTCTCCCCCTTGGAGTTTACTAATGATCTTCCAACTTCCTTTCTTCTAATCATTAAACTCCAAGGTTAGGTAGTTGGTTTAAGTCTGGTTTATATTTTGTACATTTCTAAAGTCTCACGAAGAATTCGTTGCGGTGTATCCACACAGTTGTGGGTATCCATTATAAATCCTCCGACTAAATATTTACCAACTACGAGATACCAGCTGTGAAATACTAGCTGCGGAATCCCCCTTTCTTTTAGGGTAAAGAAATGTTCAGGTTGTGGGCTATCTGGTACCAGCTGCAGACTACCTAGTACCAGATGTGGCTTATTGGATACCAGCTGTGGCTATGTTATGGTTTTAGGCAATATCTACCTACCAGTTGTGGCTACTTACATAGTTTTGGTTAAGATATACCTCACTTTACATTCTTTCTCTTCATGGTTATCCTATATCAGCTGCGGTCTTATGATACCAGCTGCGACTTCTCTTGTCTATTTTCCTTCTTCTAGGGTTTGTTTTGCAAGATAACCACTTGTTGACACTATGAAAATAGTATTGTAAGTGACTTCACTTGCATTCCCTTCTTCCATAAGGAATATGGCTCCACTTCTACTGCTCCATATTCACTATTTTTCTCACTTCCATGATACTTCCATGTTGAAGTACTCCTTATTTAAGGATAGAAGTGAGTTTTGATTAGTCCTTCCTTCAGATTGTTGTGGTTGCTTCTCACAACTTTACTTCCTTCTTCTAGTGAACCTTCATCTTATCTTCAAAATCTTCAGGATTCGTCACTTCCTTACATGAATACCTTTACCCTCTAGACCTATAACATCAAGTAAGAGCTTGATATTGCAACATGCATTTGCATATCAAAGTCAAACTTCATGTATGGATCTAGTCAATCAATGAAAATCCAATAAAATCCAAGAAGATCCAGCTTTGTGTTTATAATACACATCCTTATATGCCTGAATATAATAATTGGGTAAGACATCCCTAAACATCAGGATCAGATGTGTAGTATATAACACCACATAAGATAGGTTTAGGTTGTGATACTTAGCACAATACGTGAATTTCTACTATTTGTCTCAACATTTATCTTAATTGCACATTTGCAATGAGACAAACTTGAAACAAAAAGGCTTGAGATAGTTGAAGTTAACCTAGTTTTCTTTGGAAGTACTAACAAAATAGGATACCATATATATGTGCTATTGAGGACTACTTCCTATAATACAATTAGTTCTAACATGTCTACTCTAAACACATGATTGTTTAGAATATACCACCTATAACTCTAGGATTTCTCTATGTGATATGCTCTAAATAAGCCTTCTTTAAATTAAGGACTATGGTTCTAACATTCTTGACACAGTTTCCAGGATTTTAAGGCCTAAGCTTTCGAACTATTCCCTAAATCCTACTCCTTATCATCCTTTTGTTATCGTACTTATGATGTTCTACTCCATCATACCATGATTCTCAAGTGAATCATATATGAGTACCTAGTTTATTATTGAAAGTAGACTCATGTAACTCCTATCACTCTTCCTTACCTCCTATGATTGACTTATCATAGGTATATACTACCACATCTTACTTATCTACATTACTTAACATCAGTCATTTGACATTTTAAATGACTCTTACTTAACCATAACTTGCATTGGTATACTTCTTCCAATAGGATATCTTCCTTATGGTTGTATCCTCTCTTTGGACTACCATGTGTTGTATACCAACTGTGGTCTACTACCACCCATTATCTTAAGCTTCAATGGTGTTCTAGTTATTTGGAATGAAGCAAGATAACTAACTAACTTTACTTAAGAAATATAGATTAGAAAGATTGACTCAAGTGTGTCAGGATTATTCTCAAGTGAATACCCATCTCAAGTCAAAAGAATAGTTGGTTTGACATAGTTGGCTTAGCTAAATCCCTTCCTATAGACACTACCAAACCTATAGGTCTCCTTTAAAGGGTTTTAATCCTAGGGTCAAAGCATTTGCTCTGATACCAGCTGTGGTGACCCAGTGTACCACTGCATGGTGTAGTACACAAGTCGTTGACATAACACAAGTGAAACACTGTTCCACTCATATTACATCTCTCAGAGTGGTACAACAGAAACATATGCGAGTCCAAGGTATGTCTATATAAGTACACAAGAGCTGTTTACATAAGATCAACACAACCTCCTATTTTACAGTGAGGTAAAACTTCAAATAAAGCTCCAGAAGAACGACTCGTAGTCTATCTTATTGCTAACTCAAGTTTAAGAGCTACTTGGCTTGCTATAGAAATCTAGCTACTTAGGTGCTATGATTAGGGAAAGGTTCCCTTCTATTACTAGTCTAGGTTTCCATAATAGCTGATGCAGAAGTTGACTCCATTGACTTCTTTGATTGGATTCTTCATCTTGTTGCAGTTGACTCCTTTGTCTTCGAGTTCCACGGTAGTTTCTCCTTCGGTGCCTTGATCTAAGAAGGGGTTCAAATGGGATAGAATGAGTACGAGCGTACTCAGCAAGTTCATATTAGGAAATAAGTGTATCATGCACTAGCTACAGCCATAGACCAGAAAGTCATAGGCCAATGCAAGTTTTCATAAACATTTCTTCAAAAGGTTTATTTTATTCTGAAAACTATGCCCGTCAGTCTTCACAGGTTGACTAGAACTTCATGGAGTTCCTTTCCTGCCGCGTTCGTAGTTCCCTTCCCGGAACAGGGAGTGACAGTCACAATTTAGTATCCTCTGCAGAGGTGCGTTACTTTTCCCATAAGAGACCTTATCCTTGTTGCCAACCGGTGCAAGCTTTCCGTCCACACTTCCTTTGGTGTGAGGCCAGGTGTAAGATCCAAGCCCACACCACCTTCTCCGCGACTGCAAACCCACCCTTTTGTCCAACCGTACACCCCCAGACTTCCCGATAATGCTTTACTCACGGTGTACTCCGGACAATCCTTCATAGATCGTAGAGCCATCATCACTAATGGATGGGGATTTAAAAGGCTATCCCAACCTACGGCAGTGCCTCCAACACCCCGCCGGCTCTACCAATCCGTTGGCGTGCAGAAGGGAAAAGATACGGCTGGCTTCCCAGAGCCATTATAGATCTCATGGTCAACGCGGTTTGTACGGCGCTAGAATCACTGGACGGCATTGGTAATTTAATCCTAGGGTGATATAACCCATGCAATGGAACCTCCACCATATCAACACATACCATGGTTCCATTGCCCACCACATAGTCATATTCATAATTGTAAAATAGTACTTTGCTTTTCAATGCATGAGTGATAAGTATAGTACTTTGCATATAGTTTGATACAAATAATCAAATGACATGAGCAAGCGATGAACTTGCCTTTCTTGACTGCAAGATTATGCAGGCAAAAGCTTCGATACGTGATAACTCCAAATTCTGAAATACCATCATCGTCCGGTAAGGACAATGTTTAAAGAACTGGCAAAGATGCTATAATGCATAGTATGAGATGCAATCGTCCCGAGCGTAACCTAACCTCGATGATTTAGGATGTATGAGTTGTAAAGATTTCTTTAGGGTTGGTTGCACTTTTAGGATGGTTCTCAAACAAGGTTCTTATTAGGGTTTGGTTATATTAGCATCATAACTGAGTGATATAATACATCATAACAAGTACACATAAGAATAGTGGTGGAATAATATGTAAAGAACAGTTGTCAATTTTAAGTTCTACAGAACATGGTTGATGATTACTTATATTATACTTCAAAAGAATAACTTTTGAAGAACATGTTAATTAAGAAATAGAACTACAATACATAGGTGCTATGGCTTCTAGGGTTTACTATTAGATTCATTTAGTTCACCAATAGGAACTAGTTGGTTCTTAATTTGGATTGGGGTTTCTATATAGCAAGTATTGGTAGGTTTATTGCTATGGTTTCTTCTAAGCATCATATCAAAGGATGGTTATTAAGATGGTTCTATAATTAGCTATTAGGGTTTATTATAGTTTCACAATTGCTTCACTAAATAATCTCTAATGGCCTCTAAGTTAAGTGACTTATCATTTCCTAAGTAGGGTTTAGTTGGATAGGAGCATGTGATGTGCATTACTACATAAGGTTGGTACTAAGGTTCATCATTATAGTTTTACTAGGGTTTGATGGTTGAGGTTGATCCTAATGGTATGGTATATAGTAATAGGGATTAATGGTACTAATTCAATTAACAAGTTAGGGTTTATATCTAGGTAGCACTAGTGGATCATATAGGTTTTAATTAAGAATAGGGACATGAGATGACAAGCTCATGTGAATTGGTTTTATGTTGATGGATCATGATTATGCATTCATTGGTTACTTATCAAGGTTCTACAAGTAAAGTTGAAATTCACATGATCACATGTGATAAGCAACTAGGGTTTTAGAGTTACTACTAAAGTGTAATGATCACATGGGTTAAATCCTTAGGGTTTTAGGTTTGCAACTACTATGGATGAACACATGAAATAATGAGATCAATGTCTTACTTAAATTAAAACTAGGGTTTCTAAGTTATGATACAACTCCTAAAATAATAATTGATGATAGAGGTGTGGTAACTAATTACTTTGAATCAAAATTAGTAATGGTTTGACATTTTATTAATTTTCACAAGATTTAATAATTAGAGTAACTCTTATTTAGGTTTAATTAAGAATCAGGGTTTAATAATTGTTATTAGGTTTAAAGTAGTTAATTTGTTAACTTAAGAATGTTTAAGTAAATAATTGTTGAACTACCAAAATGATATTGGCTTTTAATATTTTCTTACTTTATTGCTATTTAAAGAAAATGGTAAATGGTAATTTGCAATTTAGGGTTTATGAATTACCACTAATAATTAAGTTAATGCAAATATGGTAAATAAAATTAATCTTAACATTTTACTTAGTTACTGAATAGTTAAAATTTAATTTTGAAATTTCACTAATTATTGATTTCAAATTGTATTTTAAATAATTGAAATGGCATAATTAATAAGGTTAAAAATAAATGGATTTTTATTTTGACACACATTTTTGTTTTATACTTTATTTGAATAGATTTTATTTTTGTGAGCATTTCGATATATTATTTATCTTTTTCTGAGTTGAAATGAATTTTGTATGATTTTACAAAGTTTCAACTATTTACTGGAATTTAAAATAAACTAAATACTAAACATACCGGTTCACTCTAGTCCCAGACACTGACTGGTGGGGCTTGTTCCACGTTGGCTGCCACGCAAGCAAGGACTGGTCAGAGTTGACCAGACCCTTTGACCTCACCGGCGGTTAAACGCCGGCGGTCAGCAGATGGTGGCGCCGCCGCTATAAGGCCTCCCTGGATGCGTGGTTAGTACTAAACGAACGAGAAGGAGAAGAGGAACACGATGGTGATGTTGGTTTGGCGAGGGTATCACCGGAGCTACGCCGGCGTTCATGTCCCGCGGCGGAGCTACTCCGGCCAAACAGCTAACTCGAGCTACGGAGGACGAAATGACACAAATAGGGGCTCCTGAGATGCGCGAGCTCACCCTGGTGCTGATGGTGTGTTCGGCTCCGGCGATTGTCGACGGAGACGACGACGAAATCGCCATTCCCGGCGATGTACTGCGGAAGAAAATCTTGAAATTGGCCGCACACACACCTCCCCTGGATGCTCGGCTTGGTCTGTAGAACGAAGACATCGAGGCGCACCTCCTCGACCCAATGGTGGACTCCGGGGTGGCTCCTATCGACGGCTAGCCGGAGAACAACCGTCGGTGGTTGTTGTTGATTGCCAGAGATAGAGAGAACTAGAGGGGAAATGGAGTAGCGGAGGTGAACAAGGAGTACACAGAGGTCCTCCCCCTCTATTTATAGGCCGCGGCTAGGTCAGCATCATCGGCGCGTCGCCGGAGACGGTGCGGATACTGCGATGGGGATGAACTCGATCCGGGCGCGAATCTTGGCACGATTGGGATAAGCTCGGACGCGAGAAACTTGTACGAGGTTCAGAGATGTCTGCGACGCCCGGTCGGCTTATTATCGACGTGAGGTGGCAGAAGCTCCATCGCGCTGTCGACGCCGGGGAAGACGACGGTCTCGTTTTTCCTCTCGCACGATTCTTAAAGCAACCCAAACGGTAAGTGGCTTTGGGCTGGGCTGATGCTGGGCTTGGTTGACGTGGTGCTGGTCCTGGGCTGCTGCGGTAAGTTTCCCTCCTTTCTTATTTCAAATTTCTATTTTCTGTTTTTATTTTATGTTTGATATTTCTATTTGAATTCAGATCTGATTTCTATTTTGTTTTGCAGGTTCAAAACTATTTGAATATCAATATCATTTTATGATAATACTCACTGCATAGTTCTTTTGTTCAAACAACTATTTAATAGATGATTAACTTGGTGTTATTATGAAGTGCATTTTAAATTGAAAATGGATATGGTTTAAATGTTTATTCCTTTTTACTTAGGAACTAAATCTGTGTAAATGATTTGAAATGTGAATGATGAACATATTCTATTTTGCAAGTGCTTAACCATATTGATTATTCACATATAAATTAATTATGGCTAGGGTTTAACAAATGGTAAAGGAAATGGGATTGGTTCATGATTTTATGTGAATAATGGTTCTTAGGGTTTAAGAAGATGTTTGGATAACTTTACAATCACCAAATGACATTTAGGCATTAAGTATCTATGGTTTGATTTATAATTGGGATTCAGGGTACACAAGTTAGGACATATTATTTTATGTAGATTGGTTCCATATGACAAGGTTTATGGTTTTGGGAATACTTCACTATTTGAAGTATTAAATAGGCATGAGGCATGGCAGGGTTCTATTTATAATCCAAAATGATACTTGGATTGAAATGCAAAGATGGTCTAGGGTTTTAGTAGTGATCACCAATGTGATACACAACTAGGATTAGAATATGAGCATAAGCTTTGGTTATGTTTCACTAATGGAACATGGCTCTCATCTACAAGATTAAAGGTTGGTTTAAACAAGTAAGATGTAATACTACTCTAAAATTCTCTAGGATAGACATGGCTATGGTTAGCATCTATAATCTCTCTCACTTCTAAATGTCTTGTAATAGCCTAAGGTCCTACTCAAGATATGATGATATGATCCTCTAAATATATGGTTTGCCTAGGGATTCTACCTTGCAATATTCTGTAGCTTGTTCTTCAGGAAATCTGATAAACCTGCATCTTGTGGTATGCCTCCACCTCCTAGCTTCTTCATCTTGATCCTAGCTAATTCACATGGAAGGTCTCAAGTGTTTGTTCCCATGTATCATTCTACAAGATGAGCAAAGAAATGAAGGGTGTGGCTCTATTTATAGGCTTGGGCAAGCTCTAGTATCATGACACATAGGTGGTGACTCTTGTGTTGGTTTGATGAGTAAGGTGCTTGGTTTTCATACCCTCATCCATAGCAATCCTTTGAGCATGAGGTGGCATAACTTGGAAAGCAAGTCATGTAGATATTTTCCTCCTATGTGGCAAGATCATTATCCTCTCATATGATTTGTTTTTGGATAGCCAAGTGGCATTTGTTACTAAATATCTTGTGGATGGTTTTATTATTGTGGATGAGTCACTCTATCATATTTGATTGGATTTATATTATAATATTGGTCAAAAGATCAAGGTTGAAGGTTGTTCCTCACTTTTGGATAGTTGGGTTTGATTTCACCAAGGCATGATCATATGAGTTTCAAAATATTCATAGTCAGTTTGATTCAAATAGTTTGAACTATAAATCGTAATGTAAATGGATTTAGTTTTATGATATTCCATATACTTAATAAGTTATGATTTAAATAAGAATGTGTGGCTTTTATGCACTTTAGACCCTGTGGTTTACCTTATTTGGTAATAAGTTTAGAAGTGAATTAATTTACACACAAAGGTAGTTGCTAACTTTTGAGTGTTAATAAGTTAGGGTTTGATTCTTAAAGAATGTGTTGTTGTAAAACTACTTCTATTTGATCTAGCACATAGATCAAATCATCTCTACCCAAAACAAGGTTTTAACAAAGATCACAGTGAAGTTTATAGCGCTTGACTTGTTGATCTACTTCAGTTCCAGCAAGTCAAGTGAAACTTCAGTTACTGTGGTAAGTTTTATTTGAAGGCGCGAAAATTCTCCGGATTTTCTATGCATGAATGCAATGCACACTTTGGTGTTCTCTCATTTTATTGCCTCTAAACCTGGGATATTACATTGTATTAACCGAAACATTGATACATGTGTGTTATGTGAACAACAAGGAGTCCCTAGTAAGCCTCTTATATAACTAGCTTGTTGATTAATAGATGATCATGGTTTCGTGATCATGAACATTGGATGTTATTAATAACAAGGTTATGTCATTATATGAATGATGTAATGGACACACCCAATTAAGCGTAGCATAAGATAACGTCATTAAGTTATTTGCTATAAGCTTTCGATACATAGTTACCTAGTCCTTTCGACCATGAGATCATGTAAATCACTTATACCTGAAAGGTACTTTGATTACATCAAACGCCACTGCGTAAATGGGTGGTTATAAAGGTGAGATTAAGTATCCGGAAAGTATGAGTTGAGGCATATGGATCAACAGGATTTGTCCATCCCGATGACGGATAGATATACTGAGCCCTCTCGGTGGAATGTCGTCTAATAGCTTGCAAGCATATGAATGGTTCATAAGAGACCACATACCACGGTACGAGTAAAGAGTACTTGTCATGAGACGAGGTTGAACGAGGTATAGAGATACCGATGATCAAACCTCGACAAGTAAAATATCGCGTGACAAAGGGAATCGGTATCGTATGTAAATGGTTCATCGATCACTAAAGTCATCGTTGAATATGTGGGAGCCATTATGGATCTCCAGATCCCGCTATTGGTTATTGATCGGAGAGAGGTCTCAACCATGTCTACATAGTTCACGAACCGTAGGGTGACACACTTAAGGTTTAATGTCGTTTAAGTAGATATGGAATATGGAATGGAGTTCGAAGTTTTGTTCGGAGTCTCGGATGGGATCCAGGACATCACGAGGAGGTCCGGAATGGTCCGGAGAATAAGATTCATATATAGGAAGTCATTTCCTAGGTTTGAAAATGATCCGGTATTTTCCAGGAAGGTTCTAGAAGAGTCCGGAAGAAATCGGCATGGAAGGTGGAGTCCGAGGGGACTCCACCCACCTTGGCCGGGCCTAGGAGAGGAGTCCCAAGTGGACTCCTCCCCATGGTGGCCGGCCACCACCAAAAGGGAGTCCCACTCCCCTAGGTTTGGTCATATGGAAGGTTTATGTTGGGGTCTTATTTGGAGACTTTGACCAATCTTGGGCTTCCACCTATATAAAGAGGGGAGGGAGGGGGGCCGGCCACACCAAGACCACCATGGCCGCACCCCCCAAGAGCCCCCTCTCCCAGAAACCCTAGCGGTTCCCTCCTCCCCCTTTCTCCCACATAGCTTAGGCGAAGCTCTGTCGGGGAGAAGGACGTCGTCTTCATTAACACCGAACGTGTGACCGAGTACAGATGTGCTGCCCGATTGTGGCACCGTCAAGATCTTCTACGCGCTTTTGAAAGCGGCAAGTGATCGTCTACCGCAACAACGAGCCTACTCTCGTAGGCTTTGGAAATCTTCAAGGGTTAGTCTCGTTCATCCCCTCGTTGCTCCCATATTCTAGATTGCATCTTGGCTTGGATTGCATTCTCGCGGTAGGAATTTTTTTGTTTTCTATGCTACGAATCCTTACAATTAACCCCTCTCATATGTCGGGGTCCGATGCCGGAACCCCTTTAATCTGATGATGCACCTAGGGTTTACTCAATTCCATTAATATGACATATCATTCATACTTGTATGCGCATTTCATCGATGCCATGTGTTGATTGTTATTTCTCTCTTTATAGTATTTGCTTCTTCGCGATCGATAGAGCACGAGTCTGAGACGATGAAGATCGACAACAACGAAGATCAATAATTGTTCACCGACGAACAAGTCAAGCATGCATCGAAGATCCACTTTGGTTTATCAGGGACAAAGGCAAGCCCTAGCCTGGTTCATATATGTTTTTGAAATGCTTTTACTTCTGGTTCCTACATATTGCACACGATTCAACTGTCTTTTATCGATATGTAGAGTTATCCTATCTATTGCATGTTCCACCCTTGTAGCCTCAAATACCTGATCCACTGCTCCTAGCATAACTAGGTTTGGCATGTGTGCATCGCTAGAGCCTTTATATCTTTATGCTTAGTCATGCTTAGTTTGTTACACTATTTACTCCAGTCTTCGGACTGGAGCCATACAATGAAATGAAATTAGCATGACAGGTTGACGTGGTAAGTATAGAGATGTTGATAAACATGATTAAAGGCTCAGACGAGAGGCCACATTGGGATGTGGTGGGTTGTTTCATTTCTGCCGACCCTAGGAACCGAGTTCTCGCCTCTTGAACCAAGACCGAGCGTACAACCACACGAGGCCCTATTATGGTACCCTCTCGACTCACTAACTTTCCTAGTAGATTCCATGAGTCACATAGTTTGCGCGTTACCTGGACATATGCATTGCATTTTGCTTGGGGGAAAAGGTACATAACAGGTAGGTAAGCGTGGTCGTGGTGGCTGGGGGTTGCGGCCTCTGGGGAAACCCACCTCGGCTCACATCGTTAAGGACCGGCTTCGGGACTTGACCCGTTACGGCGGAACAATCCTTAGCGCGTGACTCATGGTCTCGGCGACAGCAAGGTAAAGGTCGTGGTCAACCACCCTCTGCCGGCTTTCCAAGGAAGAGAGCTTAAACGTTGGCACTAAGAGTCGGTTGGCGCGTGTGGGTAAAGTTGTGCACCCCTGCAGGGTTATGAATCTTTTCGAAAAGCCGTGTCCACGGTTACGGACGACTTGGGAACGGACGTGGAGATCATAGAGAACTTTAACCTGATCGTAAAACTTGGCAAACAATGTGTGTTTACGGATACCTTCTCCGGGTGTTGAGGGGGTGATCCGATGATAGTGGTTCGAGATGATGAAGATTGGTGGATACAAGATGATGATCATTAGAGATAGAGTTGTCGCTCTCTTATCCCCTTTTCAAAGGTTCTGAGTAGTCGAACTTCTCTTCTCTCTTGTTTAACAAAGGAAAACTGGCTTTACGCAAAAGAAGCTTTACAGAAAGCCCGCATACCCGCTTTGCTAAAATGTTGTACTAAGTCTTGCTGAGTCCCTGTACTCAGCTTTGCATGCTTTTGTTTCAGACGAAGTTGCTCCGACAGATGGTGGTTTCTAGGTCGACATCGATGAGTAGCTTCCAGGTGGCAGCTGGAATCTATGGGTGGGACGTCGTCGTTATGCTCCTGGCCTCTTAGGCCTTTTGCTATCTTGCTATGTCTAATAGCATAACTTCGCTCCGTTGATTGATGTATGCAGGTCAGTGACCTCTGCTTGTAATACTTTGGTTCTTCGCTCAGTTATGAGCTTGTATTACTTTTTGAGTCGTAGAGTCACTGCTGTGTTACCGATTCTCTCACTCTAGTCTCTCGAGCTCTAGGTTAGGCTTATGTTAGACGAAGATCTGGTATTTGTCTAACCCTGATCTCGGGGGTGCCACAATGGCGTTGGCTGTTCTTTTTGATGATATTTATATCCAAGCTTATGTGTTTTCTATTTGTGAGTTTAGTTTCAATAATATGGAAGCAAACTCTCTGAGTGCTTATCGGGAGATATGAATTCACTCCTATGTGTGTTGGTAGATGATCTGCCAAGTTTTATCGTTTTCCTGTTAATTGACGATGTAGCTATTATTTGATTAATAAATCTCGCAACAGAGCTGCTCTTTCCCTTAAAAAAAGTTATTTCCTGATTTACAACCGCAAAAGATAAAAATGAAGAATAGTTTGTAGAGCAAACCTTGGGTATCACTACCTAAAGGGAAACCTTCCCGAAGATCACTTCGCGTCGTGGCAAGCGATCGTTGGTCGACACGTGGTGGCTCGTGGTGGCTCGCGTACGAGTACAACCAGCAACAGCCCGCGCGCACGTACCTCTCCCCGACGCACGTGACGAACGCGGGAGTACTACACGTACGTACGTGAATGCATCAATGGTTAGCTAGCCAGGTCCGTTCCCTACGCGAGTACAACTAGCTTTGTTCGCTCCGCGGCCGCGGGTACACACATTACATTTAGTGAGCCAGGGGTTCTTCTTTTCCAAATTGATCAGTCCATTGCCACGCTCACAAATACGCTAGCATGTACATGCATTGCGTCGCGAGTAAAAAACTAAAAACATGCACACGAGTATAGTTATGCAAACACACGAGTACAATTGAACACACGGGTGAGTACAAGTACAATCACGTACATGAGCAGGTACAGTCGCGCACACAAGTAGATATAGTCGTGCACACGATCAAGTACTGGTACATGTACAAAGTAAAGTGCACACACGAGCAGAGACACGCACAACACACGAGATATTGAACACACGAGCGAGTACAACTACAACTACGCACACAAGCAGTGTACAAACACGCATACGAGCAGTGGTACGTGAACACGAGCAAGTACACGTACAAAAGTACAATGCAACACACATACAGAGGTGCGTAAGTAGGTGCAGTCCCGCACATGACATAGACAGCTTAGCTTAAAAAAATAACACCAAATACACTAAAAATAGAAGTACTTATCGCTAAAACACGAGTGACAACAGTTAGGTACACACCATAGGTACAATCATAATATCATTGGAAGTACGGAAAAAAGTATCTCCAAACCTATTAACATGGGATCTAGTTTTGAAGATCTCGACGCGAGGATCTTACCAATATATCGGTGGATATCCCTTAAAAGGGAGACCACCTGCATTTTAACCAAGGAATACCTCCTTTATCGAGTCACTCTTTTGAGTTGACTCTTGTTGGATCGAGTCACCCTGAAGGGTTCCTCTTTCCTGATCAGAAAAATATATGAAAAAGAAAGGAGGTAGAATTTTTTTGGGATTTATGGTTAAAGAGATTAACCACCCACCTGGGGAGTTTATAAACAAAAAAATATCACTAATTCCATCTTCTATACTGAGATATACCATGAGACCCGTAATATGATTCGTGATCTCGCAACGAATCTCTTGACTTCGATTTGAGAATTGAAAACGACGAGGCTAAGATCCCAAAAATCTTGGTATCCAAAGAAATGCCCCTTAGGGGAATTTCTTTTTTTTTTCAATTTAAGATTGAAGACGGGACTCCTGAACTTAATTCTCAAGATTTCATAATTAAAAAACGAATCTAGAAAAAAAAGGAAAAACCGACACAACCCAGTCTTCTCTCTCCTCCCTCATCCCCACCTTGCTTTCCCTTGCGACACGTGGCGAGCAGGGAGACCACTCCCCAGAGATTTTCTGACACCACAGCGCGCCACTTGTCGCGTGCGAAACGTGTTATCTTCCCTGCGCGAAGGTCAGCCTTTTTCTAGAGTTTTCCGCAGAGGACCTTCCTTGACTAAACTTGACAGGCCTGCATATACGGCCCAAATAGTCTTCCATAGTCCCAAGTGGCACCCACCAAAAGCCCAAGAAAAGTATGGCCTACGCCGTGTTCCAAGTTCCAACCATCCATCGCCCCCAATTCCACCTGCACCTTCCCCCACCGCCGGCTTCCGGCGACCGCCGCTCGCCGGCCTATCGGTGATGGATCGCACGTCCGCTTGATGGATCCCTCGGCGGCAGAGCCCGGGCCACCACGGGCTGCCGCGAGCGTTGGGGCAGAGCCAGCGGAGGGCAGCAGGCGGCGGCGCGGGGCTGCTGTCCGCGGCGTGCTCGGGGTGGCCTTCCCCATCGCGGCGTCATTCCTCTTCTCCTTTCTCGTCGGCATCGCGGGCCTCGCCCTCGGCGGACTCTCATCCACCGCATCTGTCTCCATGCCCTCCACTTGCCGCATCCTCTCCACTGGTCGGCCACTGTTCATTCCCTTCCAACCCTTAGTTTCCCGATTTATGTCCATTCTGTTTCTAGTGCTAAATAAGCATGCAAATTAGCTACTGTGGTGTTCGGTTGCTGCAAATTTGAGGATCCATTCCATTTTATGTAGTACTCCTTTAGCTGCAAAGTAGCTCTTTCTAGTACAACTTTACCTTTTGTTCCACAGAGTCTAGGAGGTGCTTGCGTCTTGATGACTTATATTATGTTAGCATGTGGATTGTGATACCCTATTACTAGAGTGTCTGTCCGTTGATGATTATGATGTACCTCATTTAGTAAGCTTAAGATGTCATTACAATCCTTTCTTTAGATCGAAGTGTGTTGATTAGATGTGTACCAGTTTAGCTTGATGCGGTTGTTGGCACACTGTAGGCGTGGACATCCGGTCATCAAAGATTTGCGAGCTTGGACTGTTGAACTATAGAGCTAAGCATGTATTTTACCCCTCAAGTAATCGAAGATTCCGCTGCCATGATGACTACTACTGGGCATCAGTTTTCGAGGTAGAACTCATGCTGTGATTATGTCTCTTTTTTTTTGTTTCTGTAAGGCCGATTGGTTCAATTTTTCACTTGCTTTATCTTTTTGTAGAAGCACAATAGCATTTTATAAGTCTTGTATTAATTAGTTATGAAGCTATTTCACATTCAGCTCCTCTACATTTGGGCTGTATGTAGGTTTTAACTAATATATACAGATTGTTGATGCCTTGTATGCATTCTCAACTCCAAATAAAAGGAAACTAGTTGAATGTCGTGCATTGCTATGGTACAGCAAAGTTAGACCTAGACACATTAATCAAAACAATTGTAATTCGTAATATATTAATTCTGTCTAAAAATAAGTGTTTAATTTTGTCGATACAGATGTATTTGGATATTCTTTAGTTGTAGATACATCTAAAAAAAAGCTGGGAACACTTACTTTTAGACAGAGGAAGTATTTCTTATGGAAGTATTCTAAAAGAACTGAGCAACCCATATGCTTAACCTATTGTTATAAGTCATATTTCTTAGTCTAATATAGTCAGGATTGATTTCTTAGTCTCGACAATGACTGCAGAACAAGAACTTATATCATCAACAAAAATGGTATCATACTGAATATAGGGGTTTAAAAAGTCCAGCAACTACAAGGCATAGAACTTGAGGCTTCTTTAGCAGTTCATACGAAGCCAAAATAAACAACCGCACTTAGCTCATGAATTAGTTGAATACCTTCGTGTTGCCATGGCTATTACACTTATAGATGATTTTCTCAAGAGTTGTACTTCTAAATACAAAACAATGTACCGACTTCAAACTCTTGGAAAGAATGCTCATATTTTCTGCATTGTACATACTTCGTATGAGTGAATTAATAGCAACAAGGGCATCTTTCCTCCACTTAACAGTCTGGACTTGTGTAGCATGCAAGGAAAATACTCCTTTCTGAGACCATGGTAGATAAGCCCAAACAAAGTTCACAAAAAGAGCATAATCAAAGTTTTCTTCTCATGTGTTACAATTGCAAATGATCAGTGATAAGGTATCCGCATCATACAAGGATCTCTGCAGCAGCATAAGTATCAACTAATAAAGCATTGCCTTAACTCAGGCAAACACAGTTGCTGGCTAGCTATTCTTTCTGTTTAAATGACACATGATGCATCTGGTTAAAGTTCCATATGACCATGCGGCAGATTCTGCCCCCCTTTGTGATTCTACTTATTCGAGCTGCTCCATCTGCCAAAAGAAATGGAAGTCAAAGTTAGCAAAATAGTCTTTGTATAATGTGTTCAGATGTATCTCTGCTCCCCATGCTTGGATCTTCTTGCGTTAATCATGGACAAGTTACAAGGGTAAAAAGGACCGACAGTCACAATCTGGTACATAACTCACATACTTAATCTAGCAAAACCACTTGCTATGTGTTCAGCTACAACAACTAATATAACGATTCTAATATAGCTAGTTTAATGGGTAGATAATGACATGAAGAAGTATGGAAGAGCAGAGTACGGAGTACCTCCTCATGCCATCATTTGGAGAGTGCATGTTATAAGCTCCAATTCCTTTGTTGATGGCGCGTCTGCAAATTCCAGAATTTTAGGAGCAGAATTACAGCCAGATGCAAGGCATGATCCTAACAAAGAACGTAGTGGGTGTACGGAATATCTGCTATGTTGAGATTTAGTTTGTAGCCACTATTGCAAAGAATTTGAGGTAAAGAATACTAAGGAGACCACCGCAAGTGTATATCTCCCATTTGAAAACATTACGACAGAATCTGACTGAAACCTCAAAACAGATAGAAGCACCATGAGAGCAGTTTACGGTTCACAGGTTACAATTTGAGGTTGGGAAGCATCATTAGTGCATAAGCCCTTAAAAAGGAGCTGACACGTCTTTCGCTGAAATCTTTGTAAATCCAATCGCCACCGCTTGTTGTTTGTCTTCAGCCATTATAGCCTGACAATTGTAATTTTGAAGGGATAAATAATTAGTCTGGTGGTGGCAAGTTTAGGGAAGGTGGGCTTTTTACATCATTTTAACGTGCGTCAGGATGCATAATTAAACAATACTATAAAATAATTATCATACTACAACAGATCAAATCTTGGCATATAATAGTCCATCTATGAAACCGGTACAAGAGAAATTCATTGGGAAATTCATTTTCCACGTGGATCCTGAGAGTTGGGAGTTAATTACTTGAATCTTGATAGATGAGGTTATTCTGGAGAAATGTGAAAATAAGCAAAACAACAATGTGGAGTAAGATGGCCAAGAGAAAGTGGGCTATCATGCATTTTAGAAAGAGATTTGTCCTGCATTTGACGAAGGAAGCCAAATGCACAGCAAACACATAACCTGGGGTGAAACTCTGGCGGTAGGGAACTTTACCACCTTGATATGGAGAGGGAAATGAATCTTGAGAGTAGAATCACTGAATGATGTTCCAGCCACAGTCAGAGTTTGAAATTATTGCTTACCCCTGAGCAACTGAATAATACTTGGATTTGTCTGTCGAACATATTAGGCATTCAGTTAAATATTACATATTCCAACTTACTTGATACGAGTAAAGAGATAGATGTTACAACTACTATATAATCAGGGAGAGAAAAGGAGAATCAACACTCGATTATTAGTCAAAATGGTAAATTAAACTTAATTATAGCAAAGTCTGGTGGTATGCAATTCGCATCAGCATAGTACTTCTAGGTGGAGAATGTATGTAGTTTGTTCATTGTGATCCTCTCTGCGATTAATGGAATGTGACTCTAGATGATGTGGCGCAGCGGCAGCACCGTTTCCATCTTAAAGAAATTCCAAAGGGTTCCTCCCAAGCTTGTTTTCACTTGTGTTGTGGATTGATTCTGTAGGTTGAATACACAGAATATTTTTCTGGCCAAACATCTTATGCAATGGCAGAGGCTCCAAAAGAGGCTCTTCCTCACAATTGCCGGCCTGATTTTGGTGCAGCATGGTCAACAACAGCAAAGTTCAAGGTACTCACTATGTAACATCTACTTCACATCTGAACTCTGATGTAGTTAATGTTCTCTGCAATGAGTTTTTGAATCACCAGTTGTTTGCATGTCTTTTCCCTGTATCATGTTAAGTATTTAAGAGGTTGTAATTTTATTATCATTTTTCCTTGTAGGTCAATGAATCATACAGTTGCAGATACACGTTAGGGAGTACCAAAGCTGACGTTTATCCGGACAAGCTATTCAATTGCACTGCTGAGGAACCTTCAATAGTTGAAATGCTGAAAAGGATATTTGTATTGTGAGTATATATGCCTTGCCTCCCTGAATTCCTACCTGCCACATGGGTATTGATGTATTTTTCCATAAAGTAATAGTTTCATGTTCATCCACATTTCCTCCATCAGACATAGATGGCCAAAAGTACTTATGGCTCTTATTTGCTCGGGAAATGTAACTACTCCCTCCGTCCCGGTTTATAGGTCCTGTGTGTATCCCTAGGTCGTAAATTTGACCAGCTTATATTACAAAATATATATCATTAGAAAGTTCAGATGTTCTATTTTCTAATGATATATTTTTTGTGTTGCAAAATTTATGTTGTGTTGGTCAAATTGACGATCTAGGGATACATGCAAGCCCTATAAACCGGGACGAAGGTACTAGCTTTAGTGCTTTATGCTTATCTAGTTGGGGTAGTTATGCTAACTCTAGGAACTTAATAACCTTTGCCGCCTACAGAATCTGCATATTTTCATTGCTTGGTTACAATTGTCACCTTTATTCTTCCCTTCTTCCAATGATTCATGGTCATTTATCTTAAACATATTTGCATTTTCTTCCATTTAACTTGAGATTGGAATCTCACAGGTTTTCAAAGTCCTACATGTCAAAAGATTTCAGTTCAGGACGGATGCTTGGATATGTAGCTGCAGGGGTTGTGGCTGGCATGCTGAGTTCTCTAGTCATCACTATAGTACTACGAAGCTTCCGAGGAGTGTTCCTTGCTGCTGTCAGGTGGGCTATAAGCAACCATAGCATCAGGGTGTTTGCTTATCGTTTTAAGCGAGCTTGTCTTCTTGTGGCATATGTATCTTTTGTTGGCTGGATTACTTTGCAGTACAGCAAAATGATTGGGTTGAAAGAACTTCTATTAGATTACGAACTCATGGAGAGGTTCATGTAAATGTACATCTTGTCGGCATTGTATATCGTATGAGCCGATTCTGGTCCTCGATGAAACAGTTTTTTGTTTCATTCGAATTCCTCTGATGTAACTTATCGTGTTTTTCTATGGTATGGTGCCAGGAATGCCTAATACTGCTGCTCTGTTCATGGCAGCATGGCAAATGTATTCCAGGTAGATCAATCGTGTGGTAGCTACAGCACATGTGCAACCCTCATCTGTTGAAACTTGTAACATGTATCCACTTCCTGGTCATCATATTTTGAGAGTTTAGCTGGATTCTTCTCCCATTTGAAAATATGATATAACTTTTTGGCTTTGAATGCAAATCATTGGTTTAAGGCCTCTTTGGTTTGCTGGATATTTTTTCTGCAAAACGATGAGGTCCTAAAATTAATACTTCTGGAACGTTTTTTTTTACCGCTGTGAATTCATATGTAAAATATTAAGCTTAATATTAGTAGTTTTTTCTGTAAAACTTTTACTTCTGAATGTTTTTTTTCTGCCACTGGGAATTCATCTGTTCGAAATATATACTTATCAGTTGTTGTGGTCATGTATACTTGGATTGTACTGTTGCATCACCACTGAAGTGTTAAACTCTAGGAACTTAATCACCTTTGCCGCCTACAGAATCTGCATTGGTTGGTCACAATGTTCACCTTTTATTCTTTCCTTCTTCTAATAGTCATGGTCATCTATCTTTAAAATATTTGCATTTTCTTTCGTTTAACTTGAAATCAAATTATGACAGGTTTTCGAAGACGTATATGACAAAAGATTTCGATTCAGGATGGATGCTTGGATATGCAGCAGGGGTTGTGGTTGGCATGAGTTCTCTGTTCATTACTACAGTACTACGAAGCTTCCGGGGAGTGTTCCTTGCTGCTGTCAGGTGGGCTGGAAGCAACCATAGCATCAGGTTGTTTGCTTATCGTTTTAAGCGAGCCTGTCTTCTTGTAGCATATGTATCTTTTGTTGGCTGGATGACTTTGCAGTACAGAAAAATGATTGGGCTGAAAGAACTTTCATTAGATTACGAACTCATGGAGAGGTTCATGTAAAATGTACATCTTGTCGGCATTGTATATCCAATGAGCCGAGTCTTGGCCTCGATGAAACAGTTATCTGTTTCATTCGAATTCTCTGATGTAACTTGTCTTATTCTGCGAAAATATGCAGCCACGAATGCCCAATATTGTTGCTCTGTTCACGGCAACGTAGCGTACGCCACAGGTAGGTCAATAATGGGTAGCTGCAGTTCATGTGCAAGCTTCCCATTTGTTGTAACTTGTAACATGTGTCCAATTCATGGTCATGATAGTTGGGACTGGGAAATACGATCTAACTCTCTTGCTGATTTTTTTTTCTCCGAATCAAAGTAGCACAACAGCGATAGTGTGACTGTAGTTTTAGACTTGATGTTTTCATGGCATCAGGAGCAAGGGTTGACCGTTGAACGAACTATGCCTAATACGGAGTACTTCACTTCGGGGACGCTCTTGTTGCCGTTGGGAATTCAGAAATTTCATGTTCAGAAATTTCATGTGGAACAGTTGTATTCTTCCAAAAGTTCCTACAACCCGTTAAGATATTTTACTTCAAATGGTACATAAAAACTGTTACTCCGGTTAGCACGATTATTGGATGCGGCTTCTCGACCGTGTCAGGCACTTGCCTTTGAGAAGTGTGTTGCGGTCAGGGGCGGACCCAAGTGCAGCTTAGTGGGGGCATGCGCCTGTCGTGGTATCGTCACGGCATATGCCATAGGGTGGCTAATCGAAGGTGGTTCCTGAGAGATCTCACGGCGGTATCCGGATGCGGGTATGGGAACGAGCGACACGGCGACGCACCCAGGTTCGAGGCCCTCCGATGGAGGTAACACCTCTACTCCTGCTAGAGTGTATATGATGATCACACACAAGGTTGCTCCTTGAGCAGTCCGGCTGCTCCTGGGAGGCTAAGGAAGACCGGAGTCCTCTCACAGGGCAGCGCTAGGGGTGGAAGTGAAGTGAGAATGATCGATCCCCTGCACGAGAGGGGGTAGGCGGCTTATATAGGCACCGGCACTTTACATAAAAGACCCTATAGTCTACCCCGGCTTGGCCGGCTCC
Source organism: Lolium multiflorum (assembly GCA_030979885.1). Classification (NCBI taxonomy): domain Eukaryota; kingdom Viridiplantae; phylum Streptophyta; class Magnoliopsida; order Poales; family Poaceae; genus Lolium; species Lolium multiflorum. The sequence continues at coordinate 282,060,962 of CM061748.1, forward strand.
GGCTTCCGCTCCTTCCCGAGGCAGGACGTCGGAGCCGTTGAAGCCTCATGGCCTGTCCCATCCGGCGCCAAGGGTCATGGAGAGGAGGTGTCCCCGTCGCCATCGCCCACCGTAGCGCACGGATCGACGTAGACCATGACGGCCTGTCCGGCGCGTGGCACTATTGCTCCACAGCCCCCGCGCTACGGGAGATGAAGTCAGCGTGGACTTTGGGAACCCGGATTACCAACCCGGTTCCTTCCAGGCAAGACTCGCCAGCCTCGAGTCGGTCCGAGGCACAAACCCCGCCGGATATGGTTTGTAGAAGCCGGCCCAAACACAAAGATCATGTCGTAGCCAAGCCGATTAGGACTTAGAGCCAGCCGGCTTCGACCAGCCGGCCACGGCGCCAGCCGGCTGCTCCTCAGCCGGCCTTTGCCGCGAGCCGGCCAGTGGCCAGCCGGCTGCTCCGCGTCCATTGCCCTACCCGGGTCTTCCCCCCGACATTAGCCCCCGAAGCTGGCAAGGTCCTGCGTTTAGAAGGACCTAGGCAGGTTTTCCTGGCTTCTTGAATATACTTGACGGCACTTGGAGGGGCCGACTGAGAATTTCCATTCAGCCGGCTGCGCCCTCATCCGGCTCGTTCCGGCCGGCTGCTCCTAGCCGGCCACTATTTACACTTATGCAGCTTTTGCTTTCTCGCAAGTTTTGGTGATGTCTCCGCCTTGCTGGATGAATTTTGGGCCGAGGTGAACTTAATGTCCGGCTCCGGCTTGCGGCGCGCCGGAGTCTCCGCCGCCTCGGGTCCTGCACCCGACTTGACCGGTCTGACGCCTGGGCTCTGCCGCCGGTTCGTCTGGTCACATCAATGTCCCCTCCGGATTCGATGCGGTCGTGGGCGACGTGGTGTGGCGGTTTCCAGTAACGGCAGCGGTCGTGGGGGGAGTTAATGCGCAGAAGATCCGGGCGACGTGGCCACGATCGCCACTTGGAGGCTAACCGTCCGCCGCGGGCGGCTATAAATGCCGCGGGGGAGGGTACCGAGGCGGCCACCGCCACTTCGTCTCTCCTCGCGCTCTCCGCTCCTCTCGCTCTCTTCTTCGCGCTCGAGCCCTTGCTGCTCCGGCGAACGTTCCCGCTGGCGAACTCCGGCGAGCGAATCTCCACCGATCCGCCGCCGCTACTCCGACGAGCCGGCGCCACGGGGCCCCGCGTTTCAACAGAGCGTCCTCCGCCGCCGTCGTCGCCGCCGCCGTCGCGAGGTTCTTCTTCACCTTTCCGTCTTTCGTGGTCCTCTTCTTCCTTCATCCGCGAGGATCACGAGCGGATGGTGGAGGGGAGGATCCCGCGGCGGCTGGTCACGAGGGCGCCCGACGCCGGAGACGGAGCCCGAGCCAGGGCCGGCGAGCGCGTCGTCTTCGGCGCGCACCTCGATCGCGGGCTGGGCCTGCCGGCTTCAACTTCTTCCGGCGCTTCCTCGACAACTTCGGTTGCAGCCGCACCACCTGCCGGCCAACGCGTGCGTCCTCCTCAGCTGCTTCGTGGCGTTCATGGAGGCTTACGCCGGCTTGTGGCCGGACATCGACTTCTGGAGCCGGCTCTTCTACCTCAAGGCGCAGACCACTGAAGGCCGCCTGCGGGCCTGCGGCGCCGCCTCGATCTACACCCGGCCGGGTACGCCCTTCCCCAAAATTCCAACCGTTGACTCGGTGAAGAATTGGCAGATGTCATTCTTCTACGTGCGCAACGAGGGCCAGCTCGTCGACCGGATCAACCTGCCGGAGTTCAATCCGGCTCCTCCAGTCGGCCGGATCAACTGGAGCTACAACGCCCGCACGACGGACCCGGACGCTGAGGTGAATCAGCTCTGGGACTTCCTGGGGGCGGCCGTCGGGAACGGGCTGACCGCCGAGGACCTCCTCTGCACCATCGCCGAGCGCCGGGTGCTGCCGCTCCAAATGCGCACCCACAAGATCGGGCACATGTCCGGCCGGTTCGACCCGAACCGGACGTCCAAGGCGCTGCTCTCCAAGGCCCAGGTGGCCCGCCGGGTGAACAACATCACCAAGGCGAACGTGCCGGACGACTGGAGCTACGGGCTGGCGCCCCACGACAGGGACCACCGCCCGAGCTGGTAAGCTTTGTGTTTTCGCCGGCTTCCGGCTTGCGGCTGCGAGGCCGACTTCCCTTTCTTTCTGCCGACTTCCGGCTTGCTGTTTGCTCATGTCTTCTGTTTTTCTAGCTCTTCGACCGCCAGAACGTCGAGGACGGCGACCTGGCGACGAGGAGGTGGATGCCGGATCACACCGATCCGGCTGACCAAGCGACCGGCTGGCGACGACGACCTGCTGCATGCGCCTGATTAGTTATCCATGTTTTAGCACACTTTATGTCATACTCAGGCATTTTTGGAACTAACCCATTAACAAGATGCCGAAGTGGCTGCTGTTTTTGGTTTCAGAAATCCTAGTAACGAAATATTCTCTGAATTGGACGAAATCAATGCCCAGGTCCTATTTTGCCACGAAGCTTCCAAAAGACGAGACGGGGGCCACGAGGTGGCCACACCCTAGGGCGGCGCGGCCCCCCTAGCCGCGCGGCCCGTGGTGTGGGGCCCTCGTGCCGCCTCTTGACCTGCCCTTCCGCCTACTTAAAGCCTCCGTCACCTCCAGAAGACCGAGAGCCACGATACGGAAAACCTTCAGAGACGCCGCCGCCGCCATCCCATCTCGGGGATCCAGGAGATCGCCTCACCCGGCCGGAGAGGGGAATCATCTCCCCGAGGACTCTACGTCGCCATGGTCGCCTCCGGAGTGATGTGTGAGTAGTCTACCCTGACTATGGGTCCATAGCAGTAGCTAAATGGTTGTCTTCTCCCCATTGTGCTTCATTGTCGATCTTGTGAGCTGCCTAACATGATCAAGATCATCTATCTATAATTCTATATGTTGCGTTTGTTAGGATCCGATGAATAGAGAATACTTGTTATGTTGATTATCAAAGTTATGTCTATGTGTTGTTTATGATCTTGCATGCTCTCCGTTACTAGTAGATGCTCTGGCCAAGTAGATGCTTGTAACTCCAAGAGGGAGTATTTATGCTCGATAGTGGGTTCATGCCTCCATTGAATCTGGGACAGTGACAGAAAGTTCTAAGGTTGTGGATGTGCTGTTGCCACTAGGGATAAAACATTAGTGCTATGTTCAAGGATGTAGTTACTAGTTACATTACGCGCAATACTTAATGCAATTGTCTGTTGTTAGCAACTTAATACCGGAGGGGGTTCGGATGATAACCTGAAGGTGGACTTTTAGGCATAGATGCATGCTGGATGCGGTCTATGTACTTTGTCGTAATGCCCAATTAAATCTCACTATACTCATCATAATATGTATGTGCATGGTCATGCCCTCTTTATTTGTCAATTGCCCAACCGTAATTTGTTCACCCAACATGTTGTTTATCTTATGGGAGAGACACCTCTAGTGAACTGTGGACCCCGGTCCAATTCTCTTTACATCGCATACAATCTACTGCAATACTTGTTTTACTGTTTTTTTGCAACAATCATCTTCCACACAATACGGTTAATCCTTTGTTACAGCAAGCCGGTGAGATTGATAACCTCACTGTTTCGTTGGGGCAAAGTACTTTGGTTGTGTTGTGCAGGTTCCACGTTGGCGCCGGAATCCCTGGTGTTGCGCCGCACTACATCCCGCCGCCATCAACCTTCAACGTGCTTCTTGGCTCCTCCTGGTTCGATAAACCTTGGTTTCTTTCTCGAGGGAAAACTTACTGCTGGCGCATCATACCTTCCTCTTGGGCTCCCCAACGAACGTGTGAGTTACACGCCATCAAGCTCTTTTTCTCGCGTTGCCGGGGAGATCAAGACACGCCTAAGGAGTCTCCACTTCTCAATCTCTTTACTTGTTTTTGTCTTGCTTAGTTTTATTTACTACTTGTTTGCTGCACTAAATCAAAATACAAAAAAATTAGTTGCTAGTTTTACTTTATTTGCTATCTTGTTTGCTATATCAAAAACACAAAAAATTAGTTACTTGCATTTACTTTATCTAGTTTGCTTTATTTACTGTCTTGCACTCTACATTAAAAATACAAAAAAATTAGTTACTTTTGTTACCATGTCTAGCTCTGAACCTGTTACTTCTTCGCCTGAAGAATTAGTCTTCACTTTTAAACAAGGGGATGAGGAGAGTTTTAAGGATGCTTGGTCTAGAATTTTTACTTCTTATCGTAAAACTGAACCTCAAATGACTCTAAGTTTGCTCCTTAGTAATTTTTATTTTGGTCTTATGATTCGCTATAGATATGCTTTGGATGCTTTAGTGGGAGGAGATTTCCTTCATTGCAATGGGGATCAAGCTTTTAATGCCATAAAGAAGTTGGTTGCATCACATGATTCAGCTAATAACTTTGATTCAGCCCTCACTAGCATTTATAATAGATTAAACAATCTCGAGATAAGTACATCTCGCTTGGATGACAACTATTGCCATGTTCGTAATCGTCTTGAACAAGTTTTAGTGAACTCTAAACTTTCATTATGGGATCCTACTGTTAAAATTGTTATCGGTGATCGAACTCTTCGTGCCAACTGTGATATTATGTCTGAATTTTGCCTTATACCTGAGAGCATTTATAAATCTTTGAAACTTTGGGGAGTCGATGAAGGAGGAGAAGAAATAACTCTCATTGATAACTCTGTTATAATTCCTAAGGGAATAGCCGCAGGTGTGCATACAACCATTCTTGGAAGAACAATATCCATTGATTATCTTGTTATTGAAACAGGAAAAATCACACTCGGAAGATCCCTGCTGAAACTATTGGGAGCAGTCATTGATGTGGGAGAAGGCACCCTGAAATTCACCTCACAAGGGGGAAATCATATATTTCCTAAATCAAAGGGAAAGAAAAACAATAAGAAAGGTAAGGGTAAAGCCCAAGGTAAGGTTGACACACCATCTCTTGATAATACTTGATACACACTTTCTGCGCCAGCTGAAAGGCGTTAAAGAAAAGCGCTTATGGGAGACAACCCATGTTTTTACCTACATACTTTATTTTTATTTTGTGTCTTGGAAGTTGTTTACTACTGTAGCAACTCTCCTTATCTTAGTTTAGTGTTTTGTTGTGCCAAGTAAGTCGTTGAAAAGTTCATACTAGATTTGGATTACTGCGCAGAAACAGATTTCTTTGCTGTCACGAATCTGGGCTGTTTTCCCTGTAGGTAACTCAGAAAATTATGGCAATTTATGTGAGTGATCCTAAGATATGTACACAACTTTCATTCAATTTGAGCATTTTCATTTGAGCAAGTCTGCCTTCGACAAAATTCGTCAATACGAACTGTTCTGCTTTGACAGCTTCTGCCTTTTATTTCGCATTGCCTCTTTTGCTATGTTGATGAATTTCTTTGATCCATTAATGTCCAGTAGTTTTATGCAATGTCCAGAAGAATTATTGTGTCACCTCTGAACATGTTAATTTTTTATTGTGCATAACCCTCTAATGAGTTGTTCTAAGTTTGGTGTGGAGGAAGTTTTCAAGGATCAAGAGAGGGAGGATGCAACATGATCAAGGAGAGTGAAAGCTCTAAGCTTGGGGATGCCCCGTGGTTCACCCCCATACTAAGAAGACTCAAGCGTTTAAGCTTGGGGATGCCCAAGGCATCCTCTTCTTCATCAACATTATCAGGTTCCTCCCCTGAAACTATATTTTTATTCCATCACATCTTATGTGCTTTGCTTGGAGCGTCGGTTTGTTTTTGTTTTTGTTTTGTTTTGAATAAAATGGATCCTAACATTCACTTTATGGGAGAGAGACACGCTCCGCTGTAGCATATGGACAAGTATGTCCTTAGTTTCTACTCATAGTATTCATGGCAAAGTTTCTTCTTCGTTAAATTGTTATATGGTTGGAATTGGAAATGATACATGTAGTAATTGCTATTAATGTCTTGGGTAATGTGATACTTGGCAATTGTTGTGCTCATGTTTAAGCTCTTGCATCATATACTTTGCACCCATTAATGAAGAAATACATAGAGCATGCTAAAATTTGGTTTGCATATTTGGTCTCTAAGGTCTAGATAATTTCTAGTATTGAGTTTGAACAACAAGGAAGACGGTGTAGAGTCTTATAATGTTTACAATATGTCTTTTATGTGAGTTTTGCTGCACCGGTTCATCCTTGTGTTTGTTTCAAATAACCTTGCTAGCCTAAACCTTGTATCGAGAGGGAATACTTCTCATGCATCCAAAATACTTGAGCCAACCACTATGCCATTTGTGTCCACCATACCTACCTACTACATGGTATTTCGCCATTCCAAAGTAAATTGCTTGAGTGCTACCTTTAAAATTCCATCATTCACCTTTGCAATATATAACTCTTATGGGACAAATAGCTTAAAAACTATTGTGGTATTGAATATGTAATTATGCACTTTATCTCTTATTAAGTTGCTTGTTGTGCGATAACCATGTTTGCTGGGACGCCATCAACTACTCTTTGTTGAATTTCATGTGAGTTGCTATGCATGTTAGTCTTGTCTAGTAAGAGAGATCTACCACCTTATGGTTAAGCATGCATATTGTTAGAGAAGAACATTGGGCGTTAACTAAAGCCATGATCCATGGTGGAAGTTTCAGTTTTGGACATATATCCTCAATCTCATATGAGAAAATTATTAATTGTTGTTACATGCTTATGCATAAAAGAGGAGTCCATTATCTGTTGTCTATGTTGTCCCGGTATGGATGTCTAAGTTGAGAATAATCAATAGTGAGAAATCCAATGCGAGCTTTCTCCTTAGACCTTTGTACAGGCGGCATAGAGGTACCCCTTTGTGACACTTGGTTAAAACATGTGCATTGTGATGATCCGGTAGTCCAAGCTAATTAGGACAAGGTGCGGGCACTATTAGTATACTATGCATGAGGTTTGCAACTTGTAAGATATAATTTACATGATACATATGCTTTATTACTACCGTTGACAAAATTGTTTCATGTTTTCAAAATCAAAGCTCTAGCACAAATATAGCAATCGATGCTTTTCCTCTATGGAGGACCATTCTTTTACTTTCAATGTTGAGTCACTTCACCTATTTCTCTCCACCTCAAGAAGCAAACACTTGTGTGAACTGTGCATTGATTCCTACATATTTGCTTATTGCACTTATTATATTACTCTATGTTGACAATATCCATGAGATATACATGTGTTGAAAGCAACCGCTGAAACTTAATCTTCCTTTGTGTTGCGTCAATGCTTTTACTATGAATTATTGCTTTATGAGTTAACTCTTATGCAAGACTTATTGATGCTTCTCTTGAAGTGCTATTCATGAAAAGTCTTTGCTTTATGATTCACTTGTTTACTCATGTCATATACATTGTTTTGATCGCTGCATTCACTACATATGCTTTACAATAGTATGATCAAGGTTATGATGGCATGTCACTCCGGAAATTATCTTTGTTATCGTTTACCTGCTGCAGAACTAAGCTTGGGGATGCTGATACGTCTCCGACGTATCGATAATTTCTTATGTTCCATGCCACATTATTGATGTTATCTACATGTTTTATGCACACTTTATGTCATATTCGTGCATTTTCCGGAACTAACCTATTAACAAGATGCCGAAGTGCCAGTTCCTGTTCGCTGTTTTTGGTTTCAGAAATCCTAGTAACGAAATATTCTCGTAATTGGACGAAATCAACGCCTGTGGTCCTATTTCACACGAAGCTTCCAAGTCCGAAGAGGAGATTTAAGTGGGCCACGAGGTGGCCACACTTAGGGCGGCGCGTCCCCTTGGCGCGCGCCCCCGTGGTGTGGCCCTCGTGCGCCTCTTGACCTGCCCTTCCGCCTACTTAAAGCCTCCGTTGCGAAACCCCAGCACCGAGAGCCACGATATGGAAACCTTCCGCAGACTACCGCCGATCCCATCTCGGGGATCTAGAGACGTCTCCGCACCCCCGCCAGAGGGGAATCATCTCCTGAGGACCTCTACGTCGCCATGGTCGCTCCGTGATGTGTGAGTAGTCTACCCCCGGACTATGGGTCCATAGCAGTAGCTAGATGGGTCTTCTCCCATTGTGCTTCATTGTCGGATCTTGTGAGCTGCCTAACATGATCAAGATCATCTATCCGTAATTCTATATGTTGCGTTTGTTGGGATCCGATGAATAGAGAATACTTGTTATGTTGATTATCAGAATGTCTATGTGTTGTTTATGATCTTGCATGCTCTCCGTTACTAGTAGATGCTCTGGCCAAGTAGATGCTTGTAACTCCAAGAGGGAGTATTTATGCCTGATAGTGGTTCATGTTTCCATTGATATCTCGGGGACAGGATGTAAAGTTCTAAGGTTGTGGATGTGTTGTTGCCACTAGGGATAAAACATTAGTGCTATGTTCAAGGATGTAGTTACTAGTTACATTACGCGCAATACTTAATGTAATTGTCTGTTGTTAGCAACTTAATAATCGGAGGGGTTCGGATGATAACCTGAAGGTGGACTTTAGGCATAGATGCATGCTGGATGGCGGTCTATGTACTTTGTCGTAATGCCCAATTAAATCTCACTATACTCATCATAATATGTATGTGCATGGTCATGCCCTTTTTATTTGTCAATTGCCCAACGTAATTTGTTCACCCAACATGCTGTTTATCTTATGGGAGAGACACCTCTAGTGAACCCCGGTCCAATTCTTTACTGAAATACAATCTACTGCAATATCGTTTTACTGTTTTCGTAAACAATCATCTTCCACACAATACGGTTAATCCTTTGTTACAGCAAGCCGGGAGATTGACAACCTCACTGCTTCGTTGGGGCAAAGTACTTGGTTGTGTTGTGCAGGTTCCACGTTGGCGCCGAATCCCTGGTGTTGCGTCGCACTACATCCCGCCGCCATCAACCTTCAACGTGCTTCTTGGCTCCTCCCGGTTCGATAAACCTTGGTTTCTTTCTGAGGGAAAACTGAGCGCCAGCGCATCATACCTTCCTCAGTTCCCAACGAACGGTGAGTTACACGCCATCACTGCTGCCACTGCGGGCGACGACGACCTGCTGCAGGCGCCTGACCTAGGCGGCCAGGGGGAGCACAATCCGCCCCCTTCACCGGAGCAGCAGGAGGACGAGGAGCCGGCGACGTCCGCCACGGGGCCAATCCCCGCCGTGCCCCTGCGCGCGAGGCCGCCAAGCACCACGGCGACTTCGGCGCCCAAGGGGAAGAAGCGGGTCGGCGACCCCCGCTCCACCGCCGCCTTGGAGGCGAAGGCGAAGAAGCTCCGCCGGCAGCAGCCGAAGAAGGTTCCGGAGCAGGCCGGGTGAGTCTCTTTTTCTTTTTCTCTTGTTTGATTCCTTTTCTTTCCTTACTCTTTATGCTTATCTTTTCCTTATTTGTCCCGCTAGGGCCCCCATCAAGTTTGCTCAGGGCGGCGGCTCCCGGCAAACCCCGCGTGTCGTGTCGCCGCCCGCGACAAAGGAGGGAGCCGACGCCACAGCCTCCATCGCGCGCACCTACGCCGCCGCCGCCTGCGGGTACTCCGCCCCCAGGGCGCGCCGTGCCATGGCCTCAGCGCCTGGCCGCGGCACGCGGGCCGAGCCGACGCGCCAGCCGACGCTGGACGACATGTTCCCGCGCCGGACTCGTTTCTGGACCCAGCCGCCGCCGGCCGGGCATGCCGCCTTCGACCGGAGCCGGAGCCGGCAGGCTGCACCGCTCGCGACCGGAGCCGGCTGCCAGGCGGTGTTGGGAGAGCCGGAGGGGAGCCTCGCCGGAGGTGGCTGCGCTGACCGCCATCGACGAGCGCCGCCACCGCCGGAGCCGACGACAGAGGAGCCGGCCAGGCAGGAGCCAGCAAGGATGAGCCGGCGCGCACGGAGGGCGCCGACTCGCGCGCGCTGGTGAGGACGGGAGCCCCATCGGCGCCGCAGCAGGGCCTGCACGTGGCCAAGGGCGCTCTGCTTCTGCATGTGCCGTCCGCCTCCGACTCCAGCCTTGGCTCGGCTGGCACTATGGAGCAGGCGTGGCTCCGCGCCGACTCCTACGAGGTGACCAGCCGGGAGGGGAACCCTGGCCAAGCATCGGTGGAGATGTTCTTCTCCAGCTTGCAGGCCAACCTCAAGGCCAGGGCTGCCGAGGCCGCGGCCAACGTCGCCAAGGTGGAGGAAGCCAGCAAGGTAAGCGCTTCATCCGTTTTTCAATTTGGTTATCATCCTGGTAGCCCTCCGAGGCATGGGCCGGCTGCTTGGAGCCGGTCCGGGTTTCGTTTAGTTGACTGATTTTCTTTCTCCTTAGGCTGTGGCGGATCGGCGCACCACTTGTACAACCGCGCCGTGACCCACTACCACAAGGCCAAGCTGGACCGGGCCGACTTGGCCCGCGAGCTGGAGGCCGCCAAGGGTAAGATCTTTTTCTTTCCGACCGATGTCTTCTTTCTTTTTAGTCTTGGTTGGCTGACGTTTCTTTCCGGCTGCCTTGCAGCTGAAGCCGCCAAGGTCCCGCGGCTGGAGGCGGATCTCCGGGCTGCTCGCGCTCAGTGCGCCGAGAGCGAGGAGGCGGGCCGATCCGCCGCCGCCAAGCTCAAGGTGGCTGAGCAGAGCTAACGCGGCTGCGCCGGCTTGAGGAGAACCACCTCAAGGAGCTTGCCCTCCTCAGGACGGCTGAGAAGGAGAAGGTGGAGGATCTGAGCCGGCGGCTGACCGAGGTGGAGAAGCAGCGGCTTGCGCTTCAGGAGGAGGTCACCACCAAGACCACGGAGCTGTCGGCCACCGCCAAGCGCTGGGTGGACGAGATTGGCGCGCTCGACCGTGGCTTGTCGGGTGAGTGCATTTCTTTGTTCCTTTCCCTTTGCCGGCTTTCGGCTGTCGGCTGCCGGCTTTCGTTGGCAGCCGGCGGCGAAACTTCTGATTTTTCGCTATCTCCATCTTCGGGCTGGGGGCAGTCGGTTCTTGCCGGCCGTGCCAAATTTCCTTTGATCCTTCGGAATTTCCTCTCGGCCCCGCAGTCGTTCCCCGGCGACGCCTGGCGAACTTTAGCGCCGCCAGCTTATTTCAGCTTTGTACCCCTGACCTCTGCCGTGCCGTCGGCGCTGGCCCGGAAACAGGATGCGGCCTTGGCAGCCGTTGGCGTTGCGCGCGAGTCCAGGAGGCGGGCGACTGGCGAGGGCAGCTCGGAGTACTTCACCATGGAGGACTATATGGCGTCTCCTGCCCGCGTCGAGCCCATCACCAAGTTTGGCTGGGAGCTCCGGAAGGCGGCTGAGGAGCTGGTCCCGATGCTGTGGCCCGCGGAGGCGGTGCCGCAAGATATCTGCAACCTCATCTCCTTGATGGAGCGGGCGCCGGATCGCTTCCTCGACTGGAAGGAGTCGGCCACGCGCGCCGGTGCCGACATGGCGCTGTCCTTTGTCCTCTCCTGGTACAACGAGGTGGACCTGGGGCAGCTCGAGTACCGGCGAGCCGGCGTGGAGGACAAGCTCCCGGCCGAACACAAGACCGCCCGGCTTGCCCGAGCCAGCGCCATCGCCGACTTCGTCGACAAGGGCCTCTTCGTCGCGGACCCGAACCCTCAGTCTGATGATGAGTACGAGATGGAAGATGAGGAGGCGGAAGACGCGCCTGAAGACGACCCGGCAGCCGGCTCCGCTGACGTCCTCCGCTGGTCCCTCCCCGCTGCTTAGTTTACCTGTCTTTATCGTTGCTTTTGCCAAGACAATTTGTTAAATCCCCGGGATGCCGGGTGCATATGTATGAATATTGTCGTCCTTTCATTATGTCACACTTTAATGTGTTTGTTAATCATTTACGTGCCGACTTGCTTTCTTTCGACTTGTTCGCTTTTTCCCATCCGCCCACTCTTTGGCTGTGCTCTTGCCGGTCGTACGTCCGACTTGCGATCCGTCGCCGGATCAAGAGCGGGCCGCTGGGTGAGGCCGACAGTATTTCAGTCGAACGAGCCGAATTCGGCAGTCCGGTACTTTTATGAAAAGTTGCAAGTCAACTCGCTTTTACTCTTTCCCTTAGTCGTCTTTCGCGTGCCGGCTCCCTAGGCCTTACTCCCGTCAGCCGGACAGCCGGGTTGCGGTCTGTAGCTGGATCAGGCTGTCGGAAACCGGATCACGTTACTGAGCCGGCCGCGTGAGAGGGTTCAAGCCAATTGGCGAAACAAGGTAAAGTACGCGAAAACTTGTCGGAAACGGCGCTCTTGGCACGTGCTTTTTCATAGCTTACCAAAGGGATACAAGGGATACATACATTCCTGCTCTCATGTGTAAAATGGGCGGAGTAAGTTGACATTCCAGGGACGTTTAGTCTCCTCGTCAGCCTTGTCCGGCTTGTTTTTCTTAGCCTCTTGGGCATCTATGAGATAGTAGGAATCATTGCCTACTGCCTTGCTCACGATGAAGGGACCCTCCCATGGGGATGACAGTTTATGCTGTCCGGCTGTCCGCTGGATCAGCCGGAGCACTAGGTCTCCTTCTCGGAATGCTAAGGGCTGGACCTTCCGGCTATGATAGCGTCGGAGGCTCTGCTGGTAGATAGTAGATCTGGACGCAGCCAGCAGCCGGGCCTCTTCGACCAGGTCAACTCCATCTTCGCGAGCTTCTTTGGCTTCGGCTTCTGTGTAGAGCTTGATCCTTGGCGCGTCGTGCTCGATATCAGTCGGCAGGACGGCTTCGGCCCCGTATACGAGGAAAAAGAAGCCGACTGAGCGGTTTGTCGTTGTGCGCAGGCTCCACAGCACATTGGGCAGCTCTTCAATCCAGCAGCCGGCTGCTCGCTCGAGCGGCTCCACCAGCCGGGGCCGGATGCCGGCTAGGACCAAGCCGTTAGCCTTCTCCACTTGTCCGTTGGACTCTGGGTGCGCCACAGAGGCTAGGGCCATCCGGATCCCCATTTCCCCGCAATAGCGAGAGAAGATGCCTTGGGAGAAGTTGCTGCCGTTGTCGGTGATGATGCTGTGGGGGTAGCCGAACCTCACGATGATTTCCTTGAGGAATGTGACGGCTGTGGAGCCGTCCAGCTTCTTGATTGGCTTGGCTTCGATCCACTTGGTGAATTTGTCAATCATCACCAAGAGATGTGTCATGCCGCCTCGTGCTGTTCTGGGCCCACCATGTCCAAGCCCCATACGGCAAACGGCCATGTGATGGGGATGGTTTTCAAGGCGGAAGCCGGCTGGTGTCTCTTCTTGCGAAGCGCTGACAGCCGTTGCACTTCTTCACCAACTCTTCTGCGTCTCTGAGCGCAGTCGGCCAGTAAAAACCGTGCCGGAAAGCTTTGGCCACTATGGCTCCGGATGAGGCGTGATGTCCGCACTCTCCTTGATGGATTTCCCGTAGGAGTTCAATCCCTTCAGCCGGCTCGACGCACCGCTGGAACACCCCACTTACGCTGCGTTTGTACAGCTGGTGGTTGATGATGGTATAGGCCTTGGCCCTTCTCTCAATCTGCCTGGCTTGAACTCTATCATCAGGCAGCACACCGTCGGTGAGGTAGGAGAGGAATTCTTGTGCCCATGAAGGTACGCATCTTATCTCGAATACGCTGACCAACAGGGCCTCCTGCGTGGGAGCTTCCGGATTCGACTGCATGGTCGCCGGGTTCGGCTTGCTAGCCGGCGGGTTCGGCTTGCTAGCCCCCGAGTTTGGCGATGAAGCCCCCGGGTTGGACTGAGAAGTCCCCGGGTTCGGCATGGTAGCCGGCGGGTTTGGCTTTGAAGCCCCCGACTTGGGCGATGAAGCCCCCGGGTTCGGCTGAGCAGCCCCCGGGTCAGCCGGCACGAATATTGAATCCGAGTCCGGTGACGGTATGATGGACGGCTTCTTGAGAACCGCCAAGGCGATGCCCGGCGGAATGGCTTGCCGGGTTGAGCCAATCTTGGACAAGGCGTCAGCCGCCTCGTTGTTTGCTCGTGGCACATGGTGGAATTCGCAGCCGTCGAAGAAACCGGATAGCTGCTGGACATGGAAGCGGTATGAGGCCATGTTGGCGTCCTTCGCGTCCCAGTCGCCAGATGCTTGTTGTATGACCAAGTCGGAGTCGCCGAAGCAGAGAGTATGCGACGCACGCCAATCTCCTTGGCCAGCTTCAGCCCATGAATGAGCGCTTCATACTCCGCCACATTGTTCGATGCGTCAAGTGGATCTGCAGGACGTAGTCCAGCTTCTGCCCCTTGGGAGAGGAGGACGATGCCGGCTCCAAGCCGCGCATCTTCGAGCGCGTCAAAGTGCATCTTCCAATGTGTGGAATCCGGCACAGGCGGCAGGTACTCATCTCAGCCCAGTCGACGAAGAAGTCCGCGAGGATCTGCGACTTGATGGCTGCGTGGCTCGAGAGGATGGTGTGGCCGGCTAGCTCCGTAGCCCATTTGGCAACCGGCCGTTGGCGTCTTTGCTGCCAATGATTTCCGCCAAGGGCGCTGTGGCAACCACCTTGATGGGGTGCTCTTGGAAGTAGTGCTTGAGCTTCTTGGCCGCCATGTAGACGCCGTAGGTGACCTTCTGGTAGTGGGGGTAGTTTTGCTTCGACTGGGAAAGCACTTCGCTGAGGTAGAGGGCGCTGAACCAGCTGCTCCCTGCTTCTTTGCGCTCCACCACTGGACAACGCTAACCACTCGGTTGGTGGCTGCGATGTACAACAGCATCGGCTCCATTGAAGCCGGCGTTGCAAGGATTGGCGCGGTTGAGAGCACGCGCTTCAAGTCACGGAAGGCTTCATCTGCCTGCGGTGACCAGACGAACTTGTCCGCCTTCTTCATCAATTGATACAGGGGCAGTGCCTTCTCAGCCGGCTGACGAAGCGGCTCAAGGAGGCCAGGCAGCCAGCGAACTTCTGGACGTCCTTGAGGCACTGCGGCAGCTCCATCTTCTCCAGATCTTCTCCGGGTTGGCTTCGATTCCTCGCTGAGAGACGAGGTAGCCAAGGAGCTGGCCAGACGGCACGCCGAATGTGCACTTGGCCGGGTTGAGCTTCATCCGAAATCTTCTCAGATTGGTGAAGGTTTCTCTCAGGTCATCAAGGAGGGTAGTCGTCTCCTTGGTCTTTACGACGACATCATCCACATATGCGTGAACGTTTCTGCCGATTTGATCCTGCAAGCATTTTTGCATGCACCTTTGATAGGTGGCGCCTGCATTTTTCAAGCCGAACGGCATAGTCGTGTAGCAATAAGCCCCGTACGGGGTAATGAACGAAGTCTTTATTTGATCATCCGGATTCAAAGGAATCTGGTGGTAGCCTGAATAGGCATCTAGAAAAGACAACAGTTCACAGCTGGCAGTCGAGTCTATGACTTGATCTATGCGTGGCAGGGGAAGGGATCCTTCGGGTACGCTCTTGTTTGGTGTAGTCGATACACATGCGCCAGGAGCCGTTCTTCTTCAAAACCAGGACCCCGTCAACCAACTGCAAGACTTCCATGATGAAGCCGGCTGCCGGAGCCGGGCGATTTCTTCACCGATGGCCTTCCTTCGTTCCTCGGCGAAGGCTGCTTCACCGGCTTGGCTTCAGGCCGGACGTGGAGGTGGTGCTCAGCCAACTCCCTCGGCACACCCGGCATGTCTCTTGGAGTCCATGCGAAGATGTCCCGATTCCCACGGAGGAAGCTGGTGAGCTCGCTTTCCTATTTCTGCTCAAGCCGGCACCGATGGTGACGTACTTGTCCGGCTGCGCCGGGTCCAGCAGGATCTTCTTGGTGTTGTCGGCCGGCTGGAAGTGAGTCGTCCCAGCCGGGTTGCCCGGCAGCCGGCATGTCCGTCCGCGCGGCCTTGGCGAGGCGACGGCGGCGTGGATGAGCTGCCGGTGGCGATGACCAGCGCTGGGCTATCTTGGAGCTCTGCGCGTGCGCAGTCCATGGAGCGATGATAGTCGCCGGCTATGGTGATGACCCCTTGGGACCAGGCAGCTTCATCTTCAGGTACCCATAGTGGGGCACCGCCATGAACTTGGTCAGGGCCGGCCTGCCCAGAGCGCGTGGTAGGGACTCACGAGGTCCACCACTCGAACTCGATCTTCTTGGTATGGAAGTGATCCGGTTTCCCAACATCACCTCCAGCGTGATCCGGCCAATCGGCCGGCAGCAGTGGGCCCGGCACGATGCCATGGAATACGGGGGGTGGGACGCAGCTCGGCTTCCCGGATGCCTAGCTTGGCGGTGTCGCGGAGAGGATGTTGATGCTGCTGCCGCCATCGACGAGGACGCGCGAAAAACGCACGCTGCGGTTGTGCCGATGGTGGGGTCGAGGACCATGGCATAGCTGCCCGGCTTCGGCAGACAGCCGGTGTGTCGCGGCGATCAAAAGTGATGGCCTGCTCTGACCAGTTTAGGTACTGGGGGACCGGCGGCATGACCGCGTTGACCTCGAGGGAACGGCTCTGCTGGCTCGTCTTGTCCTCGGGCTCGGAGGTGAAGATGATGTAGGTAGCATCTTCGGCCAGATATCGGCCATGGTGCACTTGGTTAGCCTCGTGGTGCTCGAGGTTGGCGTTCTCCGCGCCGGCTGCGCCTGGCCGGCCCGCCGCTGGAGGGGCGGTGGAGGCGGGAGAGGTTCACCGCTTGTCAGCCGCTTCATGAAGTGGCAATCGCGGGTGGTGTGGTTGGAGGGGTTCTTGCCGCTGTGGTACTTGCACGGCGAGTCGAGCATTTGCTCGAAGGTGTACTTCGGCTTCCATTGCCGGTCTTGCTTCTGGCGGCGGCTGCCGCCTGCCGCGTTGTCTGCCACGGCGGCTACGTGGGCGGAGCCGTACCGGCGGTCCGGCTGGCTGTGACGCTTGCCGCGGTAGTTGTCCCGCCGGCTGCCATGAGAGGCGCCGTCTGCCGGCTTGTGCTCAGCCGACTTGTGGTGGTCCCGCCTGGAGGGAGCCGGCGCTGGGTCAGCCGTCGCCTTGCCGGCTTCTTCAGCCAGCGCGTACTTGTCGGCAATGGCCATGAGGGCGGCCATGGACTTGGGCTCGCTGCGGCGCAGCTTGTGCCACAGCATGGTGTTGGGCCGGCAGCCGCCCATGAAGAAGCTGATGGCCTGGATCTCGTGCACGCCCTCGCAGGAGTTGCGCATCTCGCACCAGCGCGTCAGGTACGCGCGATCCGTCTCGTCCGGGCCCTGCTTGCACATCTCGAGCTGTTGGGGGCGACCCGGCCGGCGATAGGTGCCGGTGAAGTTGCTGATGAAGGCCTCCTCGAAATCAAGCCAGCCGTTGATGCTGCCGGCTGGCAAGTTGTTGAGCCATGTGCGGGCGGAGCCGACCAGCATCAGGGGGGAGTAGCGCACCGCCCAGCGCTTGTTGCCTCTGGAGATGCCGACTGCGGTGGAGTAGTCCTGCAGCCAGTCCTCCGGCTTGGCGGTGCCGTCGTACTTGGGCGTGTCGCGGGGGAGCTGGAAGCCGTCGAGCATGGGCTCGTTGGCGATGCGGGGCCCGAAGCACTTGGGGCAAGCCGGCGCCTCCTCTTCCGCAATGCGGGATTCGACCAGCCGATCGAGGCGGTCTCTGGCGTCGACGGGCTCGATGCGGGGGCCCAGCCGGGAACGTGCCGGCTGGCGGGTGCCGGTTCGCTCTGGAGCCGGCCTGTGCTGGCGCCTTGGCGCCGCCAGCTCGGAGTCATGCTCCTCGTTCCGGTTTGGTGGCGGGCGGCTGCGGCCGCTGTGGCCGCCGTCCAGCCGGCTTGTCCGGCTTGAACCTGCGCGGGTGTCGCGGGAGTCTCTGTGCCGGCTTGGTGCGGGCGAGGCGGACTCGGCCGTGTCTCTGTGGGGGTCCTTGCTGGTGCCTGCAGCAGCGCGGACGGGAGGAGCTTTCGAAGCACCATACCTGGGGTCCTTGGTCTGCTCAGCTGCAGCCCGGCACAGGTCAGCTACGCGCTGCGTCTGGCGGCGCAGCTCTTCTCCTTCGAGGAGGGCTAGCTCCTTCGAAGCCGCTTCGGCTGCGAGGATGTTCTTGTCGGGGGTGTTGTAGACGGGCAGCTCCGCGGACGGAGCCGGCACTTCCACGCCGTCGCGGTCGATCTCAGCGCCTAAGAGGCCTCCGCGCTTGCGGATCATGCCGGCTCGGCTGGGGTTGTTGCCGCCTGGCGTGAAGCCATGGGCGTGCTCGAACTCACGCTGGGTGATGGCCAGCTGGCGCTTGGCTGCAGCCAGCTCTTCGGCCTGCTGGAGGAGGAGCTGGCGATGTGCTTCCAGGTCCGCCTCGACGGTGGCGGCGTCGCCGCCTGCGGTGAGCGGGGAGCTCAACTTCGCCCGGACTTCGTCCAGCCGGGATGGAGGTGCCTTTGGGCCCGAGCCGGAGGCGTTGGGGTCGACGTTGCGCTCCAGGTTGGGGCCGCGGGTGCGCGGGTTCTTGGTGGGGAGCTCCTCGCCAGCCATCATGACTTGCACGACGGCGGGGCTGGCGGGAGCGCTGCTGCCGGCTCGCGGAGGAGGGCTTGCGCAGCGCAGCACCTGCCGCGGGTAGCGCGGCGGTGCGACGGTGGCGACGTAGACGTCGTGGCCGCCGAAGGAGATGATGCTGCCGCCGGCTGGGAAGGGCCGGTCGGCGAAGCAGCCAGCGTTGTCGCTGACGCAGTCGAGGGAGCCGAATCTCCAGATCAAGCCTGAAGCGACTCGCTCGCCGGTGGTGATGGTGAGGCCCGTCCGGATGAAGACACCGGCCGAGGACGCTGAAGGCCCCACGGTGGGCGCCAAATGTCGTGGTATCATCACGGCATATGCCATAGGGTGGCTAATCGAAGGTGGTTCCTGAGAGATCTCACGGCGGTATCCGGATGCGGGTATGGGGACGAGCGACACGGCGACGTACCCAGGTTCGAGGCCCTCCGATGGAGGTAACACCTCTACTCCTGCTAGAGTGTATATGATGATCACACAATACAAGGTTGCTCCTTGAGCTGTGTCCGGCTGCTCCTGGGAGGCTAAGGAAGACAAGAGTCTCTCTCACAGGGCAGCGCTAGGGGTGGAAGTGAAGTGAGAATGATCGATCCCCTGCACGAGAGGGGGTAGTGCGGCTTATATAGGCACCGGCACTTTACATAAAAGACCCTATAGTCTACTGGCCGGCTTGGCCGGCTCCGGCTTCCGCTCCTTCCCGAGGCGTTGACGTCAGGAGCCGTTGAGGCCTCATGGCCTGTCCCATCCGGCTGCCAAGGCCAGCGGTATGGAGGAGGTGTCCCTGTCGCCATCGCCACCGTAGCCGTACGGATCGACGAGACCATGACGCTGTCCGGCGCGTGGCACTATTGCTCCACAGGCCCCGCGCTTTACGGGAGATGAAGTGCGTGGACTTTGGGAACCCGGATTACCAACCCGGTTCCTTCCAAGCAAGACCGCCAGCCTCGAGTCGGTCTGAGGTACAAAACCCCCGCCGGATATGGCTTGTAGAAGCCGGCCCAGCTACAGCATTGTCGGCCGTAGCCAGGCCGACTAGGACCTAGAGCCAGCCGGCCACGGGCGCCACCTGCTGCTCCTCAGCCGGCCTTTGCCGCCAGCCGGCCAGTGGCCAGCCGGCTGCTCCGCGTCCATTGCCCTACCCGGGGTCTTCCCCCCGACAGCGCCCCACTCAAAAATTCGAATTCATTTAGTGCTTGTTCACATTTGACTGAAATTTCTTTAGATTTTGTAAATTTATACAAAGAATGCCCCCACTCATTTGATTTGCCCCCACTCATATATTTTTCTGGGTCCGCCACTGGTTGCGGTTGACATTGCAGTCTCTCCCTCGCATGAGTCTGGCACAGGTGGTTCCTATTGGTGATGGAGTCGCTAAGTCTAGGTTGTTGCAAACACTGCGACTTCCTCGCCACCTTGGCGGTTGCCTACCCTCGATCCGCAGTTGGTTGACGAGTGCCTCTCAATGTCGTTGTCTGTCTTTTTCGGCACGGTGTTGGAGTGTTGTGTTTGATTGCTTGCAGTATTTTGCGTCTACATGTGTTTGCTGCGCGTTTGATCCGGTTTTTTTCATAAAAATCTGACACCTTGTTCTTAATTAATGGATGAGGTTGCCTCGATCCGTTTCAAAAAGAAAACTATTATTACGTTATGTTACTGCTGATTGCTTCCTCGAAAGAGAAATCGAGCTTGATACTTTTCTAACCCTCTGTTCCAATTGTACAATGTTTTTGAAAGAAAACAAATTCAAATTGTACAATGTTTTGGTAGGCTCCCAAATATTAACACGTCTTATAATTTTGTGCGGAGGTGGTAGAACATTTAGTCGCCAAAATGTCTGTTGCCCTTGGATGACTGTTTCCTCAGATTGAAATGGAGCCTATACTTTTCTAGAACCCGTTTGACAACAAAAGTTATCTTCAAGTGACCAAGTACTACTTGTATAAAAGACCTAGTGGTGGTGGTACTTGTTTTCCAAGTCTTTCGACTACTCTGGTCGATACCTATTTGGACTCGTCTTCCATTCTGATTCTGGCATCTCGTGGAACGTTCATGCTTGACTGCGCGTTTGCACCTGATGCAAATGACCCTTCCTCTCATCGCCGTCTGCCTTCCCGGCCACGGCGTTCCGGCGAACGGTCAAGTCGCCTATCCGGTTGACCTCCAAAGGCGACGACTAGTAGGAACACGGCCCTCCCGTGGCATCCACGCCATGGAAACAGCTCGCATGCCATTCGTGTCCGCATCGTACACCGGCGGAGCAGAATCTGACGCCAACAGAGAACGTCAACGATGATGTCTCGCGAAACTCCCCCGGAAGGCCGGAAGCCGTGGACGCCACGATCAGTAAGTTCGTTCTACTAGTCTATCAGCAAGACGAAGACAGACACCGGCACGGTACGGGAGTGGCTGCTATGTCCAGGAAGCAGCGCGCCGGCCAAGCATCACGAGACGCATAATTATGCACATGCACTCTTCCAAATTTTGTTGCTGTCGTCCAGTCTCAAATTAAATATGTTTACATATTCTTAAGAGATAACATTGTGTAGGACGTACTTTAACCCTAGAATAGTACTCGGCTAGCTCTTAGCAGCCCCTCTCCACATGGCACGTAATAGTACGTTAATAGCACACTTTTCTATATTTTATTTTCCGACACACGCCCTCTGGCGACACCATACGCACCGCCGGGACGGGAGGACTTTATTCTATCTTTGGATAGTCATCACCTCCATGGTTTTTCTCAGTAGAACACAAACCCTAAACAAGCTAAAAAAAATATAAAAAAAGCTGACAAGGACCGGGATCCACCGAGGAGTAGCACACTTTTCAATACTGAGTGGAGATTTTTTTTTGGCTCTCAGGCTCCGGTGATCTCATTGTTTCAAAACAGTTAAAAATCATATTTATGAGTTTCCAAAGAAGTTGAAAAAATCTGGATGTACAAAAAAATATTGTATCCCTAATGTGCAAAACATCAATTTAAAATTGTCCATGTTCTAAGTTGCACAAAAGTGACACAAAAGTGTGGAGCTGAGTATGCATATTTCGAAATCCCCAAATTTTGTCAGATTTTGTGTAGCCTACAATATAAAGAATTTCATATTAAAATTTTACATGCGCGACAAAAGACTATGTCCAGAATTTTTCTTATAACTTTTTGAAACTTATAAATATGATTTTTGAATTTCTTAAAATGAAGGGAGCACTAGAGCTCCAGAGCAGACACTTTTCGATATTTTTATACGTACACAAATTTACAACTTTTCAGCTGTCGCGGCGGTGCTCACATGTCGAAATGGATCATGGATGCTAACTTTCCAGGAAGCACCTAGCTCGGCCAAGTCGCTCGCGGTTCGCGCTCCTCCTATAAAAGCAATCCCACACGAGACGTCGTCGTTCCATCACCATTTACCACTTACCAGAACAACACCAACACGAATCATTTCCTTGACCTTCCCACGCCATACAAAGAGTTTTGACTAGTCTGATACTCCGATCACGCAATGAGCTCTCGAATGGCCGGAACCACGCTTATGCGCCACCTCGGCCCCCGCCTCTTCGCCGCCGCCGAGCCGGCGTCCGGCAGCCTCGCCGCCAGCGCGAGGGGCATCATGCCTGCGGCCGCCAGGATCTTCCCCGCCCGGATGGCTAGCACGGATGCCAAACAAGTCGCCGCTGAGAAGCCCGAGGAGGCGGCGGCGACCACGGAGCAGAGCAACAAGAAGAACGCCGTGGCCAGCTACTGGGGCGTCCAGCCGCGGAAGCTCGTCAGGGAGGACGGCACAGAATGGCCATGGTTCTGCTTCACGGTACGTACAGCTCTGGTCAATTCGTAGCATCTCAAGCGATCAAGGTGTGTGTGTATGTATGTCTGATCGTCTGAATATGTGTGTGCAGCCGTGGGACACGTACAGGGCGGACACCTCGATCGACGTCAAGAAGCACCACGAGCCGCGGACGCTCCCGGACAAGGTGGCCTACTACGCCGTGCGCTCCCTGCGCGTGCCCATGGACCTCTTCTTCCAGCGCCGGCACTCGAGCCACGCGCTGCTCCTCGAGACGGTCGCCGCGGTGCCGCCCATGGTGGCGGTGGCGCTGCACCTGCGCTCGCTCCGGCGCTTCGAGCACAGCGGCGGCTGGATCCGGCGCTGATGGAGGAGGCCGAGAACGAGCGCATGCACCTCATGACCTTCCTGGAGTGACGCAGCCGCGCTGGTGGGAGCGCGCGCTCGTCGTCGCCGCACAGGGCGTCTTCTTCAACGCATACTTCGTCGGCTACCTCGTCTCCCCAAGTTCGCGCACAGATTCGTGGGCTACCTGGAGGAGGAGGCCGTGCACTCGTACACGGAGTACCTCAAGGACCTGGAGGCGGAATCGTCGAGAACACGCCGGCGCCCGCCATCGCAATCGACTACTGGCGCCTCCCCGCCGACGCCACGCTCAAGGACGTCGTCACCGTCGTGCGCGCCGACGAGGCGCACCACCGCGACGCCAACCACTACGCATCGGTACGTGACCAACATTCTGCTTGAATTCTAAACAAACTTATGCAATGTGTGATTTACCGATGGCTGACTGCTTTGATCGATACGTCGTGCAGGACATTCATTACCAGGGACTGACGCTCAAGGAGACGCCTGCGCCGCTCGGGTTCCACTGATAATTCAGTAGAGACGATCGATACTTGCTCAGTTTCCACACCGTACTACACTAGTAGCCAATTTATGCCTCTGTATGCAAATGATTTATGTCTGCGACTTCATTTGTCACTCTGTTCTGGCAAAACAAGTTTGAATGAGATGTTTATGTATAAACCGGTAACGCCTGTAAATATGATATGATTGCTTTGCAATAAGATTATTTTTTAAATGGACGTTCAATCTTTTATACGCAAATGTTCTAGGGGAAATATCTTGAAGACGATTTGAGAACTGCGATCAGCATAACTACAACCACTTAATTTTCAATGTTGGCACTCAAATTTACATACACTACGGCTGTTCGTTTACTAGGAATTTAGTGTGTTTTACGAATATAATTTCATCAGTTTTCTGAACGAAAAACGCCGTCCACACCACAAATACTCAAAATGCTACTCTATTGGCAAAATCCAACCTTGCAGTGAGGACCAAAATCTCGAGAAATCATGAACAAAGCAAGCATCAGATTGGGGGGGCTGAGCATGAGCAGGATTGAAAAACTACATAGCTCCCTCCTATAATTTTGCCTCAGGACCAAATTCTTGCAGGCTTTCAGTGTACATCTCTCTATTGCTAATGGTACAATTATAACTAGTATTATCGTGCAGGAAATTTCTTGGGGGGCACACCCCTATACATAGAGAACAGTATAGAAAATAATCAAGGTGCCGAGGGGTCCCGCTTATGCATAAACTGGCTTATGGTAAATGGTGGGAAGAAGCTCCTACAAATTGGTTGGAGACTTCTTTTCGGCTGCTGTAAAGTTGGCTTATTTGGTGTGTTGAGTGCAAATAAATGTTAGAAAATGGAAGAAGTCGAGCTAGGTTACCTTGGGCAGAGAGGTTGTCATCGATCGTATGAGCTATACACCGGCGGCAGCAGATCGAAGACCTTCAGCAGGGAGGGGCGCGGGAGGCTGCGAGCGTCAACGGAGCCTGCGAGCGGCACGGGGCAGGGGAGGCTGTGAACTGTGGGAATGGCGGTGCCAAAGCGGTAGCCGGTGGTTGATTGGCGGCGGTGATGAACCCTAGGTCATCTTCATGGCGCTCGTCGTTCTATCGATGCCGGAGGTTGGGCTCTCTTGTCGATGCAGGAGGGGTGCACGTGAATCGATACTTCTTTTTTCGTTTTTGTTTGACCAACGGGAGCAGTGGAATTACACTGTAATATTACATCAACTGGAGGGGCAGGTCGAGGTACCTCTTCGGTTGCCCTCAGTAGAAGCTTGTGAAACTCCTCTCCCCCAGTTTCTAGAATTGCACTACTATTTGATTTTTTGGTAGAATTAAGCTGAACTTATGTTCTTTGAGCTTCACCCATTTGGAACCTAGAAGCAGCTCTATAAGCCCAAAAAAATGTTTCCCTAAAGGGAGTTCAGCTGTACCAAGAGTGGCCGCCGGGAAGACGGCGACTACGCTGCGCGTATGGACGGTCCCCATGCATCGCCAACCGGGGGAGAAAAGCGATGACGCTATCGATGCGCACGCGGCCACGTTTCCTCACTGCGGACACCGCCGGCGGCTAGGTTTTTTGTGGGCCCAAGCAAAATGATTAAAACCAGGGAGGCCAGTGCCGATGCATGCTGATACGCGTACAGCACGCGTCCGTTGGGAACCCCAAGAGGAAGGTGTGATGCGTACAGCGGCAAGTTTTCCCTCAGTAAGAAACAAAGGTTTATCGAACCAGGAGCCAAGAAGCACGTTGAAGGTTGATGGCGGCGTGAGGTAGTGGCGCAACACCAGGGATTCCGGCGCCAACGTGGAACCTGCACAACACAACCAAGATACTTTGCCCCAACGTAACAGTGAGGTTGTCAATCTCACCGGCTTGCTGTAACAAAGGATTAGATGTATAGTGTGGATGATGATGTTTGCAAAGAACAGTAAAAGTATTGCAGTAGATTGTATTCGATGTAAAAGAATGGACCGGGGTCCACAGTTCACTAGTGGTGTCTCTCCCATAAGATAAATAGCATGTTGGGTGAACAAATTACAGTTGGGCAATTGACAAATAAAGAGGGCATGACCATGCACATACATGTTATGATGAGTAGTGTGAAATTCAATTGGGCATTACGACAAAGTACATAGACCGCTATCCAACATGCATCTATGCCTAAAAAGTTCACCTTCAGGTTATCATCCGAACCCTCCAGTATTAAGTTGTAAACAACACATAATTGCATTAAGTATGGTGCATAATGTAATCAAAAAATACATCCTTAGACATAGCATTGATGTTTTATCCCTAGTGGCAACAGCATATCCACAACCTTAGAACTTTCTCTCACTGTCCCACATTTAATGGAGGCATGAACCCACTATCGAGCATAAATACTCCCTCTTGGAGTTACAAGTACCAACTTGGCTAGAGCCTCTACTAATAACGGAGAGCATGCAAGATCATAAACAACACATAGATGATAGATTGATAATCAACATAACATAGCATTCATTATTCATCGGATCCCAACAAACGCAACATGTAGCATTACAAATAGATGATCTTGATCATGTTAGGCAGCTCACAAGATCCAACAATGATAGCACAATTAGGAGAAGATGACCATCTAGCTACTGTTATGGACCCATAGTCCAGGGGTGAACTACTCACACATCACTCCGAGGCGACCATGGCGGTGAAGAGTCCTCCGGAGATGATTCCCCTCTCCGGCAGGGTGCCGGAGGCGATCTCCTGAATCCCCGAGATGGATTGGCGGCGGCGGCGTCTCCGGAAGGTTTTCCGTATCGGCTCTCTACGGGGTATTCGCGACGAAGACTTTAAGTAGGCGGAAGGGCGGAGTCGGAGTTGATGGGGGCCCCACACGCTAGGGCCGCGCGGCCCTTTGGCCGCGCCCCCATGTGGCGGCGTCTGCCGCCACTTCGTTTCCCTTTCGGTCTTCTGGAAGAAAAATAAGCCCCCGGGTTGATTTCGTCCAATTCCGAGAATATTTCCTTACTAGGATTTCTGAAACCAAAAACAGCAGAAAACAGCAACTGGCTCTTCGGCATCTTGTTAATAGGTTAGTGCCGGAAAATGCATAAATATGACATAAAGTATGTATAAAATATGTAGGTATTGTCATAAAACAAGCATGGAACATAAGAAATTATCGATACGTGGAGACGTATCAGCATCCCCAAGCTTAGTTCCTACTCGTCCAGTAGGTAAACGATAACAAAGATAATTTCTGAAGTGACATGCCATCATAATCTTGATCAATACTATTGTAAGCACATGTAATGAATGCAGCGATCCAAAGCAATGGTAAAGACAATGAGTAAACAACTGAATCATATAGCAAAGACTTTCATGAATAGTATTTTCAAGACAAGCATCAATAAGTCTTGCATAAGAGTTAACTCATAAAGTAATAAATTCTAAATAAAGGCATTGAAGCAACACAAAGGAAGATTAAGTTTCAGCGGTTGCTTTCAACTTGTAACATGTATATCTCATGGATAGTTATCAACATAAAGTAATATAATAAGTGCAATATGCAAGTATGTAGGAATCAATGCACAGTTAACACAAGTGTTTGCTTCTAAGACAGAAAGAAGTGGGTAAACTGAATCAACATAAAAGTAGAAGAAAGGCCCTTCGCAGAGGGAAGCATCGATTGCTATATTTGTGCTAGAGCTTTTATTTTGAAAACAAGAAACATTTTTGTCACGAAGTAATAAAGCATATGCATTATGTAAATTATATCCTACAAGTTGCAAGCCTCATGTATAGTATACCAATAGTGCCCCACCTTTGTCCTAATTAGCTGATTAACATGGATTATCATCGCAATACATATGTTTTAACCAAGTATCACAAGAAGTTCTATGCCGCCCGACAAGGTCTAAGGAGGAGCTTGCATTGATTTCTTTTGATTATTCTCAACTAGACATCCATACCGGACAACATAGACAACAGATAATGACCTCTTTAATGCATAAGCATTCAACAATGATAATATTCTCATAAGAGATTGAGGATGGTTGTCCAAAACTGAAACTTCCACCATGGATCATGGCTTTAGTTAGCGGCCCAATGTTCTTCTCTAACAATATGCATACTCAAACCATTCAACTCATCATAAATCACCCTTACTTCAGACAAGACGAACATGCATAGCAACTCACATGATATTCAACAAAGGGTAGTTGATGGCGTCCCTAGGAACATGGTTATCGCACAACAAGCAACTTAATAAGAAATAAGATACATAAGTACATATTCAATACCACAATAGTTTTTAGGCTATTTGTCCCATGAGCTATATATTGCAAAGACAAAGGATAGAAATTTAAAGGTAGCACTCAAGCAATTTACTTTGGAATGGCGGAGAAATACCATGTAGTAGGTAGGTAAGGTGGACAAATGGCATAGTTTTTGGCTCAAGGATTTTGGATGTATGAGAAGTAATCCTCTCAATACAAGGCTTAGGCTAGCAAGGTTATTTGAAACAAACACAAGTATGAACCGGTACAAAAACTCACATAAAACATATTGCAAGCATTATAAGACTCTGCACTGTCTTCCTTGTTGTTCGACCCTTACTAGAAAATATCTAGACCTTAGAGAGGCCAATCATGCAAACCAAATTTTAGCAAGCTCTATGTATTTCTTCACTAATAGGTGCAAAGTATATGATGCAAGAGCTTAAACATGATCCATATGAGCACAACAATTGCCAAGTATCAAATTATTCAAGACATTATACCAATTACCACATGTAGCATTTTCTGTGTTTCCAACCATATAACAATTAACGAAGCAGCAGTTTCAACCTTCGCCATGAACATCAAGAATAAAGCTAAGAACACATATGTTCATATGCAACAGCGAGCGTGTCTCTCTCCCACACAATGAATGCTAGGATCCAATTTTATTCAAACCAAACAAAAACAAAAGCAAACAGACGCTCCAAGTAAAGCACATAAGATGTGACGGAATAAAAATATAGTGTCACTAGAGGAACCTGATAATGTTGTCGATGAAGAAGGGGATGCCTTGGGCATCCCCAAGCTTAGATGCTTGAGAGCATCTCCAGCCGCGTCCCCCAAAGCGTCCCCCAAACCACGCCGGATTGAGCGTTTGGGGGACGTGTTTTGTTCGTGCCGCCTTTGGGGGACGTCGCCCGTCCCCCAAACGCCTCCCCAAACATTTAAAATACTTTTTTAGCTTTTTTATTTCAATTTCCACAAACTAATACATAATTTGGAACGTGGTTTACACGAAAACATAATTGGGAACGTGGTTTTCCACAAACTAATATAGTTTGAACCGTCGTTGACACAAATATAAAATTTTGCAAAGAAACTAAACCTAACTAGGCCGTGCATCGAAGGTTTCCTGTGTTCGCTGCTAAGAAAGAACACTCGAGGGCACACCCAGTCACCTAAACTGGAAAATCCAGCTGGTGACGGTGCCCTTGTTGGTTCTACCGAGGAAGAACAGACAGAGACCTCCGTGCACGTATTCGCTGCGAAGAAACAACACTAGTCGTCCTCCTCGTCGGTGCTGTCGCCGTGGTAGTCCCGGCGGCACCGCGTCTCGTCGAAGACCTTGACGCTCATGTCCCTGTCGCCGAAGTAGGAGAACAGGAGGATGAAGCCGGCTTGGAGGCTGTGGTGCCGCGCGAACTTCTCCCAGCCGATGTTGAGGTACATCTTGCCGCGCGCGTCGTAGATCACGTCGACGATCCACCGGTAGTAGCCGCACGCAGCCTCCCGCAGATGCATCGTGCGCGGGCGATCGTCGCCGGCGACGTAGTCGGCGAAGGAGTCCGGCAGCCTCTGGATGCCGCGCGGGTCGCCCTTGAGGACGAGGACGAACTCGAACCGCACGTCCGGCTCCACGTCCATCTCCGACGATGATGAAGCCGGCGGCGTGGAAGGCGACGGCGAGCGTTCAGCTCTGCCGCGGCCACGACCACGACCACGGCCGCGAGGTCGGCCTCCGCCTCTACCAGACATAGCGTCGAGTCTTGTTGAGATGGTGGCGGCTAGGGTTTGGGAGAGAGGCGCTAGGGTTTGTGTGTGAGAGGGACGATGAGAGGTGGCCCTTTTTATAGGCCGGAGGGAGGCGGGGAGCGGTGGCGCGCATTAACGCCGGCACGCAGAGCTAGGCGCGACGGGACGCGTCGCTGCGTCGCTGCGGGAACTGCACCGTCGCTGCGTCGCTGCGGGAACTGCACCGCCGCTGCGTCGCATGTAACGACGCCGCCAATAACTTTCGTCGCGAGGTAGGCGACGGTTAGGTTAAAAATTTATTGTGCCGCTGACGAGTCAGCCCCGCCACCCCCGTCTCGTCCAGTCCGGCGCCCCCGGTGTGTCCCTTGTGGGACAGGGACGGCTCGGGCGCCGGACACCGAATGGGGGCGCGCCGGACAAAAATGGGCTTTGGGGACGCGGCTGGAACTGTCCGGCGCGCCCCAAATCCCTTTGGGGGACGCTTTGGGGACGCGGCTGGAGATGCTGAGTCTTCTGAAATATGCAGTGATGAACCACGGGGGCATCCCCAAGCTTAGAGCTTTCACTCTCCTTGATCATATTGTATCACCCTCCTCTCTTGACCCTTGAAAACTTCCTCCACACCAAACTCAAAACAACTCATTAGAGGGTTAGTGCATAATCAAAATTCACATGTTTAGAGGTGACATAATCATTCTTAACACTTCTGGATATTGCACAAAGCTACCTTCCTTCATATCAATAATAGTACCAACAGTTCGAAGAAAAGGTCTTCCCAATATAATGGAACAAGATGCATTGCATTCAATATCCAAGACAACAAAATCAACGGGGATAAGGTTATTGTTAATAGTAATGCGAACATTATCAACCCTCCCCAAAGGTTTCTTTGTAGATTATCAGGAAGATTAACATCCAAATAACAATTTTTCAATGGTGGCAAGTCAAGCATATTATAGATTTTCCTAGGCATAACGGAAATACTTGCACCAAGATCACATAAAGCATTACAATCAAAATCATTGACCTTCATCTTAATGATGGGCTCCCAACCATCCTCTAACTTCCTAGGAATAGAAGTTTCAAGTTTTAGTTTCTCTTCTCTAGCTTTTACGAGAGCATTTGTAATATGTTTTGTAAAGGCCAAATTTATAGCACTAGCATTAGGACTTTTAGCAAGTTTTTGTAAGAACTTTATAACTTCAGAGATGTGACAATCATCAAAATCTAAACCATTATGATCTAAAGCAATGGGATCATTATCCCCAACATTAGAAAAAATTTCAGCAGTTTTATCACAGGCAGCAGTTTCAGGCAGTTTTTCACGCTTTGCATTAGAAGTAGAAACATTGCCAACACCAATTATTTTACCATTGATAGTAGGAGGTGCAGCAACATGTGAAGCATTAGCATTACTAGTGGTGGTAATAGTCCAAACTTTAGCTACATTGTTATCTTTAGCATTTTCTTCTTTCTTCCACCTAGCACGTAATTCGGCCATCAATCTTATATTTCTTCATTAATTCTAACTTGGATAGCGTTTGCTGTAGCAAATGAATTAATATCTTTATTTTCATTAGGCATAACTTTCGATTTCAAAAGATCAACATCAGCAGCAAGACTATCGACTTTAGAAGCAAGTATATAAATTTCCCAAGCTTTTCTTCAACAGATTTGTTAAAAGAAGTTTGTGTACTAATAAATTCTTTAAGCATGGCTTCAAGTCCAGGGGGTGTATTCCTATTATTGTTGTAAGAATTCCCATAAGAATTACCATAGCTGTTACCATTATTATAAGGATATGGCCTATAGTTGTTACTAGAATTGTTCCGATAAGCATTGTTGTTGAAATTATTATTTTTAATGAAGTTCACATCAACATGTTCTTCTTGGGCAACCAATGAAGCTAACGGAACATTATTAGGATCAACATTAGTCCTACCATTCACAAGCATAGACATAATAGCATCAATCTTATCACTCAAGGAGGAGGTTTCTTCGACATAACTTACCTTCTTACCTTGTGGAGCTCTTTTCGTGTGCCATTCAGAGTAATTAATCATCATATTATCAAGAAGCTTTGTTGCGGCGCCTAGAGTGATGGAAATAAAAGTACCTCCAGCAGCTGAATCCAATAGGTTCCGCGAAGAGAAATCCAATCCTGCATAAAAGGTTTGGATGATCATTGATGACCCACAAGTATAGGGGATCGCAGCAGTCTTCGCGGGTAGTATAACCCAATTTATTGATTCGACACAAGGGGAGACAAAGAACACTTGGAAGCCTTAACAAATGAGTTGTCAATTCAGCTGCACTTGAAACAGACTTGCTCGCAAGAGTTTATCGTAGTAACAGTTTTATAGCAGAGTGCAGAGGAAATAACAGCAGCAGAGTAACAGAGACAACAGTAGTGATTATAGTAAACAGCAGGATTAAAATACCGTAGGCACGGGGACGGATAACGGCGTTGCATGGATGAGAGAAACTCATGTAACAATCATAGCAGGGCATTTGCAGATAATAATAAAACGGTGTCCAAGTACAAAGCAATCAATAGGCATGTGTTCCAATTATAGTCGTACGTGCTCGCAATGAGAAACTTGCACAACATCTTTTGTCCTACCAGCCGGTGGCAGCCGGGCCTCAAGGGAATCTACCGGATATTAAGGTACTCCTTTTAATAGAGCACCGGAGCAAAGCATTAACACTCCGTGAACACATGTGATCCTCACATCACTACCATCCCCTCCGGTTGTCCCGATTTCTGGCCATCGGTCCGGACAGCGACATGTGTATACAACTTGCAGGTAAGATCATAAAACAATGAATATCATGATGAAACAATAACATGTTCAGATCTGAGATCATGGCACTCGGGCCCTAGTGACAAGCATTAAGCATAACAAGTTGCAACAATATCATCAAAGTACCAATTACGGACACTAGGCACTATGCCCTAACAATCTTATGCTATTACATGACCAATCTCATCCAATCCCTACCATCCCCTTCGGCCTACAGCGAGGGAATTACTCACACATGGATGGGGGAAGCATGGCTGGTTGATGGAGAGGCGTGGCGGTGATGATGGCGATGATCTCCTCCAATTCCCCGTCCCGGCGGAGTGCCGAACGGAGACTTCTGGCTCCCGAGACGGAGTTTCGCGATGTGGTGGCGTTCCGGAGGCTTTCTCGCGACTTCGACTTCTCCCCGTGCGTTTAGGTCGAAGGCAATATATAGTCCGAAGGAGGGCGCCGAGGTCGGCCGAGGGGGCCACACCACAGGCCGCGCGGCCCTTGGCCACGCCGCCCCATGTGTGGGGCCTCGGGCTCCACCCGACTTGTCCTTCTAGCTCCGCGTATTCGGGAAAATAGGCCCTCTGCATAAATTCCGAGGATTTTCCTGAAAGTTGGATTTCTGCACAAAAACGAGACACCAGAGCAGTTCTGCTGAAAACAACGTTAGTCCGTGTTAGTTGCATCCAAAATACACAAATTAGAGGCAAAACAATAGCAAAAGTGTTCGGAAAGTAGATACGTTTTGGACGTATCAACTCCCCCAAGCTTAGCTTATTGCTTGTCCTCAAGCAATTCAGTTAACAACCGAGCGATAAAAGAACTTTCACGAACACATTTGCTCATATGATGTATATATTCTCATGCTATGGCTAATACTCAAGCAGTTCATAATGAGATACATGCAAATAAGATCATCTAACAGCTATGTCAATCATGGAGAGGTACCAACAATTAATAATAAGCATCATGAATCATGTATATAAGCAGGATTGCAATGTTCATAAGAGAGTATGATAAAGTGGTATCTCGCTTGCCCGTATTTGATCGGCAAAACATAAATGCCGAGGCACCTCTGGAGTTCATAGAAAGACTAGAAGTAGTGATTGTCAAAGATAAAAGCATCAAAGTTATACCACAATCAATCATATTTTGAGACAAGCATATTATACTAAGAATGACAATTGTGCTCTCAAGATAGTGCTCAAAGAAAGAATGGAGACACAACACAAAAGTAAAAGATTGACCCTTCGCAGAGGGAAGCAGGATTAACATGCGCTAGAGCTTTTCATTTCTAAAATAGGAGTAAATTATTTTGAGAGGTGTTTGTTGTTGTCAACGAATGGTAATGGGTACACCAACTACCTCGCCAACCGGACTTCCAAGAGCGGCTCCCATGAATTATTTTTATGTTTATGTGGCACTCCTTCCAACCTTTCTTTCACAAACCATGGCTAACCGAATCCTCGGGTGCCTGCCAACAATCTCATACCATGAAGGAGTGCCTTTTTATTTTAGTTTTATTATGATGACACTCCCCCCAACCTTTGCTTACACAAGCCATGGCTAACCGAATCCTTCGGGTGCCGTCCAACGATCACATACCATGGAGGAGTGTCTATTTAAGTTAATTAATTTGGGACTGGGAATCCCATTGCCAGCTCTTTTTGCAAAATTATTGGATAAGCGGATGTGCCACTAGTCCATAATGAAAGTCCGTCAAGAGTAAATGACAAGGTTGAAAGTTAAACACCACATACTTCCTCATGAGCTATGAAACATTAACACAAATTGAGAAGCATTTTGAAGATTTTAAAGGTAGCGCATGAGAATTTACTTGGAATGGTTTGAAATGCCATGCATAGGTATTTATGGTGGACACTTTGGAACAACTTGGTTTTCAGGTGTTTGGAAGCACGAGCGGCGTTCCCGCTCAGTACAAGTGAAGGCTAGCAAAAGACTAGGGAGCGACAAATCAAGAGAGCAATAACCGTCATAATCATGCTTGCGGCAAAATAAATTAACAGAGGCATAAAAGTGATACAAGAACTCTGAAGCAATATAAATCATCGAGGCTTAATTGACTTTTGTTCAATCATATGCATGCGTGAGCATGTGCCAAGTCGATATAAATGAATTATTCAGAGGAGGATACCACAATGCCATACCTACTTATGAATAAAACAATGCAAGCAAACATCCATGACATGCTACTCATATTAATAAATTGGAGCTAAACATGAGAGATCATAAACTACTAGACTTTCTCAAATAACATATACCTCACATGAACCAACTAAGCATGCTCACATGGATGAGTATATGTACAAAAATGAAAACAAATAGAGTTCATACCAGCCTCTCACCACAATCCAATTGTCGTAGATCGTCATTATTGCCTTTCACTTGTGTAGCTTGGATAATATGAAATGAAAACCACGCTCCAGCCACCGAAGACCATTGAACTCATGATGAACTTTACAAACCAAAGAAGAACAGCAAATATTTTTGGTGTTTTCGAATTGGAAACAAGAACAAAAGGAAACAAGCAAACAAAGCAAAATCTTTTTGGGTTTTCTTATAGCAAACTAGCAATAGCAAATAAAGCGAAATAAATGCAAGAAACCAAAGCAAACAAATTATGAAGAGAAACAACAGAAATATTTTTGGTCTTTTTGTGTTTTGGGAAAGAAACAAAGCAAAAACAAGAAATAGCAAACTAGAAGACTCACATAAACACAAAGCAGCAGAAATTCGTCAAACTTGATAGCAGTACAGTACTCGATTTTTAAGAAATTCTTCCACTGCTCAAATCGAAAAGTGTTCAACTAATGAAAGTTAGATAACAACCTGGGGAACATGCACAAAAATTGGCTTCGCAAAATACTGTTCTGGATATTTTTGAGAATTTTTTCGGTAACAGTCCAGAATCTGTTTTCAGGCAGCACTTCCCCAAATATCATCTCCCTCTCATTAGAAAACCACTCAAACAAACAAAACAAGTATATACAAGTATCCAGCAATCATAATATGCAAAGAATGAGTGATGCCAGTATACCTCCCCCCAAGCTTAGGCTTTTGGCCTAAGTGGAGTTCAACCCCAACGAGGGTCGCTGTTCCTCGCCGGTGGATAATGCATGGCGTAGTCATAGTAAGGTTCCTGTGCAGAAGAAAAGCGTGGAGGCTCCACATATCCAACATGTTGATGCGAGGAACTTGCTGCATCGGATGATGAGTCGAGGTGTTCCTCGGCCTCCTCCGTGTTGCCTCTTGCATGATGGCCTCCTCCCTCTATGTGTGCATTCAGTGCACCTTCCGTGACCGACCAATCTTCCCTGGAATCAAGGTTAAATAGAACATGCGCAGGCAATCTTACTAGTTTCTCAGTTTTCTTAGTTATTCTCCAAACTTTCTTATAAAATGTCATCTTGTAAAACAGGTTACCCAAATTAGATGAAGCAGAAACAAATTCATGTTTAATCATAGAGACTATGTCAAGTTTTTCTATGGAAAGTTGAATATCAAGATGGTGAGGTTCTACATTATGCAAAGCTAGCAAACGAGAGGCGATGAGACCTCCACAAATTCCACCTTTCTCACGGTTAGTAGCAAGTCTATAAGCTATCAATGCCCCCAAATTATAAGTCTTACTACCTTGCAGTGCAGCAGCTAGAAAAGCTAAATCTTGGATAGATAGTTTACCACCACTCTTTCTAGCAAGAACGCATTTAGTAATGAAATAAGCAAAGTAGCGGATAGCTGGGAGTTGAATGCTAGTAATTTTACCACCATCCTCTGAGAAACTCCTTCCATGACAAATCATCTCGAAGAGGCTTAAGAGCTCTCGCGGCGATCTCCTTATCTTCTCGCATGATCCCCATTGCGGTACTCCAATTGCTGTACAAAAATCATTGAATGGCAAGTTGACAGTTTTATTATAAATCTTATACTGAACCATGGGGTTAGATCGCGACCAATTGAACTTAAAGTCCTGCACAACAGACATAGTCAATTTTGCATATTGGCATGGTTCTCCATCAACAAAACCATTCAACCCTGCACGAGAAATTAGACTCTGAACATCTTCCAGTATTCCTGCACTTCTCATGAAATCTGTGCACGGGTAGTAAGAGGGGTATACTCCCTCTTCGCGGTTCACTCTCATGACTTGTTGCACCTCCAATTCTTGTTGGTTTAGTTGATATCTATTCCACTCCATTTTCTGAAATTTTTCAACAAACAATATAAAACTTGATTTGGTGACATATAATCAAGGGGAACTACTATAGGAACTTGCTAGAGTACTAATCATGCATCAAAACTAGTTTATACAACTTAGAACAAGCATGCAAGCTCACTAAACATGTTACCTACAGCAGCAAAATATTCAAGATATACTCAACCAAACAAAATTCTACTTGGATAATCGGAGGAGTCACATACCGGAGAGCAAATGTGCCAAATTTGACAGAAATCTGGGCTGAGCAAAGAGATCGAAAAATCCTGAGCTCTTGAGCAAAAACGCGAGTGAGAGAAAGCTGGTTCGAGTTTTTCGGAGAGAGAGAGTGGAGGAAGAGATGAATTAGTGGGGCAAGGAGGGGCCCACACCATGGTGGCGCGCCCCCTCCTTGGCCGCGCCGCCAGGTGGGTGGCACCCTGGGGTGCCCCACAGGTCATCCTCTGGTGCTCCCAGGTGCCTCTTCGAAAAATAGGACCAACGGTATAATTTTTGTGAATTTTTGAAAACTTTGAAAAATGCACATTTCTGGGTATTTAGTTTATTATTACTGGCCAGGAAATTTTTTGAAATCTCTAATTAACTAAGGAACTTTGCAAATCAAAAGTGCTACAGCAAGTAAAACAAGTGGAGGAAGAAAGAGATGTTGTTTACCTCCTCTATGCATATAAAAGGTATCCGTTAACAAGGTTGATCAAGTCTTGCCACCGAATAATTTTTACATAGCATAAGAAGAAATAAACCTCAAATCAATCATGTTACCTTGAATTGTATTGATATGGATCCAATCATAAGATTTTGATAACCTTCTTTAGGCTCATATATAGGACAATCAATAGTTCCAATTTTGATAGTTCTCACATTAGAAATAGTATTGACTCCACATACTTTATCAATCCTCTTGGGGAAATAGACGGTGTGCTCCTTATCATCAACATTGAAAGTAACTTTCCTTTATTGCAATCAATAACAGCCCCTGCGGTGTTAAGAAAAGGTCTCCCAAGAATAATAGACATATTATCATCTTCAGGCATTTCCAACACAACAAAATCAGTTAATATCAAGCAGTTATTAGTAACTTGAACAGGAACATTCTCACATATACCAACAGGAATAGCAGTAGATTTATCAGCCATTTGCAAAGATATATCAGTAGGTATCAACTTATCTAAATAAAGTCTCTTATAAAGAGAAAAAGGCATAACGCTAACACCGGCTCCCAAGTCACATAGAGCAGTTTTAACATAATTATTCTTAATAGAACAAGGAATAGTAGGTATACCTGGGTCGCCCAACTTCTTTGGCACTTTGCCATTGAAAGAGTAATTAGCAAGCATAGTGGAAATTTCCTCATTGGGGATTTTCCTTTTGTTAGTAACAATATCTTTCATATACTTTGAATAAGGAGGCAATTTAATAGCATCAGTCAAAGGGATTTGCAAGAATAAAGGTTTCATCCAATCACAAAATTTATTATAGTGTTCTTCTTCCTTTGATTTTAATTTCTTAGCAGGAAAAGGCATTTGCTTTTGCACCCAAGGTTCTCTTTCATTACCATGTTTCTTAGCAATAAAATCTTCTTTAGTATACTTTTTATTTTTATCATGCTTTTCAGGTTCATCTTCAACTTCTTCTTTATCAGAAGCATCATTCTTATCATTATCATTATCATTATCATGTTCATTACCACTTTCAGTTTCAGCATCAGAAATAGAAATACTATTAGGATCATTAACAGGTTCAGAGGATTCTACAACATTTTTATGTTTCTTCTTCTTTTTCTTCTTAGAATGAGCACTAGGTTCAATTCGTTGAGAATCTTGTTCAATTCTTTTGGGATGCCCTTCAGGATATAGAGGATCCTGGGTAGAGACATGCTTCTGGCGCAAAGTTGACGTGGGAGTTAGAGATCTCTGTGGTGTAGCTTTTCTTCAGTTCCCCGGCAACGGCGCCAGAAATTTGCTTGATGCGTGTGGTTGGCACGTCCGTTGGGAACCCCAAGAGGAAGGTGATGCGCACAGCGGCAAGTTTCCCTCAGCAAGAAACCAAGGTTTAATCGGACCAGTAGGAGTCAAGAAGCGCGTTGAAGGTTGATGGCGGCGAGATGTAGTGCGGCGCAACACCAGAGATTCCGGCGCCAACGTGGAACCTGCACAACACAACCAAAGTACTTTGCCCCAACGAAACAGTGAGGTTGTCAATCTCACCGGCTTGCTGTAACAAAGAGTTAACCGTATTGTGGAAGATGATTGTTTGCAGAAAACAGTAGAACAAGTATTGCAGTAGATTGTATTTCAGTAAAGAGAATTGGACCGGGGTCCACAGTTCACTAGAGGTGTCTCTCCCATAAGACGAAAAGCATGTTGGGTGAACAAATTACAGTTGGGCAATTGACAAATAAAGAGGGCATGACCATGCACATACATATCATGATGAGTATAGTGAGATTTAATTGGGCATTACGACAAAGTACATAGACCGCCATCCAACTGCATCTATGCCTAAAAAGTCCACCTTCAGGTTATCATCCGAACCCCCTCCAGTATTAAGTTGCAAAGCAACAGACAATTGCATTAAGTATGGTGCGTAATGTAATCAACAACTACATCCTTAGACATAGCATCAATGTTTTATCCCTAGTGGCAACAGCACAACACAACCTTAGAACTTTCTGTCACTGTCCCAGGTGTCAATGCAGGCATGAACCCACTATCGAGCATAAGTACTCCCTCTTGGAGTTACAAGCATCTACTTGGCCAGAGCATCTACTAGTAACGGAAAGCATGCAAGATCATAAACAACACGTAGATATAACTTTGATAATCAACATAACAAGTATTCTCTATTCATCGGATCCCAACAAACGCAACATATAGAATTACAGATAGATGATCTTGATCATGTTAGGCAGCTCACAAGATCCGACAATGATAGCACAATGGGGAGAAGACAACCATCTAGCTACTGCTATGGACCCATAGTCCAGGGGTAGACTACTCACACATCACACCGGAGGCGACCATGGCGGTGTAGAGTCCTCCGGGAGATGATTCCCCTCTCGTGCCGGAGGAGATCTCCGGATCCCCCGAGATGGGATCGGCGGGCGGCGTCTCTGGAAGGTTTTCCGTATCGTGGCTCTCGGTACGGGGGTTTCGTCATGGAGGCTTTAAGTAGGCGGGAAGGGCAAGTCGGGAGGCGGCTCGGGGGCCCAACCACAGGCCGGCGCGGCCAGGGTGGGGCCGCGCCGCCCTAGGGTTTGGCCACCCCGTGGCCCCTCTTCGTTTCGTCTTCGGACTTCGAAGCTTCGTGGAAAAATAGGCCCCTGGGCTTTGATTTCGTCCAATTCCGAGAATATTTCCTTACTAGGATTTCTGAAACCAAAAACAGCAGAAAACAGAACTGGCACTTCGGCATCTTGTTAATAGGTTAGTTCCAGAAAATGCACGAATATGACATAAAGTGTGCATAAAACATGTAGATAACATCAATAATGTGGCATGGAACATAAGAAATTATCGATACGTCGGAGACGTATCAGCATCCCCAAGCTTAGTTCTGCTCGTCCCAGCAGGTAAACGATAAACGATAATTTCTGGAGTGACATGCCATCATAACCTTGATCATACTATTTGTAAAGCATATGTAGTGAATGCAGCGATCAAAACAATGTATATGACATGAGTAAACAAGTGAATCATATAGCAAAGACTTTTCATGAATAGCACTTCAAGACAAGCATCAATAAGTCTTGCATAAGAGTTAACTCATAAAGCATTCAAAGTAAAGGTATTGAAGCAACACAAAAGAAGATTAAGTTTCAGCGGTTGCTTTCAACTTGTAACATGTATATCTCATGGATATTGTCAACATAGAGTAATATAATAAGTGCAATAAGCAAATATGTAGGAATCAATGCACAGTTCACACAAGTGTTTGCTTCTTGAGGTGGAGAGAAATAGGTGAACTGACTCAACATTAAAAGTAAAAGAATGGTCCTCCATAGAGGAAAAGCATCGATTGCTATATTTGTGCTAGAGCTTTGATTTTGAAAACATGAAACAATTTTGTCAACGGTAGTAATAAAGCATATGCATCATGTAAATTATATCTTATAAGTTGCAAGCCTCATGCATAGTGTACTAATAGTGCCCGCACCTTGTCCTAATTAGCTTGGACTACCGGATCATCACAATGCACATGTTTTTACCAAGTGTCACAAAGGGGTACCTCTATGCCGCCTGTACAAAGGTCTAAGGAGAAAGCTCGCATTGGATTTCTCGCTATTGATTATTCTTCAACTTAGACATCCATACCGGGACAACATAGACAACAGATAATGGACTCCTCTTTTATGCATAAGCATGTAACAACAATTAATAATTTTCTCATTTGAGATTGAGGATATATGTCCAAAACTGAAACTTCCACCATGGATCATGGCTTTAGTTAGCGGCCCAATGTTCTTCTCTAACATTATGCATGCTTAACCATAGGGTGGTAGATCTCTCTTACTTCAGACAAGACGGACATGCATAGCAACTCACATGAAATTCAACAATGAATAGTTGATGGCGTCCCCAGTGAACATGGTTATCGCACAACAAGCAACTTAATAAGAGATAAAGTGCATAATTACATATTCAATACCACAATAGTTTTAAGCTATTTGTCCCATGAGCTATATATTGCAAAGGTGAATGATGGAATTTTAAAGGTAGCACTCAAGCAATTTACTTTGGAATGGCGGAAAATACCATGTAGTAGGTAGGTATGGTGGACACAAATGGCATAGTGGTTGGCTCAAGTATTTTGGATGCATGAGAAGTATTCCCTCTCGATACAAGGTTTAGGCTAGCAAGGCTTATTTGAAACAAACACAAGGATGAACCGGTGCAGCAAAACTCACATAAAAGACATATTGAAAACATTATAAGACTCTACACCGTCTTCCTTGTTGTTCAAACTCAATACTAGAAATTATCTAGACCTTAGAGAAACCAAATATGCAAACCAAATTTTAGCATGCTCTATGTATTTCTTCATTAATGGGTGCAAAGCATATGATGCAAGAGCTTAATCATGAGCACAACAATTGCCAAGTATCACATTACCCAAGACATTAATAGCAATTACTACATGTATCATTTTCCAATTCCAACCATATAACAATTTAACGAAGAAGAAACTTCGCCATGAATACTATGAGTAGAAACCAAGGACATACTTATCCATATGCTACAGCGGAGCGTGTCTCTCTCCCATAAAGTGAATGCTAGGATCCATTTTATTCAAACAAAACAAAAACAAAAACAAACCGACGCTCCAAGAAAAAGCACATAAGATGTGATGGAATAAAAATATAGTTTCAGGGGAGGAACCTGATAATGTTGTCGATGAAGAAGGGGATGCCTTGGGCATCCCAAGCTTAGACGCTTGAGTCTTCTTAATATAGGGTGAAGCACCGGGGCATCCCCAAGCTTAGAGCTTTCACTCTCCTTGATCATGTTGCATCATACTCCTCTCTTGATCCTTGAAAACTTCCTCCACACCAAACTCAAAACAACTCACTTAGAGGGTTAGTGCACAATAAAAATTAACATATTCAGAGGTGACACAATCATTCTTAACACTTCTGGACATTGCATAATGCTACTGGACATTAGTGGATCAAAGAAATTCATCCAACATAGCAAAAGAGGCAATGCGAAATAAAAGGCAGAATCTGTCAAAACAGAACAGTTCGTATTGACGAATTTTAAAATGGCACCAGACTTGCTCAAATGAAAATCCTCAAATTGAATGAAAGTTGCGTACATATCTGAGGATCATGCACATAAATTGGCTTAATTTTCTGAGCTACCTACAGGGAGGTGGACCCAGATTCGTGACAGCAAAGAAATCTGGAACTGCGCAGTAATCCAAATCTAGTACTTACTTTTCTATCAACGGCTTAACTTGGCACAACAAAACACAAAACTAAGATAAGGAGAGGTTGCTAAAGTAGTAAACAACTTCCAAGACACAAATATAAAACAAAGTACTGTAGTAAAATAACACATGGGTTATCTCCCAAGAAGTTCTTTCTTTATAGCCATTAAGATGGGCTCAGCAGTTTTAATGATGCACTCGCAAGAAATAGTATTTGAAGCAAAAGAGAGCATCAAGAAGCAAATCCAAAACACATTTAAGTCTAACATGCTTCCTATGAAAAGGAACCTTGTACACAAATAAATTCATGAAGAGCAAAATGACAAGATCAGGAAGATAAAACAAGTGTAGCTTCAAAAATTTCAGCACATAGAGAGGCATTTTAGTAACATGAAAATTTCTACAACCATATTTTCCTCTCTCATAATAATTTTCAGAGGCATCATGAACAAACTCAACAATATAAGTATCACATAAGGCATTCTTATTCACATGCATAAAAGTATCATTACTCTCCACATAAGCATAATCAATTTTATTAGTTGTAGTGGGAGCAAATTCAACAAAGTAGCTATCATTATTATTCTCATTATCAAATATAGGAGGCATATTGTAATCATAATCAAATTTATCCTCCATAACAGGCGGTACTAAAAGACCAATATTATTATCATAAATAGGAGGCAAAGTATCATCAAAGTAAATTTTCTCCTCAATGCTTGGGGGACTAAAAAGATCATGAAAACCAGCTTCCCCAAGCTTAGAACTTTCTATATTATTATCAACAATGGTGTTCAAAGCGTTCATACTAATATTACTACCAGCATGCAAATAAGGTTCCATAGGTTTTTTAATTTTCGCATCAAACAATCCATGTTTTAAATCAGGAAATAGAATAAGAAGATCATTCTTGTCCATTATGCCAAACTAGTGTAATAAAAACATG
The DNA here is from genome assembly GCA_030979885.1 of Lolium multiflorum. Classification (NCBI taxonomy): domain Eukaryota; kingdom Viridiplantae; phylum Streptophyta; class Magnoliopsida; order Poales; family Poaceae; genus Lolium; species Lolium multiflorum. The sequence continues at coordinate 282,103,931 of CM061748.1, forward strand.
CATGATATTATAAAGTAAAACAAGTAACTAATTTTTTTTTGTATTTTGATTTAGTGCAGCAAACAAAGTAGTAAATAAAACTAAGCAAGACAAAAACAAAGTAAAGAGATTGAGAAGTGGAGACTCCCTTTGCAGCGTGTCTTGATCTCCCGGCAACGGCGCCAGAAATTTGCTTCTGGCGCAAAGTTGATGGGAGTTAGAGATCCTGTGGTGTAGCTTTCTTCGGTTCCGGCAACGGCGCCGAAATTTGCTTGATGCGTGTGGTTGGCACGTCCGTTGGGAACCCCAAGAGGAAGGTGTGATGCGCACAGCGGCAAGTTTCCCTCAGGAAGAAACCAAGGTTTAATCGGACCAGTAGGAGTCAAGAAGCGCGTTGAAGGTTGATGGCGGCGAGATGTAGTGCGGCGCAACACCAGGGATTCCGCGCCAACGTGGAACCTGCACAACACAACCAAAGTACTTGCCCCAACGAAACGCTGAGGTTGTCAATCTCACCGGCTTGCTGTAACAAAGAGTTAACCGTATTGTGTGGAAGATGATTGTTTGGTGCAGTGAGAACAAGTATTGCAGTAGATTGTATTTCAGTAAAGAGAATTGGACCGGGTCCACAGTTCACTAGAGGTGTCTCTCCCATAAGACGAACAGCATGTTGGGTGAACAAATTACAATTGGGCAATTGACAAATAAAGAGGGCATGACCATGCACATACATATCATGATGAGTATAGTGAGATTTAATTGGGCATTACGACAAAGTACATAGACCGCCATCCAATTGCATCTATGCCTAAAAAGTCCACCTTCAGGTTATCATCCGAACCCCCTCCAGTATTAAGTTGCAAAGCAAAGACAATTGCATTAAGTATGGTGCGTAATGTAATCAACAACTACATCCTTAGACATAGCATCAATGTTTTATCCCTAGTGGCAACAGCACAACACAACCTTAGAACTTTCTGTCACTGTCCCAGGTGTCAATGCTGGCATGAACCCACTATCGAGCATAAGTACTCCCTCTTGGAGTTACAAGCATCTACTTGGCCAGAGCATCTACTAGTAACGGAAAGCATGCAAGATCATAAACAACACGTAGATATAACTTTGATAATCAACATAACAAGTATTCTCTATTCATCGGATCCCAACAAACGCAACATATAGAATTACGATAGATGATCTTGATCATGTTAGGCAGCTCACAAGATCCGACAATGATAGCACAATGGGGAGAAGACAACCATCTAGCTACCGCTATGGACCCATAGTCCAGGTAGACTAACACACATCACACCGGAGGGCGACCATGGCGGTGTAGAGTCCTCCGGGAGATGATTCCCTCTCCGGCAGGGTGCCGGAGGCGATCTCTCTGGATCCCCCGAGATGGGATCGGTGTTGGCGGCGTCTCTGGAAGGTTTTCCGTATCGTGGCTCTCGGACGGGGGTTTCGTCACGGAGGCTTTAAGTAAGCGGAAGGGCAAGTCGAGGCGGCTCGGGGGCCCAAACCATGGCCGGCGTGTGGGTGGGGCCGCGCCGCCCTAGGGTTTGGCCACCCTGTGGCCCTCTTCGCGTCTTCGGACTTGGAAGCTTCGTGGAAAAATAGGCCCCTGGGCTTTGATTTCGTCCGATTCCGAGAATATTTCCTTACTAGGATTTCTGAAACCAAAAACAGCAGAAAACAGGAACTGGCACTTCGGCATCTTGTTAATAGGTTAGTTCCAGAAAATGCACGAATATGACATAAAGTGTGCATAAAACATGTAGATAACATCAATAATGTGGCATGGAACATAAGAAATTATCGATACGTCGGAGACGTATCAAGACACCACCTCTAGTTGTTACTTCATAAGCATGTTTCTCTTTAGAATTATTATTTAGCAAGTCATTTTGCACTTTAGTGAGTTGATCAATTTGAGTTTGAATCATTTGAAAATGTTTAACAAGCATCTTAACATCATTGGAGGTTCTCTCCACAATATCATGCAAATTGCTAATAGCTTGAGAATTTTCCATTAGATGATTCTCTACTCTCATATTAAAATTTTCTTGCTTAACAATATAATTATCAAACTCATCTAAGCATTGAGCAGGAGGTTTTGAATACGGAATATCTTCCCTAGTAAAGCGTTGAAGGGAGTTTACCTCAATCATGGATGAAGGGGGAATTATCTCACATATATCCTCTATGGGAGGTAGATTCTTCACATCTTCGGATTTAATACCTTTCTCCTTGAGAGACTTCTTAGCTTCCCTCATATCTTCATCATTCAATTCAATTAAACCCCTCTTCTTCAATATTGGCGTTGGAGTTGGTTCAGGTGTATTCCAATCATCATGATTCCGGCTTATTCTAGCCAATAATTCTTCAGCTTCGTCTGGAGTTCTTTTCCTGAAAACACAACCAACACAACTATCCAAATATGCTCTAGATTCAATGGTTAGTCCACTATAAAATATATCAAGTAGATCATTCTTTTCTAAATCATGTCCAGGTCGAGCTCTGATAAGAGAACAAAATCTTGCCCATGCCGCAGGCAATTTCTCTTCATCTCCCTGGTCAAACCTATAAATTCTCTGTAAAGCAGCATGTTGAGCACTAGCAGGAAAGTATTTTCGAAAGAAAACATCACGCAAATTAGCCGGACTTTTAATAGAACCCGGAGACAAATTATTGTACCAAGTTTTAGCATCATCCTTTAATGAGAAAGGAAATTTTTTAATGACAAAGTAAGTACGCATCTTGTCATCATCAGAAAACAAGCTACTCATAGAAGAAAGTTCATTCATGTGTTCTACAGCACTTTCTTTTTCAGTACCACAAAAGGGTGCTTTCTCTACAATAGCTATATGAGATAGATCAAGAGAAAAATCATAATCTTTATCCTTAATGCATATAGGAGATGTGGCAAATTCAGGATCAGGAGATAGCTTATGTCTAACAGTATATTGTGTAAGAAACTTTTTAATGTTTCTTGCATCAGCAGTAGCATTGCATCTATTAATAAGATCATCATTAAGCTCTACATAATCTTCATCAGGATCATCACTAGAATAATCAAGTTCAGGTGAATTAACAGGTGTAGTGGCATTTTCATTAGGAGTTTCAGCATTTTCAATTTGTCTAGACCTAGCAATTGTAGCATCTAGAAAGGATCCCAACGAACCACTATCATCAAGCACAGTAGAAACATTATCAATATTATGAGAGTTTTCAGATTCAGCAGAAGTACCAGCAAATGAAGCTTGTGGCGGTGAAACAAGTTGACTTATCACGATGGTGAATCAAGAGTAGCAGAGGTACTCAGAGTTGTACCTTTTCTTGTAGTGGATGGTAATATGGCGACTTTAGAATCGCGAGCTTTACCCATGATGGAGAATTTGCAGCGAACAATATCAATCCAAGTGAACTTCCAAATAAAGCTATGCTCCCCGGCAATGGCGCCAGAAAACAGTCTTGATGACCCACAAGTATAGGGGATCGCAGTACTTCAGGGTAGTATAACCCAATTTATTGATCTACACAAGGGGAGACAAAGAACACTTGGAAGCCTTAACAGCCGGAGTTGTCAATTCAGCTGCACCTGGAAACAGACTTGCTCCCAAGAGTTTATCAAGAGTCAGCTTTATAGCAAAGTAGCAGAGTGAAATAACAAGCAGAGTAACAGAGACAGCAGTAGTGATTATAGTAAACAAGCAGGATTAAATATACTGTAGGCACGGGGACGGATACCGGGCGTTGCATGGATGAGAGAAACTCATGTAACAATCATAGCAGGGCATTTGCAGATAATAATAAAACGATGTCCAAGTACAAAGCAATCAATAGGCATGTGTTCCAATTATAGTCGTACGTGCTCGCAATGAGAAACTTGCACAACATCTTTTGTCCTACCAGCTGGTGGCAGCCGGGCCTCAAGGGAATCTACTGGATATTAAGGTACTCCTTTTAATAGAGCACCGGAGCAGCAAAGCATTAACACTCCGTGAACACATGTGATCCTCACATCACTACCATCCCTCCGGTTGTCCCGATTTCTGTCACTTCGGGGCCATTGGTTCCGGACAGCGACATGTGTATACAACTTGCAGGTAAGATCATAAAACAATGAATATCATGATGAAACAATAACATGTTCAGATCTGAGATCATGGCACTGGCCCTAGTGACAAGCATTAAGCATAACAAGTTGCAACAATATCATCAAAGTACCAATTACGGACACTAGGCACTATGCCCTAACAATCTTATGCTATTACATGACCAATCTCATCCAATCCCTACCATCCCCTTCGGCCTACAGCGGGGGAATTACTCACACATGGATGGGGGAAGCATGGCTGGTTGATGGAGAGGCGTTGGCGGTGATGATGGCGATGATCTCCTCCAATTCCCCGTCCCGGCGGAGTGCCGGAACGGAGACTTCTGGCTCCCGAGACGGAGTTTCGCGATGCCGGCGTTCGGAGGCTGGCGACTTCGACTTCCCCCGTGCGTTTAGGTCGAAGGCAATATATAGTCCGAAGGAGGGCGTCGGAGGTCGGCCGGGGCCACACCACGTACGCGCGGGCCCCCCGGGGCGCGCTTATGTGGGGCCCTCGGGCCTCCACCGACTTGTCCTTGTGGCTCCGTATTCTGGGAAAATAGGGCCTTCGCATAAATTCCGAGGATTTTCCCGAAAGTTGGATTTCTGCACAAAACGAGACACCAGAGGTTCTGCTGAAAACAGCGTTAGTCCGTGTTAGTTGCATCCAAAATACACAAATTAGAGGCAAAACAATAGCAAAAGTGTTCGGGAAAGTAGATACGTTTTGGACGTATCAACTCAGTCAGTCCATGGCTTGGGCAATTTTTAACCAAAGATTTCATTCTTTCCCATGCTTGGGCAACATGCTCATTATCCAATTGTTTAAAATTCATTATGCTACTTCTCAAAGATATAATTTTAGCAGGGGGATAATATCTACCAATGAAAGCATCCTTACATTTAGTCCATGAATCAATACTATTCTTAGGCAGAGATAGCAACCAATCTTTAGCTCTTCCTCTTAATGAGAAAGGAAACAATTTTAATTTTATAATGTCACCATCTACATCCTTATACTTTTGCATTTCACATAGTTCAACAAAATTATTAAGATGGGCAGCAGCATCATCAGAACTAACACCAGAAAATTGCTCTCTCATAACAAGATTCAAGAAAGCAGGTTTAATTTCAAAGAATTCTGCTGTAGTAGCAGGTGGAGCAATAGGTGTGCATAAGAAATCATTATTATTTGTGTTTGTCAAGTCACACAACTTAGTATTTTCAGGAGTACCCATTTTAGCAACAGTAAATAAAGCAAACTAGATAAAGTAAATGCAAGTAACTATTTTTTTGTGTTTTTAATATGGAGATTGCAAACAAGATAGTAAATAAAGTAAAGCTAGAAACTATTTTTTTGTATTTTGATATAGTGCAGCAAACAAAGTAGTAAATAAAAGTAAAGCAAGACAAAACAAAGTAAAGAGATTGGAAGTGGAGACTCCCCTTGCAGCGTGTCTTGATCTCCCCGGCAACGGCGGCAGAAAAGAGCTTGATACGCGTACATCACGCGTCCGTTGGGAACCCCAAGAGGAAGGTGTGATGCGTACAAATGGAAGTTTTCCCTCGTAAGAAACCAAGGTTTATCGAACCAGGAGGAGCCCAGAAGCACGTTGAAGGTTGATGGCGGGCGAGTGTAGTGCGGCGCAACACCAGGGATTCCGACGCCAACGTGGAACTGCATAACACAACTAAGATACTTTGCCCCAACGTGACAAAGAGGTTGTCAATCTCACCGGCTTGCGTAACAAAGGATTAGATGTATAGTGTGGATGATGATGTTTGCAGAGAGAACAAGTATTGCAGATTGTATTCGATGTAAAAGAATGGACCGGGGTCCACAGTTCACTAGTGGTGTCTCTCCGTAAGATAAATAGCATGTTGGGTGAACAAATTACAGGTGGGCAATTGACAAATAAAGAGGGCATGACCATGCACATACATGTTATGATGAGTAGTGTGAAATTCAATTGGGCATTACGACAAAGTACATAGACCGCCATCCAAACATGCATCTATGCCTAAAAAGTCTACCTTCAGTTATCATCCGAACCCCTCCGTATTAAGTTGCAAACAATAGACAATTGCATTAAGTATGGTGAATAATGTAATCAACAAATACATCCTTAGACATAGCATTGATGTTTTATCCTAGTGGCAACAGACATCCACAACCTTAGAACTTTCCTCACTGTCTCAGATTTAATGGAGGTATGAACCCACTATCGAGCATAAATACTCCTCTTGAGTTACAAGTAACGACTTGGCCAGAGTCTACTACCAACAAAGAGCATGCAAGATCATAAACAACACATAGATGATAGATTGATAATCAACATAACATAGCATTCATTATTCATCGGATCCCAACAAACGCAACATGTAGCATTACAAATAGATGATCTTGATCATGTTAGGCAGCTCACAAGATCCAACAATGATAGCACAATTAGGAGAAGACGACCATCTAGCTATTGCAGGACCCATAGTCCAGTGGGTGAACTACTCACACATCACCCAGGCGACCATGGCGGTGAAGAGTCCTCCGGAGATGATTCCCCTCTCCGCAGGGTGCCGGAGGCGATCTCCTGAATCTCCCGAGATGGGATTGGCGGCGGCGGCGTCTCTCCGGAAGGTTTTCCGTATCGTGGCTCTCGGACAGGGGTATTCGCGACGAAGACTTTGCAGGCGTAAGGGCGAGTCGGAGGGCCGACGGGGCCCCACACGCCAGGGCCGCACGGCCTCCCCTTGGACCGCGCCGCCCTACCGTGGCGGCGTCTGTCGCCCCACTCGTTTCCCTTGCACTGAAGTCAGGAAAAATAAGCCCCCGGGCGTTGATTTCATCCAATTCCGAGAATATTTCTTACTAGGATTTCTGAAACCAAAAACAACAGAAAACAGCAACTGGCTCTTCGGCATCTTGTTAATAGGTTAGTGCCGGAAATGCATAAATATGACATAAAGTATGTATAAACATGTAGGTATTGTCACAAAAGCATGGAACATAAGAAATTATCGACACGTTGGAGACGTATAGCGCGTAACACACGTCCGATGGGAACCCCAAGAGGAAGGTGTGATGCACATCGGCAAGTTTTCCCTCAGGAAGAAACCAAGGTTTATCGAACCAGAGGAGCCAAGCACGTTGAAGGTTGATGGCGAAGAGATGTAGTGCGGCGCAACACCAGGGATTCCTGCGCCAACGTGGAACCTGCACAACACAACAAAGTACTTTGCCCCAACGAAACAAAGGAGGTTGTCAATCTCACTCGCTTGCTGTAACAAAGGATTAGATGTATAGTGTGGATGATGATTGTTTGCAGAGAACAAGAGAACAAGTATTGCACAGATTGTATTTGATGTAAAGAATGGACCGGGGTCCACAGTTCACTAGTGGTGTCTCTCCCATAAGATAAATAGCATGTTGGGTGAACAAATTACAGTTTGGCAATTGACAAATAGAGAGGGCATGACCATGCACATACATGATATGATGAGTATTGTGAGATTTAATTGGGCATTACGACAAAGTACATAGACCGCTATCCAACATGCATCTATGCCTAAAAAGTCCACCTTCAGGTTATCATCCGAACCCCTTCCAACATTAAGTTGCAAACAACAGACAATTGCATTAAGTATGGTGCGTAATGTAATCAATAACTACATCCCTGACATAGCATCAATGTTTTATCCCTAGTGGCACAAGACATCCATAACCTTAGGGTTCTCATTACCCTGCATTCACGGAGACATGAACCCACTATCGAGCATAAATACTCCCTCTTGGAGTTACTAGCAAAAACTTGGCCAGAGCCTCTACTAATAACGGAGAGCATGCAAGATCATAAACTACATAGGTAATAGATTGATAATCAACATAACATAGTATTCTCTATCCATCGGATCCCAACAAACACAACATATAGCATTACAGATAGATGATCTTGATCATGTTAGGCAGCTCACAAGATCTGACAATGAAGCATAATGAGGAGAAGACAACCATCTAGCTACTGCTATGGACCCATAGTCCAGGAGTGAACTACTCACTCATCACTCCGGAGGCGACCATGGCGGTGTAGAGTCCTCCGGGAGATGAATCCCTCTCCTCCGTGGGTGCCGAGGCGATCTCCTGAATCCCCCAAGATGGGATTGCGGTGGCGGCGTCTCTGGAAGGTTTTCCGTATCGTGGCTTTGGTACGGGTTTCGCGACGGCTATTTAGGCGGAAGGGCAGTCGGGGGCCACACGAGGGGCCCACGCTGCAGCCGCGCGCCAGGGCTTGGGCCGCGCCGCTTCGTGTCCGCCACCTCGTGGCCCCACTCCGTCTCCCTCTTCGGTCTTCTGGAAGCTTCGTGGAAAATAGGCCCCCGGGCGTTGATTTCGTCCAATTCCGAGAAAATTTCCTTACTACGATTTCTGAAACCAAAAAGCAGAAAACAAAAATCTGCCTTCTGTATCTCGTTAATAGGTTAGTGCCGGAAAATGTAAATATGACATAAAGTATGCATAAAACATGTAGATATCATCAATAATGTGGCATGGAACATAAGAAATTATCGATACGTCTGAGACGTATCAGCATCCCCAAGCTTCGCTCGTCCCGAGCAGGTAAACGATAACAAAGATAATTTCTGGAGTGACATGCCATCATAACCTTGATCATACTATTGTAAGCATATGTAATGAATGCAGCGATCAAAACAATGTAAATGACATGAGTAAACAAATGAATCATATAGCAAAGACTTTTCATGAATAGTACTTCAAGACAAGCATCAATAAGTCTTGCATAAGAGTTAACTCATAAAGCAATAATTCATAGTAGAGGCATTGAAGCAACACAAAGGAAGATTAAGTTTCAGCGGTTGCTTTCAACTTGTAACATGTATATCTCATGGATATTGTCAACATAGAGTAATATAACAAGTGCAATATGCAAGTATGTAGGGATCAATGCACGTTACACAAGTGTTTGCTTCTTGAGGTGGAGAGAGATAGGTGAACTGACTCAACATAAAAGTAAAAGAAAGGTCATTCGCAGAGGAAAGCATCGATTGCTATATTTGTGCTAGAGCTTTGATTTTGAAAACAAGAAACAATTTTGTCAACGGTAGTAATAGAGCATATGTGTTATGTAAATTATATCTTACAAGTTGCAAGCCTCATGCATAGTATACTAATAGTGCCCGCACCTTGTCCTAATTAGCTCGGTTACCTGGATTATCATCGCAATGCACATGTTTTAACCAAGTGTCACAAAGGGGTACCTCTATGCCGCCTGTACAAAGGTCTAAGGAGAAAGCTCGCATTGGATTTCTCGCTATTGATTATTCTCAACTTAGACATCCATACCGGGACAACATAGACAACAGATAATGGACTCCTCTTATATGCATAAGCATGTAGCAACAATTAATTTTCTCATATGAGATTGAGGATATTTGTCCAAAACTGAAACTTCCACCATGGATCATGGCTTTAGTTAGCGGCCCAATGTTCTTCTCTAACATTATGCAATGCTCTAACCATTTTAGTCTCCCTTACTTCAGACAAGACGAACATGCATAGCAACTCACATGATATTCAACAAAGAGTAGTTGATGGCGTCCCCAGAAATGGTTATCGCACAACAAGCAACTTAATAAGAGATAAAGTGCATAATTACATATTCAATACCACAATAGTTTTTAGGCTATTTGTCCCATGAGCTATATATTGCAAAGGTAGAGGATAGAAATTTTAAAGGTAGCACTCAAGCAATTTACTTTGGAATGGCGGAGAAATACCATGTAGTAGGTAGGTATGGTGGACACAAATGGCATAGTGGTTGGCTCAAGGATTTGGATGCATGAGAAGTATTCCTCTCGATACAAGGCTTAGGCTAGCAAGGTTATTTGAAACAAACACAAGGATGAACCGGTGCAGCAAAACTCACATAAAAGACATATTGTAAACATTATAAGACTCTACACCGTCTTCCTTGTTGTTCAAACTCAATACTAGAAATTATCTAGACCTTAGAGAGACCAATTATGCAAACCAAATTTTAGCATGCTCTATGTATTTCTTCATTAATGGTGCAAAGTATATGATGCAAGAGCTTAAACATGAGCACAACAATTGCCAAGTATCACATTATCCAAGACATTATAGCAATTACTACATGTATCATTTTCCAATTCCAACCATATAACAATTTAACGAAGAAGAAACTTTCGCCATGAATACTATGAGTAAAGCCTAAGGACATACTTGTCCATATGCAACAGCGGAGCGTGTCTCTCTCCCACACAATGAATGCTAGGATCCATTTTATTCAAACAAAAAAAAAAAAAAAAACAAACCGACGCTCCAAGCAAAGTGCATAAGATGTGATGGAATAAAAATATAGTTTCAGGGGAGGAAACTGATAATGTTGTCGATGAAGAAGGGGATGCTTGGGCATCCCCAAGCTTAGACGCTTGAGTCTTCTTGATATATGGCAGGGATGAACCACGGGGCATCCCCAAGCTTAGAGCTTCACTCTCCTTGATCATGTTGTATCATCTCCTCTCTTGATCCTTGAAAACTTCCTCCACACCAAACTCAAAACAACTCATTAGAGGGTTAGTGCACAATCAAAATTTACATGTTCAGAGGTGACATAATCATTCTTAATACTTCTGGACATTGCACAAAGCTACTGAGAGTCAATGGAATCGAAAAATCCATCAAGCATGTAAAACAGTAATGCAATAAAAGGCAGAATCTGTCAAAACAGAACAGTTCATAAAGACGAATTTTATTGAGGCACCAGACTTGCTCAAATGAAAATGCTCAAATTGAATGAAAGTTGCGTACATATCTGAGGATTACTCACGTAAATTGGCATAATTTTCTGAGTTACCTACAGAGAATTAGGCTCAGATTCGTGACAGCAAAGAAATCTGTTTCTGCGCAGTAATCCAAATCTAGTATGAACCTTACTATCAACGACTTTACTTGGCACAACAATGCACAAAAATAAGATAAGGAGAGGTTTCTACAGTAGTAACAACTTCCAAGACTCAAATATAAAATAAAAGTACTGTAGTAAAAAACATGGGTTGTCTCCCATAAGCGCTTTTTTCTTCAGCTAGGCGCAGAAAGTGTGTATCAAGTATTGTCAAGAGACGAAGTGTCAACATCATAATTTGTTCTAATAATAGAATCAAAAGGTAACTTCATTCTCTTTCTAGGGAAGTGTTCCATACCTTTCTTGAGAAGAAATTGATATTTAATATTACCTTCCTTCATGTCAATGATAGCACCAACAGTTCGAAGAAAAGGTCTTCCCTATATAATGGGACAAGATGCATTACATTCAATATCCAAGACAACAAAATCAACGGGGACAAGGTTATTGTTAATGGTAATGCGAACATTATCAACTCTCCCCAAAGGTTTCTTTGTAGAATGATCAGCAAGATTAACATCCAAATAACATTTTTCAATGGTGGCAAGTCAAGCATATTATAGATTTTCTTAGGCATAACGGAAATACTTGCACCAAGATCACATAAAGCATTACAATCAAAGTCATTGACCTTCATCTTAATGATGGGCTCCCAACCATCCTCTAGCTTCCTAGGAATAGAAGCTTCGCGTTCTAGTTTCTCTTCTCTAGCTTTTATGAGAGCATTTGTAATATGTTTCGTGAAAGCCAAGTTTATAGCACTAGCATTAGGACTTTAGCAAGTTTTTGTAAGAACTTTATAACTTCAGAGATTGCAATCATCAAAATCCAAACCATTATAATCTAAAGCAATGGGATCATCATCCCCAATGTTGGAAAAAATTTCAGCAGTTTATCACAGGCAGCTTTAGCAATTTCAGGCAGTTTTTCGCGCTTAGCATCGAAGTGGAAACATTGCCAACACCAATTCTTTTACCATTATTAGTAGGAGGTGCAGCAACATGTGTAGTATTAGTATTGCTAGTGGTGGTAATAGTCCAGACTTTAGCTATATTATCTTCTTTTTCATTTTCTTCTTTTTCCCACCTAGCACGCAATTCGGCCATCAATCTTATATTCTCATTAATTCTAACTTGGATGGCATTTGCTGTAGTAACAATTTTATTATTATGATTCTCATGAGGCATAACTTTCGATTTCAAAAGATCAACATCAGCAGCAAGACTATCGACTTTAGAAGCAAGTATATCAATTTTCCCAAGCTTTTCTTCAACAGATTTGTTAAAAGCAGTTTGTGTACTAATAAATTCTTTAAGCATGGCTTCAAGTCCAGGGGGTGAATTACTATTATTGTTGTAAGAATTCCCATAAGAATTACCATAGCCGTTGCCATTATTATAAGGATATGGCCTATAGTTGTTACTAGAATTGTTCCGATAAGCATTGTTGTTGAAATTATTATTTTTAATGTAGTTTACATCAACATGTTCTTCTTGAGCAACCAATGAAGCTAACGGAACATTATTAGGATCAATATTTGTCCTATCATTCACAAGCATAGACATAATAGCATCAATCTTATCATTCAAGGAAGAGGTTTCTTCGACATAATTTACCTTCTTACCTTGTGGAGCTCTTTCCGTGTGCCATTCAGAGTAATTAATCATCATATTATCAAGAAGCTTTGTTGCTTCACCAAGAGTGATGGACACAAAGGTACCTCCAGCAGCTGAATCCAATAGGTTCCGCGAAGAAAAATTCAGTCCTGATAAAAGGTTTGGATGATCATCCAAGTAGTCGGTCCATGGGTTGGGCAATTTTTAACCAAAGATTTCATTCTTTCCCATGCTTGTGCAACATGCTCAGTATCCAATTGTTTAAAATTCATTATGCTACTCCTCAAAGATATAATTTTAGCAGGGATAATATCTACCAATAAAAGCATCCTTGCATTTAGTCCATGAATCAATACTATTCTTAGGCAGAGATAGCAACCAATCTTTAGCTCTTCCTCTTAATGAGAAAGGAAACAATTTTAATTTTATAATGTCACCATCTACATCTTTATACTTTTGCATTTCACATAGTTCAACAAAATTATTGAGATGGGCAGCAGCATCATCAGAACTAACACCAGAAAATTGCTCTCGCATAACAAGATTTAGTAAAGCAGGTTTAATTTCAAAGAATTCTGCAGTAGTAGGTGGAGCAATAGGTGTGCATAAGAAATCATTATTATTTGTGGTTGTGAAGTCACACAACTTAGTATTTTCAGGAGTACCCATTTTAGAAACAGTAAATAAAGCAAACTAGATAAAGTAAATGCAAGTAACTAATTTTTTTGTGTTTTTGATATAGAGTGCAAGACAGTAAATAAAGTAAAACTAGCAACTAATTTTTTTGTGTTTTGATGTAGTGCAGCAAACAAAGTAGTAAATAAAGTAAAGCAAGACAAAAACAAAGTAAAGAGATTGGGATGTGGAGACTCCTGTGCTGTCTTGATTTCCCCGGAACTACGCCAGAAAACTGCTTGATACGTCGACAAGACGCGCCCGTTGGGAACCCCAAGAGGAAGGTGTGATGCGTACACAAGTTTTCCCTCAATAAGAAACCAAGGTTTATCGAACCAGTAGGAGCCAAGAAGCACATTGAAGGTTGATGGCGGCGAGATGTAGTGCGGCAACACCAGGATTCCGGCGCCAACGTGGAACCTGCACAACACACCAAAGTACTTTGCCCCAACGAAACAGTGAGGTTGTCAATCTCACCGCTTGCTGTAACAAAGGATTAGATGTATAGTGTGGATGATGATTGTTTGCAGAGAACAGTGATGAACAAGTATAGGGGATCGCAACAGTCTTCGAGGGAAGTAAAACCCAAATTTATTGATTCGACACAAGGGAGGTAAAGAATACTTATAAGCCTTAACAACTGAGTTGTCAATTCAGCTGCACTGAAAAGCACTAGTAACAGGGGTGATGTGAAAGCAGCAGTAATATGAGAGCAATAGTAACAATAACACAGCAGCAGTAATAACACAGAGGCGATGGCACCAGAAAATAGTTGATACTACTTCCAATGACATATAGAACGAGTATATAATGATGAGAGATGGACCGGGGTTCCCAGCTATCTACACTAGTGGTAACTCTCCAATAAGTGACAAGTGTTGGGTGAACAAATTACAGTTGGGCAATTGATAGGAATCAAAGCATTAAGACAGAACATCCAGATTATTAATTATGTAGGCATGTTTTCCAATATAGTTGTACGTGCTCGCAATGAGAAACTTGCACAACATCTTTTGTCCTACCAGCCGGTGGCAGCCGGGCCTCTAGGGAAACTACTGGATATTAAGGTACTCCTTTTAATAGAGTACCGGAGCAAAGCATTAACACTCCGTGAAAACATGTGATCCTCACATCACTACCATCCCCTCCGGTTGTCCCGATTTCTGTCTCGGGGCCATTGGTTCCGGACAGTGACATGTGCATACAACTTGTAGATACAATCTAAGCAACAATATAGAGCTTAAATCTAAGATCATGCCACTCGGGCCCTAGTGACAAGCATTAAGCATAACAAGATTGCAGCAACAATAACTTCACAAACTTTATAGATAGACTAATCATAATGTATCATCCATCGGATCCCAACAAACACAACACCGATTACATCAGATGAATCTCAATCATGTAAGGCAGCTCATGAGATCATTGTATTGAAGTACATGGAGGAGAGAATACCAACTAGCTACTGCTAGAACCCGTAGTCCATGGGGGAACTACTCACTGAGCATGATGGAGGCGGTGGCGTCGATAGAGATGGCTTCCGGCACTTCCCGTCCGGCAGTGCCGGAACAGAGACTTCCGTCCCCGAATTGGAGTTTCGCGGATGCGGCGGCGCCGGAGTCTTTCTCGAGTTTCGTCAATTGGTACGGTGTTTTTAGGTCGAAAGGGATTTTATAGGCGAAGAGGCGGCGCAGGGCACTGGGGCGCCTCACTCCAGGCCGGCGCGCCAGGGTCTGCCCGCGCCGCCTTGTGGTGTGGTGGCCCCCGGCCCTCTCCGACTCTTCTTCGGTGTTCGAGCCTTCCGGGAAAAATAGGAGGTTTGGCGTTGATTTCGTCCAATTCCGAGAATATTGCCCGAACAGCCTTTCTGGAACCAAAAACAGCAGAAAACAAGAACTGGCACTGTGGCATCTCGTTAATAGGTTAGTTCCGGAAAATGCATGAAATCATCATAAAGTGCAAGCAAAACATGTAAGTATTGTCATAAAACAAGCATGGAACATCGAAATTATGGATACGTGGGACGATCAGCCTGCTTAGTTGCTCGTCCCGAGCAGGTAAACGATAAAAAGAATAATTTCTGTAGTGACATGCTACTTACATAACCTTGATCATACTATTACAAAGCATATGAAATGAATGAAGTGACTCAAGGCAATGATCTATAGTTGCTAACAAGTAGATAACATATAGCAAAACTTTTCATGAATAGTAATTTCAAGACAAGCATCAAAAGTCTTGCACAAGAGTTAACTCATAAAGCAATAAGTTCATAGTAAAGGCATCGAAGCAACACAAAGGAAGATTGAAGTTTCAGCGGTTGCTTTCAACTTTCAACATGCATATCTCATGGATATTGTCAACACAAAGTAATATGATGAATGCAAATATGCAAGTATGTAAGAATCAATGCACAGTTAACACAAGTGTTTGCTTCTAAGATGGAAGGAAGTAGGTAACTGACTCAACATAAAAGTAAAAGAATGGCCCTTCTACGAGGGAAGCATTGATTGCTATATTTGTGCTAGAGCTTTGGTTTTGAAAACATAAAGAGAGCATAAAAGTAAAATTTTGAGAGGTGTTTGTTGTTGTCAACGAATGGTAGTGGGCACTCTAACCCCCTTGCCAGACAAACCTTCAAAGAGCGGCTCCCATTTTATTTTTATTTTTGTGTGGCACTCCTTCCAACCTTTCTTTCACAAACCATGGCTAACCGAATCCTCGGGTGCCCGCCAACAATCTCATACCATGAAGGAGTGCCTTTTTATTTTAGTTTTATTATGATGACACTCCTCCCCACCTTTGCTTACACAAGCCATGGCTAACCGAATCCTTCGGGTGCCGTCCAACAATCACATACCATGGAGGAGTGTCTATTTTTGTTAATTAATTTGGGACTGGGAATCCCATTGCCAGCTCTTTTTGCAAAATTATTGGATAAGCGGATGAAGCCACTAGTCCATTGGTGAAAGTTGCCCAACAAGATTGAAAGATAAACACCACATACTTCCTCATGATCTATAAAACATTGACACAAATTGAGAAGCATTTTGAATTGTTTAAAGGTAGCACTCAAGCAATTTACTTTGGAATGGCAGGAAATACCACATAGTAGGTAGGTATGGTGGACACAATTGGCATAGTGGTTGGCTCAAGGATTTTGGATGCATGAGAAGTAATCCCTCTCGATACAAGGCTTAGGCTAGCAAGGTTGTTTGAAGCAAACACAAGTATGAACCGGTACAGAAAAACTTACATAAGAACATATTGCAAGCATTATAATACTCTACACTGTCTTCCTTGTTGCTCAAACACTTTTACCAGAAAATATCTAGACCTTAAGAGAGATCAATTATGCAAACCAATTTTAACAAGCTCTACGGTAGTTCTCCACTAATAGGTTTAAACTACATGAAAAAAACTTAATCATGATCTACTTGAGAGCTCAAAACAATTGCCAAGTGTCAAATTATTCAAGACATATGAGGCATTTTCTGTTTCCAACCAAAAACAATAAGTATTGTAGCTTCCAACTTTTATCATTGAACATTAAAAGTAAAACGAAGAACAAGTGTTCATATGAAAAAGCGAAGCGTGTCTCTCTCCCAATCAAGGATTGCTAGGATCCGATCTTATTCAAACAAAAACGAAAATAAAAACACACAGACGCTCCAAGTAAAGCACATATGGTGTGACCAAATAAAAATATAGTTTCAGGGGAGGAACCTGATAAGTTGATGAAGAAGGGGATGCCTTGGGCATCCCCAAGCTTAGACGCTTGAGTCTTCTTGAAATATGCAGGGATGAACCATGGGGGCATCCCCAAGCTTAGACTTTTCACTCCTCTTGATCATATATCATCCTCCTCTCTTGACCCTTGAAAACTTCCTTCACAACAAACTTCTCATAAACTTCATTAGAGGGGTTAGTACTCAAAAAAATTGAATCCACCTTGGTCCTGTAGTGGCACATTGCAAGAACTCAATAAAACATTAGCTACAGCTCTCTATGTCTAGAAAAGCTCGCTTAAAGTCCACAAGAGACAATGCAAAAAACAGAGACAGAATCTGCCAAAACAGAACAGCCAGTAAAGACGAATTTTAATAAAATACTTCCGTTGCTCAAATCAGAAAACTCAAAACTAATGAAAGTTGCGTACATATCTGAGGAACACGCACGTAAATTGGCATATTTTCTGATTTTCCTACAGAGAAAACAGCCCAGATTCGTGACAGATAGAAATCTGTTTCTGCGCAGAAATCCAAATCTAGTATCAACCTTCGATTAGAGGCTTCACTTGGCACAACAAAACACAAAACTAAGATAAAAGGAGGTTGCTACAGTAGTAAACAACTTCCAAGACACAAATATAAAACAAAGTACTGTAGCAAAATAACACATGGGTTATCTCCCAAGAAGTTCTTTCTTTATAGCCATTAAGATGGGCTCAGCAGTTTTAATGATGCACTCGCAAGAAATAGTATTTGAAGCAAAAGAGGGCATCAAGAGGCAAATTCAGAACACATTTAAGCCTAACATGCTTCCTATGCAAAGGAATCTTGTACACAAATAAATTCATGAAGAACAAAGTGACAAGCATAAGAAGATAGAACAAGTGTAACTTCAACAATTTCAGCATATAGAGAGGTGTATTAGTACCATGAAAATTTCTACTACCATATTTTCCTCTCTCATAATAATTTTCAGTAGCTTCATGAATAAACTCAACAATATAACTATCACATGCAGCATACTTTTCATGATTTCCAAACACATAATTTTTATCAAGTTCAAGAATAGTGGAATTAAAACTTTCAAACTTACTTTTATTAATAATATAACAAGGTAGTTGATCAATCTCAAGAGATATGGGACTCATAGAATAAGTCAAGAACTCTCCAATCCCATTTTCATTAGTAGTACAATTAATAGTATCAAGTAACATAGGACCATCATCTAGAGCTTTATCATAAACATTTGCCAAGCAAAATTCTTTAGTACCATGCATTTCGACATCAGGCACAAACAAAGCATTATCATAAGATTTATCAAAGTAGCATGGATTATCATATATAACAGTAGCATAATTATTCTCACAAGTTTTACTTATAGGAAATATTTCAAGAGAATCCACAGGAACATAACATTCAACCTCTTTCGGTAAGCATGGAGGACAATCAAATAGTGTAAGAGATAAAGAGTTACTCTCATTAGAAGGTTGGCATGGGTAGCTAATCCATTCTTCCCCCTTTTGTTCGTCGCTCTCCTCTTCTTTTTCATCCAATGAGCTTTCAGGTTCATCAATTTCCTCCTCTTTTTCATCCAATGAGCTTTCAGGTTCATCAATTTCTTCTTCCACCGGTTCCTGCAAATTGTGAGTGCATTCTTGTGCATTAATGTGTCTCTCTTTATAATCAAGGATATAAGGATTCCTACTGTAGCATTCTATGCAAGAATTAAGGATAGTAGAGACATAATCTTTAAGGTCCTTACAAATAGCACAAGTTTCATAATTCTCAACCATGAAGGATTCTATCTCGGAGGCTCCCATAAATAAGACAAATTGTTCTACCTCTTCGAACCCATAATGAATATAGCAATTCCGGTTATAGTTCTTAATTAAAAATTCCTCACTAAAGCCACATTGAAATTTAAGATGTTTAGTATCCTGTTGAGAGCAACAGTTTATATCATGGCGTCTAAGCAAGATTCTAGCCATTGTATTCAATTTTTCTATCATAGCACTCATTATTTTACCAGTTCTTGATTCTCTATAATTATTATAACATTCTATGAGCTCCAAGTAGGTTGTTGGTTCTCCCATAACAGCAGTTTTTAATTTTTAGATTTTTCAAATTTTTATGGATTTTTGGGTATATGAGGAAAATAAAACAAGACAAAAATAAACTAAGCAAAAGTAAACTACGCAAACTAATACTAGACAGAAATAAACTAAGCACAAATAAACTAGACAAAAGTAAACTAAGCAAGACAAAATAAAATAAAACAGAGAGAGGTAGAGTGTACTCCCCAGGTGAACTTATGAGTAGAGCTATGCCCTGCCACGGCGCCAGAAAACAGTCTTGATGACCCACAAGTATAGGGGATCGCGATAGTCTTCGAGGGAAGTAAAACCCAAATTTATTGATTCGACACAAGGGGAGGTAAAGAATACTTATAAGCCTTAACAATGAGTTGTCAATTCAGCTGCACCTGGAAAAGCACTAGTAATGGGGTGATGTGAAAGCAGCAGATATGAGAGCAATAGTAATAGAAACAGCAGTAGCAATAACACAGAGGCGATGGCACCAGAAAATAGTTGATACTACTTCCAATGACATATAGAACGAGTATATAATGATGAGAGATGGACCGGGGTTCCCAGCTATCTACACTAGTGGTAACTCTCCAATAAGTGACAAGTGTTGGGTGAACAAATTACAGTTGGGCAATTGATAGGAATCAAAGCATTAAGATAGAACATCCAGATTATTAATTATGTAGGCATGTTTTCCAATATAGTTGTACGTGCTCGCAATGAGAAACTTGCACAACATCTTTTGTCCTACCAGCCGGTGGCAGCCGGGCCTCTAGGGAAACTACTGGATATTAAGGTACTCCTTTTAATAGAGTACCGGAGCAAAGCATTAACACTCCGTGAAAACATGTGATCCTCACATCACTACCATCCCCTCCGGTTGTCCCGATTTCTGTCACTTGGGGCCATTGGTTCCGGACAGTGACATGTGCATACAACTTGTAGATACAATCTAAGCAACAATATAGAGCTTAAATCTAAGATCATGCCACTCGGGCCCTAGTGACAAGCATTAAGCATAACAAGATTGCAGCAACAATAACTTCACAAACTTTATAGATAGACTAATCATAATGTATCATCCATCGGATCCCAACAAACACAACACCGATTACATCAGATGAATCTCAATCATGTAAGGCAGCTCATGAGATCATTGTATTGAAGTACATGGAGGAGAGAATACCAACTAGCTACTGCTAGAACCCGTAGTCCATGGGGGAACTACTCACGGAGCATGATGGAGCGGTGGCGTCGATGGAGATGGCTTCCTGGCATTCCCGTCCTACAGGTGCCGGAATAGACTTCTGTCCCGAATTGAGTTTCGCGCGGCGGCGCCCCGGAGTCTTTCTGAGTTTCGTCAATTGGTACGGTGTTTTTAGGTCGAAAGGGATTTTATAGGCGAAGAGGCGGCGCAGGGGGGCACCTGGGGGCGCCTCACCCTAGGCCGGCGCGGCCAGGGTCTGGCCCGCACCGCCTTGTGGTGTGGTGGCCCCCGTGTCGGGGGGAAGACCCCGGATAGGGCAATGGACGCGGAGCAGCCGGCTGGCCACCGCCGGCTCGCGCAAAGGCCGGCTGAGGAGCAGCCGGCTGGCGCGTGGCCGGCTGGTCTGGAAGCCGGCTGGCTCTAGGTCCTAGTCGGCCTGGCTACGGCCACCAATGCTGTAGTTGGGCCGGCTTCTACAAGCCATATCCGACTGGGGTTTGTACCTCAGACCGACTCGAGGCTGGCGAGTCTTGCACTGGAAGGAACCGGGTAGGTGATCCGGGTTCCCAAAGTCCACGCTGACTCCATCTTCCGTGAAACGCGGGGCACTGTGGAGCAATAGTGCCCGCGCCGGACAGGCCGTCAGGGCTTACGACGATCCGTACACAGTGGCTGACGGCGACAGGGACACCTCCTCCATACCGCTGACCGTGGCAGCCGGATGGGACAGGCCACGATGCCTCAACCACTCCTGACGTCACCGCCTCGGGAAGGAGCGGAAGCCGGAGCCGGCCCAGCCGGCCAGTAAACTATAGGGTCTTATATGTAAAGTGCCGGTGCCTATATAAGCCGCACTACCCCCTCTCGTGCAGGGGATCGATCATTTATTACTTTCACCCACCTACAGAGCTGCCCTGTGAGAGAGACCATAGTCTTCCTTAGCCTCTCAGGAGCAGCCGGACACAGCTCTAGGAGCACCATTGTACTGTGTGATCATCATATACACTCATAGCAGGAGTAGAGGTTTTACCTCCATCGGAGGGCCTCGAACCTGGGTACGTCGCCGTGTCGCTCGTGCCCATACCCGCATCCGGATACCGCCGTGAGATCTCTCAGGAACCACTTCGATTAGCCACCCTATGGCATATGCCGTGACGATACCACGACATTTGGCGCCCACCGTGGGGCCTTCAGCATCCTCGGCCGGTGTCTTCATCCGGACTGCGCCACGCAGAGCTCCAAGATGGCCCAGACGCTGGTCATCGCCACCGAGAAGCAGCTCATCCACGACGCCGTCGCCCTCGCCAAAGCCGCGCAGACAGACATGCCGGCTGCGGGCAACCCGGCTGGGACGACTCACTTCCAGCCGGCCGACAACACCAAGAAGATCCTGCTCGACCCGGCGCAGCCGGACAAGTTCGTCACCATCGGTGCCGGCTTGAACAAGAAATAGGAAAGCGAGCTCACCAGCTTCCTCCGTGAGAATCGGGACATCTTCGCGTGGACTCCAAGAGACATGCCGGGTGTGCCGAGGGAGTTGGCTGAGCACCACCTCCACGTCCGGCCTGAAGCCAAGCCGGTGAAGCAGCCTCTCAGGCGCTTCGCCGAAGAACGAAGGAAGGCCATCGGTGAAGAAATCGCCCGGCTCCTAGCTGCCGGCTTCATCATGGAAGTACTGCACCCGGACTGGTTGGCAAACCCGGTCCTGGTTTTGAAGAAGAACGGCTCCTGGCGCATGTGTATCGACTACACCAGCCTGAACAAGGCGTGCCCAAAGGATCCCTTCCCCCTGCCGCGCATAGATCAAGTCATAGACTCGACTGCCGGCTGTGAACTGTTGTCTTTCTAGACGCCTATTCAGGCTACCACCAGATTCCTTTGAATCCGGCTGATCAAATAAAGACTTCGTTCATTACCCCGTACGGGGCTTATTGCTACACGACTATGCCGTTCGGCTTGAAAAACGCAGGCGCCACCTGAAGGAGATATGCCCTAGAGGCAATAATAAAATGGTTATTATTTATATCTTTATGTTTATGATAAATGTTTATATATCATGCTAGAATTGTATTAACCGAAACATTAGTACATGTGTGATATGTAGACAAACAAGAAGTCCCTAGTATGCCTCTTAAACTAGCTTGTTGATTAATGGATGATTAGTTTCATAATCATGAACATTGGATGTTATTAATAACAAGGTTATGTCATTGTGTGAATGATGTAATGGACACACCCAATTAAGCGTAGCATAAGATCTCGTCATTAAGTTATTTGCTATAAGCTTTCGATACATAGTTACCTAGTCCTTATGACCATGAGATCATGTAAATCACTTATACCGGAAAGGTACTTTGATTACACCAAACACCACTGCGTAAATGGGTGGCTATAAAGGTGGGATTAAGTATCCGGAAAGTATGAGTTGAGGCATATGGATCAACAGTGGGATTTGTCCATCCCGATGACGGATAGATATACTCTGGGCCCTCTCGGTGGAATGTCGTCTAATGTCTTGCAAGCATATGAATGAGTTCATAAGAGACCACATACCACGGTACGAGTAAAGAGTACTTGTCAGGAGACGAGGTTGAACAAGGTATAGAGTGATACCGAAGATCAAACCTCGGACAAGTAAAATATCGTGAGACAAAGGGAATTGGTAATGTATGTGAATGGTTCATTCGATCACTAAAGTCATCGTTGAATATGTGGGAGCCATTATGGATCTCCAGATCCCGCTATTGGTTATTGGTCGGAGTGAGTACTCAACCATGTCCACATAGTTCTCGAACCGTAGGGTGACACACTTAAAGTTGGATGTTGAAATGGTAGTACTTGAATTATGGAATGGAGTTCGAATATTTGTTCGGAGTCCCGGATGAGATCCCGGACATCACGAGGAGTTCCGGAATGGTCCGGAGAATAAGATTCATATATAGGATGTCATTTTATGTGAAATAAAATGTCGCGGAAGGTTCTATGGAAGGTTCTAGAAGGTTCTAGAAAAGTCCGGAAGAAACCACCAAGGAAGGTGGAGTCCACAAGGGACTCCACCTCCATGGCCGGCCAGCCCTAGTGGGGGTGGAGTCCCAAGTGGACTCCACCATAGGGGGCCGGCCACCCCCCACATGGGAGGTGGGAATCCCACCTTTGGGTGGGAGTCCTAGTTGGGCTAGGTTTCCCCCTCCTATGGAAGGTTTTGGTTTCGGGTCTTATTCGAAGACTTGGACACCAACACTTGGGATCCACCTATATAATGAGGTGCCAAGGGAGGGGGCCGGCCACCCCAAGACCATAGCTTGGCCGCCCCCCTTGAGTGGCCGGCCACCCCCTCCCAAACCCTAGCTTTGCTCCTCCACTTCATATTGCCCGCGTAGCTTAGCGAAGCTCCGCCGGACTTCTACACCGCCACCGACACCACGCCGTCGTGCTGTCGGATTCAAGAGGAGCTACTACTTCCGCTGCCCGCTGGAACGGGAGGTGGACGTCGTCTTCATCAACAACCGAACGTGTGACCGAGTACGGAGGTGCTGCCCGTTCGTGGCGCCGGAACCGATCGTGATCAAGATCTTCTACGCGCTTTTGCAAGCGGCAAGTGATCGTCTACCGCAGCAACAAGAGCCTCATCTTGTAGGCTTTGGAATCTCTTCAAGGGTGAGACTCGATACCCCTCGTTGCTACCGTCTTCTAGATTGCATCTTGGCTTGGATTGCGTGTTCGCGGTAGGAAAATTTTTGTTTTCTATGCAACGTTATCCTACAGTGGTATCAGAGCCGTGTCTATGCATAGATGGTTGCACGAGTAGAACACAATGGTTTGTGGGCGTTGATGCTCTTGTTATCTTTAGTTTGAGTACTTTGCATCTTTGTGGCATAGTGGGATGAAGCGGCTCGGACTAACTTTACATGACCGCGTTCATGAGACTTGTTCCTCGTTCGACATGCAACTTGTATTGCATAAGAGGCTTTGCGGGTGTCTGTCTCTCCTACTATAGTGAAGATTCAATTTACTCTTCTATTGAAAACATTAGTATCAACGTTGTGGTTCATGTTCGTAGGTAGATTAGATCTCTCTCGAAAACCCTAAACCACGTAAAATATGCAAACCAAATTAGAGACGTCTAACTTGTTTTTGCAGGGTTTGGTGATGTGATATGGCCATAATGTGATGATGAATATGTATGAGATGATCATTATTGTATTGTGGCAACCGGCAGGAGCCTTATGGTTGTCTTTAAATTTCATGTTGAGTAGTATTTCAAAGTAGTTGTAATAGTTGCTACATGAGGTGAACAATCATGAAGACGGCGCCATGAACCTTGACGCTACGCCAACGATGATGGAGATCATGCCCGTTAATGATGGAGATCATGTCCGTGCTTTGGAGATGAAGATCGAAGGCGCAACGACAAAAGGGCCATATCATATCACATATGAATTGCATGTGATGTTAATCCTTTATGCATCTTATTTTGCTTAGAACGCGACGGTAGCATTATAAGATGATCCCTCACATTAATATCAAGATAATAAAGTGTTCTCCCCTCGTATGCACCGTTGTAACAGTTCGTCGTTTCAAAGCATCTCGTGATGATCGGATGTGATAGATTCAACGATTCACATACAACGGGTGTAAGCCATGTTGCACACGCGGAATACTTGGGTTTGCTTGACGAGCCTAGCATGTACAGACATGGCCTCGGGACAACGGAAACCGAAAGGTTGAACACGAGTCATATGGATGATATGATCAACATGTTGATGTTCACCATTGAAGCTACATCATCTCACGTGATGATCGGTTTTGGTGTAGTGGATTTGGATCGTGTACCACTTAACAACTATGAGGGATGTTGTATTAAGTGGGAGTTCATTAGTAATTAGATTAAAACATGAACTAATTATCATAAACATAGTCTGAGTAGTATTTTGAATTAATTTTGTAGTATTGGCATCCGTTTACTACTATGCGCTAGTCTTATAATTGAGATAGAAATACTGTTAAAATCTGACAAGAAACTTTACGGATTGGTACCGTATTGTTAAAGAATCAAGAATTGATTAAGTCCTATTGCAAACTTTTAGTAAACCTCACATTGTTGATTCAAAGAGCTATGGTTTCAATTAGTACCTAAAGTTATCTTGTCTCCGTGAAACTTGAAGTTCAAATCTGTTTGAAAAGTAAGGAGCTGAAAATTTAGTTTTCAGAAATAATCAAGGTACGAGATATATGTGATATCTAAGACCTTATTGCAAGATGATAGAATATAAATTTGGTGAGACTACATAAACTCATAAGTTTTATGGGAATGTACGAAGGTTGAAGACGCAAGGCGTCCCAATCCTCCAACTATTGGGGCACTAATGATATTCGCATATCCATGAAGTGATTGTCCTTAGTATGCACCGTTGCTAAGACTCGTCGTTTCGAAGCATCACGTGATGATCGGGTGTTATAGATTCTACGTGTGCTTCCAACGGGTGCAAGCCAGATTTGCATATGCGAATACTAAGGTTTAAACTTTATGAGCCTAGCATGTACAGACATGGTCTCAAAAAGTTGTCATGAATTGATGGATAAAATTATGAGTGAAATTGTTCATCATAGTTACTAATATGTGAAATCTAGAACACTTGTCATATGATGATCAACTTCAAAGTAAGAACCTCAAGGTTATTGGTATTTGACCAACAAACCTAGAAGTTATTAATGTTGAAGTGTTTTTCTGAATAATGAGGAAAGCTAAAAGAGAAACTGCAAAAGATATTTTGGCAACAGAAAGAAAAGACTAGAAAGTCTAGCTCAGGTGTATATAAATGATATACATGTTATGGTTGTATTCCTAGTTAAGTCACACAATGAAATTCTTGGGTATTAATACCATATTGGTTGGTATGAAGTGTCATACAAAACAACGCAATACAAGAATACAATGGCCTAAGTGACTGACAAGGAATATGATAAGAATGTTCGCCTGGAACAAAAATAAAGTGTTATTATGTTCATCATTGGCATTCTATCTAGCCCTTAGAATTTATAATAAAGAGCTTAATAAATTGTTATTTTGCTCTGGTCAAATGAAAACAATGAGTTGTTCAAATTATGACATTACTCCATGTATGATGGATAAGTTATTATAAATCTTAAATGGTGAAACACACATACATAACACTGACGCTAAAAATGCCATAAGGCAAATGATTTGAATTCCACTTATTTGTGGAACCGCAATTTAGGTCATGTTAGAAAGGATCGCATGAAGGAACTCCATGCAAATGGATTTTTGGAGTCATTCGATTTGTTGAATCGTTTGGCACTTGCAAAATCTTTTCTAAAAGGTAATGACTGAAATACCGTTCATAGGCAAAAGAGTTGAACGGGCAACTAACTTAGTGAAAACATACATAATGATATATGTGGTTCACTGGGCATAGTTGTGTGCGGAAGATTCTTCTACTTCATGAAAACTTTCAAACAATGAATTGAGTATATATGTGGATATATTCAATAAGGAAAAGTTTGAAACATTTGAATAGGATTCAAATAAATTTCAGCATGAAGTGGAAATCATCGTAATAGAAATCAAATATCTATGATTGGATCATGGTGGAAATATTTGAATTACGAGTTTTAGCGAACATCTAAGAGAGTTATGAAATTGTTCTACAACTTACGTTTCTTGGAGTATCATAGTGATGATGAAGTATCCAAGAGATATATCCAAACTTTGTTGGATCAATGATGAGATAAAATATTGATGCCATTATATTTTTGTGGATTATGCTTTAGTGACTACCGCTTTTACACTGAATAGAGCATCATCATGATCCGTTGAAATGACACCATACAAGTTATGGCATGGGTATAAACCCTAATAGTCAACCAAAATCGGATGAATGTCTTTGTTGGTTATCCCAGAGATTTAATTGGGAATTCTTCCCACGAGACAAAGACAAAAGTGTTTGTCAATGTTTCTTATTTCCGAGAAATTGTTTCGAGTGAAGTATTTGAGTGGGAGGACAATATAATTTGATAAGGTTTATGAACCTGAGCATAATGATCAGAGTAGCGCAGCATCGGAATTGGTTTCGGAAGCGGCCACGACGATCATGGCTCTCATGACTACAAAATGTTTTAGCCATGGAGATCGAAGTACATATTGAACCTTGTAGGTATGGTTTACTTTGTGATCAAATAAATGATTTGTGGACAAAGGATTGATTTTGATCAATGATAAACCAACTACAAAACAAAGAAGTTATGATGGGCCCTGACTCCATTAAAATGGCCATGCGCCATGAAATCCAAGATAGATGAATACTTTATGAAAGTAAATGGATCTATGAAATTGATAGACTTGGATGAAATATCCTTGAAGAAAGCTTGACTTATCGAAAAATTGTTTACGACAAAGTTCAAAGAGTTGAATACGATAAGATTAGATCTTCCGTAGCAATGCTTATAATCTATGTGGATTATTCTAGTAATCACTACATATTTCTTTATGAGATATGCTAGTAGGATGGCAAAATACACTACTTAACAGAAGTATGTATACAAGATACAACCAAGAGTTTTGCTGGTCCGTGGTATATTAGATAGGTATACAAACTTCAAATTGATGAAGTGAGTATCGCGGAGTTTGAATCTTCACCAGATGAAATAGTCAAAGAGTTTTTGATTTCATCAGAAACGATGAAGAGGCTTGCATTTGCAAGAAATTAAGTGGGAGCGCTAAGACACATTTATAATACTTTATGTAGGTGACATATAGTTGGTTATAAATGATGTAATTATATACTTGATTAAAAGGATATGGACTGAAACAAATTTAGTGTCAAGATCTATGAAGATAGATTGAAACACATAAATAAGTTTAAGTCAAAGTACATATGATGGATATTGAAGTAGTTCAATATAGAAATATTAAGAAAATGTTCTTGTCATGTGAAGGTTTAACAAGACTTGAGTGTATCTGACACTCGATGAGTAAAAACACATGAGTGATTTTAGATCACGAATAAAATGTACACAATCAGATATCATGTGCTATAAAGTGTTATGAGCATATACCAGAATGATTCATATGATGATCATTGGACGACAGTAAGAATATCCTTGAGTACTTTAGAAGAACTAAGGATATATATATATATATTTGTATGAAGAAATGACAAACAAATCGCTGTAAGGTGTTACACCGATATTGGTTTTGTCACATATAAAATATAATTTCAATCTCAAATTAGACTAAGTGTTGTTTAAAAGGTAGCATAATGAGCTAGAAGTTGTCTATCCTAGATTTAGAAGAGTTCTAAATATTGTGACGGATTCTACAAAAGAAGGCAGAGTATGTCATTGTTTTGACAATGACAAAGGATGTTAAGTCAAGAGGTTCTTTGAGAACATGGTGTAGTTCCGACGGAATCAGAACTTTGAAGCTATATTGTGTATGACAATATTAGTGACATATTTCAGACCGCGGAATTAAGGTTCCACCAGAAGACCAAACATATTTAATGCCGACTCATTTGGAAATGAGTGATGCGTTGAGAGGCAAATGAATTACAAAATACATACGTTTCTGAGCGTGTCAGATCCGTTGACTAAAAACCTCTCCCGTGAGCAATACATGATAAAACACCAGAAGGCCAAGGTGTTATATCTTTACAAATGTAAACTAGATTATTGACTCTAGTGCAAGTGGGAGACTGAAGGAGATATGCCCTAGAGGCAATAATAAAATG
Organism: Lolium multiflorum; assembly: GCA_030979885.1. NCBI lineage: Eukaryota > Viridiplantae > Streptophyta > Magnoliopsida > Poales > Poaceae > Lolium > Lolium multiflorum. Next base: position 282,133,013 of record CM061748.1, read on the forward strand.
GTTATTATTTATATCTTTATGTTTATGATAAATGTTTATATATCATGCTAGAATTGTATTAACCGAAACATTAGTACATGTGTGATATGTAGACAAACAAGAAGTCCCTAGTATGCCTCTTAAACTAGCTTGTTGATTAATGGATGATTAGTTTCATAATCATGAACATTGGATGTTATTAATAACAAGGTTATGTCATTGTGTGAATGATGTAATGGACACACCCAATTAAGCGTAGCATAAGATCTCGTCATTAAGTTATTTGCTATAAGCTTTCGATACATAGTTACCTAGTCCTTATGACCATGAGATCATGTAAATCACTTATACCGGAAAGGTACTTTGATTACACCAAACACCACTGCGTAAATGGGTGGCTATAAAGGTGGGATTAAGTATCCGGAAAGTATGAGTTGAGGCATATGGATCAACAGTGGGATTTGTCCATCCCGATGACGGATAGATATACTCTGGGCCCTCTCGGTGGAATGTCGTCTAATGTCTTGCAAGCATATGAATGAGTTCATAAGAGACCACATACCACGGTACGAGTAAAGAGTACTTGTCAGGAGACGAGGTTGAACAAGGTATAGAGTGATACCGAAGATCAAACCTCGGACAAGTAAAATATCGTGAGACAAAGGGAATTGGTAATGTATGTGAATGGTTCATTCGATCACTAAAGTCATCGTTGAATATGTGGGAGCCATTATGGATCTCCAGATCCCGCTATTGGTTATTGGTCGGAGTGAGTACTCAACCATGTCCACATAGTTCTCGAACCGTAGGGTGACACACTTAAAGTTGGATGTTGAAATGGTAGTACTTGAATTATGGAATGGAGTTCGAATATTTGTTCGGAGTCCCGGATGAGATCCCGGACATCACGAGGAGTTCCGGAATGGTCCGGAGAATAAGATTCATATATAGGATGTCATTTTATGTGAAATAAAATGTCGCGGAAGGTTCTATGGAAGGTTCTAGAAGGTTCTAGAAAAGTCCGGAAGAAACCACCAAGGAAGGTGGAGTCCACAAGGGACTCCACCTCCATGGCCGGCCAGCCCTAGTGGGGGTGGAGTCCCAAGTGGACTCCACCATAGGGGGCCGGCCACCCCCCACATGGGAGGTGGAATCCCACCTTTGGGTGGGAGTCCTAGTTGGGCTAGGTTTCCCCCTCCTATGGAAGGTTTTGGTTTCGGGTCTTATTCGAAGACTTGGACACCAACACTTGGGATCCACCTATATAATGAGGTGCCAAGGGAGGGGGCCGGCCACCCCAAGACCATAGCTTGGCCGCCCCCCTGAGTGGCCGGCCACCCCCTCCCAAACCCTAGCTTTGCTCCTCCACTTCATATTGCCCGCGTAGCTTAGCGAAGCTCCGCCGGACTTCTACACCGCCACCGACACCACGCCGTCGTGCTGTCGGATTCAAGAGGAGCTACTACTTCCGCTGCCCGCTGGAACGGGGAGGTGGACGTCGTCTTCATCAACAACCGAACGTGTGACCGAGTACGGAGGTGCTGCCCGTTCGTGGCGCCGGAACCGATCGTGATCAAGATCTTCTACGCGCTTTTGCAAGCGGCAAGTGATCGTCTACCGCAGCAACAAGAGCCTCATCTTGTAGGCTTTGGAATCTCTTCAAGGGTGAGACTCGATACCCCCTCGTTGCTACCGTCTTCTAGATTGCATCTTGGCTTGGATTGCGTGTTCGCGGTAGGAAAATTTTTGTTTTTCTATGCAACGTTATCCTACACCACCTACCAAAGGTGCATGCAAAAATGCTTGCAGGATCAAATCGGCAGAAACGTTCACGCATATGTGGATGATGTCGTTGTAAAGACCAAGGAGACGACTACCCTCCTTGATGACCTGAGAGAAACCTTCACCAATCTGAGAAGATTCCGGATGAAGCTCAACCCGGCCAAGTGCACATTCGGCGTGCCGTCTGGCCAGCTCCTTGGCTACCTCGTCTCTCAGCGAGGGATCGAAGCCAACCCGGACAAGATCAGCGCCATAGAGAAGATGGAACTGCCGCAGTGCCTCAAGGACGTCCAGAAGTTCGCTGGCTGCCTGGCCTCCTTGAGCCGCTTCGTCAGCCGGCTGGGGGAGAAGGCACTGCCCCTGTATCAACTAATGAGGAAGGCGGACAAGTTCGTCTGGTCACCGCAGGCGGATGAGGCCTTCCGTGACTTGAAGCGCGTGCTCTCAACCGCGCCAATCCTTGCAACGCCGGGTTCAATGGAGCCGATGCTGTTGTACATCGCAGCCACCAATCGAGTGGTTAGCGTTGTCCTGGTGGTGGAGCGCAGAGAAGCCGGCAACAGGGAGCAGCTGGTTCAGCGCCCAGTCTATTACCTTAGCGAAGTGCTCTCCCAGTCGAAGCAAAATTACCCCCACTACCAGAAGGTCACCTACGGCGTCTACATGGCGGCCAAGAAGCTCAAGCACTACTTCCAAGAGCACCCCATCAGGGTGGTTGCCACAGCGCCCTTGGCAGAAATCATAGGCAGCAAGGATGCCAACGGCCGGGTTGCCAAGTGGGCCCTGGAGCTAGCCGCCCACACCATCCTCTACGAGCCACGCACAGCCATCAAGTCGCAGATCCTCGCGGACTTCTTCGTCGACTGGGCTGAGATGCAATACCTGCCGCCTGTGCCGGATTCCACACACTGGAAGATGCACTTCGACGGCTCGAAGATGCGCAACGGCTTGGGAGCCGGCATCGTCATCACTTCTCCCAAGGGGGACCGGCTGGACTACGTCCTGCAGATCCACTTCGCCGCCTCCAACAATGTGGCGGAGTACGAAGCGCTCATTCATGGGCTGAAGCTGGCCAAGGAGATTGGCGTGCGTCGCATACTCTGCTTCGGCGACTCCGACTTGGTCATACAGCAAGCATCTGGCGACTGGGACGCGAAGGACGCCAACATGGCCTCGTACCGCTTCCATGTCCAGCAGCTATCCGGCTTCTTCGACGGCTGCGAATTCCACCATGTGCCACGAGCAAATAACGAAGCGGCTGATGCCTTATCCAAGATTGGCTCAACCCGGCAAGCCATTCCGCCGGGTGTCGCCTTGGCGGTTCTCAAGAAGCCGTCCATCATACCGTCACCGGACTCGGATTCAATATTCGTGCCGGCTGACCCGGGGGCTGCTCAGCCGAACCCGGGGGCTTCATCGCCCAAGTCGGGGGCTAACAAGCCAAACCCGCCGGCTAGCAAGCCGAACCCGGGGACTTCTCAGTCCAACCCGGGGGCTTCATCGCCAAACTCGGGGGCTAGCAAGCCGAACCCGCCGGCTAGCAAGCCGAACCCGGCGACCATGCAGTCGAATCCGGAAGCTCCCACGCAGGAGGCCCTGTTGGTCAGCGTATTCGAGATAAGATGCGTACCTTCATGGGCACAAGAATTCCTCTCCTACCTCACCGACGGTGTGCTGCCTGATGATAGAGTCCAGGCCAGGCAGATTGAGAGAAGGGCCAAGGCCTATACCATCATCAACCACCAGCTGTACAAACGCAGCGTAAGTGGGGTGTTCCAGCGGTGCGTCGAGCCGGCTGAAGGGATTGAACTCCTACGGGAAATCCATCAAGGAGAGTGCGGACATCACGCCTCATCCAGAGCCATAGTGGCCAAAGCCTTCCGGCACGGTTTTTACTGGCCGACTGCGCTCAGAGACGCAGAAGATTTGGTGAAGAAGTGCAACGGCTGTCAGCGCTTCGCAAAGCAAAGACACCAGCCGGCTTCCGCCTTGAAAACCATCCCCATCACATGGCCATTTGCCGTATGGGGCTTGGATATGGTAGGCCCATTCAGAACAGCGCGAGGCGGCATGACACACCTCTTGGTGATGATTGACAAATTCACCAAGTGGATCGAAGCCAAGCCAATCAAGAAACTGGACGGGTCCACAGCCGTCACATTCCTCAAGGAAATCATTGTGAGATTCGGCTACCCCCACACCATCATCACCGACAACGGCACCAACTTCTCCCAAGGCATCTTCTCTCGCTATTGCGGGGAAATGGGGATCCGGATGGCCCTATCTTCTGTGGCACACCCAGAGTCCAATGGACAAGTGGAAAAGGCTAACGGCTTAGTCCTAGCCGGCATCCGGCCCCGGCTGGTGGAGCCGCTCGAGCGAGCAGCCGGCTGCTGGATTGAAGAACTGCCCAATGTGCTGTGGAGCCTGCGCACAACGACAAACCGCTCAGTCGGCTTCACACCTTTTTTCCTCGTATACGGGGCCGAAGCCGTCTTGCCGACTGATATCGAGCATGACGCGCCAAGGATCAAGCTCTACACAGAAGCCGAAGCCAAAGAAGCTCGCGAAGATGGAGTTGACCTGGTCGAAGAGGCCCGGCTGCTGGCTGAGTCTAGATCTACTATCTACCAGCAAAGCCTCCGACGCTATCACAGCCGGAAGGTCCAGCCCTTAGCATTCCGAGAGGGAGACCTAGTGCTCCGGCTGATCCAGAGGACAGCCGGACAGCATAAACTATCATCCCCATGGGAGGGTCCCTTCATCGTGAGCAAGGCAGTAGGCAATGATTCCTACTATCTCATAGATGCCCAAGAGGCTAAGAAAAACAAGCCGGACAAGGCTGACGAGGAGACTAAACGTCCCTGGAATGTCAGGTTACTCCGCCCATTTTACACATGAGAGCAAGAATGTATGTATCCCTTGTATCCCTTTTGTGAGTTATGAAAAAGCTTGCGCCAAGAGCGCTGTTTCCGACAAGTTTTTCGTGTACTTTACCTTGTTTCGCCAATTGGCTTGAACCCTCTCACGCGGTCGGCTCACCGTGATCCGGTTTCCGACAGCCGGCTTCCGACCCAGCTACAGACCGCAATCCGGCTGTCCGGCTGGCGGGAGTAAGGCCTAGGGAGCCGGCACGCGAAAAACGACTAAGGAAAGAGTAAAAGCGAGTTGACTTGCAACTTTTCATAAAAGTGCCGAGTGCCGAATTCAGCTCGTTCGACTGAAATACTGTCGGCCTCACCCAGCGGCCCGCTCTTGACCCGGCGACGGATCGCAAGTCGGACGTACGACCGGCAAGGGCACAGCCAAAGAGTGGGGCGGATGGGAAAAAGCGAACGAGTCGAAAGAAAGCAACTCGGCACACAGATGATTAACAAACACATTAAAGCGTGCCTTAATAAAAGGATAATAACATTGTCTTACATATGCACCCGGCATCCCGGGGATTTAACGAATTGTCTTGGCAAAAACATAAGGAAACAGGTAAAAGCTAAGCGCCGGCTGCATCAGCAGAGCCGGCCGCCGGGTCATCCTCGGGCACGTCGTCCGCCTCCTCGTCCTCAGCCGCCTCCTCCTCGTCGTCAGACGGCGGATTCGGGTCCTCGATGAAGAGGGACTTGTCGACGAAGTCGGCAATGGCGCAGGCACGGGCAAGCCGAGCAGTCTTGTTCTCCGCCGGGAGCTTGTCCTCCACGCCGGCGCGCCGGAACTCCAACTGGTCGAGGCTAACCTCGTTATACCAGGAGAGCACAAAAGATAGCGCCATATCAGCTCCGGCGCGCGTGGCTGACTCCTTCCAGTCCAAGAAGCGGTCGGGAGCCCTGTCCAGCCAAGCGATGAGATTGGAGAGATCTTCTGGCAGCGTCTCCGTCGGCCACAGCAGTCGCATCAGCTCCTCCGCCGCCTTCCGCAGCTCCCAGCCGAGCTTGGTGACCGGCTCCACGCGGGCGGCGATGGACGCCAGATAGTCGTCCATGGTGAAGCAGTCGGAGCTCTGCTCCCCAGTGGCCTGCCGGCGATCCTCCCGCGCCCTGCCAACAGCCGCTAACGCCTCCTCCTGCGCCTCAGGGAAGGCCGCTGCAAAGAAGAAAAGCATGTCAGAAGCCATCAAAGCCGAAATAAGCTGAAAAACGCAAATTTTCGAAGTCCTAAAGAAAGCCTGGCGGCAGCCGGCAAGAACCGACTCGCCCCCCAAGATGGAGATCCCAAAGCTTTAAAGGCGGCGGCCGGCAAGAACCGACTGCCCCCAGCCCGAAGATGGAGATATCGAAAAAATCAAGGTTCTGCCGTCGGCTGCCAACCTAAGCCGGCAGCCGACGGCCGAAAGCCGGCAAAGGGGAAGGCACAAGACAAAAGACTCACCAGCCAAGCCGCGGTCGAGCGCGCTAAGTTCCCCCAACCACCGCTTGGCGGTGGCCGACAGCTCGTTGGACTTGGTGGTCACCTCCTGCTGGAGCGAAAGCCGTTGCCGTTCCACCTCCTCCAACCGCTTGCTCAGACCCTCCAGTTTCTCCTCCTGCTCCTTCTTGAGGGCGGCAAGTTCCTTGAGATGGTTAGCCTCAAGGAGGCGCAGCCGTTTCAGCTCCCCGTCAGCCACCTTCAGCTTGGCGGCAGCAGCCTGGTTCGCCTCCTCACTTGTGGCGCATTGAGCGCGGGCAACCCGGAGGTCCGACTCAAGCTGCGGGACCCGGGCGGCCTCAGCTGCAAGCCGGCAAAAACAAGCCGTCAGTAAAACAGAAGCATAAAAAAGAGTAAAGGCAAAGAGAGAAAGCCTCACCCTTGACAGCCTCCAGCTCGCGAGCCAAGCCGGCTCGCTCGATCTTGGCCTTGTGGTAGCTGGTCACCACCTTGTTGTACAAGACGGTGCGTCGCTCCGTAACCGTCTGAAAGAATCAGTTGCTTAGACGAAACCCGGACCGGCTCCAAGCAGCCGGACCATGCCTCGGAGGGCTACCAGGATAATAACAAAATTGCAAAAACAGAAAGACACCTACCTTGTCAGCATCCTCCAGCGTTGCTAGCTGGGCCAGGGCCTCGGCGGCCTTGTTCTTAAGGGCGGCCCGGTAGCCGGAGAAGACCATCTTCATGGGCGCCGTACCAGGCTGCCCCTCCCGGTTGAACACCTCGCAGGAATCCGCCGAGTGCCACGCAGCCTCCATGGTGCCAGCCGAGCCAAGGCTGGAGTCAGAGGCAGACGGCACCTGCAGCAGCCGGGCCCCCTTGGCCACGTGAAGGCCCTCAGTTGGGCCCGACGGGCCCCTCGTCCTCACCAGAGCCCGGGAATCGGCGTCCTTTGAGCGCGCTGGCTGCCCCCTCGCCGGCTCCTTCCCGGTCGGCTCCCTCCTCGTCGGCTCCGAAGCTGGAGGCGGCGCGGTCGAAGCAGTCGGCCCGGTGGGAGCCGTCGCATCCGGCGCCCGAGGCGCTCCCTTCGGAGAACTCTCCGGCACCACGACGTTGGGCGCGGGCCCGCCGACTCCGGTCGAAGGCGGCGCAGCCCCACCAGCTCCAGCTCCTGCCGCAGGCGGCATGCCCCTGCCGGCTCCGGCTGCCCGCTCCACAAACGGGGCGCGGCGCGGGAACATGTCGTCTAAAGTCGGCTGGCGCGCCGACTGACCCTGGTCTCCGCCGCCAGGCGCCGCAGAAGAAGACGCCCCCGCAGAAGGTGGCGTGGCCACAGGCGGCACGTAGCAGCCGGCGGCGTGCGCGCGCGTGCTGAAGGTTGCGGGGTTGGCTCCCTCCTTTGCCGCTGAAGCGGCGACGTGACGGGAGGAGCCTGCCGAGAGCCGCCTCCCTGGGTAAACTTAATCGCGGCCCTAGTCGAACAAGCAAGAAAAGATAAGTACAGAGGAAGGAAAGAAAAGGAATCAAACAACAGAGGAAAAAGAACTCACCCGGCTTTCTCCGGGACCTTCTTGGGCGCCAGCCGGCGCTGCTTCTTGGCCCTCGCCTCCGAAGCGGCCGTGGACCCGACGCCGGCCCGCTTCCTCCCCTTCGGCGCAGAAGTCGCCGTGCTAGTAGGCGGCACCGCGCGCAGAGGCACCGCCGGGATGGCCCCCGTGCCGGATTGGGCCGGCTCCGCCTGCAGCTGCTCCTGCTCCTGCTCCTGCTCATGCTCAGGCGAAGGCGGCGGGTTATGCTCCCCCTGGCCGCCCTGATCCTGCGCCACCAGCAGATCGTCGTCGCCGGCTTGGTCGCCGGCTAAGTCAGCCGGGTCAACGAGATCCGGCGTCCAGACCTTCGTCGCCAAGTCGCCATCCTCGATGCCTTGGCGGACGAAAAGCTGAAAACAAGACAAGATAAATATCGAGTCGGCCACGCTGCCGCAAGTCGGAAGACGGAAAAACATCAACTTACCAGTTCAGGCGGCTGCTCCCGATCGTAAGGCGCCAGCCCCCAGTCCCAGTTGTCCGGCATGTTGGCCTTGGTGATGTTGTTCACCCGGTGAGCCACCTGGGCCTTGGAGAGCTCCAACTTCGACGTCCGTGTCGGGTCGAGCAAGCCGGACATGTGGCCGATCTTGTGGACGCGCCACTGGAGCGGTACGACCCGGCGCGAGATGTAGGTGCAGAGGAGGTCCTCGGCACTCAGCCGGCCCTCCGAGACGCACTGGCCCAGGAAGTCCCACAGGAGGTTCACCTCCGCGTCCGGGTTCGAGGACTTGGCGTTGAAGCCCCAGTTGATCCGGCCGACTGGCGGGGCCGGGTTGAATTCAGGCAGATTGAGCCGGTCGAAGGCCGGGCTTTCGTTCCGCACATAAAAGAAGGACATCTGCCAATTCTTTACAGAATCGACAGTCGGAATCCGCGGGAAGGACGTACCCGTACGGGGATAGATGGAGGCGGCGCCGCAGGTCCTCAGGCGGCCTTCGGTCGTCTGCGCCTTGATGTAGAAGAGCCGGCTCCAAAACTCCACGTCCGGCCACAAGCCGGCGTAGCCTTCCATGAAGGCCACGTAGCAGCTGAGGAGGATCATGGCGTTGGCCGGCAGGTGGTGCGGCTGCAGGCCGAAGTGATCAAGGAACCGGCGGAAGAAGTCGGAAGCCGGCAGACCCAATCCGCGGTCGAGATGCGCGCCGAAGACCACGCGTTCGCCGGGCTCCGGCCGAGGCTCCTGCTCCTCGCCCGGCGCCCTGGTAATCACCCCCGCCGGGATGCGGCGGAGGCGCACGAACCGGGCAATGTCGTCGTCTTGCATGTAGGAGCCCTTCCAGGAGCCGCTCGGCTGGGCCATCGAGGACGAAGAAGAAGAGGAGGTCCAAGAGAGGCGGAAGGGCGAAGAAGAGCCGCTCCTCGCCGGAGGAGATCGCGGTGGAGAAGAGCGCGCCGTCGATGCGCGTGGCCCCGTGGCGCCGGATTGGCGGGCTTGCGGCGGCAGCTCGGCGGAGGCTCGTCGGGGCGACCGCTCGCTGAGATTCGCCAGAAGAGCGGAGGAAGAACGGCGTCGGAGCAGCGAAGCGCTCGAGCGAAGCGAAGGAGCAAGGCAGGAGCGCGAGGAAGAAGAAAGGGGCAAGTGCCGCCTCGGTACCGCCCCCGCGGCATTTATAGCCGACCGCGGCGGTTGGCCTCCAAGTGGCCGACGTGGGCCACGTCTCCGGATTTACTGCGCCATAACTCCTCCCACGACCGCTACCGTTACCAGAAACGGCCACACCACGTCGCCCACTACCGCACCAGATCCGGAAGGACATTGATGTGACCAGACGAACCGGCGGCAGAGCCCTAGCGTCAGGCCGGTCAAGTCGGGCGCAGAACCCGAGGCGGCGGAGACTCCGGCGCGCAGCGAGCCGGAGCCGGACAAGAAGTTCCACTCGAGCCAAAATTCATCAGCAAGGCGGAGGCGCCATCAGATCTTGCGAGAAAGCAAAAACTGCACAAGTATAAAAAGCGGCCGGCTAGAAGCAGCCGGCGGGAACGAGCCGGATGAGGGCGCAGCCGGCTGAATGAAAATCCTCAGTCGGCCCCTCCAAGTGCCGTCTAATATATTCGAGAAGCCAGGAAAACCTGCCTAGGTCCTTCTAAACACAGGACCTTGCCAGCTTCGGGGGCTAATGTCGGGAAGACCCCGGATAGGGCAATGGACGCGGAGCAGCCGGCTGGCCACTGGCCGGCTCGCGGCAAAGGCCGGCTGAGGAGCAGCCGGCTGGCGCCGTGGCCGGCTGGTATGGAAGCCGGCTGGCTCTAGGTCCTAGTCGGCCTGGCTACGGCCACCAATGCTGTAGTTGGGCCGGCTTCTACAAGCCATATCCGACTGGGGTTTGTACCTCAGGCCGACTCGAGGCTGGCGAGTCTTGCACTGGAAGGAACCGGGTAGGTGATCCGGGTTCCCAAAGTCCACGCTGACTCCATCTTCCGTGAAACGCGGGGCACTGTGGAGCAATAGTGCCTCGCGCCGGACAGGCCGTCAGGGCTTACGACGATCCGTACTACAGTGGCTGACGGCGACAGGGACACCTCCTCCATACCGCTGACCGTGGCAGCCGGATGGGACAGGCCACGATGCCTCAACCACTCCTGACGTCACCGCCTCGGGAAGGAGCGGAAGCCGGAGCCGGCCCAGCCGGCCAGTAAACTATAGGGTCTTATATGTAAAGTGCCGGTGCCTATATAAGCCGCACTACCCCCTCTCGTGCGGGGGATCGATCATTTATTACTTTCACCCACCTACAGAGCTGCCCTGTGAGAGAGACCATAGTCTTCCTTAGCCTCTCAGGAGCAGCCGGACACAGCTCTAGGAGCACCATTGTACTGTGTGATCATCATATACACTCATAGCAGGAGTAGAGGTTTTACCTCCATCGGAGGGCCTCGAACCTGGGTACGTCGCCGTGTCGCTCGTGCCCATACCCGCATCCGGATACCGCCGTGAGATCTCTCAGGAACCACTTCGATTAGCCACCCTATGGCATATGCCGTGACGATACCACGACACCTGGCCCCTCTCCGACTCTTCTTCGGTGTTCTGGAGCCTTCCGGGAAAAATAGGAGGTTTGGCGTTGATTTCGTCCAATTCCGAGAATATTGCCCGAACAGCCTTTCTGGAACCAAAAACAGCAGAAAACAGGAACTGGCACTGTGGCATCTCGTTAATAGGTTAGTTCCGGAAAATGCATGAAATCATCATAAAGTGCAAGCAAAACATGTAAATATTGTCATAAAACAAGCATGGAACATCAGAAATTATGGATACGTTGGAGACGTATCAGAACAAGTATTGCAGCAGATTGTATTCGATGTAAAGAATGGACCGGAGTCCACAGTTCACTAGTGGTGTCTCTCCCATAAGATAAATAGCATGTTGGGTGAACAAATTACAGTTGGGCAATTGACAAATAGAGAGGGCATGACCATGCACATACATGATATGATGAGTATTGTGAGATTTAATAGGGCATTACGACAAAGTACATAGACCGCTATCCAGCATGCATCTATGCCTAAAAGTCCACCTTCAGTTATCATCGAACCCCTTCCGTATTAAGTAAACAACAGACAATTGCATTAAGTATGGTGCGTAATGTAATCAATAACTACATCCCTGACATAGCATCAATGTTTTAACCCTAGTGGCAACAGGCACATCCATAACCTTAGGGGGTCTCTGCTCCCCCAGATTCACGGAGACATGAACCCACTATCGAGCATAAATACTCCCTCTGGAGTTACTAGCAAAACTTGGCCGAGTGTGGTGACCTGCATACCACCGCATGTTGTAGTATGCCACCGTTGATATAACATTCACGAAGTACCATTCCGCAAATATTACATCCCTCAGAGTAGTACAACAGAACATAGCAGGGTCCATAACTCATTCATTGATTATTACAACTATCATACACATGTCATCTTGGAGCTCCTCTTGGGTCCTGAGAGGAATACTCCTGGGTTCGAGGCGAACCCAACTTAATTTACAATATAAGAGTCTCATTAAACTAAACATTTATTTCCTCGAGCAGCTAAATACTAAGAGTTCGGGCTGCTCGGTTACTACTACTATTGGATATCTCTAGGCTTGTTCTCCTCCGGAAGCCTCCCCGGATCCGTAGACGATAAGGTAGTCTACGCCTTCAACTCCTCCTGAGAGGTCTGGTTCCTCGTAGCCGATGATCTCGGCTCCTTCATTGTTGTCGTAGTCCTCCTCCAGACGATTCAGACAATCTAAGCATGGGATTTAAGAGTGGTATGAGTACGAGCGTACTCAACAAGTTCATTATAGATAAGAGGTGTTTAATGCACTAACTACGATATTAGACCAGAAAGTCTAATACCAATGCAAGTTTTGATAAACATTTCTTTAAGAGATTGCTTTTATTTCAAAGAGCTATGTCCGTCAGCCTTCACCGGTTTACTAGAACTTCATGGAGCTCCTTTCCGGCCGCGCAGTTCCTCATCCCGGAACAGGGAGTGACAGGTCACAGTTCTTACACTCTGCAGAGGTGTGTTGCTTTACCCATAAGAGATCTTAACCTTGGTGCCAACCGGGCAGCTTTCCCATCCACACTTCCTTCGGTGTGAGGCCCGGTATAAGGTCATAGTCAATCATATTCCTCCGCTACCTCGCACACCCACCCTTTGTTGCAAACCCCGACCCTGGGTCCTCGCCGGTCCCATTATTCCCGTAATTTCAGGGTGGACCCCGACCACGACGAAGTCTGGGATTGAACCAAACTCCTTCGCCGGTAGCTGCAACCCATCATAGACCACATTACCGTGGGGAATTAGAGTGGGATCCCCACCCTCAAGTTGTTCCGCAAGCCGCAACCGCTACGGTATGCACAACATAACCGTGGGGACTTAGAATGGGTTCCCCACCCTCAAGTTGCTCCGCAAGATACAACTGCTACGGTAAGCGCATCCGTTGATGTACAAGAGGTGGAAATACGATTGACTAGTCCGTCCCATTTCAGATCTTATGGTTAACACGGTTATTACGGCACAAGAATCACTGGCGACATTTGTTGTTTAATCCTAGATGGATATAAACCCGTGCAATGGAACCTCCACCATATCAACACAATCCATGGTTCCATTGCCCACCACTTAGTCATATTCATAGTTATGAAAGTAGTGGTTTTGATTTTTATGCAATAGTGATAACCATAATACTTTGCAAGTAATTTGATAGAAATACTCAAATGACATGAGCAAGTGATGAACTTGCCTGAACACTGCAAAGTTTTGCAGTTGGAAGGTGTGGACTGACCCTTGTCCTCTGTCTCTGAAAAATAGCATCATTGTCCGATAAGGGCAATGGTTAAAGAAGCAATTATGCATGATTCCAGTTTTTAGGGTTTGTTCCCCCCTTCCGATGTTGTTATTATTTCATGTAAGAGGTTGATACTAAGAATAATTTGGGGATACTTGATTTAAAGTAAAATACAACCTTGAAATGTTGTCAAGGTGTTTTTAAAGTCCAATTGCATTGATGGACTTATTTTCATTAATGAAAATAATATGTGTGATTTAAATCATTATTTAAATCCTTAAAATAGGACTTATTCTTAATTGTCTTCAAAAATTCTCTTTGATATTTTATTTAAATAGAGAATTTTATGCTGATCCTTTTTCATATTTTTAATTTATTTTTAAGAGCTTTTATCAATTTTCTATTGAATTTCAAAGTTTCATGTATTTATTGATTTGTGAAAAGACTGAAATACCCTTGGGCCCCACCTGTCAGGTGGCCCAACGGGTTAGGTCGAACCCGAGCCACCCTTTGGGCTCGGTCGGCCCATTCGTCCTCTCCTCTCTCCTCGCGCAGAAACCCTAACTTCTCCTCGTCTCTCGCGACGCCGTGGTCGCCTCGCCGTCGCCGAATTAATCCGGCCGCCTCCGGCCATCGCCGGCGGCGAGATGGGTATCAATCGAACCGCCGTTCGACGGCGCTTCGATTGATCCGCGTCGATCTGCTTTTCCTCGCCGCCGCCGTTCTTCCCCAACGCCCCTGTGACATGGCCGCGGGCGAATCGCCGCGATCTCGTCGTTGCCGACGAGCCTGGCGCCGTGGCGTGGCCGTGTGCCCCGCCGTGGTTGCGCTGGAGTCCCTGCGCCCCGACGACCGCCTGGATTGGCCATGGCCTGGCGCCGTCGTTCGCCCGACGTGTGCCGCCGTGCCGCCATGGCCGTGCTTTCCTCCGTTATGCCTGTAAGTGCTCCCCTCCTTCTTCTTCCTCTAGTCCTTCTCCTAGCTGAGCTACGGCTGTCTCCCTTCATGGAGATGCCGTGGAGTGCCATGCTGCTGTGGCTATGTGCTGCGTCCTAGCTACTGTGCCTGCCCTAGGGTGTGCTGCTGCTGCGTTCTGCTTGCCATGGCCTCGCCCTAATCTTGTGCTTGTTCGATGCTCTCTCTGCTCTAGCTTATGCTTGTGCTGCTAAGCCTATGCTCATATTCATGCGAGTTCTTCTTCTGTGCCGCCTCTATACTTGCTCATGAGCAAGCTGTGATGCTCATGGCTTGCCATGTTGCTCCAGTTGTTGTTCTGTGACTGGATAACCATGTGTAACCCTGGTTCTTGCCCCTGGCTTGATTGTTGTGATTAATCCTTGCATATTTGCAAGTGCCAGTGCCTCTGGGCTAGTTCATTGTGTTCAGATTCATGATTATGCTCAATTGAGCATTACTGTTGGCTTATCAGTGTGATTCAGTGATGATTTGATATGTGCCTTGCTTGTGTATTATGATCCAGTGGTTCATCAAGCCTTTGATGTGCTTCTGGATACAATCATAAAGTCATTAATTCAGTTATCTATTTATTCAGTTAGGACTTGGTTGGATTTCTTCAGTAGCTGGCTAATTACTGATAATATGCTTGGCTATAGCCATCTGTAACCAGTGCTAGCAAGCTCAGATGATCATATGATCATGAGTTGCTTGTGAGATATGTTGTTTCCTGTCTGTGCCTCACTGTTGCCCTCTGTGTGATGTGTGTGCATCACACAGGCTTGGCCTGATGTGTGATGGTGCTTGCTCAAGCATCAGTTGATGCTTGCAATGATCCTTTAGATCATCTGCAAGGCTCTGGTGCTTTGATTACTTGTGTAGTTCATTTATCTGTATTAGCTTGCTTTATTAAATGGATAAATGATGTGAACTGCCTTGCAGTGATGATCATATTACTTGAATTAGCTAGGGCTAGTTGGATGACAACCACTGGTTGGTACCCTAGCCCTCTACTGAACCCTACTGGGTGATGATGTGGTGGCTTAAGGTTTTGGTTATGGGTTGAGGTGGCCCTGGCAGCTCTTTGATGCTGTCATGGGTAGCTCCCCCTCTCTGTGGCTTGTTGTGGCTTGGTGGATACATCTCTGGGCAATCCTTGGATTTCCAGTGCTCTTTGCTGTTGACAAACTAGAATAGGCACAAGTGCCTATCTGTCTGATGGTTAGCAAACCATGTAGTGCTAGGTGAGTTGGGTAGGCTAGCTGTGAATCTTTTCCTTGCTGGATGCTTTGGTTTACCTCAGTGTTAATACAGTGGGTTTGACCATTTCTTCCCTGGGATGATTTCTTCTGGCTTAATTCCCTTTTTGCCAGCATCAAATGGTTTGATCACCAAATGATGATGCACACAGGGTAACCACACCCTCTGGCTTGTGTATATGTTATGCACATGCTTATTTATGAGCAAAACAGAGTTTTGCTCAGGTTGATCTTGTTTATACCTCACTCCAGCTCCTAGATGATTTGTTGATGTAGAGGTTTTGCTTCTGTGATGATCTTGTGGTTGGTTTACTTGCCCTGCTCCTCCTGGTGATCTTGTGAGGCTTGATTCAGTGCTGTTGTGAGTGAGCAGATTGAACAGCAGTGGCTGTTCATGTGTTCTTGTGTTCTTGTGTTCTTACCAGTGAAGCCTGTCGATGGATATGGCTTAGGGTTTGCTTCTGAAAAGCTTATATGTGGTGCTCCCTTGCTCTCCCTGGTCGACAGCTCTTGCTTGTCACTTTAGTGACTCACTGTGTGTGTGTGCTGCATGCACACAGCCCTGTGAGCAGGCTGTGTGTGTGTAGACATGTGCTGTGCACCTGGACCTGGAACTTGACTATGGCATGGATCAGCTCGGCCACTTTGGTCCTATCTGCTCATTTCATATTTTCATTTGATTTCTAACCTGCCAAGTGGCTATGCCACTTGGCATAACTTCTTTTTGTTGTGATTTTGTGCAGGGATCAACAATTGATCAAAATGGACATGGAGGTCATCAAATCCAAGATCAAGTGAAGATGATCTTGTAGTATTTAGACTAGGATACATCCTTGTACTTTTCTTTTTATTTTCTTTTATTTTTCAATTTCACCAATTCTTGTAATGTGTTGTAATATTCATTTATTTCCATTATGAATATTGTAAAGACAATGTATCTTGTGTGTTAATCAATAAAACTCAAAGTTTTCCCTAATGAGCTTTACTTTATTATAATTATTCATATTGTTTATTATTGATTATATACTTAATGAATTTCCTCACAATTGAATTATTTAGGGTAAGTATTTAATGTTTGAATTTGAAATTCAAATTCAACATTGGTTTGAATTAAACCATGTCACTTTATAAATAATTCAATCATGCAAACTCTCCCCTCTCTTCTCCAAACCCTAAACTAGTTGAGTGAGATGCAAGTTTGTCGCACTCTCGAAACCCTAACCCTGTAAGGTGTCGAGAGAGAAACTTGTCCCCCTTCGATGCAGTTTTTGTTTAAAAGCGAAATTTCCCCGTAATTTACCATGCAATGCACATCCCTTTCTAAAATCTACCCCTCGATCGTCTCTAAACCTGGGACATTACAGCCTTTCCCCCTTAAAGAAAACTTCGTCCCGAAGTTGTGGTTGTAATACCTGAACAGCTCGGGGTATGTTTTCCTCAGGTCTTCTTCTTTTCCCAGGTGGCTTCCCTCTCGGGGTGATGCTTCCATTGTATCTTGCAATACTTGATAGCTTTATTTCTGAGTTGTTTCCAGCTCTCCTCGAGAATCTTGGCTGGCTTCTCGATGTATGTCAAGTCTGGTTGTAACTCGAGCTCATCATGTGATATTGGTTCATCTGGGGTCTTTAAGCATTTCGGAGTTGTGACACATGGAATACATTGTGAACTTGAGCTAGCCTTCCAGGTAGATCCAATTCAAAGGCTAAACCTCGGTTCTGACTCAGTATCTTGAAAGGTCCTATATATCTAGGACTGAGTTTTCCTTTTACTCCAAATCTCTGGAGTCCTTTCATCGGGCTTACCTTAAGATAGACCATGTCTCCAACTCGTGGCTCCCATGTCCTCCTCTTCTGATCGGCATAACTCTTTTGCCGACTTTGGGCTATCTTGAGCCTGTCTCTGATAATGTCAATGATTTGTTGTTTTTCCTTGACATAATCAGGGTTGAACTCTTTGCTTGCTCCGGCTTCATACCAACATATCGGTGATCTACACTTTCTTCCATACAAAGCTTCAAATGGTGCCATCTTGATGCTGCTTTGATAGCTATTATTGTATGAAAACTCTGCTAGTGGTAAGTGCTCCTCCCATGATCCTCCGAAGTCTAGGGCACAAGCCCTAAGCATATCCTCTAAGATCTGGTTAGTTCTCTCGGTTTGTCCACCTGTCTGTGGATGGTAAGCGGTACTATAGTCCAACTTGGATCCTAAAGCTTCGTGAAGTTGTTTCCTGAACGCTGATGTGAACACGGATCCTCGATCCGACATGATCTTCTTCGGCACTCCATGCTTACTCACGATCTCTTTGATGTAAAGATCGATAAGTTTCTCTCCTTTATCCTGCTGATTTACCGCTAAGAAGTGTGCACTTTTCGTCAACCGGTCCACAATTACCCATATCATGTCCTTCTTTTTATTAGTCATGGGTAGTCCGGTGATGAAATCCATCCCTATTTCCTCCCATTTCCACTCTGGAATAGGTAAAGGTTGTAACTTCCCTGCCGGACTCTGGTGTTCAGCCTTCACTCTCTGGCAGGTATGGCATTCCGCCACGTATTGTGCTATCTCTCTCTTCATGTTATTCCACCAGAATAGTTCCTTTAAGTCCATGTACATCTTTGTACTTCCCGGATGTATGGAATATGGTGTTTGATGAGCTTCTCGGAGTATTACTTCCTTAATTTCAGCAATATCCGGAACGCAAATTCTCTTCTGGAACCATAATGATCTAGACTCTCCGCGATGAAATTCTGATGGTCTTCCCTCATCTATTCTTCTCATCTCCTCCACGATGAATGGATCGTCCAGCTGACCCATCATTATCTCATTCTTCAAGTTGACATTTAGCTCATCGGCTACTTGTAAAGCTGATAGTCCTTCATGAGCTTCCTTCTCCCAAAGTTGTATTTGGGCTTGACTTATTTCCTTCCTCAACTCCGGTGATATTTCTTGTTCCACTCCTCCGGTGCTCTTCCTACTCAGGGCATCTGCTACAACATTAGCCTTCCCTGGTGTGTAATTGATTGTCAGGTCATAATCCTTGATCAATTCTAGCCATCTTTTCTGCCTCATGTTGAGTTCCTTCTGAGTGAAGAAATATTTGAGGCTTTTATGGTCTGTATAGAGCTCACACTTAGCTCCATAGAGAAAATGTCTCCATGTTTTGAGTGCAAATACGACTGCTGCTAATTCCAAGTCATGTGTTGGATAATTCACTTCATGAGGTCTGAGTTGTCTCGATCCATAAGATATCACTTTCCGATCTTGCATGAGTACGCAACCCAATCCATGCTTGGATGCGTCACAGTACACGGTGTAGTCCTTGCCAACTTCTGGAACTGCTAACACCGGTGCCGTGGTGAGTTTCTCTTTTAGAGTTTGAAAGCTCTTCTCACACTCCTCTGACCACACGAATGGTGTGTTCTTCCTTAGCAACTTTGTCATTGGTCCTGCTATCTTAGAGAATCCTTCAATGAATCTCCGATAATAACCTGCCATTCCTAGGAATCCTCGGATTTCCTTGACAGTCTTGGGTGCTTCCCATTCTAGAACTGCTGCTACCTTACTCGGGTTAACAGCTATTCCATCTTTACTAATAACATGACCAAGAAATTCCACTTGATCTAGCCAAAATTCACACTTACTAAGTTTGGCATAGAGTTGATGTTCTCTTAGTGTTTGCAACACTAACCTCAAATGTTCAGCATGTTCGGCCTTGTTCTTGGAATATATCAAGATATCATCGATAAATACGATGACAAACTTGTCTAGATATGGCATGAAGATCTTATTCATGAGATTCATGAATATTGCTGGGGCATTGGTCAATCCAAAAGGTACTACAAGGTATTCATGGTGTCCATACCTTGAGACAAAGGCAGTTTTCGGAACGTCTTCCTTCTTGATCTTTATCTGGTGATAACCGGATCTTAGATCAATCTTGGAAAAGACTCCCGCGCCTCTCACTTGATCAAATAGATCTTGTATTCTTGGAAGTGGATACTTGTTCTTGATTGTGACGTTGTTCAGATTCCTGTAGTCTCCGCACATCCTTCTTCCTCCATCTCTTTTATCCACGAAGATCACAGGTGATCCCCATGGTGAAACACTCTCTTGAATGAATCCCTTTTGTTCCAAGTCATCCAGTTGCTCCTTAAGTTCTTTCAACTCCTTGGGCCCCATCTTATATGGTGCTTTGGCAATCGGAGCTGTTCCTGGGATTAGGTCGATAGTGAATTCTATCTCCCTATCTGGTGGCATACCAGGTAATTCGCAGGAAACACATCCTGGAATTCATTTACTACATATATCTTCTAACTTCACCTCCTTCATGCTGTTTGTAGCTCAACTTCAATCTGTGTATGTTTGTCGCCTTGGTAGATCATTCTACTTCCATCGGGACTTTTCAATGATACCGTCTTGTTTACACAGTCGATCAACGCTCCATTTGACAAGGTATCAACTTGTCAATGCCTATGGATTGTAGGCTAGGGTTTAGTTAGAAGTAGAGGGCAAGTAGATCTCGAAGGTTTCAGCCGAAAAGTACTCGACGATTATGAAAACTAGGGTTTGTAACAATGATTCGATTGTCTTCGTCCCTCGACCCCCTTTATATAGGAGGCGGAGCCGAGGGTTTCGTTTTGTACAAGTTACAGAGTCCGGGACTGTATCTAACTCATCCCGCCAGATTTACAAATAACACTTCCTATTACAACTCTAACTTTCTTAATATATCTTGGGCTCCCGAATCTTCTTTATTCTTCGGGTATTGGGCCTTCAGTAAACCCCTGGTACTATCTTCGGCAGCCCATTTGGGATGCCTATGTCAGTAGCCCTCGAGATTTTGCTTGAATCGTAGAGTCGGGAAAATCCACTGTTTATTTTTACTCGAGAGCTTTAACTTTTTTATATTTCTTCACATAAAATTCTATATTGTACAGGGATACCGGTAGTTGGGGCTAGTTCATCTGACGGATCAGGTACTAGTTAACTGCCCTAGTGGCAATCCGCAAAACTTACTTCGAGATCACGCCCTGGACATGATTCCGGGATATGTAAACTTCGACAGTGCGCTTAAGGTCTTACCATTCGTCGAGTCCTTCAAATTTATCGAGTACCTCAACGCCGTTAGATTTTTCTTCGATCTGTTGATACGGATAAAAGAGCAGAGCGCAGTCTTTGGCGATGTCAGAACGGATCTGGGGTCTTACCTTCGCAAATTTGCGGCATTCAGAAATTGATCGCAACTTTGGCGTTCTGAGAATATATTGTCGAGTGCTTTTCCGGTTGTTGGAATGGCACATTTTATCGAGTCAAATATGACTTATATTGCTCTCCCGATGGGAGTATATGTAGAGTTAATTATAACTCGAAATATACTCTCTTGCTTTTCTATCTTTTCTTTGTTAATTTCATCGGGCACGCGAACAGCGTTCCCGATGGGAGTAGCCCCCGAGGCTACAACCAAAAACTTGTGCTTGGTTGTAGGCTCAACATTTTAGTCCACCTTGTCGCTATATTGTCATTATTTCCCAATATGATCTCTCTCTTTCTTTTTTTATCTCTATGAACGAACAGTCCCATGGGAGTAGCCCCGAGGCTACAGCCAAGGACTTGTGTTTGGTTGTAGGCTCCCGCAATTTCTATATTGCCATACTCGAAATTTTACTTTTTTCGAAGTAGCCCCCGAGCATTTGGGCAAAAACTTGTATTTGATCAAAGGCTCCTGAGTATTTAATAACTTCTCCTGTCGCCAATCTTCTTTTATTTTTCTTGTCGGCATGCTTCCCTTAACCAAATTTACTTCATCTCTGTTAATAGTCGTGATTTTTCTGCCTTGTGGGTCCATTGTTTCCACCACGTTGACACGTCGTGCAAGTGGGGGACACACGTCCTCCGCTTTTCCTGGCGCACGTACGGTAACGCCTATCTCAGTAAAAATACCTTTTTACCCTTTATCTAGAAGATCTTTTTTCACCACACGATTTCTTCATCCAACGGTGCATTGCTTCGCCCGATTCTTATATAAACCTTTCTTCAACCTCCGTTCACTCCCTCGCTTGCGCCGCACATCTGCTCCCCTCTGCAAAAACTCCCCTGCGCCCAACTCTCTCTGATCTTCCGCACTCACGAACATTGCTTTTTCCATTGCCGTTGATGCCACCGCGCACGCGACTCACTCGCCACAGCACTCCAGAGTCCAAGATGGCCGCCGAAGATCTTGAGTGGGAGAGATCTAAAATCTCCAACCAGGACGTCAACACGCTGAAGAGGCTTGGCCTGATGAAGAAAGAGGACGCCATCCGCTTTCCCAGCGAAGAAAGCTACCCCAACCCTCCAATGGAGTACCGGGTTAGTTTCGTTGATCACCTCATCCGCGGCCTTTCGGCCCCAATTCACGATTTCCTCCGTGGCCTTCTTTTTGTTTACGGGATTCAACTGCACCAGTTGACCCCTAATTCCATCCTCCACATTTCCATTTTTATCACACTGTGCGAATGTTTCCTTGGAATCCCTCCTAATTGGGCTCTGTGGAAACGCATTTTCTGCCTCCGCCGCAATGGTTCCCACAACGCCACCTATAACATAGGCGGCGTTGTTATCTGCGTCCGACCGACGTTGATTATTTCGACGTCAAGTTTCCTGATTCTGTCCAAGGATGGCGCAAAAGATGGCTCTACATTCACGAAGAAAGTGCCAACTCTGTGGAACAAACATAATCCCTTTCGACGGAAGTGCCAGAATCCAGCGCCGCCGTTCCTGGGACGCTGAAGCTTCCGAAGAAGAGAAAAAGGCGACAGAAGCTCTTATGTCTCGTATTCATCAGCTCCAAAATACTCGAGGCAAAGAACTATCTGGTGTTCAAATCACTGCCTACTTCCTTAGGATTAGAGTGCAGCCTCTTCAGGCTCGCAAAAATCCCCTTTGGACGTATTCCGGAGAAAACGACGCCAATAGAATCTCCAGTGATCTTTCTGCAAAGGACTTGGAGAAGTTGATTCGAAGAGTTTCCCGCTTGGCCAAGAAGGATCCTATTCCCTCCTCTTGTCGCGTGGAACCATACAGCTCCACCAATCCTCTTCCCGAGGTATTTTGTCTTCTCGAGTTTCTGTCTTGTTCCGAACTTTCCTTGCATCTCATTGTATTGATATCTCTCTAATTTTTCTTTTGTCGCTTTTCTTGCAGAACCATCCTACTATGGCTTCCCTTCCTCCTCTTCCTGAGGATGGAGAAGTCGAAGAACAGGCTATCGTTGCCGAAGACACCCAAGGTTCTTCTATTCCTGAAAGTGAAGTCGCGGGTTCTCACAAATCTGCGGCTTCCCATGAAAAAGAAGTTGAATCTGAAGCCAGTGAGTCCGACGCAATCCCTTCCTCCTGCTGTTTCCCCAAGGAACAAAAGGAAAAGGAACGGTGCCGAGGATTCTCGGGCACTTCTAAGGAAGAAGTTGTTCCTTCTCATCCGAAGGCAGCTTATGATCCTTATATTGAATCCCCCTCGTCACCCCGTAAGTCATCTTTATTTCCTCCTTTTTCTCGCATCGAGAGGTGTTTTATCTTGTCTTGCTTTTTATGCTGCCGATTTTTGATCAACAGTGATGACGAGGAAGAAGTACCAACTGTTGACGTGGCTCCTCGGACAAGCACGTCACATACTGTACTTGCCTCAGACACGCTAGTTGAAGGAGAAGAATCCTCGCCTCCTCAACAAAACGTCGTCACCACAACTCCGCCAACAAGCCCCCTTGCCCCTTCACCAAAAAGGACAAGGATTGAAACAATTGTTGAACCTGCCCCTCAATTGGGCAGCTCGTCGACTCTGCTCTTAGATGATGTAAGTTTGTCGATATCTATATTTTTTATTTTGCTTTTTTCACGCCTTCTCGCTCTTTTTCATGCCGATGTTTCTCTTGCTGTGTTCGTCTTGAACAGCCCATGATCAAAGAGCTTCTCCGCATCGGATCCCAATTTATTGGGTACCGTGAATATGCTAGCAGAGCCGAAGGTAACAACTTTTATACTTGCCATTTTTTCTTGACTTTTTGCTCCTGTTGCTTGTCGCGATTTTTGATCTTTCTTCTTTCTTTTTATATCTCGACAGAGAAACTTGCAGAGGCCAACAAACGTGCCGACGCACTTGCTCAAAAACTTGAGCAGAGTGAGGCGGCTCGCAAGAAAGCCGAACTTGTTGCTAGCGAAGCCAAAACCGAGGCTGATGAAGCCAAAGCGAAAGCTGCTAGTGCCGAGGAACTGCAGAAAAGACTTGAGGATGCTGCATCTGCCTTAAACGAGCACACACAAAGCTGCACAAGCTTCTCGTGAACAGGGGATCCTCAAGCGCCTGAAATCACAAAGTCGACGCACTTTCAGTAATATTATTGATCCCTTCTATTTTTATGAGAGCCGCTGTTTCTTGTTGTTTGACCAACGTTTTGTTTTCTTGGCAGATCAAACAAACCAAGATTTTGATCTGGAGAATCCTGTCGAATGACCCTCTCCTTGACGCACTTACTTATCTTGGATGGGTCCGAAATTCCAAAAGGCGTGAATGCGTGGCAAATGCTCGGCGCTGCTTCCCCTACTTCTTCCCAAAGAAAGAGGAGCCCCCGACTTTCCTTACCCTTGCCAAGAATTCAATTCATCAGAGATGACCTTGGAAAATATGAAGAAAACATGAAGATTGCTCCCCGGTTACTGTTGCCCTAGACTTGCTGACAGCCAACGAAGAGTTGGCTTGTGACACCGGCGATACCGATCAAATCGAGATGGAGGTACCTGATCAAGGCAGCCAAGCCCAACACGAAGAAAATCTTGGCATATCTCGGGATCAAACCACCACCCCTAGCTCATCAAGGCCGGAGGTCTAGTTGCATGCCTCCTTGTTTTTCTTTATCTGTTTCTTTTGCTCTTGTCGCCAAAGTAGTTATTTGGCGACACGTACTTTGTTAGCTCCATTGTAATGCCTTTGTAATTATTCCGAAAGATTAATGAAAACTCTATCTTTTGCTTGTTGATTGATGTTGTCTTTTAAATTTCAGTTGGTATTTGATAACTACACTCCATCTTCCACTCCTTCCAATGTTTCGCCTTCTTCTTCTCGCTCAAAGAGAACTCTTGCTGATGCTACACCTGTCGAAGATTCCTTGCCGCAGAATTGGATGAACTTCGGCAGCAACTTCAGTATGCAAAGAAGCAAACACTTGTGATGATGGAAAATCTCGCAAGTCATCTGAAGTCCGAAAAATTGCACTTCAGCAAGCTCGCGAGGCCGTGGCTGCTAAGAAATTGCTTGCTCCAAGCTGAAAAGGCGACTACCCGAGAAAATTCATGCTCGAGTTGATGAATGAAGCCAGTGCGGATATGTCGGGTATGCTTGTTTCATCCTCATATCTTCCGTCTTCATGCTACGTCTCTTAAAATTTTTCTGCTCCGTTGTTTTAATAGGTTCCTTTACTGATGCTGTTGCCGAAGAAGAGAGGGTAAATACTAGGACGAACCTCCTTGTTAACCTTTCCCTTGATCATGGTTCTCTGTTTTGGGCTACCCCGAGAGGACCCGCCAGATTGTCAGATTTCAGGATCGCGCCTCTCAAACTCGCGATTTCCTTGACTTCTGTACCAAGACCCTGTCCATGGTTTATAATTCCATGTTTCCTCGGAACGTTCAACCAAAAACTCTTCCCGAGTTAATGGAGAAATTCAAGGATGCCCACAGGATCCATGATTTTGTCAAAGCTCAACTGGTAGCTGGCGCCAGATTTGCTCTTATCATGCTTCAGATCTGCCACTCAAATCTTGACCTGACCCAAGTTGTTGCGAAAGTCCATCAGAAGGTAAAGCGCCGAAGAGTTGGTGTCGACCGAATTAACACGAAGGTTTCGCCTGTAGCCGAAGAAATGATTGAAGACCTTCTTCGGATGGATGCCGACTTTTTTGCCGATGGTCATTATGCTGATTTTCTTGGCGCTGCTCCTGAAGAAAACAGAATTACCCTTGATGACATACTGAATCATGACTAATTATTTTCCTTTTGTAGATAACTCTTCTTTGTAACCCATGATTGTGATTATATTGTGAAGCAATCATTATATTTCTATATTTGTCTAGCTCCCGAGTGTTTCGGTGGCTATTTACTGTATTTGTATATTGCGAGGTTTTGAACCAAGGCATTTATTTAATATGTATTGATGGCGAATATCAGCCCCCGAGCTTCTTTATTGAGTACTATTTTGTATTTTCGTTGACTCACGAGGTATTTTAGTACCAAGGCAAGGCTTTTCTTTGTCGATGAACTATATTGAAATTCGTCGGGTCAAAGACTTTGAGCATGTCGATAAAGAAAAGTTATATTGACACTATCTTTATTATATTGCAGCACCGCGAGCCCGCCTCATTAAAAACCTTTCTCCCACTCGGCGCCCCAAAAAGGAAAAGAGGCGTCCCAAAACTCGCGGGCTTGTACATTGAAGTTTTACAAGGACTATATTTCGACTCTAGGCGTAGAACCGCCTGAAGTTGCGCACGTTCCGTGGGTTTTGCTCCTCCACCCCTTTTTCTTGTCCTTTATCCTGTATGCTCCTCCTCCGATTACTTCCGTGACAATGTAAGGGCCAAGCCATGGTGACTCGAGTTTTTCATGACTTTTTTGCGTGAGTCGAAGAACTAGGTCTCCCACCTGAAAAGATCTTGGCCGCAAATGTCGACTGTGGTAATTTTCAAGTCCTGTTGGTATTTGGTTACCCTTGATAGTACTCGTCTCGAGCTTCGTCGAGTGCGTCGACGTCGTCTTCCAATGCTATCTGGAAGTTTCTTCATTATACTCTGGACTCGGGAGTCGTGCTCTATTTCTATTGGAATTTCGCCTCCGCTCCATGGACCAGAAAACGGTGTCTCCTGTCAGATTTGGTGTTGTTCCGATGCTCCACAACACACTTGTAGTTCTTCGCCGTGTATGTCGAGCTTTTTCCAAAGGGTCCTAACAGCGCTCTTGATGCCATTGCAGATGATGCCATTGGCTTTCTTGATTGCCATTGGTTTGAGGATGTGCAACTGATTGCGGCGGCAACTTGATACCCACTTCTTCGCAATAATCTTTGAATTCGGGATGTGAAGTTATCGCCATTGTTCCAGACGATGTGGGCACCCAAATCAAGACGAGTCCTTATGAATTTTACCGCGGATGCTCCATCTGGTGAATTTATCGTTTTTTATCCACTTTGTAAATTTGCTCATAGCTACTAGCATGTCCTTTCCTCCCCGCCGATTTGTGTAACTTGCCCACCATATCAAGTCCCCATTGGGCAAAGGGCCATGACAATGGTATTGGTGTTAGTTCTGCTGCTGGAGAGTGGTTTTGCGGCAAACCTTTGACACGCGTCGCAAGTTCTTACTATTTCCTTAGCGCCCTCGATTAAGGTCAACCAGAGAATCCTGCCCGAAAAACCTTGGCTGCAATAGCTCGACTACTTGCGTAGGCTACATATCTTCGTGTACATCCTTCAAAATTATTCTTCCTTCTTTCGGTGTGACACATCTTCAGACGCCGAAATACTTCGCTTTGTACAATTCTCCTTGACCACCGTGAAAGCTTTGGAGCGTCGAATTACTCGTCTTGCCTCAACTGGATCATCGGGTATTTCTTTCCTGAGGATGTACGATATGTACGTCTGCATCCATGGTATCTGTATCACCATGACCAGGTCCTGATCTTCTTCTTCTTCTTCCTCTTGCTTTTCCTTGGTAGCCCCCGAGGGTTTTTTCTCCTTCTTTTTTGATTTTGTCGATTTTGTAGATCTCTCTGTTATCTCTTCCCAAAATACACCCGGCGGAACTGCAAGGCATTGCGACCCGATGTTTGCAAGAACGTCGGCTTCATGCTCAATCTGCTAATATGATTTACTTCGCATCCATCAAACAACTTTTCGTACACCTCCTTGTATGCCATCATGCTATCATTGCGTCACATTGGTTCATGACTTGCTGAGCCACCAATTGTGAGTCGCCAAATATTTTTAATCGAGTTGCACCGCAAGCTGCCATCTTCATCCCGTATGAGGGCTTCATATTCTGCTTCATCGTTAGATGTGTTAGGGAACGTCATCCGAAGGATGTACTCTAACTTGTCGCCTTCAGTGATATGAGTACTATCCTGCGCCCTCCTTCTAGTTCTTGGACCCATCAAAGTTCATGGTCCAAAGCGACAAATGGAGGTCCCGTGTTTTGCAACTCCATCCATTCTGGTGAAGTCCGGCAGAATTTGCAAATTGATTGCTTTTCTTTTTTCATACGTGATGTCCCGAGGGAAAGTTCTATTCCCCAAAGGGAGACACGACCGTAGCTTCTGGATTGTTTAGTATATTTGACAAGGGAGCTCATGACCACCAAGTGACCTAAAAATAGTACGCACTGTGTCACAGAGACCTTATATGCTAGCTTTTGGTACTGAGGGTACCTTTGTTTGATGGCGATAAAACTTCACATGAAGTATACTGGCCTCTGTACTCCGTGGAGTTTTCCTTCTTCTTCTTTTCACAACTAGCACCGCTCACCACTTGGGGCGTGGCTGCAATATGCCAGGAGAGGTTCCTTTTCCTTCGGCGCCATCTAATTGTGGTGTCGAGATTGTGCTTCAAATCCTCGAAGGCTCTATCGGCCTTCGTTCCACTGGAATTTATCTCCTTGCTTTATTAGAGCGTAGTAGCGCTTTTTCTCCCAACCTGGCGACGAATCTGCTCAAAGCCGCGACTCGTCAGTTAGCTGCTGTATTTCTTTCAACTTTGTTGGCTTCCTCATTGTTAGATACTTGTATTTTGTCGGGATTTGCTTCAATCCCTCTTGCCGAGACTAGAAACCTTGCTCCTCTGGGACGCCAAAGGAACACTTGTCGGGTTCAGCTTGAGGCAGAATTTGCTGAGGTTGTCGAAGGTTTCCTTGAGATCCTCGATCAGTGTTCTCTTCTGACGTTATGACGACATCGTCGATGTACACTTGCACGTTTTTCCATTGTGTCGCCACACTTCTCATCATCCTCCGTATGTTGCTCCCGCATTTTTTAAACCGAAAGGCATTGTTCTATAACAAAACACGCCGTAGTGTTATGAACGCTGTTTTGGCCTCGTCTTCTTCTTTCAATCTGATCTGGTTATAACCAGAATATGCGCCCAGAAGGAAAGACGTTTCATATCCGTACCGTGGAGTCGATAATTTGATCGATCCTGGAGGGGAAAGTGATCCTTTGGACAATGTTTATTGAGACACGTAAAGTCGACGCACATGCGAAGGATCCTTTGTGTTTTTTTGGCACCATCACTGGGTTAGCGATCTTGTGTGTTATATCTTTGATAAAACCAGCTTCCTCCAGTCGATTTACTTCTGATAGTATAGCTTTGCGGTTTGGTTCCTAAAAACGTCGCAAAGGTTGTTTGATTGGTCTTGCTAATGGATCCAAGTTTAGGTGGTGCTCGGCAAGTTCCCTGGGTACTCCTGGCATGTCAGCTGGACACCATGCGAAGATTTTCCAGTGCTCACGGAGGAACTCGACGAGCGCACTTTCCTATGCGATATCCATGTCGTTTGCGATAGATGTCGTCTTTTTCGGGTCTGTCGGGTGAATCTGCACCTCCTTAGAATTTTTCTTGGTATTGAAAGTTGATTCTTTATTTGGCCTTCCAACGTCTGGCAGTACGTCGTAATCGGTCATGCTTTTTGACGCCAAGTACTCAGCTTGCATCCCGAAAGTTTCTGATAGCCGATGAAAACTACGATTTATTCCGCTTAAGGTAAAGCTTCCTTTAATCTGATTATCCCTTGTCCGTGCAATTCCACAACAAAAGGTAGAAGGGAACGCCATAAATTTGGGCATATGCTGAGTCACTCCAACAAAGCTGGTACTGGCGACAGAAATCCATCGCATCACCCCAGCCTCTCGATTCCTCAGCGCATCCGAACTGAACGCCGAGATTGATCTTCCCCAATGGATAACTTGTCTTCCGTGGATGCCGTGGAACCTTGTGTCTGTTGGTTTAAAGTTTGCTAAGGATATGTTCATCTTCCTCAATGTATTCAAGATACGGTTTGAAGGTTGCCGCCGTTTGCGAACACTCGAGACATCAAATCTCAATCACGCGCATTGCGCCGACGCTCCGGTCGAGGGACTTGTCATGGGTGATCTCGGCTATTGTGAAGCCAATATCTTGTCCCGACCAATTAAGGTACTCAATCGTTGGTGGAGGCATTTTTTCTCCCATAAACACCTGTCGTGAGATTACTTTCCGAGCTCTATTGGACGGCCTTCCCTTCTCAATCATCGACACGCACCCTTGGAGTTAGGATCAACATAAGGTGGTGGTGGAGGTGCCGCCGCTATTCTGAGCTGAGCCGATTGTCGCCCAGAATCGCGGGAGGAGGCGGCGAATCTCGCTTCTGCTCCCGAGGATTTTCCTGTGTTGCTCCGCACAGAAGTGCTTCGCATATCTTTAGCATTGCCTGGTACTTTGTTAGCTTCTTTTCATAGGTGTCTCCGACTGCCTTTTTACCGTTGCCTGCTGAGAAAGTGTGATTGATACGGCCCATTCATCATCTCTGCAGGGACGAAAGGCCTTGGGAACCTAGGGCCGCTATTTTTCCTGTTGTTGCGAGAATCATCCCCGGCACGCCGTTCACCTGTCATAATCATCTCCAAGTGTTTCCTCCGTGAGCTTCTGCTACTAGGGTTAATTTGGCGGCGGCGGTGGGCAAAGGGAGGGCCGAGGAAATCGTCATTTCTCTACTGCGCGGCCCTCCTCTGGCGACCTGGGCCGTTTGTTGTGGACAGCGTCTTCTCCATCTCCGCTCATCTGGTTGTTATCTCCATTAACTGCAGATATCACTTTTGGATTGTCCTTCCTAAGTCTCCGACAAAATCTCCACGCTCGATTCCCGACAAACGCATCTATTGCTCTCTCGCCAGATATATTTTCTGGCGAGTTTTTGATGATATTCCACCTTTGAATGTACTTTCTCATTGGCTCGTCCGCTTTGTCGACACGTCTCAACTCCTCTAACGACGCAGTTTTTTTGCCTGAAGTTCCTGACGAACACATCCTCGAAACTTTCCCCACTGCCGATAGATCCCCGGAGTGAGCTTTATCCAAGACTGCATGGCCCACTCAAATGCACTCGGCTGCTTTGCATAGCTGTTGCCCCGGTTCCTCTCCGGTGAGCTTCACCGTCTCGAGTAGATAATCACAACTAGCCAACTTTCCGGGATCTTGGAAGGCCATCGAACTTCTTAGTTGTTCTTGCAACTGAATCCCGAGGGACTGTAGCTTTTGGACTCTCTCGTGAAGTATGGCAGCCGCACATATCTTCATTGCTTCTCCTGAGATTGCCGATGATCCTCTGCTGTCGCCCATCGACCTCTGCTTGTGCCGTCAGGTTCTTTGCTCCACTTGGTCCTTCAGTGTCAGCCACGTTGTCGTCAGAGCCTGGACTATTTTGCCGTGTCAGCCCTTCCTAGAGTGGCGATACAAACGTCAGCCCCCATAGCTCCAACCCTCGCCACGCCATATTGTATAGTGTTTCCTGATCACCTGGAGGTGGTTTAGATGCAAGGATAAAAGCATGTGTCGCCATATACCAAGTTCGGGTGTCTTAGGGATGATATTTTCTCTTGTATCTATCGACATGAAGGACATGTCGATGTTTTGGACCAAGTGCTCTCTTCCTGATTTCTGCATATAAGTTGCAACTTGATCTTGCTCGCTCCAGCCTCCCCGGCTATCATCTGCTCTCAGATTGCCCACTTAGACTGCCTTCTCCCCGGCCGATTTTGCCGCCTCCTTTTCTCTCCGCTTAACTCTACTGGGCCCGTTTTTCCTACCTCCTTCCAGCCGTGGCGGTAGCCTATATTGATATGCTGTAATTCCTCCGTGTATTGGTAGCCATTGGTTCTGTACCGCTCATAGCTCTCGCGCCCACGCTGTTTGTGAAAGTTGAACTCTATCTCGCTGCTCTTGTTCTGTCAGATGGTTGCGCTCGTCGTTAAGTTGGCGGATCATCGCGATGATTTCCGCATCGTCGAAGTCGTGATGTTTCTTGATCCTCGAATGTATTAAACTCGGCGATATTTGTATTCGTGATTCATGTTGGGGTTTGGTGACATCATCATTGAGATTGATGAAGACCTTGCTCACTGTGATAGATTTGTCGATGGAAGTAACTGTCGACATCGCTTGAACCATCGCTTATATATGAGTCCGCAGATGACTCAACGAGCATACGTTGAAGATCTTATGAAGTTTCTCTTCTTGCTCGCGCTGACGAAGGCGGTCGCTTTCTTCTTCACTTTGCTGGATTTATGCATAGCTTGAAAAAATCAACCAATTACTTCGACGATCCCGACGGTAAATCGGAATCTCGACACACGAACATCCCTTCTCGACGCCAGTGAAACTCCGAACAAGTATTCTGTTGGCCCGCCTTTATTAATGATATGCATCCAAACGGAGAGGGTGAGGGAACAAAATCGACAGACTGGCTAGCCATCTGTCGGCATTTCGATCCATAGCGCAGTTATGGTTGATGATGTTTAAAATCTTGAACGCGCCATCGAGGATCGATCCTTACGCTTAGTCCTCATTTTCGACGCGCCACCTCGACAAGGTATCAACTTGTCAATGCCTCATGGATTGTAGGCTAGGTTTAGTTAGAAGAGGTAAGTAGATCCTCAAGGTTTTAAAATTTTAAAGGTACTTCACTTTACTATGAAAACTTAGGCTTGTAACAATGATTCGACAGTTTTTCGTCCGACTTTTATAGAGGCTGTTTATGGCTCGCTTGTAATGTTACGCAGTCCGACGGTATCTAACCCATCCCGCCAGATTTACAAATAACACTTCCATTACAACTCTAACTTTCCTTAATATATCTTGGGTTCCTAATCTTCTTTATTCTTTCTATTGGGCCTTCAGAAACTCCTGTACTATCTTCTAGTGCTCCATTTGGGATGCCTATGTCACTATTAGAAAAGAGTTCATATATACCAAGAATGACATCAATGTCCTTCATCGGTAAATTGAACAGGTCGCGTCAAACGTGCACTTATTGATCATAATGACTTGTTTTGTTTGGTATGGGTTACTACTATCGCTCCCCCCGCAGAATGGTTATGTGTGTATCTAACTTAGTGCAACTAATCCCAGTGTTTGTGATGAATTGTTGAGAAATGAATGATGTAGTTGCACCAAAAAGTACTTTGCAGATGAGTGAGTATCTGGAGCGTACCTATCACCGCTGGTCGAGTTGACCACCTCCTCCCATCTGGTACAGTTCAGCTTGCCGAAGGGCTTCTTATTCTTCCGGTTGCTCCGGTGTTTCCCACTTCCTCCTCCTCCAGATTGACCTCCTCCATTCTTCTTATTAGGACAGTCTTTCATCATGTGCCCCTCCTAGCGACACCCGAAACAAATGATTCTGGGTTTACGACAATCCTTTGAGGCATGTCCTTTAAACCCGCAGATGCGACAAATTACTTGGTTAGCAGTTTGAAACGCTTGGTTCTTCCTGCTACCATAGTAGTTGCTGTTGTTGTATCTTGGCTTGAAATTCAAGCTGGTGTTGGGCTTGTTATTGGAAAATCTTTTAGGCTCAAACTTGGCCTTCTTCCTCTTTCCTCTCGTAGCTGTTTGTCTTCCGTAGTGATGGCGGCATCCACCAACTCTTGAAACTCCGTCGCTCTCATCATACGAGCTGAACCTTGAACTGGACTTAACCCCCTCAGAAATCTCTTCTTCTTCTTGTCCTCGGTGTTGACTTCTTCAACACGTATCAGACAGTTTAGAGAACTCCCGACATAGGTCGATTGCCTTGTCATACACTCGAGACTTTCAAATTCTCGACGCTTCAGTTCCACAATACTTTCAGGGACATTGATCCCGAACTTCCTTTAAATTCCTCCCAGGTAAATACCTGAGCAATGCAACGGCTTTATGTATGATGCGGCAGGTCCACATAGCAGATGGGTAGCATAACGAACCTTCTCTTGGTCGTTACATCCAACGGTGTTGAGCTGCTCTGTATCCATCACCAATCTTCCGCGTCCATTGGCTCGGCGCGTATGCAAGGAAGATAGGCTTGGTGTTTTGGAAGTCCGTAATGTGACTCCCGGTTCTCGGGTCTCTCCACCCTGTTTGTCGTAACAAATCTGAAAGAATTTGTTACCGCTGCTCCAGTTGTTAACGCGCTCCTCCACCAACTGCATGTACTGGATGAAATTTTGCTGCGTCATGGGTGGTGGTGGTGGTGGAACCGATCTCTGGCACTCACTTTCCTTTTGTTTTGCTCGCTCCATGCAAGCCACTTCTCGTCTCCTAGCGTTCCACATAACCCCCCTAGTTCAACACAAGATGATACTCATAATTACTCCATGCGCAAGTTTTCTGAGCTCAACATTGTGCACAGAACTAGTCACGCAATGGAATGAAACAATACAAATCATACAAAACATATACCACTGTATATACATACTTAAGTGGTCTATTACAATACTCAAGTCATGTGAGTATGCAAACTCACTTATTAAAGTATATGTACAAATTTATACAAATATTACAAACTATAATACACGTGGTACTTGTGTATTATATCCTCGCCTCCCTTGGTGGACTCTAGTCGATCTTCACTCCCGGTACATCCCAGGCTTCCATCCGGTTGAACGTGTCGTCTCCTCCTGATAGACCCTGGAACATAAGGTCTCCCAGTTGGCTTGTAATCCAATCGATGATGATCCTAGGAGAAATCGTGTTCACAACCGATCGTTGAGTGCATCATAGTCCACCCATCGGGTGTACTCAGCCTCCATAAGGGTTACCAAACTCATACCCGACTCATGTCGATACACTCCATTCAGCTCCTTCATTACTAGGATAGCTCTGGCCTGGGTTGTTGCGCCATTCATCTCCCCATCATAATACACGAAGTACTATGAGTTCCATCAGATCCCAACGCTAACCTGGAATTCTCGATAGGAGTCTCGAACACTGGTTGTTTCCTTTCTTCTCGTATCCCCCATAGGAACTACCCATAGTTCTCTTAACAGCAGTTCACGCTCAAGTGGATCAATACTGATGTAGTCACTGATTGAGAACCGGTGTGCACCACATTCTCCATAGGTTCTTTCCCTCACTCCTCCTTGGGTTCGATAAATTCCTCAAGCATCGTATCAATTGCTCCTATCAGATGATGGTTCAACGG
This sequence comes from Lolium multiflorum, assembly GCA_030979885.1. Taxonomy (NCBI): domain Eukaryota; kingdom Viridiplantae; phylum Streptophyta; class Magnoliopsida; order Poales; family Poaceae; genus Lolium; species Lolium multiflorum. The sequence goes on from CM061748.1 coordinate 282,167,416, forward strand.
GAAGAGTAATGATAAGGAAGTTGGCTATTATCCATATATTTTGCCGCTGCTATGGGTTTGCGTTTGGCATATTTGTAGTGGTTGAGCATGGGATCTTCTTCCTCCGATTATGAGGAATATGGGAGAACTCGAAATAAGCCCTTCGTCTTATGTTCCCGTATGTCGGTTATGGCTCTCATAACAGCTATATGGTAAGTTGTATTGGTTGTCCTAGCTTCCCCAGCTGGCATGACTCACTCTAAAGATTCGGGAAGTTGCAGTCCTACCCTGCACTTGGCCATAGGACCATCATAGAACATGTTTTCTTGGAATCTGGGATCGCACCCAAATTCCAGTAACATAACTCGTAGGATATCGGCAAGTCCTCCTTGGTATTCGTTCAGTGTGGAATCCATAACTTTCACGTTTCTTCCCGGTCGTGAACTTGCCATGTTGGCTGTAGAAATAGAAAGATTATAAGATTAGTAATAATGCATCATAATAGAGATAATAAAGAATTACCGCACTAAAAGATATGATTGTTGTATTCTCAATTGAATATACACCATATTTTTAGAGAATTCTTTACTAGTCCTATTTGACTCCTAACGTCCCATTTACTAGGTTCAAACCTAAGGTCAAAGCTTTTGCTCTGATACCAACTGTGGTGACCCTGCATACCACTGCATGTTGTAGTATGCCAGTCGTTGATATAACATTCACGAAGTACCATTCGCAAATATTACATCCCTCAGAGTAGTACAACAGAACATAGCAGGGTCCATAACTCATTCATTGATTATTACAACTATCATACACATGTCATCTTGGAGCTCCTCTTGGGTCCTGAGAGGAATACTCCTGGGTTCGAGGCGAACCCAACTTAATTTACAATATAAGAGTCTCATTAAACTAAACATTTATTTCCTCGAGCAACTAAATACTAAGAGTTCGGGCTGCTCGGTTACTACTACTATTGGATATCTCTAGGCTTGTTCTCCTCCGGAAGCCTCCTCCGAGATCCGTAGTCACGCCTTCAACTCCTCCTGAGAGGTCTGGCCTTCGTAGCGATGATCTCGGCTCCTTCATTGTTATCGTAGTCCTCCTCCACGATTGAGCAATCTAAGCATGGGATTTAAGAGTGGTATGAGTACGAGCGTACTCAACAAGTTCATTATAGATAAGAGGTGTTTAATGCACTAACTACGATATAGACCGAAACCATACCAATAAGTTTTGATAAACATTTCTTAAGAGATTGCTTTTATTTCAAAACTATGTCCACAATTTTCACCGGTTTACTAGAACTTCATGGAGCTCCTTTCCGCGCTCAAGTTCCTCATCCTAGCAGGGAGTGAGGGTCACGGCTTACACTCGCGAGGTGTGTTGCTTTACCCATAAGAGATCTTAACCTTGGTGCCAACGGGCAGCTTTCCCGTCCACACTTCCTTCGGTGTGGAGGCCCGGTATAAGGTCATAGTCAATCATATTCCTCCGCTACCTCGCACACCCACCCTTTGTTGCAAACCCCAACCCTGGGTCCTCGCCGGTCCCATTATTCCCGTAATTTCAGGGTGGACCCCGACCACGACGCAGTTTGGGACTCGGGTTAACCAAACTCCTTCGCCAGCTGCAACCCATCATAGACCACATTAACGTGGGAATTATAGTGGGATCCCCACCCTCAAGTTGTTCCGCAAGCCGCACCGCGCCTGCATGTCAAACATAACCGTGGGGACTTAGAATGGGCCCCCCCTCAAGTTGTCCAAAATACAACCTACTAGGCGCATCCGTTGATGTACAAGAGGTGGAAATACGATTGACTAGTCCATCCATTTCAGATCTTATGGTTAACACGGTTATTACGGACAAGAATCATTGGCGACATTTGTTGTTTAATCCTAGATGGATATAAACCCGTGCAATGGAACCTCCACCATATCAACACAATCCATGGTTCCATTGCCCACCACTTAGTCATATTCATAGTTATGAAAGTAGTGATTTTTATGCAATAGTGATAACCATAATACTTTGCAAGTAATTTGATAGAAATATCAAATGACATGAGCAAGTGATGAACTTGCATGAACACTGCAAAGTTTTGCGCTGGAAGGTGTGGACTGACCCTTGTCCTCTCTCGAAAAATAGCATCATTGTCCGATAAGGTCAATGGTTAAAGAAGCAATTATGTGATTCCAGTTTTAGGTTGTTTCCCCTTCCGATGTTGTTATTATTTCATGTAAGAGGTTGATACTAAGAATAATTTGGGGATACTTGATTTAAGGTAAAATACAACCTTGAAATGTTGTCAAGGTGTTTTTAAAAATCCAATTGTATTGATGGACTTATTTTCATTAATGAAAATAATATGTGTGATTTAAATCATTATTTAAATCCTTAAAATAGGAGTTATTCTTAATTGTCTTCAACAATTCTCTTTGTTATTTTATTTAAATAGAGAATTTTCTGCTGATCCTTTTTCATATTTTTAATTTATTTTTAAGAGATTTTATCAATTTTCTATTGAATTTCAAAGTTTCATGTATTTATTGATTTGTGGTATAGCCTTGGGCCCCACCTGTCGTGTGGCCCAGCGGAGCGGGAACCCGAGCCACCCTTTGGGCTCTAATACGGCCCATTCGTTCTCTTCTCCTCCTCGGCAGCAAACCTCCTAACTCTCTCGCTCTCGGGCGGGCGTGAGTCGTCCTCGCCGCCGAATTAATCTGGCCGTCTCCACCCGCTCCGGGCAGAAATTGGTGCCACACGGCTCAACGGGCGGCTGGCACTGGTGTCCGCGTCGATTTGCTCTCCCTCGCCGCCACCGTTCTTCCCCAACACCCTGGGACATGGCCGCGGGCGAATCGCCGCGATCTCGTCGTTGCCGACGAGCTCGCGCTGTGGCGTTGCCGTGTGCCTGGCTGCAGTTGCGCTGAGTCCCTGCGCTCCCGATCGTCTGGATTGGCCATGGCGGCGCGCCGTTCGGCCCGACATGCCGCCGTGCCGCCATGGCCGTGCTTTCCTCCGTTATGCCCTGTAAGTGCTCCCCTCCTTCTTCTTCCTCTAGTCCTTCTCCTAGCTGAGCTACGGCTATCTCCCTTCATGGAGATGCCGTGGAGTGCCATGCTGCTGTGGCTATGTGCTGCGTCCTAGCTACTGTGCCTGCCCTAGGGTGTGCTGCTGCTGCGTTCTGCTTGCCATGGCCTCGCTCTAATCTTGTGCTTGTACTGATGCTCTCCCCTTTCTAGCTTATGCTTGTGCTGCTAAGCCTATGCTCATAATCATGCGAGTTCTTCTTCTGTGCCGCCTCTATACTGCTCATGAGCAAGCTGTGATGCTCATGGATTGCCATGTTGCTCCAGCTGTTGTTGCTGTTACTGGATAACCATGTGTAACCTTGGTTCTTGCCCCTGGCTTGATTGTTGTGATTAATCCTTGCATATTTGCAAGTGCCAGTGCCTCTGGGCTAGTTCATTGTGTTCAGATTCATGATTATGCTCAATTGAGCATTACTGTTGGCTTATCAGTGTGATTCAGTGATGATTTGATATGTGCCTTGCTTGTGTATTATGATCCAGTGGTTCATCAAGCCTTTGATGTGCTTCTGGATACAATCATAAAGTCATTAATTCAGTTATCTAATTATTCAGTTAGGACTTGGTTGGATTTCTTCAATAGCTGGCTAATTACTGATAATATGCTTGGCTATAGCCATCTGTAACCGCATACAAGCTCAGATGATCATATGATCATGAGTTGCTTGTGAGATATGTTGTTTCCTGTCTGTTCCTCACTGTTGCCCTCTGTGTGATGTGTGTGCATCACACAGGCTTGGCCTGATGTGTGGTGCTTGCTCAAGCATCGGTTGATGCTTGCAATGATCCTTTAGATCATCTGCAAGGCTCTGGTGCTTTGATTACTTGTGTAGTTCATTTATCTATATTAGCTTTGCTTTATTAAATGGATAAATGATGTGAGCTGCCTTGCAGTGATGATCATATTACTTGAATTAGCTAGGGCTAGTTGGATGACAACCACTGGTTGGTACCCTAGCTCCTCTGAACCTCCCTGGGTGATGATGTGGTGGCCTAAGGTTTTAGTTATGGGTTGAGGCCTGGCAGCTCTTTGATGTTGTCATGGGTAGCTCCCCTCTGTGGCTTGTTGTGGCTTGGTGGATACATCTCTGGCAATCCTTGTTGATTTCCGCTCTTTCTTGCTGACAAACAAGAATAGGCACAAGTGCCTATCTGTATGATGGTTAGCAAACCATGTAGTGCTAGGTGAGTTGGGTAGGCTAGATGTGAATCTTTTCCTTGCTGGATGCTTTGGTTTACCTCAGTGTTAATACATTGGGTTTGACCATTTCTTCCCTGGGATGATTTCTTCTGGCTTAATTCCCTTTTTGCCAGCATCAAATGGTTTGATCACCAAATGATGATGCACACAGGGTAACCACACCCTCTGGCTTGTGTATATGTTATGCACATGCTTATTTATGAGCAAAACAGAGTTTTGCTCAGGTTGATCTTGTTTATACCTCACTCCAGCTCCTAGATGATTTGTTGATGTAGAGGTTTTGCTCTGTGATGATCTTGTGGTTGGTTTACTTGCCCTGCTCCTCCTGGTGATCTTGTGAGGCTTGATTCAGTGTTGTTGTGAGTGAGCAGTGAACAGTGGCGTTCTTGTGTTCTTGTGTTCTTGTGTTCTTACCAGTGAAGCCTGGTCGATGGATATGGCTTAGGGTTTGCTTCCAAAAGCTTATATGTGGTGCTCCCTTGCTCTCTCTCTGGTCGACAGCTCTTGCTTGTCACTTTAGTGACTCACGTATGTGTGTGCTGATGCACACAGATGCTGTGTGTGTGTGTAAACATGTGCTGTGCACCTGGACCTGGAACTTGACTATGTCATGGATCAGCTCGGCCACTTTGGTCCTATCTGCTCATTTCATATTTTCATTTGATTTCTAACCGCCAAGTGGCTATGCCACTTGGCATAACTTTTTGTTGTGAGTTTGTGCAGGGATCAACAATTGATCAAAATGGACATGGAGGTCATCAAATCCAAGATCAAGTGAAGATGATCTTGTAGTATTTAGACTAGGATACATCCTTGTACTTTTCTTTTTATTATCTTTTATTTTTCAATTTCACCAATTCTTGTAATGTGTTGTAATATTCATTTATTTCCATTATGAATATTGTAAAGACAATGTATCTTTGTGTTAATCATAAAACTCAAAGTTTTCCCTAATGAGCTTTACTTTATTATAATTATTCATATTGTTTATTATTGATTATATACTTAATGAATTTCCTCACAATTGAATTATTTAGGGTAAGTATTTAATGTTTGAATTTGAAATTCAAATTCAACATTGGTTTGAATTAAACCATGTCACTTTATAAATAATTCAATCATGCAAACTCTCCCCTCTCTTCTCCAAACCCTAAACTAGTTGAGTGAGATGCAAGTTTGTCGCACTCTCAAACCCTAACCCTGTAAGGTGTCGAGAGAGAAACTTGTCCCTCGATGCAGTTTTTGTTTAAAACGCGAAATTTCCCCAGAATTTATCATGCAATGCCCATTTCTAAAATCTACCCTCGATCTCTAAACCTGGGACATTACGAGCCTAGACTTGGGAGCATACAGATGTCACAAAAATGGTATAGATTGCCCATAACATATATGGTATCTCTTCCATCCCCCAACAAACACAACATATATTTGTGATAGATGATCTTGATCATTTAAGCTACAAGATCCACAATGAAGCATAATGGAAGACAACCATCTAGCCCCCTATGGACCCATAGTCCAGGGTAAACTACTCACTCATCACTCCGAGGCGACCATGGCGGTGTAGAGTCCTCCCGTGAGATGAATCCCCTCTCCCAGGTGCCGGAGGCGATCTCCTGAATCCCGAGATGGGATTACGGTGGCGTCTCTGGAAGGTTTTATCGTGCCTGCATCGGCTTCCTGCCGACGGAAGGCTATTTTTAGAGGCAGGTCAGTCACACGAGGCCTGCACGCCAGGCCGGCGTGGGCCAGGGCTTGGGCCACGCCGCCCTGTGTCTAGCACCTCGTGGCCCCACTTCGTCTTCTCTTCGGTCTTCTGAAGCTTCGTGTGAAAATAGCCCCTGGGCGTTGATTTCGTCCATTTGAGAATATTTCTTACTAGGATTCTGAAACCACCAAATGAGAAAAATAGTAATGCTCTTCTGCGTTAATAGGTTAGTGTCGGAAAATGCATAAATATGACATAAAGTATGCATAAAACATGTAGATATCATCAATAATGTGGCATGGAACATAAGAAGTTATCGATACGTCGGAGACGTATCAGAGACGTATCACATGCCTCTATTTTTTTTTGCAAATCTGCCTCTACAAATTAATTACCATCAGAAAACGAGAAAAAAATCGCGTCCAACGGGCCATTGCCGGTCTGGCCCACCACGGTTTTCGTTTCTCTTAGCGTGTTTGGTTGCCAACAATGCATTTTCTCGCATGGGGGAGAATAAAATCGTGTGTTTGGTTGCCCATGGGAGAAAGAATATTTGCATCGCACACACTTTAAAGCACCTGAAAAGTTGTATGCAGAGGAATGCTCGATTTGGCCGTTTCCAGCGATGCAGCCTCGTCTCGCGCTCGCTGGAGCCAAACTGCGTCGCGGTGGTGCTAGGGAGAGATGGCGGGAGCCCGCGTGCTGGGGAAAATACGGCGGGAGAAATTCGGTCACCTCCCGTCGATACTCCCCCCTCCTATTTACACCGCCCAAAGGCGCGCCACCATTTTCCCCCTTTCGAGCTCTCCGTCCATAGCTACTCGCCGGCCAGCAAGGTAAGTGATGGGCTCGTCTGCAGACGGTGGACCTCCGTTGCGGTTGCTCTTCCTCCTCCGCCTTGCCAAGATGTCGTCTTCTTCCTCCGATGGGTCCGACAACCTGATTATTGTGAGTACCACCCAACCCTGGCTTAGATCTACACTAAAGTTGCTGTTGCATGTACGAATATATAGTTCTTGGTTCGATCTACCTGTTTAGGTTACTTGGTGCTTCGATATGTAAGACATAAAGTAGTTTACCTATGTTTCTTGCTTTGATTGTATGTTTAGTGTACTTTTGCTACGTTCATATTTAGATCTGTAAGGGCTTGCTATGGTCTGTAGGAGCAGAGTAGCTTTGCACATAAGTTTTTTGCTTCGATTGGTTCTTACTTAGATCTGTGAAGTGTCAAGTGCTCGTCATTTCGTCGAACACCTGTGTATGCGTTTGTCTAAGCCCAGTCGTCCATGTATAAGTGTGATAGTTGTTACGATGACTGGTTCTACAATGTATACAACTACTCCTTGTACGAGCTATGTACTTATGCATGGCAGCATGCATAGAAGATTACTACTGTGTTACTGTTATGGTCAATCTGTGTGCACACAACGTGTTTGTAACTTCACTTTGCTACCAATGCTTGCGCTTATACACTGCGTGCTCTCGATTGTTGCTTTACCTTCTCCTATCAGCTTGGATGTGTGAAAGATCTAGCTTGCTTACCATTGTTTTTGCACTTTAATACTTTATTGTTTGTATAGGACGCGAGCCCCATTGATTAGTCGGCCAAGTCTGTGCTACATGTTGTGTCAATCCGGTACATCTCGGTGCCTGATAAGTTCCGCCCTATCACAAAGAGGCCCAACAAGATATGGCTTGTCCCTCTGTCCACCTTTGTGCTGAACAGGGTGTGTGAGTTCGTCATGGGAGAGAAGACCGGAGTGCCGTTGTTCAGGAACCGTGACCTAAAAGCGGTATCTGCGGCTATTCTAAACTGGTCGTGTGGTTTGTGTCGTTCAGGTCTACAACCATTTGAGGCACTGGAGAGAAAGGTGGGTTCATGTATGCAAACTCAAGAGGGTGGAGGGGGTGCGTTGGGTGGAGAATACATCAACTACCATGATGGACGACGACGCATACTTTGCGTACACCAAGGTTAGCGCATTGGAACTTCTCTTGCACTTGATTTAGTAAGTCAAATGTGATGAATATTGTTAGCTTGCACATGAGGAAGAACTAAGTAACCTCGTCATCGCAGAATCACCCTAGGAACGCGGAGCTCCTCAACAGGCCCATGGAGAACTATGCTCAGATGAAGAGGATCTACACCGGCCATGTTCTAGCCCCTCCGCTCACTCCTGCCGCGGTACACGGTGCTTTGAGCCACCTCATGGATCACAAGGCACATGCGACCATGTATCTGGTGATGACCCGTGATGCCAGGATGGACTGGTTCAACGCCTTCCTGACCAAGTATTACCTGTAAGAAGCCGGAGCATTGGATTCGTGTTGTCTTGGTGTTCTACTGCTGATGATGAACACCGCATCCATGATGTACATTTTGTGAGGTGGTATTTATGTAACTCCTCGGTTGATGAACTTTTGTTACATCACGAGCTACCGTTCGTATCCGCGTGGTACAACTCCACTCCTAAAACTAATATCCGTATTCCAGGCTTGCTGATTATGTGATGTATAGTTATTGTTCTGTTATTTCCTATTTTGTCGAACATCTTGTGTGCATCTTCGGGCATAACCAAACAACCGTGATTTTGCTCAAACGCGATTTGTGGGCAACCAATCACCAGAAACTTTGCTTCCGGAGTAGAAATTGTTAGCAACCAACCAACTTGCTCAACGTGGATTAGAGATTGCATTGAGCCCGAATAGCATTCACGGAGCCATGTGAAGATGTTTCACAGATGCGAGCGAAAGCTCAGAGCAACCAAACACGGCCCTCTGTTTCTCCTGCTTGGTCTGGCACATTGTAGCGACCGGGGGAATCCGGATCCGGTCCGAACCCAACCACGCTGCGGCAGGCGCCGCAACTCTCTCCCTACGAGTAGTTGGTGATGCTCCCGTCGCCGCCGACCAGATCCTTCCGCCCCGCCGTCGGAGCTTCTTCTTCCGCCCGCCGTGGTGGCCCTCCGCTTCTCAACTCCACCGCGGGCAAGGGCGCTCTGCTCCGTCGAGCACTACCACGCCCCGATCGAGTCGCCGCCCGATCCCTCCGCCCGTCCGCCGGTACCCCCTCTGCGACTTCTTCCCGACCGTCGAATCCAACGAAGGTCATCGAATAGAGACGTGTCTCTGACGCCGCAGCTTCGCGCAAAGGAGATGGCTGAAACACGCTCAATCCGTAGGGGATCACAGAAGGACCTTGGAAAGGACAGATCGCCGGCGCCGGGTGTGGGCTTGCGTGGAGAGGTGTCGCAAAAACAAAGGGAGAAGGTGGATGCAGGCTCGATTCCGCAGAAACATAACGCAAAGGAGAAGATTTGCCCTCCTGACCAGCTCCGCCGGAGTCCTGCCATCGTGACCGAAGCACCTGTTGCTGGAGAGAAGAAGCAGCACACTAGAGGCAACACATCCTTTCCAACGAAAAGAACCACTCCACAACTCAAAACACGAGCGAGTTCCCGCTGTTCCAACGCCTCTGCCAGTCGCCCTGTCGATCCCCACGACCGTGGCAACACTGCTGCAGCCCAGGAACAGAGACAATCTGCCGTGAAGAAGACGGCTAAAGATATGGAGGCCATAATCCAGAAGCTCAACGAGTTGGGCTTGGGAGAGGATATCAGCTTTGAGGAGCACTATGGATACCTGATGCAGCTGCCCAAGTACACCAATATTGGTACTAAAATTAATTTGGGTATTATAAATAGCCATTATATGGAAATCCGACATGCGGTTTATCGCATCAGATCCTTCAAGGTTACATCCATCCATGCTTCTGTTTTTATATCATCAAACGTCATTCATTCTGTACATCTGTGTTCCTTGTGAATTTACGCCATTTGTCGTATCCTATTTATTTATGCTGGTTTGCTAAAGCTCCCCTCCATATCTGATTTGTTCTAATGCCGATATCATTGGTTGCAGCTGTCACAAAATGTGTCCAAGTATGAGTTATGCCGTGATGAACTGCTAGACTGCCCTATGGATCTTCTTGAAAAGGAGGAATTTCCTTCAGATTTCCTTGTTGATATGGATTATTTTAAGTTCTTCCAGCAAGAGGGTGTTTTGGACTGGTACTTCCACCCTAAACTCTGCAAGATTGCAGGCCTGGATGACTACCAGCGTCTAGTCCCCCGGAATCACTGGAAGCATGTACGTACATACATTGATCATCTAGTGTTCCTGTGATTATTTAATTGCAATCACTGTTACACTGAGTTAGTAATGGCTAGTTAGGGACTATCTGTCAGAATTTCGAAATGATAATATAGTTTATGATACATTTGCTGGGTGTTTAACTCATTTCCTTACATGAGCCAAATATGCTGGAAAATGTAGACCATCAAATTACAGGCCTGTGAGAAAACGTCTAGTTGACTATTTAAAGGAAATGCCAATCCAGGATATGTTTCTTTCCACTTTATTGCATTTCTAGACTCTCATTGTTTTTTAATAAAGCAGTTATATGCATTTTTCCTGCTGGAAACGGTAAATTAAAATTGTGTCTTAATAAGTTTATTTAAGAGGAAGTACTCCCTCTGGCCCGTTATAGTTGTCACGGATGTGCGAAGTGTTGTGTAAAGTACGTCCATCAGCCAGCATCAATTAATTAGGGTCAGAGGTAGTAAAGATTTATTTTCTTGATGAATACTAGTATTCCCTCTGATCCATAATACTTGTTGTAGTTTTTTTTTATTTCAAATTTGGTTTAAAACCACGACAAGTATTATGGATCAGAGGGAGTACATTTTTCTAGTCCTTTATCAAACCTTGTTTTTTTGTTGCTCCTGTTTTGACATTTTTTTATTTAAGTCATATTTTATTTGTTGTTCTAAAAACATTAGAAATCATGTGCTTCCTCTTTCCTTTCATTTCGATGTAGGATGCTTACGAGTACGCTAATTGGAGTGGGTACATGGAACACTTCCATACCTATGAGACGGAGCATGAATACATCGAGTACTTTGAGACATTATTAAGTGAACTTAAGGTATGCATCCTAAAGGCAAGCAAGACTAGCTTTCCTGCAATGATTAGATGTTTGTTAGGGGACTAATAATCTCTCTTTTTTAAATCTTTATACAGTGGTTGGAAAATTGTCTACCGATTAGGCGTACGGCATCTGCTATTGTAAGTATATGGTAACAAAAAAAATCATGGAACGGCAATGTTTCTATACATATTGCAGCACCATGGTAATGTCTCTGTTCTTTAGGCAGACAGAATATGCACCAGAGGAATTTATCAAGCAACGAAGATCGCCACTCGCTTTTCGAAGATGACAAGTCATTTGGCTTTTTTTGGCTTCTACGTATGATACCTAACACACTCGCTAATTTAATGTTGATGTACTTTGTATCTAACAGTTTCATTATTTCGATGAAGGAATGCTTTACTTACATGAGCATTGAGGCTACTTGGTGTGACGGGTCTGATGATCTCTTTTTGGAGATATGGAAGCGGGTCGCTCAAGAAAAGGTTAGACTGAAACCCAGTCTTGTGCACACTTGTCAAGTATCCATGTAATTCTGATTGATCCGTGATGTTAATGAACTCTGTAAATTTATGCTATGTAATGCTTGTTTTCCTCAACAATGCACAGAAGAGTCTCAGAGATGCTGTGAAGGAAGTCTATAAACTGAACAAGTTTTTCTCACGGCAGGATTTCATGAAATATGCCGTAGAGGAGGATGACTTAATCATACTGGAAAAGGGGGTAGGCACTTGTACGCAATTATTTTACAAGTCTTAACATTGGCAACATGCATGCTTACCTCTTTGCTTCTTCTTCTTTCTTTTCAGTTTCAGACTTGCATGAGAGGCGTTACCAAGGATGTAAGTGCTGTGGTATCCATGTTCGATCTAGCTAATTATATATTGTCATATTTGATCTGACTTCATGTCTACGTGCCTTAGGTATCAGAGGATGAGGCTCGGGAGTTGATTGCAGAAACAGTTAAAAAGAAGGTACTGTGCTTGTATGAAGTTGCATCTAAGCTATGTACATGCTTGTTTTTAAATACACTGTTGTGCTAAACTGAAATTCCTTTATTTCCTTCAGAGGATAAAACCCAAATTCTATCATGAGTATATCAAAAAGAAGATGGACATTGCCCGATCTATAGGATTGATCCCCATGGTATACTATCCTAATCTTGTTGTTTACTGTGCACAATTTGATATTTTCATTTTAGATAACCGAGTTCTGCTTGCGTCCTAGCGATCATATGATTTACCTTTGCATTGCAGGAGGACTGAAAAGATGGCTTCAGGAGCTTCCATTTCTTCAGGATGTCTTTCTTGGGTTTCATGTGCTTTTGCTGCTGCAATGAAGCAGAGGGGGAGTACCAGACTTGTAGCAATGAAGTAGTACTCCTAGTTTACTAGATGGATGGTTTGCCGGGTGTGTTCCTACTTCCCAGCCTACTGGATCATGTGATGTTTTAGGTGTCACTTGTCTGATTGTCTCCAGTGGCGTCGAAGGAGATGTCAATAAATAAATAAATTAATTAAATAATAACTGCTGACCTTTTTTTAGTGAAAATATTATTGAGCTGCCCTGCTATTTTTCACGGGGTCAAATTGCTACCAGGCCACCCGTGCGTTACATTGGGCCGTAGTCTGCCACTCTCCTGTTAGGATTGCTATTTGCTCCCAATTTCCTTTTTTGTATATAGCAAATAGAATTTGAGTTGTAAAATTGATGATGTGGCAGCCACATCAGCGAGAAAGCAGACAACGGGACAGAAAAGATCTAGCACTAATTTTAGTGTTTTGTACGGTCGTGGATGCAAAATAATTTAGCGTTTAAATCAAGTTGCGCATCTGGTTGTGTGTGCGCGCGCCCCTGGGCTGGCTGTTCATGTGAACCGACAAAAAGTTGATAAACCACCTACAAATCATGCTTATCAAATAAAGCCGACACCGAGGTGTGTATTTTGTGTGCGTGTATATTACTTGATTAAGGGATTTGTACCCTGTAACTTTGAAATTCAAGGTGTAGAAAGTAAATTTACTGAGTATTTGATCTCTCCAAATAAAAAAGCGCGACCAAACGTTCAAACTTTGAAAAGCGTGACAAAAACATTATCAAGCCATCATACTAGATTTTAACTGTGCAAATTAAATTTCAAGATCAAAATAGTCAAACTAACAGAAGACGGCGGAGCCAAGAAGATAAAAGAGGGAGATGAACACCAAAGATCAAATTGATTGCTGATACAAGTACAAGCGTGGTGAGAGATGCATTATTTGTTCGTCCTCGGCTTATGATTCTTCGTGTGGCAAGCACAAGGCCACCAAGATTATTACTACTCCTAAGCAAGATCCCGGGATATTCCTAGCTTCTAATCCAGGTCACGTTTCTCTATCGTTGGCTGTTAGATAAAGGTTCAAATTAAAACAGTTGCCTCATTTGACTGATTCTTTCTTGGCCCGCAAGGAACAGGGGATCGGCAATTCGCCATACCAGAATACATCTCCCATTTTGCTTTGTTTTCTTTGGGCTTGATCTTTGGAACCGTACAATGCATGTGCCACTTCCAGTGTGAAAGGGCGCCAAACGGAATATTCCTGACCCTTCTTTTAAAACTTCATGTGTACTGCAGTAGTGTAGTACACTTGTCCCAAATCAAAACAAGTACGTCTACTACCTGGATGGTATACCCTTTATGAAAAAAAAAATTAAAATATGGCTTAGCAACCATTGTCCCACTAGGGCTCCTTTGATTTGAAGGATAGGAAAAACATAGGAATAGGAAAGGTATAGGATTGGAATGGCATGTCTACTTGAATCCTATAGGAAGATGAAGTTTGTTTGATTGTAGCAAAGGAATTTTTCCATGAGGTATGAGCTAATGCTTTTTCCTAGGAATTACACTACAAGATTCCTATAGGAATTTTTCCTATAGGCTATGTTCCTATGAATCAAACAACATGCATAGAAAATTTTCCCATAGGAACCAAATCCTACACAATTCCTATGCAAATCCTTTGAATCAAAGGAGCCCTAAGAATCATCAAAATGAAGGAAAGCCGATGGGGATGGTGGTCGCGACGGTGTATCTCCATCTCCCACATGTCTTTTCGACCTTTAAAAAAAATCTCTAACAGAAAATAGAACAAACTAATTCAAATATAACAAAGTTTTTCTTGCGAATAAAAGAAAACAAACTTCATGTCCTACAAAACTTAATACTTTTTCCAAAACTAAATGGTTAGTACTACCTCTATCCATGAAATGATGTTTGAAGTTTGTTTAAATTTAGATGTATCTAGACACACCCAAATTTCGACATCTTTTTTGTGGACGGAGGGAGTATAAAGAAACTTGTTATTATTTTCTAAAAAAGAAAACGGAGGGGCATATGTATCACAAGCGAGATTTGAGCAAAAGAAATAGCTAAAACAAAGGTACTTAAGTACTTTGCTATTCAATCTACAATGAGTATCAGGGTTGACATACCCTTTCGTTCACGAGAGAAAGGTGTAGGCGTTTAGAGTTCCATGCCTTCCGTTGATGTCAGCGTCCTCGCCTCATGTGGCCTTAGGGCAATGGATACGCGGTGGATCACACGGTTCTTGTCGGCGGAAGGGAATTCGATTTTGTTGTTTTCTTCGGTCAGTTTAGGGTTTGTGTGCTACTAAAAAAGTCCCCGCTTAGCTCCTGGTCCTTGTTGGTGGCTCCCAAAAGATAGAATACAGTCCTCCCCATCTAGCCCATGTCCCAGTGATGCGTCTAGCGTCGCTGGAGGGCATGTGCATGTTTGTGTTTGTCTCTAGCGGATCTCACTGGATTTGGTCTATGTTCTTTCTGGTCTACACTTCTCTTCATCGGTGATGGACTGATGCTGCTACTCTCGTGCGCTAGTTCTTTGGGGCCTTATCACGACGAGTTTTTGTATGTGTACTACAACAAACTTTATTACGACAAGTTTTGTCGGGCTCTAGTAAGTCAGGAGCGAGGACGACGACGCGTCTTTGAGTCGTTTGAGTGCTTGTAGTCGCTAGGTGGTTCAAAGATTTGTTTGTAGTTTTTTTTTTATTTTCTTATACTCCTATTGAGATTATGAATAGATTGTTGGATTTTTTTTTTTTGGAAAAGATAATCGAGTATGTGAGCCATGTGACATGTGTTTACGCGTCTAACACGGATGCCTAATTCGTGTCCTCCCCAAATATCACACACAGACTGCAAAGGTGCAATCCTGTGAGCCTTTCGATTCAGTCACGCACAGGCTGTTTCCAGAAGGGAAAAAATAAAAAGAAAAAAGAAAGAAAATCTCAACGACCAATTAATGCCCCCGAATCGATCGACTTGGAGAAGAAGAAAAGACCCCCTCAGTTTCTGGGATCCCCCGGAAGCAGGACCGGCCCCTCCGTCACTGACGGCGCGGGCCCACCCCGGAACCTGCCCTGCCCACGCCGCCGTCTCCGCCATTGCTCTCCCAATATAAAATCCTCTCCCAAGAAAAGTCCCTCCCCCTTCCATTCGCAAACCGCAAACCCACCCACCACCAGCAACATCATCATCATCATCACGCAGCTGTTGCCAGATTTTGATTCGCGGAGGCGGCCGTTTCGGAGATGAGCTCGCGGATGGCCGGATCGGTCCTCCTCCGCCACGCCGGCGCCAGCCGCCGCCTCTTCTCGGCCACCGCGGCCTCCCCGGCGGCCGCCGCGGCGAGGCCCCTCCTCGCGGGCGGCGAGGGGTCCTGGGCGCGGATGATGTCCACCTCCGCGGCCTCGCAGGCCAAGGACCAGGCGGCCAAGGCGGCTGACGCTGCTGCCGCCGCGGCGGGCAAGGGGGGCGATGGGGAGAAGAAG
This sequence comes from Lolium multiflorum, assembly GCA_030979885.1. NCBI lineage: Eukaryota > Viridiplantae > Streptophyta > Magnoliopsida > Poales > Poaceae > Lolium > Lolium multiflorum. Next base: position 282,183,221 of record CM061748.1, read on the forward strand.
GAGGTGGCCGTCAACAGCTACTGGGGGATCGAGCAGTCGCAGAAGCTGGTGCGCGAGGACGGCACCGAGTGGAAGTGGTCCTGCTTCAAGGTACGTACGCTTTGCTTCCTCTGCTCCGCTTTCTCTGTTTTCGATTCCCGCTCGCCGGCGATCGCCGGTGCGACAGATCGGAGCATCGTGTACGGTTGTGAATTGACTTGCTGCGCCGTGCGTGATTGGCTTTGGTGTTGATGCAGCCGTGGGAGACGTACACCGCGGACACGTCGATCGATCTCACCAAGCACCACGTGCCCAAGACCATGCTCGACAAGATCGCCTACTACACCGTCAAGTCGCTGCGCTTCCCCACCGACATCTTCTTCCAGGTATCTGCATCCGCCCTCGCTGTTTTAATTCTACGGATGGTTCGTTTCGTGTTGTTAGCTCAAGCTGTTTTTAACCTGTTTCGACGAAGATAGGGCAAACGGCGGTGCCTGTGCATATTGGCATGCCATTAGGGAGGGGGCAAAGTAGCATGGTCGCTGTCAAGTTTCAATTCCGGTTCCCTGCTTTTTTTAGATTAGATGGGTTCCCCTGCTTTCTGGGAAGACGCCGTTCTTTGAATTTTCTATCTGACGTGGATTCAAGCGAACCGAGTATTATTTTATCTAAAATTTGTTGGATCGAGTTGTTTTTATATGCTGCACCGGATTAAATTTTATAGGCATAGCCGGCCGGGCGGTAAGAAGCCCTGACACTATATTCAGCTAGAAGGTTACAGTGGTGACTCTAAACTATTTAGTCAAATACTGTGAACAGATATTAAATAATTGGGAAAAATAGCAACCTTGACATCACCACAAAGATGTTTGTAATTTGTTATCTACTCCTAATAAATATCTTATGATTTTTTATTGACTTGCAATGCACCAGCGAGGATACCATTTTATTTGTCATGTACTACTTCCTACTAGTACCTTTTCATCATGATTTTTCTTGCACAGCTTCATCTTCTTGAGACCCCCCCCTCTGAATTTCCGTCCTCCAGAAAAAACAATTATGTTGTCCATTTCTAATATTAGCCTTAACTAAACAAACTGCCTTAAATATTTAAAGTACTCCGTATTGTTATTCTTGTGCAAATTCTGACCCTGCAAATTGGATGCAGAGGAGGTATGGATGCCGTGCAATGATGCTGGAGACTGTCGCGGCAGTGCCGGGGATGGTGGGCGGCATGCTCCTCCACCTGCGCTCCCTCAGGCGCTTCGAGCAGAGCGGCGGGTGGATCCGTGCGCTGCTGGAGGAGGCCGAGAACGAGCGCATGCACCTGATGACCTTCATGGAGGTGGCACAGCCGAGGTGGTACGAGCGCGCCCTTGTCATCACCGTCCAGGGTGTCTTCTTCAATGCCTACTTCTTGGGCTACCTCATCTCCCCCAAGTTCGCGCACCGTGTCGTCGGGTACCTCGAGGAGGAGGCCGTCCACTCCTACACTGAGTTCCTCAAGGACCTCGAGGATGGCAAGATCGACAATGTGCCTGCCCCAGCCATCGCCATTGACTACTGGCGCCTCCCTGCCAATGCCACCCTCAAGGATGTCGTCACTGTGGTGCGCGCCGACGAGGCACACCACCGCGACGTCAACCACTTCGCATCGGTACGCGCGCTTTCTTCATCCATTTCTTCGCTAGGCTATGTGTACTGTCTGTGTGGATTGGTTATGAATTTGTGATCTATCGTGTATGCTAATTTTCTCTGTCGCGTGTGTCGTGCAGGACGTCTACTACCAGGGTATGCAGCTGAAGGCCACCCCTGCGCCAATCGGATATCACTGAGGCTGGCCGTGTTCTGCTGAGTTTTGCATCGCTACTAAGCAAATGAGTGTTTCGTTCTGAAGGCAAAGCAAATGAGAGCTCTTTTAGCTGTATAGGAGATGTTGCAATTGTTGCTCGTTTTGGTAACTACTGAGTACTGAGAAATAAGCAGTGTGCTTGCGAGTTACTACAAATCTAGGTTATTCTTGAACCATTTCGCTCTGAGATGAATCTGTTTGGCGTATGCCACAATGTTTTCTTTTATTCGAGTACCTTGCTATGTACATATCCCCTTGTCATTCCTGACAATTGCCTGTCTCGTATTTGGCCAAACCTGATTCCTGTTACTTTTCTCTGCTATCGTTGCATTTCTGTTTTGCAATGTACAATCTCTGCACTAGATTAGTCGTTAGCCTGGTCGAGGGCAATTTGCAGTCTGCCCTTGCTATACAACAATGGACTATGTGCCGTTACTAGGCGGTTAGGCAAAGTGCATTATCATCACCTGTGTTATAACTAGAGATGAAAGTGGGATCCTACCAAAATCTTGCTTATAGTTCATCTTGTGATTTCTAGTGCAAAATTTAACATAAAAATAACACGATGAACTAGAAGTGGGAATTTTGCAAGATCACCTTACACACAACACTGTTGTGCAGTCAACCCAACCGTCGAACCACCCTGAGGATGGATTAGGCAGTTCAGGTGATTTGCACAACAGGAGCATGAATGGCTCTTGCGAAACAGGAGTGGCAGGTTAATTTTCCTCCATTGTCAACTGTCATGTGCACGGTTACTCTGTGGGGATCTTCTATTGGAGTTGCCAGTGTACACTAGCAGTGTATCTGTCAAGAAAGGGACAAAGCTAGCATGCATCGCAAGGTAGAACAAAACAGAGGCAAGCAAAGAACAAGTTCATGAATATAGATAACTCAGAGCACAGGAAAAGAATCTTCTTCAGTTAGCAGCAGCCATCTCGAATCACACACCAGAAATATTCACATCGCACATCACTCTACTAGTACCTGCTGGAGTGCTGGAGCAGCAGCACACAGATACACAGTCTAGTCTGACGACAATGCTCGGGTCAATCTTCAGCATCCTGCTGTTGATCGCCGCGGCGGACGCGGCCGGCATCGGCGTCACCTACGGCAGGCGCGCGACGAGCCTCCCGCCGCCGGTCGACGTGGCGCGCTTCCTCGCCCGCGGCACCATCGTCGACCGGGTGAGGCTCCTGAACGCCGACCCGCTCGCCCTGCGCGCCTTTGCCGGCACGGGCCTCGCCGTGGACATGACCGTCCCGAACGCCCTCGTGCCACGCCTCGCGGAGAGCGTCGCATTCACGCGGCAGTGGGTGCGCACCCGCGTCGCGCCCCTCGCGGCGGCGGGCACCAACGTGTCGCGGATCCTCGTGGGCAGGGAGGTGATCTCGCAGGCCAACCGGCCGCTGCTCCTCGCCCTCGTGCCGGCCATGCAGAACCTGCACGCGGCGCTGGTCGGCGCGTCGCTGGATGGTCAGATACAGGTCTCGACCGCGCACTCCCTGGGCGTCCTGGACGCGCTCACCACGTCGCCGTCCGCCGGGCGGTTCAGGGAGGGGTACGACGCGGCCGTGATCAAGCCGCTCCTCGCCTTCCTGCGCGCGACGGGCGCGCCGTTCATGGTGAACGCGTACCCGTTCTACGGCCTCACCGACGACACCCCGCTCGACTTCGCGCTGTTCCGGGTGGGCGCCACGGGCGTCATGGACACTGGCTCCGGGCTGCTGTACACCAACGCGCTGGACGCGCAGCTCGACGCCGTTCACTCGGCGATGGATCGGATGGGCTTCGGGGACGTCGACGTCGTGGTGGCCGAGACCGGGTGGCCGTGGGCAGGGGAGGACTGGGAGACCGGCGTGGGCGCGGACCACGCCGGGGACTACAATAGGAACGCCATCCGCCACCTCGGGTCCGGCGTCGGCACCCCGCTCAGGCCGAACCGCACCTTCGAGGTCTCCATCTTCTCCCTCTTCGACGAGGACCTCAAGCCCGGCCCGCTGTCGCAGCGCCACTTCGGCCTGTTCCACGCCGACATGACGCCAGTCTACGACGCCGGCATCCTCACCGCTCCGGAGTATGTAGGGCCAGTGAGTTCCAAGGTAACACCTGCGGCAGCGGCAGCGGTACCGGCACCCGCGCCTGACGCGAGAGCGGCGGACTCGGGCGGGCGGCGGTGGTGCGTGCCGGCGCCGGCAGCGGATGCGGCGGTGCTGCAGGAGAACATCGACTTCGTGTGCGGCCAGGGAGGCATCGACTGCAGCGCGATACGGCTGGGCGGCAGCTGCTACGAGCCGGACACGCTGCAGGCACACGCGGCGTACGCCATGAACCTCTATTTCCGAAGCAACGGAGATCACGAGTTCGACTGCGAGTTCGGTCATACCGGCGTCGTCACCACCGCTGACCCAAGTAAAACTTCTTCCTCTTTTTCTAAGCTGATGATGAGTATTTCACCTCTACTCATCGTGCCTTTAGTTACACGGAGACATGTTTGGTTTTCTCATGGCAGGTTTTGGAGGCTGCAATTTCACATAAAAGCAAGGGGGACGACGTACCGATGCATCCGCAGGGGAAGAAGACCTGTGTTTATGTTTGCTGTTCAACATGCTTCTTATTCAACTTTGTGCGTCAACATTTCAAAAAAAAAGTGTGTGTGAACTTTCTTATAAATGATATAGTACCTCTCCGCTTTACTGACTCACATTTATGTAGATACACTACACACAAAAATGCGTCTAGATAGTCAATTAATATCAAATGGATGAAATATCTGCTAAGATCAATCTCCAGTGAAAAGCGCATTAACAGTTCGTTATTTAGAGAAGAATTGGGATAGAACTAGAGAAAGTGTAATAGTATGCTTATAGCTTGCTTAATTGATATTTTTTTTGTCTATGTAAAGGAGAGATACATGAAAAAAGTAAAGGGAGTGAGCTCTCGTGTTAAAGACGGCTCAAACACATGCTCACAAGCATCCGTGACTGTGTAAGGTGGGTCATATTGAGAATAAGTAAGTGCAAGTATACTTGCCCTATGCCAGGGCGTTCCATGATAGTCACCTGGCTCGCGTGGAGTGGGCGTTGCCCTCGCTTTGTCTCAATCATTATTCCACATGTTAATTGTTGGTTGTTCGAGGAAGGAGCCTGTATGGTGAAAAAACGTGTCACTCTTATTTCTCTCACAAGGTCCACGCTCCCTCCCGAACCCTACCCTCTCGTCCCACATTTTCTAGCGGTGGCGACGGCTCCCCAAGCAACTTCCGACCACTATACTCTCTATCACGTCGTCATTGCTCTCCTTTGTATCCACCCTCGGATTGAACTCTCTCCGAGACACGATGACACTCCCCAGGATGAAACCATGGAGCTGGCGGTGGTCTGATGCGGGAGGTGCTACACCGGCCATGGTTGTTGGCGGAAGGACCTCTGGAGGTAGCGTAGCTCGACATCAACTGCGGCGACGGCCGGACATGTAAGCGCTCTCTCCCCTCCCTCGTCCCCACTCTTCGAACCCTAGTGCCACCCGCTTTTGGCCATCTCCTCCAGCTTCGTTGACCGGGAATCGGCCGACGCCGCACATATATTCCCACCCATGACCAAGCCCTACGACTCCTCTCACAACTTTTTCCTAAGCATGGAGGAAGGACGCAGCCGAACCTAGATAACGCACGGTGTGGAGAATGCCGCTCGATCCCATGACCCGCGTTGCTGCTCCAACCAGTGCTTTGGCTGCTGCTGGTCCATCCTAGGTTGCCCGCGTTTGACGATACAGATACAGATACATCGATTTTACAAAAAAACACGAATACAAGGAGACGTTCTATATATATAATAAACATTAATATTATATATAAATTGATGATTCTATTATTGAATGATTTATAGGAATATAGGAGTATCGAAAGTTCTATACTACTATGTTGTGTTCTATAATCTATACTTCTCAAATTCCTCTCAGCAGAGATTGCTAAAAAGGATTGTAGTTCTGATATATTGCAATCAAATATGCCTACAAACCCAGCAGTCTATGTGAGATTTACGGTTCGGGTTAATGGAGAATTGTTACCATATTTTACTCCGTCCAGAGGGAGAGGGTTACAGTACGGGGACCCCATGTCTCCATACTTATTTCTCTTACATGGAGAAGGATTTACATCTTTATTAAACTTATCTGAAGGAGCTCATGTGGACAGACGTATAAGGGTAAGCCCTCGCTCGCCCTAGATTAACCACTTGCTATTTGTTGATGACAATTTAATCTTTATGAAAGCAAAGGTGGAGAATGCGCAAAGACTCAGTGAGACTTTGCATATTTATGGAGAATGCTCCGGGCAGTGTGTTAATAGAGATAAACGCTCTATTTATTTCTGCCCAAATACACATGGGCCGATACACAATTATCTGAAACAACATATGGCCATCACAGTTGAAGCGTCCGCGATACTTGGGTCTCCCTACTGTTCTGGGACGCATTACCAATGGTATGTTTGATTATCTTGGTAAAAGAGTTTATAGTAAGATGCATGGAGGCTTGGAACGGATGGTTTATCCCGCTGGTAAGGAGATTTTCTTAAAAGTTGTCATACAAGCGATTCCAACGTTCAATATGAGTTATTTCCATTTAACCAAGAAAGTGTGCAAGCACCTTCGATCACACATGACATGGTGTTGGTGGAGTAGTTCCCTGGATCGCCGATCTATGCATTGGGTTTATTGGGACTCACTTGTTGCACCTAAATGCAGGGGTGGAGCTAGAATCAGAAATGAGAGGGGGCAAGAATATGGTTATTGAAGAAAAATTACTTGCTAAGTGGGGGCAAATCACCATTTAAGCTAGCTTTTACAAGAAGATTAGAGATTTGAGTGGGGGCAGCTGCCCCCTTGTCAATAGGTTGTATCCACCCATGCCTAAATGCAAAGGCGGGATGGGGTTTAAGGACATTGAAATTTACTTTGTAAACATGGGTGGAGGTTTATTACTCATCCATAGTCTTTGTGCAGCCGAGTGTTGAAGAAAAAGAAATTTCCAGAGGTGGAGTTTATGGCAGCCATGGTTCCCCGGAGCTCTTCTACGACACAAAGAGCGATAACTGTTGGGAGAGAAGCTCTTACTTGTGGTTTGATTAAGCGCATTGGAAGCAGGACGCATGTTGATGTTTGTGCTGATAGATGGATTCCGGGGACAAGGACGACGATTCCATCAGTACGTGTTGTTGTTGAGGGTTAGGAGGTAACATATAATATTAACGCGGTAGCTGATCTCATTGACTCGGTGAATTGGACGTGGGAAGCAAATGTTATTTGGAGGAATTTTATCGCACCAGAGGGATGCAATTATGAATATACCTCTTTGTCATGGTGGCGGTGAAGATTTAGGTCTGGGGTTTGGAGCAGTCGGGTATCTACACTATGAAGTCATCTTATCGGTCCCTCATGATGCAGAATGAGCATTTGACTCTAGTAGAAGGGACGAATACGGGAACTTCAAACTTTGAAAAACAGTTGTGGACTCGCCTCTGGAAACTACAAGTGGTACCTAAAGTCTGTGTTTCTGGTGGCGTGTAGTCCGTGGTATCCTACATGTGGAAAGCCACGCTACATCACAAACATATTGCCGAGCTAGCACCCTGCAAAGTTTGCTTGTCGACGAATGAGGATATGATGCATGCACTTGTGAAGTGCTCTCATGGGGAGTATTTCTTGACTAAAGCAAGGGCTTGGTTGAATATCAAACTACCGACACTTCATCGAGATACATGGACTTGATATATAGCCTGTGACGAGAGGTTTAGCGATGATGATCGGTCCAAGACAATCATAGTCATGTGGGAAATACGGATGTCGTGTAACGATATAACTCATGATAAGGGCGGCCTCGATCTGGTTCAAACCATGAAGAGGACGAGGGCGAAATCGTTAAAAAAAGGTCGACCTTCACGAAGGGAAGACAACTCGCTCCGCACGTGACAAGTGGCGTGCTGTGGTGACAGAAAATCCCTGAGAAGTGGTCTCCCTGCTCGCCACGTGTTACAAGGGGAAGGAGGAGAAAAGACAGGGGGAGGGTGTCAGTTTTTCCTTTTTTTTCTAGATTCGTTTTTTTAAAATGAAATATCTTGAGACCCGCAAGTCCAAATTACGAACCGTTTTCACTTTTGAGATCCTCGCGTCGGTTTGGAGATATTTTTTTCCGTACTTCCAATATTAGTATGATTGTACCTGTGGTGTGTACCTAACTGTACTCGTGTATCAACTGATAAGTACTTCTGTTTTTAGTGTGTTTGGTGCAGTTTTTCCCTTTACTCGGTAACTGTACTCGTCCGTGTGTTACCTGTACTTACTTGTGTGTGCGATTGTACTCGCTCGTGTGTGCCGTATTTGTACATGTACTTGCTCGTGTTCACGACTATAGCTGCTCGTGTGCGTTGTACCCTCGTGTGCGTATGTACTTACATGTACTGCTCGTGTGCACGTTGTACTTGCTCGTGTGTGCAACTGCTTTCGTATGTGCGCGTACTGCTCGTGTGTGTGTACCTGCTATGTCGCTTGTACTTCTATACATGTACTCACACGTATGCGATCTTCTTAAATGCTTGTGTATCTATCTCGTGTGCATGACTGTACTCGTGTGTTGTATGTAAGCGTATTTGTGTGGTGCACGTAACACGGTACACACGTATTCTCGTGGACGCATAGCGCGTACTTTCTCCCGTGAGGTCACGATCCAAAGCAAAAGACTAGATTGAGTGAGCTAGCTACTACCAGAAACTTGCATGCATTAGCAAGTACGTATCCAGGATGGAGGATGTACATCGCGCGTGGAGAGATTGCATGCACGCATGCAAGTACTTACCCAGGCGAGGGAGGAAGTACGACTCGCGCGCGGGAGGCCGTGCCAGCCGAGTGAGCCAGCCGCGCGGGGGAGGCGAGATGCGGTACGGGACGGGACGCTTGCCTAGTCTGACACGTGTTGAGCGCCGGTCCGTTGTGCGGTATGATTTTTTCCTTCGCGAAGGTTGGTCTTTAGAGCAATTCCAATAGTATAGCTAACTGTTGGCTATAACAAGACGTCATATTATTTGTAGTCATCATATAGCTAACATGTACAATAGTTGGCTATAAAAATGTAGTACTTTACTAATATATGGCCCACCTTTCACTCTCACAAGGTGCAAGAGCGTGCTGCTGGCTATTGCATAGTAGCCCACCCCCTTCTCTCTCCTCTTCTCTCTCCTCCAACTCATCTAAAATATATTATTTAATATCTTATAGTCAGCTGACTGGACTCTATTGTACTTGCTCTTAGGTAGAGACTAGCAAAAGTGTCCGTGCGTTGCACCGGAAAAAAACAGCAAAGTAATTTATCGTTGGTACCGCTGCAGGAGCAACATTGCTTCAAGCAATTAATTAACCTCTGGAGTTGATGTGAACAACATTAAGGTAAAGACCTATCTCAGTGGTACACAATTATTGAGGAGTAGCTATAAGTATAGCATGCTAAAATCTAATGTTAGTATCTGTTTGAATACGAGCAGATACATAATTCTGTTTTTCTATTTTTTAACATAATTTAATATTCTCTATGTAAAACTCTGTAGCTGTGAATTGAAAGTGAGATATGCTTCTATGTTTGTAGTATCGGAGGAATATGTATATGTTTCCACTTCACTGTGAAATTATAATTTTGTTAAGAAACAATTCCATTTGTCTAGCTGAAGCACATGTACATGATTACAATATGATGCTTGATCCAGGGTGATGAAAATCTACAACTATATACTTGAAAATTTCGTTACCGGTCCTGGAACCAAAAGTGTGATAGCTCTTATCAAGTTCTGCAGCCAATGACTTTCCCAAACTGAAGAAGTATTGCGTTGCATCATACAGGATGATGGGGATGCTATATACAGAAGAAACATTGGCATTTAACTGGTTTTCTACTTACTCAATCTTATTTGGCCGAGCCGTTGAGAATAATTGCAAGATGGATCGGACTGCAGTACTACTCCTAGTCCCTCACGTGCAAGCAGTACCCAGAGCCCAGACACCAGGAAGAAACATCGCAGTTGCTAAAGAAGAGAATACGTCATAGAACCAATATTTCTGAAACCACAAATTTGACAAATGCAGAGTTGCCCTTTTATATAATCTACTATCTTTGAACGGGATATAATCTATTATCTACCATCTACCACCAGCATCAAAGAATCAATCGCAAGTATTGCTCTTGTCAACAATCGTGTGAAACCAGAAAAATTCAGAATCATGTTGAAGAAAAGAGGAGGAAGCGGTGGTTCCAGATTCACGAGCAACTGATTTTCGACCTGCACTCCACCATGATCATGTGTTGTATTTGGCCACCACAACCACAGGCACCCATAGCTGTATTTCTCCTAATCCCCTTCCTAGATCCTCTCCATGAAGCATCAATCGATTAAATCACGTCCTTCACGAAGACCATAGCTAGCTCCGTTTCTAAATTCCGGCTGCCACCACAGTCGATCCGGCGACGCGGTGAGCATGCTACCCCTTCCAGCAATACAGAAAGCGCCAATGCCTCATCGAGACTGTTCTACAGGTTCCCTTCACCTCTGGTGAGGGCGGCGCATGGATCGACCCTCGCATCCTCTTGCGGCAAGCAGGGTGGCCGGCGGCGCCCCACGTGCCACGGCAGAGTCCCGGGCACCCGGCGGTCGGCATCTGTTCCTCCATGTCGCCGAAGGTAGGGAGCAGCCCCGCAGCACTGCAGCAGGCTCGAATTGACCCGGGGTCAACGGCCCAGTTCTGATAGCCCCAGGTCCCAGCATGCGTCCATCCTCGCGGAACTCCCGTCGGAGCCGCAGAGGAGCAAGGCCGACAATGACGGTGGAACTGCAGACGGCGGAGCGCGTGGGTGGCACTCTCCTGTCCGTGGAGAATGACCAGTGCATGGCCTTCTACGGTCATACATGTCTACGGTGGTAGGCTCCTCTGACGGTGGAGAGAGATGGCCGGTGGTAGGCTGTCAATCTATCATCGCAGAGTGGGATATGGCCTATGGGAACCCCTGCTCGACCTCGTCACACCAGCGGGGGCTCGCCGTAGTCGCCGAATCGTCGGTCTTGAAAGGTTCCTTAATTTTCTCCGTAAAATTGGATCGAGATCACCCGCATATTTAAAGGATCGAAGCAGGCAACAAGGGGCCAACTCGTGGCTGGATCGATCTCAGACCGGGACTCTTTTCGACTCGGTTAAAGGAAGGTTCACTTGTTTATTCGGCCCTGGGCCCATGGGTTTGACGCGTCTCACGGTAGGAACGAGGAGGACCGACCAGAACAAAAGGAAACACAACGAACCGTTTTTTCACTTCGGGATGGTAGTCCATGTAATTTTGAGGAGAAGCAGGGGCAAAAACAGACGGACCAACAAGAAACCCTTTTGCTTTTATTATTAGGTATAGATTCCTAGGCATCATGACAAGATACTACCAAGCATGTGCGGATCCAACAGGGTGGAAGGGTGGGGCTAGGACCACTCTAAGAATTTGGCCCAATAACCCTACTATATAGTATATATCTGAGAAAAAATAAAGGTAATGACATCTCTAAGAGCAGCCCAGGAAGCAAAAACCAGGCTAGTCCATACAGATGTGGTTTCTATCTTCTCCCGACAATCATGTGTGGTCATTCTCGCAACCCCAAACTTGTCCTAGTGTCCTAGCCCCGATACTGCGGTTTCGATCCGAAGTAGCCCGTGTTTTAGACTTTTGATTTTATGACTAACTAGTACAAATGCCCATGCGTTGCCACGGGAAATAATATAGAATTTTTTAACGCATATGCAAAAAAAACACACTGCAAATTCACACGATGAAAAGAGATGGCTAGATAATATTGCAAGAAAAATACTTTGCCTAAAAGATAGATCAATATGAAATCTAATTCTACATCATATGCATGAAGGCAACAACCAATAATTATCTCTGCATGCCAAGTTTTCACTTCATTCCTATCTTGCAGCAGACGACTTCAAAAAACAACTTTCATATGCATTTGAAATCAAAGCCGTCTTCCTTTGACTAACTTCGTTTTTAATCCATATACATCTTGACGGTTACATGTTTAGAAAAGACCCTGAAACAAATAAAAATAATATCATGTTTCATACATGACGTAAAGCTTAAAGTGAAAGATTGTTTCTAAGTAGCCTAAGGTTGTCTTCAAGACACATGCAAAGTTGCAAATGCAAAAGAGAATGTATCTAAGAGAATGTATGCTTTTTTATTTACATAGACAGAGTAATAGAAACATCCATATTCTTGAGATTTCGATTAGGGGCGCAAATATCTCGCTTTTTCTACCTACCATTTAATTATCCTAATTTATCCATCTGGCCTTACTGAAATGCTTTCAATCAAGATGAAAAACATTATTGTTTACCACAATAGCTTAATAGAATCAACACTGCAGTTTAACACATCGAAACCTGGCCACTACTGGAACCTGCAAAACTGAACTAAATCAAGATGCTAATTCGAGGAAGATCATATTTTTCTGGTTCTTAGAGGAGAAAAGGCCCACATCGACCATCACATCTACATGCACACATCTCACAACCTTTGTACTTTGACCACGGTCCAAGCATATAGATGTACATATGCAAGCAGAAAGAGGGTCAGAATGAAGCAGAATTAAAAAAAGGACTTCAATAGAGCTATAATGTTTTTTTTCTTTTAATGCTCCAAATTTTTGCACATAACTCGGTAATGTTTATCAGTACAAAACGACCTAATATCTATATCTATCATTCGGTTATAGAAGCTAACTACATAATGTTGTCTGAACTTGATCTCACATTCTTTTCATGATAGAAATAGAAATAAAGACAACTTTAAACATTTTTTGATATAAAACCAAGAGAAAAATCCCAAAGATAATTCATTCATAAATAAAAAGGTGTTGGCTAGTATAGCAGTCTTGAGTCTTATTACCTGAACTCCCCATAGATGTCTAGCATACACCGGTACCTACTCATGATAATCTGGTTGATACCCGTGGCTAGTTACATAAAAAAACGAAATTATGTGATTAACCTACAGTTGTACCTTATGTGATCATTTAGAAAGAAACACCATATTTGACTCACCCCGTTATTGATCTGCTAGTGCTATCCCTATCCTCCCTCCACACGAGCACGTGTCATCAGCTCCTCCGACCAATTCGCCCTCCTCGGGTCCTGGGACGGCAAGATCCGGTGATGTCGTGGCCCGTGGCCATCAGTGGGGTCAGGGCCATGTCATCGTCTCCCTGGACGCCTCAATGGCGCATCGACTGATCTCCTCCTCGCCGACCTCCTCGAGGAAGCCAGAGGAGGAAGTGGCGCCGGAGGAGGAAGTGACACAGGATCGCGAGCTAAAGAGCACCCCAACCGATACTTCTGAATTCCATAATATAGATCATAAAGACAACTCAAGTAACAATCATGATTACCAGAAGATCACCATTTCAGGATTTGAGTTCCTCGGAGAGGATTGCCCATCTGGCTATCGTAAAAATTGAGATGTTACAAAAGTATCAGTGTCCAATAAATTAATTGGAAGCCTATGTCTCTCATGGTTACGAGCCCAGTTAGATTCTGAAACATTACAATGCACAGCCCCAAAGTTCTTCCGTTCACGTGAATCAAAAGCAGTATTGGACCATGTCCTTAGCAATTATAAAAGCCTCAATAGTCAAAGCTGCACCATGGTCACATAGAACAACAAATACACCACAGAGGCATTAAATCAAATACTTGAAGAGCAATCGACTTCACCTTATTAGAATGTCGTGGATACGATCTAGAGCGGGGTGTGGATGTATCCCGTGTCGGCGGCCTACCTGAGCACGATACAACCCACGCATGGATGCTCCCTTACAAGTATCTAGAGCTTGAATTCAATCTTCGTTCTAGGATCCACAAATATGCAGATCGAGAAGAATTCGAGGGCCACGAGTACTACCTGTAGAACTTGAAGGGGACGACAATGACGAGGCAGAGCGTGAGTTTGAAGTTAAATCGGCCTGACGAAGTTAGAAATTGGCGAGCGATTCCTCGCTCCCAACGCTCCGTGCATGGCCTAGCAGAGGGGAGGAGGACGGAGATGGAGGCGGAAATGCATCTGAGGAGCATGGAGGTACCAACCTGTGAAAACGAATTTGTTGTCATCGGAGACATCTCTGGAGAGCTTGTCAATGTAGCGAAAACATTTACCATCAGCCGTCGTGGTCTCTGATGACCCACAAGTATAGGGGGTGTATCGTAGTATCTTCGATAGGTAAGAATGTCGATCCCAACGAGGAGCAGAAGGTGTTGACAAGCAGTTTCGATGAAGGATTCACGTAAATGCTCACGACAAGTATTCGGGGGTTTTGTTGTAACAGATGAATAAAGTACAAGTAAGTAAAATGCGAGAGAAATAATTGCAGCGAGTGGCCCAATCCTTTTTAGCACAAAGGATAAGCCGATTTGTTTACTTATAATGACCAAACGTTCTTGAGGACACACGGGAATTTAGTCTAGTGCTTTCGCTTCATGTAGCTAAATAATCTTCATTGTTTTGATAAGTGTTGTGTGGGTGAACCTATGCTAATGTACCGCCCTTCCTAGGACTAATACATACTTGTGATTATACCCCTTGCAAGCATCCGCAACTACAAGAAAGTAATTAAGATAAATCTAACCACAGCCTTAAACTCTGAGATCCTGCGATCCCTCCTGCATCGATATACCAACGGGGGCTTAGGTTTTTGTCACTCCGGCAACCCCGCAATTGGCAAACGAGTACAAGATGCATTCCCCTAGGCCCATAAATGGTGAAGTATCGTGTAGTCGACGTTCACACGACACCACTAGAAGAATGACACCACAACTTAAATATCATAACATTGAATATTACTCAACCATAATTCACTACTAACATTTAGACTTCACCCATGTCCTCAAGAACTAAACGAACTACTCACGAGACATCATATGGAACATGATCAGAGGTGATATGATGATGAATAACAATCTGAACATAAACCTTGGTTCAATGGTTTCACTCAATAGCATCAATAACAAGCAGAAATCAATACCGGGAGAGTTTCCCCTATCAAACAATCAAGATCCAACCCAAATTGTTACAGCGGTGATGGGGTGAAGCGGTGGAGATGGCGGTGATGATGATGATGATGATGATGACGGTGATGATGGAGATGATGTCCAGCTCGATGACGGTGACGATGGCGTCGATTTCCCCCTCCGGGAGGGAATTTCCCCTGCGGATTCCTGCCCGCCGGAGAGCTCTTTTCTCTCTGGTGTTCTCCGCCCCGCAGAGGCGGCTGTAACCCTTCGTGAGGAACCCTCTGGGGCTTAGGTCTTCGGACGAAGGATTTCGCGAAGAAAAGGAGGCGAAAGGGGCTGTGGGGCCCCCACACCACAAGGTGGCGCGGCCAAGCCATGGGCCGCGCCGGCCTCTGTCCCCACCTTGGGTCCTCTCGGCTTCCCCTTCTGGCTTTCTCCGTCATCTGGAAAAATAGGATTTTTGGTGTAATTTCCTTCCACAGTTGATCTTCCGAAATATTGCGTTCGACGGTGCTTTTTCCAGCAGAATCCGGCTCCGGTGCTTGATCCTCCAATAATGATGAAACATGCAAAATAGATGAAATAACATAAGTATTGTGTCCAAACATGAAACATATCAATGAATAACAGCAAATTATGATACAAAATTGTGAGAACCGGAACTTAACATTCCGACCCCCCTGTGTTACTCGTCAATCCCAAGATCAAGTTGACGACACAGCGAAATGAATATCATTGCAGAACGTGCAAAGAGTAATAATTATTACAAAGTTTGAGCCACATAGTGAAATGTCTTGTGACATTTATTACAACCAGAAAGCACAGCGGATAATAAAATGCGAAGTAACTCCATCTCAGCCACAGGCAGTCGATGTAGTCCACGAGGCCTCACTCCTCAGCGTCGTCGTAGTCGCCATAGTCTTCACCATCTTCATAGTACTCTGAATATCAACAAAAGTTTTGCCATGAGTACATTTCGTACTCAACATGCCCCCTCGATGCAAGACCTAATATATCTACATGAGGCTTCAAAGGAAGGCTGTAGGTTCTTTTGCATAAAAGCCAATTTTATTTGCAATAGATTTGATAAAAGCATTTTAGACGAAAACATGTTTTATAATGAGTGTAATATTTCTCATCAATGTGGTTGTCCTCGACAACTCACGTATCTCATAGGATTCATATTCCAGGGGAAAGAAGGAAAGGAGAGAGAGAGGCAAAGAGGGAAATAGCAAAACAGGTTCCTGTATGTCAAGAAAGATTCATGTGTCGTCCATGACCGTGGACACGGCTATTCGAATAGTTTTAACTCTGCAGAGGTTGTACACTTTGCCCACACGACACAACCCCGTCTTGTTGCCCACCAGCCGCCGCTGGTTTAGTACACACCATTTGGTGTACCGGCAGAGGGATTGTGACAAGGTCTTTTAGCTAGATCCCCCAAAGATGTGACATGCCCACCGGGTCTGGCGCACGGTACTGAGAGTACGTCCCCAAACCGGTCCCCCCATCTGTGCCGAAGGTTCTCCCGTAGGCAGCCACCTCATCTGCGGTACGGCGACATCAACACCTAAGGCTGACTAACTTACTTAACCAGGCCAGTGCCCATATAGCATGTGGTTGTACGGTTGTCACAATCTTCAAATCCAAGACTTATTAGGACCCTTAAGCGGCACGAACGACGGATTGCTCCCTCCAACTTGTGAAGGGCAGCCAATCGCTCCTTCAACATTTGATTCAGCTGTCGCCCGCGCCATGTTTAGATGGTAAGTTTCACCCAGAGTAGAAGAGAGAGTAGATGAAGCAACGACGGCTAATCAGCCTAGCTCAACGAGCCCAACAACTTTCAAAAGTGTATGTTTGACCCGAAGGTCGATCAATTCCTCCAAAGAGGCAATAGGAAGTATCCTAATGATTATTTAGCGTGCTAAGCATATCTACTCTATCAGGATTATTATATAACCTCTACTCAGGGTATCAAGTAAAAGGCGACAAGCAATCAAGGTTGGTGTGTCAATCGACACGCTAACTACTGGAATAAAATAGCATATATATTTGTAAAACATAAAATAGCATGCAATTTGTAAAACTGGGATAAATATGATGAGAGGGCATGCCTTCGTTGTCAAACTCCTGCCCTTCGCCTCCTTGGTCGTGATCGTACCACTCTCCGTTCCCTCCTAATCGTCGTATCGAAGCAATAACAATACAAATAAATACAAGCAATACGACGAATAAAATGCAAATAAAAAGTGAATAAGATCCAACAGTAAAGATCCAAATAAGAGGTATGTGTCGGTCGTTCGGCTTACATAGAGTACACGAAAAAGACCGAAATGGCTCGTACCGGATTTGGATTATCTAAGGCATATGGCATGACGATCCGTTCTATTTGACAACTAAAATATGTATAGAATGTATAACTTTAATATGCAATGCCTAAACAAACTACGTGCACGTGTAAATGCCCTAACCTTAGAACAACTTGCATATGTGGCTGTGAGAAATATCTAAATCTAACCTGCATGTAAGATGACTTTAACAGTAACATGGATTTAGGGCGACATCTAACATGAGCATGCTAACAAAATGACTACATGTTAAGTTAATCTTACTGATGGGCTACATGTAAATGAATAAATCATATAATTACTCTAGTCTATGCACGATGCGAAAGCAACTCGATTTTAAGGTTTACAACAACCTGATATCCTCTACTAAAAGAACCGAACTAGCTAATTTACACTAGAACAAAAGCACGTGAGGCAAAACTTAAAACCAAAAGTTACACTACACGGTTAGCATATGAAACTAGCTACTCCCTCCGATTCATATTAACTGACTTTAATATGGATGTATCTACAACTAAAATGTGTCTAGATTCATCCATATTAGAGTCAATTAATATGAACCGGAGGGAGTAGTAGTATTCTGGTTCCTAGTGATGCATCGAAGTCTAAACTAGACAACCTAGATACGTGAAAACTACAAGGACCTGACTACATCGCTGCACGGTTCAAACCATCTACTCCGTAAAAAAAATATTTTGATAAACCTCGATCGTATCCGTCAACTAATCATACTGCTGGGTTTCTAAGGGCATTGGGAATTTTTTTTCATGTTGGGGTCAAGATCCGAAAACGTGGCATGATAGGAAGACATGGCCATGACGTTCGGTGGCATTCGGTTCACCGGCAGCGCGACGAACTACCGAACTAAGGCTGAGGATCATGTCTAGGAGGTAGCTCTATGGATGGAGATCGCGTTCCGAGCAAAACAAACGGCTGGTTCTCACCGAGTTCGTCGCAGTTTGAGGTAGACGTCGGTGGCCGGAGTCGATCGCGTTGCCGTGGGTGTCATCGGTGGTCAGAGATTCGTCCTGGTTCCGTGGATGAGCTCCCCTCCTCCTGGTGATGTTCCTGGCGCAGCAGTTCGTTCTCTCGTGGCCCGAGTCGTCGGGAACGCGAACGGCGTCCGGTGGTGTTCTTGTGAGTGTGGCTTGCTGTGTGCGCCTATGGCTCCAGCGATGGTATGGTATGAAAGAGGAGAGTGGAGGCGTCGGTCTGAGGCAGTGTAGGAGGAGAACAAGCGTTCTAAGGAACATGATTAAAGAGAGATCACTACAAGAAAAGTTCTGATAGACAACGTCTCAAAATCGTCCGCTAAGGGGTATTTTTCGTCGTCTATGGACCTAACCCGACGATATGGGTTGTTGTCTGAAGTCAGGCAAAGTCCTACGACGATTTTTTCGGTCCGTCGCGCTTGGGCGCCTTCCGCCACGGAAAATCGGACCGTTGCCCAAGTGTTTCCGGAGCCCGTTGACTGCGACGCCATGCAAACACGTGGCGACGCCGTTAATGGCGAACGGCGTTAACCGGCTGAAACCCCGTGGTAGATGGTAGGCCCACACGAGGCCCGCCACGTCTTAAGCGGGCCGGCCCAATAAGTTTGCGGGCCGGGCCAGTGACATAATTTGACCGGTCAACTATATAGCTGGGCTGGTCCATTAGTTACGTGGGCCGGCCTAACCTCTAAGGTTGACTGGTCAAAACTTTAATGGGCCGGCCCACTAAGCATGTGGGCCGGGCCGAATGCACTCGATTGACCGGTCAACATGCAAAAGGGCCGGCCCACAAGACATGTGGGACCCACTTTCTGGTACCGGGCCGCCCATTTACAAAGTGGGGTCCACATTAAAGCAACCGGGCCGGCCCAAGAAGTTAGTGGGCCGGCCCAATTAGCATGTGGGTCCCACTTTCCTGTTAAGGCGGCCCATTTAGTATGGGGTCCACCATATAGCAAGTGGGGCCCAACAAGATAGTGGGCCGGGCCAAAAACACAGGTGGGTCCCACTTTCTTTTGGTGGCCCATTTAGCATGTGGGGTCCACCATAGAGCGAGTGGGCCGCCCAACAAGATAGTGGGTCGGGCCAAAAATCGTGGGTCCCACTTCCTTTAAAGGGGGCCCATTTAGTATGTGGGGTCCACCATATAGCAAGTGGGTGGCCAACAAGATAGTGGGCCGGGCAAAAGTGGGTCCCACTTTCCGGTTAAAGGGCGGCCCATTTAGTATGTGGGGTCCACCGTATAGCAAGTGGGCCCAACACGCTTGTGGGCGGGCCAGTGGTCCCACTTTCGTAAAGGCCGGCCCATTTAGTATGTGGGGTCCACCATAGAGCAAGTGGGCCGGCCCAAGCTAGTGGGCGGGCCAAAAACACAGTGGGTCCCACATTCGTCTTAAAGGGCCGGCCCGTTAGTACGTGGGGACCACCACAAAAGCAAGGCCCAACTAGTTGGTGGGCCGGCCCGAGTGGGTGGGGTCCACCTTAAAGCAAGTGGGCCGGCCCAATAAAAGTGTGGGGTCCACAGTTAATCAAGTGGGCTGGCCCAATAAGTAAGTGGGCCGCCCGTTTAGTTCTTGTTTATATGCCGTAAAAGGCGCTTTAGGATTTTGCGGGCCGGCACGTATGTGATTTCGCTTAATTGGGCCGTTTAAGGGATGGGAATTCGTGATTTAGATACGAGAATATTTACGCAGCATTGATTTCTGTCGGATAGCCTCACTTACGACAAGCACCAAAGAAAAATGCGCGAAAGAACTATAAAAACTAACTAAATATTACATCACTGCAAGGCTTTGAAAAAATATTACAGAACCCAGAGAAATTGAATGGTAATTAAACCTAGCAATACAATGAAGCGATCCGGCAATCTTTTAAGTTGTCCATGCAGCACCTATATCTGAAACAAAGACATTACAAGTTAAGACAGCAACAATGGAAACGCAAAGACACTGCAATATTGTTTGCCAAAGAATTTGGAACTCATCATTTCGTCGTTATAACAAGATCATTGTAATGCGCACAATAAGCAAACAAAGAGTGCATGCCGCATACCAACAGCCAATATAACAGAGCATGTTAGAATGAAACATCAGACTTACTACTGTCGAGTCCCATGCAAACCAACATGTTCAGGGAGTACAAAATTGGCATGAACAACATAGTAGCAGGCTATAAATTTTGTAACAACGACTGAGCAAGATGAAGTTATGATGGCTACATCTACAGAGCAGGGAATGTAAACCAAAAATAGAAGTTACGATGGCAAAAGCTAAAGAGGAGGGAATGTGAACCAACATGTGCCAAGTGCAATTACTTCATTTTGGCCGTGAACTAAATAATACTCCTGAACTTATAGTGAAGGGGATGCAAATCAAGATGTTTCGGGATATAAACTTGTAATGAGCAACACATAGAGGATAGTTAATGCTGGAGCTTAGGATGGACCAGATACAGAATATAGTGGGATCACCTGTGAACTTGTATAAGAGGGAATGCAAACCAATATGTTCAGCTTTCCATATGTGAGCGTCATGCCAAGTCAGAGAAACAAGTCAATAATGCAGCTTTTGAAGAACAAGATGGCACGCAAAATTATTATCTAGTAGTATGACAAGTTTATTTGTACTACAGGCTAGATAGCAGAGTGATAGCATGCCAAACTAAGTCCTTACTTTGTTAGCTTACAATGAACTAGATACAAAACAATGGCATCACCTGTAGTACAGGGAATGCAAGCCAACATGTTCATGGAGTAAAAAATTGGCACAAACAACATAGTAGCAGGCCATAATTTTTGTAACAACGACTGAGCAAGATAAAGTTATGATGGCTAGATCTACAGAGCAGGGAATGTAAACCAAATATAGAAGTTACGATGCCAAAAGCTATAGAGCAGGGAATGCGAACCAACATGTGCAATTACTTAAAATTGGCCATGAACTAAATAATAGCAGGATGTTACTATAATACCTATAATTTTTGTAACAACGACTGAGCAAGATAGAAGTTATGATGGCTACATCTACAGAGCAGGGAATGCAAACCAAAATGTTCAATCGCTTAAAGTTAGCAATGAAGTAGAAAATAGCAACGTGTTACGGTCATAGCTAGGAATGAACTAAAAGAGCTTCAGACAAACAAGCATCTGAACCCAGAACATGGCGCTAAAACAAGGGACTTACATTAGGAGAAGCACTCTGTGGGAGTCACAGCAGATCTTCCTGGGGTTGATAGATCCGGTGATGAAGTACGCTACATGTGCTACTTGGGATTGGAGAGACGGCCATTACACTTCATGGTTACTCATCTCATCTGCAAAAAAGTAACGGCGCGTCGTTAGCACAAACAGGTTCCCCCAAGATTAAACAAGAACTTGCAGGCAAGCAATAGAAAAGCGACAGTAGAAGAGTTTAGATCATGCACGGCGCCGGTGAAGCAGATCCGGTTCATGCACAACGGTGTCGGTGAGCAAGATACGATGCGGTTGATCCGGCGAAGCGGCTCCTGTGGGGTGGACGATACCGCAGCTGAAGCGACTGCGGTAGACTGCTGGATGAGCATATGGTTTCGAGGTACGGCGGGGATGATCCGGTCCGGTTGATGACGGCGTCGATGAAGCGGCTCCGGCAGGCAGCCGGATGACGAGGATCGCGAGGGCTCGGGTAGGCCAGGGAAGTCCGGCGGGGATGTTCCGGTGCGGTGGTCGTGGAGGTGGGAGAGAGGGACTTGGGAAGTTCCGGTGGGTGGTCTGAGGGAAATGAATTTTTTTGGGAGGGTTTCCGGGCTAGGGAGGTGGTGATTCAAAAAATGACGGGCAGCCCCCCCACCAACCGACTTTGCTGCCATCTCCACAGGGGTAGAATGGGAATTTGGAAGCGTGTGAAATTTTTGTATTTTGTGGGCGGGAAGTTTTGCCGCTATGAGATTTTGAATTTGGCCACCGTCCAAGTATAATGATAAAAAATTGTGAGACCGTACTAGTACCTCTGTTCAAGGCCGAGTGCAAAATCAAATCATCATCACGTTGAAAATTTGTTACCAACTTACCATGATCATGATATACCTCTGAAAATGGGCGCATCCACTAAAACTTGCAAAGTATAATGATACAAATTTGTGAGACCGTACTAGTACTTATGTTCAAGGTCGAGTGCAACATCAAATCATCATTACATTGAAAATTGTGTTACCATGATCATGATATTTCTCTGAATTTGGCGCATCCGCTAAATCTCGCAAAGGATAATGATAAAAAAATGTGAGATTGTACTAGTTCTTATGTTCAAGGCCGAGTACAAGATCAAATCATCATCACGTTGAAATTTGTTACAATGATCATGACATATCTCTAAAATTGGTGCATCCGCTAAATCTTGCACGTGGCGCATCTCGGTGCGGAGCAACAGGTCGGTGCTATCAAGGTTGAGGCGTCGGTAGCGTCATCGGGCTCTCCTCTCTTGATAGATCTTCTACATGGCGCGGCGCACCACCCGCCGATAAGCAGTCACATGTGAGACCGAGGTGGAGACGTCCCCGGCATCCTCGAGGCGCGGCCGCCCTTCTACGAGCCAGCGTCGACTCAAGGTATGAATCCATGTGGTGCCTTAGATTTATTTTTCTTCTCTTATGATTATTTTGAGCCGAACATGCGTGCTCTTTCTCTGAATATATTGCTTGAAAAGCTTACCAAGTTACTTAAATTCACTTCGTTCTTAATCTTGCGAGCTAATATTGTTATTTTTAATGAACGGTGGTGCGCGCAAGCAGAATTATTTGTGGGTGTGTTGAGCTGTTAGGCATAAGTCGAAATCCTCATCTAAACGAGGCCTCAGCTTAACACATAAAAAGGTGTTCAATCTCGCCCACAATACCCTCTTCTTTCCTCTCCCTTTATTGGAACTTGTTTTGCAGACAAGAAAGTGGCACGTGTAATGTGAGTAAAACCCTCTTAGCCAAAATCATCTACGAGCAAGATTTTCTATATTGTAGATGCCCCAATTGACTCTCATCCCCAAAGTAGTTTTTTTATGTCAGTATAGACTTCTTTACTAGATGTATACTATAGTACATGGCATGCATTTGCCTAATGAGCAGCATTGTATTGCTATTCTAGCCAACCTGATCGATATGTCAAGCTTCATGCACGAGATGCCATGTTTAATTTACTCCCTCGCTCTGATCCATATTTCTTGATGTGAAATGAATGTGAATCGGAGGGAGTACTTTTCTTAGATAGTACTATACATTTCAAAAAAAACTACTACATCACAAATGCATCAAAAGAGTACTACATCACAAGACCACCACGGTTGTACTAGTAGAGTTTAATGCTGAACTTCCAAAGGGATTAAGATTACACATATGAACTTTAAACATGACCAGGAGCATGAGGGCCAGCAGCAGGGGCGTTGACGTGGAGCAAGCTAGGCAAGACGTAATTCTGGAGGAAGAGGCCATATGACGCGTGCTTGGCCTTGGTTGCAGGGCGGTGTTTCCCCCTATGTACTTAGGCCTACACCCATCGCATGTTGGATCAGGCTGTGGATGTCCTTCTAGAGAAATTTGCCACATAATGGGCAAAATAGCTCCCCGCGCATGCAGAAACGAATTTCATCACCCTTCAGCCGCTTGAGAACATAGCGGCTTTTCCGGTCCCTGCGCACCTAGCTTGTTGTTGTCCATGTCATCAGAATACTCCTATGAATTATTAAGTACTACATAATCAGGTTTTTTATGACAGATCGAATAAATACTCCACTAACATAATCAAACCTTAGAAACCCTAAAATTAAATGTGTAGAACAAGTAAATGGCAGAACAAATCGTAATAAATCATGAGAAACCCTATGAACAACCATGAACATAAGCCACAACAATTGCAAGTCCACTAAGTATGAACACATAAATTGATTATGTGACTACATGGCAGATTAGTCGAAATTAAACTAGAATCTGATCTTACGAATCGTAGAATCAATTACATCTACAAGAACAAGGTAGGATATCAAATCAATCAAGAACCAGGCTCGTGCAAACCATGTGAACAGCAATATGACACAAAGAGGGTTGGGACAGTTTCGGTAAAAGAGAAGTACCTCCTCGTCATCACCCTCAACATCCTCCTGGAACTGAACGTTTGGGCCGAAATCGTCGAAGGGGTCGAGGTTCGCGTCCAGCATCGGGCCTAGGAAGACCTCGCCGTGGTGGCCTGCAACGCCGTGCACATCTTCGGCGGGATAAACAACGTTGGTATCCACCTTCTGCTCGACGGCCAGGACGCCCGTTTCGACCGAGGTCGAAGAACCAGACAAGCAGAGGAGACGAGCGGCATGGGTGCCCGGTGAAGCCTCACCCGTCGTGACGGCCAGGACGCCCATTTCGAGCGAGGTCGAAGAATCCGACAAGCAGAGGAGACGAGCGGCCTGGGTGCCCGGTGAAGCCTGACCCACCGCGACGGCCACTACCGTAGAGGCATCCTCTGCGTGGGCGGTCGCTTTTTGCTCCGCCTAGTATGCAATACCTATCTTCATGCTGTTGCGGTTGGAAACGGGAAAGTCGATGCCTCAGAGGTGCGGTGAGTGGATGGGGGTTTTCACAGTGTGGGGGAGGCAAGTTGGGGGAGTGGAGAGGACGAGCTCGCGAGAGATGATGAGGCCGATTATGTTATAGCCTCTGACTCTCTGTATCCAGTAGTGGACGC
Organism: Lolium multiflorum; assembly: GCA_030979885.1. Lineage (NCBI taxonomy): Eukaryota > Viridiplantae > Streptophyta > Magnoliopsida > Poales > Poaceae > Lolium > Lolium multiflorum. The sequence goes on from CM061748.1 coordinate 282,208,180, forward strand.
GTGAAGTCATGCATGTACTCGACTTTCCACTTTCTGGGAGACGTGTACGAAACTTTTTTTTGGACCATTTAACTTCATGTGGGACTCATGTATACCAATACTTCCAAACGTCATAAGTAATTCAAAATCATTCAGAATAATATGAGACCTTAACATTTTATTTTTTGTGTCAGATATTGTCTATGAAAAATAACATCCTTCAAAAAGTAAATCCCCTATGCCAATCCGATCATGCCCGTCTACTCCAACTAGCTTCCTCGAGTAATTTGTCACCTTACATTCTTAAAATGAACCAAAATTTGGCACAGGGGTGCATCATCACATGGAAAATGATGTTACCATTCTGTCTTCCCATTTTTTTTTGAATTTTTCAAAATTGTCATGCCCTAACGGAAAAAATGTACTCCTTCTAAGAAGCATGTATCAGAATGGCATTACCAAAACCTAGGGGTGGGGTGGGGGGAGGGGGGCACATGGTGGTGTGATGATACATCACATTTGGACCACACAACACCATTTGGACCAACCAAAAAAAACACCCTACACAAACCCTGGTCAAAACTAGTTTGACCAATATTACAAAAGTTGTACGGAGTACATAATTCAGAAACCGTCAGAAATATACGAAGAATTCAGGAGTCCCCAAAGTCAGTGACTTTGAGTCACTTACAACTGTGGTCCACATATCAGTCACCCAAAGTCATGGCAAAGTCAGCTTGGCAAAGTCACCGACAGACAAAGCAAGCAGTGAACAGACAACTCCGTAGCACTGAAAAGACATCTCACAGAAAAGGCTAGTACTACCTTTTCTTCCCGGATAAGTAAAAATAGCTGATCGGTACTGACGAAATGCACCAGGTCCGCAATGTACTCCAGCTATAAGTGAAGCATGCCTACCACTGAAGAGGAAATTCAAGATTCCACCAGATCCCCATATCACTCTTTTGCATAAAACACGGACATATCTTTTGCACAATTCACCACTTGTTGGTCTAATCTATCGCAGCTTCCATCAGTTGGTCATCTAATTAACGATTTAACGGATTAGAAAAATAAGCGGTGGAATTAGAAGTACTAGTAGCGAAATGTACAAAATATACTGTCCTTCCCGAGGGGGTTTGTCCAGAAGAGGGCCGGATGACAATGTCCCGGGTGCATCCAGAAAGGAGAGGGTTAGTTTCTAATACATGTAAGAAATTATTTTACAAAAAGGTACATACTAAGTAGTACAACTATTAGTACAGTACTACTATTTCGAGGGAAAATGCCATGTCGTGCGACCTCTAATCAATGAGTAGAAGTTGTAGGTGCGCATAACATGCATTGCTGAAAGCTGGTTCCGCTGGAATTTGAGCTCAGCCGGGGCGGATTCTGCGAAGTTCGCCTGACGTCACTCATGTATCTCACCAAACTGCTCATTTCTTTCAATGTCTCTTCTCTTTCACTGCAGCTCTCCAACATCAGGTGCATCAACTTATCTTGTGCCTTCTGCTTATCGAGAAGGGCAAGGATGGCGATGTCAGCATATTCAAGGTTCATCTTTTGGAGCTCTACTTTATCCTGAAGAAGGATTTTGTACTCTATATCAGACTTGTCTCTTCCGAGGCACACAGTCTCGAGTATGCTGCTGGCTTCCTCCTCTGATGCAATGTTCCTCTCTTTCTGCTTAATCAGCTCGTTCTTCAACATGTCGCGCTCATTGCGAAGGCTGCAAATGAGCTCCACAAGAGTTTTCGAATTCTTCTTCTTGGCAGCCAAATCGTCTCGGAGGCGATCACACTCTAAGCTGAGCTCCTCGTTTTTTTCCATCAAGATGGCGACAGTGGTGTCGATAGTCGGCGCCGCTTCCTTCAGGGCGAAATCATCGGTAGCAAGTAAGCGCAAAGGAAGAAGAAGAAGAAGATAACTACACAGTGCTTGGTGCTACCTCATTTCGCCGGGGTAGGGCCGGGTTGAAATCATCGGACGACGATGATTCCTTGGTCGTGGAAGTTGGTGCAGTACGGGCGTCGTTGGAACTTCCAACCCTTTAAGATGTATAACCATAGAGACTCTTAAAGAGCTTGAGCCCGGGAAGAAGAAACGAAAGTACATGGCGAAGGAAACTAACCCGGTGAGCACAGCACGGACGCGTTTCGGCGGCGGCGGCGGCGACGGCGAGCCCACTTGGTTTCTGGAAGCGTCTCTCGAAATTTCGAGCCGGCGTTTTTTCTCCGCGTACTTGACCGCCGACGACCTGAATTTTGAAGACATTGCTGGAGAGCTTGAGCCCGGGAAGAAGAAACGAAAGTACATGGCGAAGGAAACTAACCCGGTGAGCACAGCACGGACGCGTTTCGGCGGCGGCGGCGGCGACGGCGAGCCCACTTGGTTTCTGGAAGCGTCTCTCGAAATTTCGAGCCGGCGTTTTTTCTCCGCGTACTTGACCGCCGACGACCTGAATTTTGAAGACATTGCTGGAGGAGAGAGCGACGAACAAATGTTTGTTAGGTGGAGAGAGGAAGAAAGTGAATGGAACGAGAGAGTTTAGCGTTTTGCCCTTATAGTCATAGTCGCTAACCGTGACGCGGGAAGGTTGGTCATCGGCGTTTAATGGTCTCCCGCGTGGAAACCGAGGCGGCCACGAGGCAGCGGCTGGCCACGCGGCGTCCAGTCGCCTACGCCGCCGTAAATGAGGGTAGTTGCCTACCACCACCAGGTGACATGCACCTTTTGCATGTCAATGGGTGAATCGGCCTATACAAGTTGGGCTTAATTGCCCGTGTATCTGTAACATATTAGATCGTATTTTAGTTTAGAGATAGAATCTTACTCGTGCACGGTTTAGTGCACGCCCTCATTAGAAAGTCCCCTGGACTATAAATATGTACCTAGGGTTTATGGAATAAACAACAACTCACGTTCAACCCCAAAACAAACCAATCTCGGCGCATCGCCAACTCCTTCGTCTCGAGGGTTTCTATCAGGTAAGCGACATGCTGCCTAGATCGCATCTTGCGATCTAGGCAGCACAAGCCCCACGTTGTTCATGCGTTGCTCGTACTGAAGCGCTTTTGATGGCGAGCAACGTAGTTATCATTAGATGTGTTAGGGTTAGCATTGTTCTTCGTTTAAGCATGCTTACGTAGTGCAACCCTTGCATATCTAGCCGCCCTCACGCCTATCTCAGGTGTGGGGGCGGCACCCCGCTTGATCATTATTTAGTAGATCTGATCCGTTACGATTGCTCCTTGTTCTACAAGGATTAGTTTAATATCTGCAATAGTTTGGCCTTACAATGGGGGGGAGGATCCAGTGGCACGTAGGGTGGCGTTCGCAAGTCCTAAACGGGATGTTCCTAGGATCAACTTCATGTTGGTTTTCTGGCCTTGTTTAGGATCGGCTTACGAGCACCGTGCGTGGCCGCAAGGCCCAACCTGGAGTAGGATGATCCGGTTATGCGGTGAAAACCCTAAATCGTCGTAGATCTCATTAGCTTTATCTTGATCAAGCAGGACCGCCAAGTATTCGTGCACCCCGTACGGATCATGGGTGGATCGGCTCTTTGAGCCGATTCACAGGATAACCTGAGAGCCGATCGAGGCTCGTATTTAATGTTTACATGTATGCCCTGGAAACTAAGCGAGGCAACCTCATCACCTTCCTGACCAGGTATAGGTCGGTGTTGCACGCCGCAACGCCGCGTGTGACCGTGGAAACCGAGGCGGCCACGAGGGCAGCGGCTGGCCAGGCGGCGTCCAGTCGCCTACGCCGCCGTAAATGTGGGTAGTTGCCTACCACCACCAGGTGACATGCACCTTTTGCATGTCACACGACATGCGGCCTAAATTCAAATTTAAACATTGCGAAAAAAATCATGCATCCGGTGACATGCCCATGGCATGCCACCGATGAAGAGTTCCGTGCCATGCACTCTGGCACTCTGCGCCGTCTTGGATCAGAAAATGAGCGAAGAACGAGGACGAGGCACTAGTTCAAATTTAGGATGAAGTTTAAGTTTTATTTTGGTTTAAATTAGATTAGAGGGAGTAGTACTCTTACTTTATTATATTACTCGTACTTGTGTTGATGTAGTAGTATTATTATGGTGGTGTACTTGCGTTCATGTACTTGTTTCAGCTGTTTTGGTGAAGGAGACATGCATCACCTTTTTTGGTGATGTATCTAGTCGTCCTGTAGCCCTTGTCAAATTCCTCTGATATACTGATGGGAGGGCTTGTTCACCCCATACTGATGGGAGCCCTTGTCAAATCGTAATCATAGCCAAAAGGCGCATTTTTTCCCGATATTACTCGATGCTTAAGGCGCGGGTGGTTGTGGTTCAGTTATCTCCCTAATTTGCACGTGCTTTCCCGTTTCCACTAGTCGAAAGTCGAAACCTGGCCACATTAACCCAAGATCCTGAAGCCGCCGCCTCAACCCTAGCCGCCTCCAGTTCTTCCTCCTCCATAGATTGGTTCCCCCTCCTCCGGTTGGCTTCGCCGGCGTCAGGAGGAGTGGGGAACCCGATCTATGCGTGGAGTTTCGAATAAAAGTATTGTTTTCATTAGATTATATTAGATTATGTTAGGATATTGGTAGCCGCCTTCTTGTTGGTTTCCCCTCAATGGAGATGGCATCGTCTGCAATAAGTGATCTTCGGCCTTTCGTTCGGCGACGAGATCTTCTTCCCGACGTCAATGGTGGTCTTGAACGATCACAATTTTCTAGGTATGGGCCTTTGGATCTTGCTTCGCCAGATCGATTTTGGATCTTTTGTCTTTGTTGCCGTGGGGAGGATTATCCTCGCAGTTTTTGTCCCGGCTGCTACGTCCTCGACAATGGTGATTCGTACTCTCGGCTCTCCATCGACGATGACAAAGCTAGTCGGTTATTATTCCCTGATATACTGGTGTTGGTACTCTTGCCGATGTTGTATGACTGCTTTAATGGTTGCGTGCGTGCACGCAGCTTTGGCATTGCAGCTCAAAAAATTATGGGAGAACTTTCATCGGTATCTACAGGTCTATGGTTAGTTATCTATTTTTGGCTGCCTTCAGAAAAGTACAAGATTGTGTTCTGGAAGAAGAAAAAAATTGAAGACCTCGAAGAAAAAAAGTACTATCTTTTAGACTTTATTTTGTAATCGTTGGAGTCAGTTCATGTATCTCTACCATGTACTATTTGTTGCTATGAATATATGTTGTATTGATTGTCAAAAAAAAAACCCAAGATCCTGAAAAACTGTTGGTCTATCCCGAGAAACGAGGAGGTTTAAGGAAACAAGGAGTCCAGCGCGTGCGGAAGGAGCTTTAATCGTGCGAGCATGCAGGGGCAAAATGAGGAAACTAGCGATTACTTTCTCTCCTGCCAGTCTTATACTTTAATAAATGGGCAAACTGAGCACGTTGTAGCTAATCCTTTTATTAATTAAGCAGCTATATTAGTCAATAAGATTGCCTTATGTTTTTCCTCAGTTTTCGCCAAGCCCTTATTTGTAACCCGCAGAAGGAGCTCAGACGGGAGGATTCCAGTTTAGTTGACCGTTCCGTGCTGACGTGTGGGGCTAGTAGAAAGGGACCGCGTGGGACAGGACGAGACCGCGTTTGGTTGTACGTGAGCAGGAGCTGGGTTCTGTCTCTCTCGGCGCGAATTGGCATTTTTAAGAGCACCTTTTCCCCCTCTGTCTCTTTGTCTTTATTAACCAAATTAGTATCAAATCTAGAGAAGCTTGCATTTCTGTCTTTCTTCAATTATTTGTTCCTTTTGGCCCTCGTTGTTTGCCCAATATGGCAGCAAATCTAGTACTCCCTCTGGTCCATAATCTAGAAGCAAATCTCCAGGGTAATGTACGACAAATTCACAGTCATAGTAAATCGAGAAACAAAAGTAGGGCCAACAAAATATAGTAGAATAGGGATAGATTAATAGGGATCCCTCCCTAGATAATAAGCTGCATACACAGCAGCCAACATAGTAACAGGTTCGAGGTTCTTCGCAACACCATCATACTAACAACATAACACCAAGGGATCCCTAGCTAACAACAAAATAGAAGCTGCTTTGCAGCAGCAGCACACGTCCAGGACTCCGCCTACCCAATCTTCCTCTGCCTCCACTTGTTGCTCCCCTTGGGAGCCTTGGGCTTGAGCGGAGGCATGCGCCCGGCGGAGATCTCCACCCGCTGGATGCTGCGGAGGTGCATGCCGAGCGCCCTGTGCTTGGAGCGGAAGGAGTAGGGGTTCACCGTCGAGCCGACCTTGGGGAAGGTGTTGCCGATGTTCTCGGCATGCGTGAGGAGGCAGTTGAAGTCAGTGCCGTAGAGTCTCCGAGTGCAGAAGGGGCACCTGTAGACACCATTGGCGAAGTAGGAGACGTACTGGCCGACCTGCAGCCTCCGCAGCACCTGGCGAGTCTTGACGTGCTGGTCCTCTTCGTCGCTGCCAACGTCGCTGCCAGACAGCTGATCCATATCAAACGGGAACTATTAGTGAATGAGATGCAACGATGACTAACGTGGATGATAACAAAGTAAGGAAAAACAGAGCCAGCCTCAGTTAGAGTGGACACGATTATATGTCTACAGGGATGGTGTTAGCGAACCATAGCTCATGCACAACAGATTTGTACACAGCAATGGTTCGCTGAACCCACTCTGTAAAAATTTGTGCCCAACGATTCATCATAGGCAAAGAAACAGATTCCAGATCTGATTTTGAACAGATTCCAGAGTATTTGCAAAATTAAACGGTTGATATCTTTTGATTCGTGCATAAAATAACTGACTGAGATCCCATAAATTAACTGATTGAGATCCCATTATTACTTGCATAAATTAACCGAACGGCCGAACTCCAAATCTTAAACGAAATCAAGAAGGGATCAAAGCAAAATGGAATAAAATCGGCGCAAATATTAACCCAATACTCAACCATCTACAGATCGGCACTAATAGTTACTAGGGAACCAGCAAAAAAGGGAGCAAACCATAGTTACCTCGTTCCATGGGTCGTCCATGCAGGTGTCGTAGGGGTTCGGAGGCGAGATGTACGGCACCGGCTCATAGGGGTCCCATCCCGGCGGGATACGACCGCCACCGGCGGCGGCGACGGCCTTTGAGGGGACGACGTCGAAGAGGGAGGCGTCGCGCTTGGAGCCGACGGCGTCATGGACGATGGGATTCGCATTCTCCATGTCCATCTCGCCTGCAGAGAGGGAGAGGGTTTTTTGCTTTGGAGAAGATGATGGGACGTGAGAGGCGGCGTTGCATGAGCGAGTGTGAGTGACAGAGAGAGTGCGAGGAGGCGTCTATAAAGGCGAGGGCTGGTTAATGCGACCCGCGTCCTACGCGTCCACCATTTAACGTCTGCACGTCTTGGGCTTCTGCAACGCGACACGCGTCCACGATTGCACGTCTTCGACTTCTGCACCGCGACTCGCGTCAGTACCCGTCAACAATTGCACGTCTTCCACTTCTGCACCGCAACACGCGTACTCGAGTCTAACCCTGGAAATTTAGATATACTCTCGAGTCTTATACTGTAGCATTTTTTGTGTGCTCGGTTTTCCCCTTGAGTACTAATACTGGCTAGTGCAATATACTCAGTTTTACCTCAAGTGCCTGGTCAACAGAGAGTCAACAAATGGGATTAACTAGTTAAATGAGTCAACAAATGGGATTATCAGTTCGTTTTCACGTGTTAAACTTGTCTAAATATTGGTCAAACCTAGGATTTGACCAAGATTCAAATGGGCAGAAAATTAAAAAAAAACAGAAAAATGAAAAACCAAAGCACATAGTCTTCTTATGTCATATAGTAAGCATTAAAGGTGATAAACAAGGTCTAGACATATTCAAACCATACAAATCATGTATCTACCCCTAACCCCTAAACTCTGTCTTATGAAGTCAGCATGAAGAGAAGTGGTTTTGGGTTTCAAACATGGAAATTTCAAAAACCTCCCAAAAACTTCATTTTAGAGTGACTAAGAAGGATACATGCTTCGCTTTTCATTTTCATGTTTTAAACTTGTTTAAATCTTGGTCAAACCTAGGATTTGACCAAGATTCAAATGGGCATTAAAATTTAAAAATCAGAAAAATGAAAAACCAAAGCACATAGTGTTCTTAAGTCATATAGTAAGCATTAAAGTTGATAAACAAGGTCTAGACATATTCAAACCATACAAATCATGTATCTCCCCCTAACCCCTAAACTCTGTCTTGTGAAGTCAAGCATGAAGAGAACTGGTTTTGGGTTTCAAACATGGAAATTTCAAAAACCTCCCAAAAACTTCATTTTAGAGTGACTAAGAAGGATACATGCTTCCCTTTTCATTTTCATGTTTTAAACTTGTTTAAATCTTGGTCAAACCTAGGATTTGACCAAGATTCAAATGGGCATCAAAATTTAAAAAAATCAGAAAAATGAAAAACCAAAGCACATAGTTTTCTTATGCCATATAGTAAGCATTCAAGTTGATAAACAAGGTCTATACATATTTAAACCAGAGAAATCATGTATCTATACCCCTAAACCTTAAACTCTGTCTTATGAAGTCTAGCATGAAGAGAAGTCGTTTTGGGTTTCAAACATGGAAATTTCAAGAACATCCCAAAAGCTTCATTTTAGTGTGACTAAGAAGGATCAAGGCTTACCTTTTCATTTTCATGTTTTAAACTTGTTTAAATCCTGGTCAAATATAGGTTTGACCAAGATTCAAATGGGCATAAAATAAAAATATAGAAAAATGAAAAACCAAAGCACATAGTCTTCTTATGTCATATAGTAAGCATTAAAGTTGATAAACAAGGTCTAGTCTTAATCAAACTAGACAAATCATGTATCTACCCGCTAACCCTAAACTCTGTCTTATGAAGTCTAGCATGAAGAGAAGTCGTTTTGGGTTCAAACATGGAAATTTCAAGAACATCCCAAAAGCTTCATTTTAGTGTGACTAAGAAGGATCAAGGCTTACCTTTTCATTTTCATGTTTTAAACTTGTTTAAATCCTGGTTAAATCTAGGATTTGACCAAGATTCAAATGGGCATAAAATAAAAAAATAGAAAAATGAAAAACCAAAGCACATAGTCTTCTTATGTCATATAGTAAGCATTAAAGTTGATAAACAAGGTCTAGACTTATTCAAACTAGACAAATCATGTATCTATCCGCAAACCCCTAAACTCTATCTTATGAAGTCAAGCATGAAGAGAAGTGCATGGTTTTGGGTTTCAAACATGGAAATTTCAAAAAACTCCCAAAAATTCATTTTAGAGTGACTAAGAAGGATACATGCTTCCCTTTTCATTTTCATGTTATATACTTGTTTAAATCTTGGTCAAACCTAGGATTTTACCAAGATTCAAATGTGCATCAAAATTCCAAAAAAATCCGAAAAATGAAAAAACAAAGCACATAGTTTTCTTATGTCATATAGTAAGCATTAAAGTTGATAAACAAGGTCTAGACATATTCAAACAAGAAAAATCATGTATCTACCCCTAACCCTAAACTCTGTCTTATGTAGTCAAGCATGAAAAGAAGTGCTTTTGGGTTTCAAACATGGAAATTTCAAAAACCACCCAAAAGCTTTATTTTAGAGTGACTAAGAAGGATCCATGCTTATCTTTTCATTTTCATATTTTAAACTTGTTTAAATCATTGTCAAACCTAGGATTTGACCAAGATTCAAATGGGCATAAAATTAAAAAAATCAGAAAAATGAAAAACTAAAGCACATAGTCTTCTTATGTCATATATATAGTAAGCATTTAAAAGATGATAAATAAGGTCTAGACAATTCAAATAATACAAATCATGTATCTACCCCTAACCCTAAACTCTATCTTATGAAGTCAAGCATGAAGAGAAGTGGTTTTTGGTTTCAAACACGAAAATTTCAAAAACCTCCCAAAAGCTTCATTTTAATTAGATTAACTTATTAATTATGAAGGATCCAGGATTGATTACCTTTTCATTGTCATGTTTTAAACTTGTTTAAATCTTGGTCAAACCTAGGATTTGACCAAGATTCGAATGGGCATAAAAATTAAGAAAAAAATCGTAAGAATGAAAAACCAAAGCACATAGCCTTCTTATGTCATATAGTAAGCATTCAAATTGATAAACAAGGTCTAGACATGTTCAAACCAGAAAAATCATGTATCTACCCCTAACCCTAAACTATGTCTTATGAAGTCAAGCATGCATGAAGAGAAGTGGTTTTGGGTTTCAAACATGAAAATTTCAAAAACCTCCCAAAAGCTTCATTTTAGAGCGACTAATAAGGATCGATGCTTACCTTTTCATTTTCATGTTTTTACTTATTTGAATCTTGGTCAAATCCTAGGTTTGACCAAGATTTAAACAAGTTTAAAACATGAAAATGAAATGGGAAGTGTGTATCCTTCTTAGTCATCTAAAATGAAGCTTTTGGGATGTTCTTGAAATTTCCATGTTTGAAACCCAAAACCACTTAAGACAGAGTTTTTGGTTAGGTGTAGATACATGATTTTTCTTGTTTGAATATGTCTAGACCTTGTTTATCAACTTGAATGCTTATGACATAAGAAGGCTATATATGTGCTTTGGTTTTCCATTTTTTTCATTTTTTCGATTTTTTTATGGCGTTTAAATATTGGTCAAATCCTAGGTTTGACCAAGGTTTAATCAAGTTTAAAACATGACAATGAAAAGGTAAGAATGAATCCTTTCTTAGTCACTCTAAAATGAAGGTACTTGAAATTTTTATGTTTGAAACACAAAACCCCAGTTCTCTTCATATGTTTGACTTCATAAGAAGAGTTTAGGGTTAGGGGTAGATATGATACGTAGTACATGATATTTCTGGTTTGAATATGTCTAGACCTTGTTTATCAACTTGAATGCTTACTATATGACATAAGAAGGCTATATATGTGCTTTGGTTTTTCATTTTTTTATTTTTTTTGAATTTTTACGCCCGTTTGAATCTTGGTCAAATCCTAGGTTTGACCAAGGTTAAAACAAGTTTAAAACATGGCAATGAAAAGGTAAGCATGGATCCTTCTTAGTCACTCTAAAATGAAGCTTTTGGGAGGTTTGTGAAATTTCCATGTTTGAAACCCAAAATCACTTCTCCTCATACTTAACTTCATAAGACAGAGTTTAGGGTTAGGGGGTAGATACATGTTTTCTGTGGTTTGAATATGTCTAGACCTTGTTTATCAACTTGAATGCTTACTATATGACATAAGAATACTATGTGCTTTGGTTTTTCATTTTTCTGATTTTTTTAATTGTTAAACCCATTTGAATCTTGGTCAAATCCTAGGTTTGAGCAAGATTTAAACAAGTTTAAAACATGAAAATGGAAAGCTAAGCATGAATCATTCTTAGTCACTCTAAAAATCTTTCGGTCTGCAGAAGAGTCGAATCTGCAATCAGTAGTTACAAAAGCGACCCACCTTAGGGATGGATAATAAGACTTGGGCAATATAAACGTTGATACTTACTTTGTGATACTAAAATATATGTATCTAGACATATTTCAGTTGTAGATACATCCATTTTAACATCAAGTAATATGGATCGGAGGACTAGCTAAAGAACAATGAGAGGCAGTGTTTCTCTCCCCCAGCCTACTTGGCGGAGTGGCCCTCCATCAGGACAGGTGGTGATTCCGCTTCTCTCGTTGGAATTCCTTATCCCCCAGCCTACTCGGCGACGTGCGCTCCTCAGTGACCTGCGCGAGGGCGCCTCGGCGACCTACGCAAAGGTGGCTGGACTCGGAGCGCATCGACTTCCTTCTGCGGTGCCTGGATTGGATCGACCATCCCGCGCGTGTCCTCCACCATATTGTTTTTCTTCAAGATGCTGTCATCCATCATCTTCTTCACCGCATCATGTTGGGTGTTGAGGCTCCCGTTGAGAGCTTGAACGCACCTGTTTGATAGCTCGACGTTTTCTTCGTGAAGAAAGCCGCACTCGATCTTAAGCATCAAATTCTCGCCCTTGAGCTTCTTGATGACAGAGTTCGTTTCCTCACTTGATGGAACGCTCACATCATGCAGCTTGCCCCGGCCGGTGACCACGTCCTTCAAAGTATCGACATCATCGCGAAAGTTGGAGGCGAGTTCCACGAGAGTTTTAAGCTCAGCTCTGAAACACGCCGATGCTTCCTGCATGGCAATATCATCAGTACCGAAACAAAGTGACGAGAGGAAGACGAAAATGTCCAATCAGTGGTAACCTCTAAGCGCAGGAGACAGGGGTTGAAGTCGTCACGAGAAGATGTCAGGGTGCGTCGTGGGGCACTGAGATATGTATAAAAAGGATTAATACGGAATAAAGAGTTGGGACCTCCGGGCCAGGAAGAATCAAGAAACATGGCGATGGAAACCAACCAGGAATCTTCGACCGCACGACTGACGCCGTTCCGAGACGAGCGCGAAGCAGGGCCTTCGTTTTCTGGCGGGCCCTTTCTCGCGGCCAGCATCTGGATAGACCGCCGGCGGGAACTCTCCGCGTCCTTGGTCAACACTAGATGGTGCTTCTTCAAGCGAGATGGTGGCCTTGACTTCGGAGGCATCGCTGGAAGTGGAAGGAGACTGGAAGTGAAGCAAGAAGGGGATGGAAGAAGTACTCCCCCTATTAAAACCAGACAACCGTCTCCTGCCCTCGCTTCGAGCAACCTGGTCCGCCCATCCTAAATCAACGGCCGAGAGGGGGCTCCCTTGCGAACTGAGATCCAGTGACTTTACCCAACAGAAGTTACCATGAACTTTACCTATACGAGCCATCAGGTTAAGATCCAACGAACATGGTCGATCTAAAATTTGAAATTAAAATTTATGTAGCTCAGAAAAAAACAGAAAAACTTTACATTAAGACGTATTCTCGGAAAGTTCCAGTCCATTTAAAATATTAGTTTAGTTTAAGTTCGAAATTTGGATCAACCGCGAGCGTTGGATCTTGATCGAATGGCTCACGTGTGTAAAGTCGCATGGTGACTTCTCTTAGGGTGTGTTCGGTTCTGGAACGGCGTGGGATGGAATGGAATGGTTCCGTTCAAGAGGAATGGAATGGTTCCATCCCCGCGTTCGGTTTGGACAAAAAGGAGGAACGGAATGGTTCTGTTTTTTGTTCGGTTGGAGGAATTGGAGAGCAGAACGGAATGTGGTTAAACTAAACTTTTGTCTAAAAATCGTAATTAACAATGGCAAATAGCCTTTTAAATCTTAAAATCGTAATTAACAGCGCCTAATGGCCTTTTTAATCTTAAAATCTTAATTAAAGTTATTTTTGTACGGTTGGGGAATTTGGGGAGTAGAACGGAATGAAGTTAAAGTTTAATCTTTTGTCTGAAAATCGTAATTAATAGTGGCAAATGGCCTTTTTAAAGTCACTGGATCTCAGTCCGCGAAGGGTCAGGACGCGGGAGCAGAAGCAAATGAATCGAGAGCGGTCCGGAGTATCCTGTCCGTCCACCGTAAATCAACGGGACAGAGCGGCTACCTTCTCTTCGAAGGCTCTGGCGCGCAAACCGAGGAATGGACATCTGTCGGCTAGTATAGAATTTTATAGCACGCCATTAATCGAGCTAGCAGTACTGTACTACTGACTACAACTCTGATGGACGTCCAAAGCTCTGAATAGTCAGGGGAAACAATGAATGCGAGCCAGGGTAGTACTACTGTAGTAGTGAAGCAATGGGGATTATCTGGAGCAAGTACGGAGTACCGAGTACAGTACTACAAAAGTGCTGTTCGTTGTTTTCGCAGTTCATTTTAGCGTAACGTCCAGGTTGTTGTCGAACCAGCTGTTAGATTTTGGGTAATTATTGTTAAGTTGCTGCTTCTTAATTAAAATTTATCAAAGTCATGTAGACTAGATCGATTTGTGAGAACATCCCAAAAGCTTCATTCATTTTAGAATGACTAAGAAGGATCCATTCTTACCTTTTCTTTTCATGTTTTAAACTTGTTTAAACCTTGGTCAAACCTAGGATTTGACCAAGATTTAAATGGGCATAAAAATTCAGAAAAAATCAAAAAATGAAAAACCAAAGCACATATATAGCCTTCTTATGTCATATAGTAAGCACTCGAGTTGATAAAAACTCTGTCTTATGAAGTCAAACATATGAAGAGAACTGGTTTTGGGTTTCAAACATGGAAATTTCACAAACCTCCCAAAAGCTTCATTCTACAGTGACTAAGAAGGATCCAGGCTTACCTTTTTCATTTTCAATTTCTTAACTTGTTTAAATCTTGGTCAAACCTAGGATTTGACCAAGATTCAAATGGGTATAACAATTCAAAAAAAAGGAAAAAAACCAAAGAACATAGTCTTCTGATGTCATATAGTAAGCATTCAAGTTGATAAACAAGGTCTAGACATATTCAAACCAAACAAATCATGTATCTACCCCTAACCCTAAACTCTGCCTTATGAAGTCAAGCATGAAGAGAAGTGATTTTGGGTTTGAAACATGGAAATTTCAAAACCTCCCAAAAGCTTCATTTTAGAGTGACTAAGAAGGATCCATGCTTACCTTTTCATTGCCATGTTTTAAACTTGTTTTAACCTTGGTCAAACCTAGGATTTGACCAAGATTCAAATGGGAGTAAAAATTCAGAAAAATTCAAAAAAAAAATGAAAAACCAAAGCACATATATAGCCTTCTTATGTCATATAGTAAGCATTCAAGTTGATAAACAAGGTCTAGACATATTCAAAGCAGAAATATCATGTATCATATCTACCCCTAACCCTAAACTCTGTCTTATGAAGTCAAACATATGAAGAGAATTGGGGTTTTGGGTTTCAAACATAAAATTTTCAAGTACCTTCATTTTAGAGTGAGTAAGGAAGGATTCATGCTTACCGTTTCATTTTCATGTTTTAAACTTGTTTAAACCTAGGATTTGACCAAGATTTAAATAGGCATAAAAAATTCGAAAGAAATCAAAAAATGAAAAACCAAAGCACATATATAGCCTTCTTATATCATATAGTAAAAATTCAAGTTGATAAACAAGGTCTAGACATATTCAAACAAGAAAAATCATGTATCTACACCTAACCATAAACTCTGTCTTAAGTGGTTTTGGGTTTCAAACATGGAAATTTCACAAACCTCCCAAAAGCTTCATTTTACAGTGACTAAGGAGGATCCATGCTTACCTTTTGGCTTAAACGTTTGAAACCAAAACCACTTCTCTTCATGCATGCTTGACTTCATAAGACAGAGTTTAGCTAGGGTTAGGGGGTAGATACATGATTTTCCTGGTTTGAATATGTCTAGACCTTGTTTATCAACTTAATTGATTGCTTACTATATGACATAAGAAGACTATGTGCCTTGGTTTTCATTTTTTTTTTTTTTTTGAATTTTATGCTCATATATTTGAATCTTGGTCAAATCTTAGGTTTGACCAAGATTTAAACAAGTTTAAAACATGAAAATGAAAGGGAAGCATGTATCCTCTTAGTCACTCTAAAATGAAGCTTTTGGGATGTTCTTGAAATTTCCATGTTTGAAACCCAAAACGACTTCTCTTCATGCTAGACTTCATAAGATCAACAGGGGTAGATACATGATTTGTCTGGTTTGGATATACCTAGACCTCGTTTAACTTGAATGCATACGATATGACATAAGAAGACTACGTGCTTTTGTTTTTCATTATTCTGATTTTTTTGAATTTTGTGCCCACCCATTTGTATCTTGGTCAAATCCTAGGCTTGATAATGATTTAAACAAGATTAAAATATGAAAATGCAAAGGTAAGCATTGATCCTTCTTAGTCACTCTAAAATGAAGCTTTTGGGAGCAAAACCACTTCTCTTCATATGCGCTTGACTTCATAAGACGGAGTTTAGGGGTTAGGGGGTATAGATACATGATTTGTCTAGTTTGAATATGTCTAGACCTTGTTTATCAA
This sequence comes from Lolium multiflorum, assembly GCA_030979885.1. Classification (NCBI taxonomy): domain Eukaryota; kingdom Viridiplantae; phylum Streptophyta; class Magnoliopsida; order Poales; family Poaceae; genus Lolium; species Lolium multiflorum. Next base: position 282,224,091 of record CM061748.1, read on the forward strand.
CTTAATTGGCTTACTATATGACATAAGAAAACTATTTGCTTTGGTTTTTCTTTTTCTTGATTTTTTTCAATTTTGATGCCCATTTGAATCTTGTCAAATCCTAGGTTTGACCGAGATAATTTAAACAAGCTTAAAACATGAATATGAAAAGGGAAGCATGTATCCTTCTTTGTCACTCTAAAATTAAGTTTTTGGGAGGTTTTTCAAATTTCCATGTTTGAAACCCAAAACCACTTCTCTTCATATGCTTGACTTCATAAGATAGAGTTCAGGGGTTAGGGGGTATAGATACATGATTTGTCTAGTTTGAATATGTCTAGACCTTGTTTATATATCAACTTTAATGCTTACTATATGACATAAGAAAACTATTTGCTTTGGTTTTCTTTTTCTGATTTTTTCAATTTTGATGCCCATTTGAATCTTGTCAAATCCTAGGTTTGACCAAGATAATTTAAACAAGCTTAAAACATGAATATGAAAAGGGGAGCATGTATCCTTCTTAGTCACTCTAAAATGTAATTTTTTGGAGGTTTTTGAAATTTCCATGTTTGAAACCCAAAACCACTTCTCTTCACATGCTTGACTTCATAAGACAGAGTTTAGGGGTTAGGGGTATAGATACATGATTTGTCTGGTTTAATATGTCTAGACCTTGTTTATCAACTTTAATGTTTACTACGGAGTATATGACATAAGAAGACTATGTGATTTGGTTTTTCATTTTTCTGTTTCTTATTTATCTGCCCATTTGAATCTTGGTCAAATCCTAGGTTTGACCAAGATTTAGACAAGTTTAACACGTAAATGAGTTAACTTGGATTTCCTACCCTTGAATCCATAGGAAACTTTGTTCTAATGCACTATTATAATCAACCGAGTTTTTACACCAACAGGTCTGTCACTTACGTGTGGTGCCCACGCTTGAGGTCCCACACTTCAGTGAGCACAAGTCACGTGCTATAGGTACGCAAACTCCCAGCCATCTTCTTTGTCAAGAGAAGACGCATCAGATGCGTATTGGAAGTCTGTGGGTCCTTCTGGATCCTTCCGTTGTCCCTCTCACAAAAAAAAACAAATCTCTCTCATTCTCGGCCTCGCTCGACTCGCTCGCTCGCTCGCTCGCTCGCACCTCCTGCTCACCGACAAACCCTGCACAAAAGTCAACATCATCACCCGAAAAAGGGGAGACACCATAATGCTCTCCCTTCTTCTCTCCTTCCGACTGATCCCTCTTCCTCCGAGTTTCACTCGACGGGCAAACACCCATGTGCTGCATAGTAATATTAATAATAAAAAGGTAGTACTCGTTGAAAAATCGATATACGAATCTGTAATTAAATAGGTTAAACTAGGGTTTTGCCCAGTTCTACAGATCAAGGGTTCAAAAAAATCCAACTACGGGGTTCGAACAACACGATTCTAATCCAAGATTTTTTCGACCTAGGTCACCCAAATGGCCTCAAACTATAGGGTTAGCATCTAGTGCAGTATGTGTGAAAATGTATGCACTATGTGTGCTATAACTTGTATGTCTTTCATATTTGAACCAAATTTGAACAAGTTTGAAATATTTGAAAAGGGGCTTTTGGCTTAAACGTTTGAAACCAAAAACCACTTCTCTTCATGCATGCTTGACTTCATAAGACAGAGTTTAGCTAGGGTTAGGGGGTAGATGCATGATTTTCCTGGTTTGAATATGTCTAGACCTTGTTTATCAACTTAATTGAATGCTTACTATATGACATAAGAATACTATGTGCCTTGTTTTTTATTTTTTGATTTTTTAAAATTTTATGCCCATTTGAATCTTGGTCAAATCCTAGGTTTGAACATGGTTTAAACAAGTTTAAATCATGAATATGAAAAATTAAGCATCTATATATCCTTCTTAGTCACTCCAAAATGTAGCTCTTGGGAGGTTTTTTCGAAATTTCCATGTTTGAAACCAAAACCACTTCTTTTCATGCATGCTTGACTTCATAAGACAGAGTTTAGGGTTAGGGGTAGATATATACATGATTTTCTGGTTTGAATATGTCTAGGCCTTGTTTATCAACTTGAATGCTTACTATATATATGACATAAGAATGTTATGTCCTTTGTTTTTTCATTCTTTTGATTTTTTATGAATTTCCATGCCCATTTGAATCTTTTGGTCAAATCCTAGAGGTTTGACCAAGATTGAAACAAGTTTAAAACATGAAAATGAAAAGGGAAGCTTGTATATCCTTCTTAGTCACTCTAAAATGAAGTTTTTGGGAGGTTTTTGAAATTTCCATGTTTGAAACCCAAAACCACTTCTCTTCATGCTAGACTTCATAAGACAATTTAATTAGGGGTTAGGGGTAGATACATGATTTGTCTGGTTGGAATATGTCCAAACCTTGCTTGTTTATCAACTTGAATGCTTACTATATGACATAAGAATGCTTACCATATGTTTGAATTTTAAAAGCATATAGTCTTCTTATGTCATATAGTAAGCATTCAAAAGTTTTTCTTTGAGAGAGTAGCATGCATTCAAAAGTTGATAAATAAGATTTGTACATATTCAAACCAGACAAATCATGTATCTACACCCCCTAACCCTAAACTCTGTCTTATGAAGTCAAGCATGAAGAGAAGTGCTTTTGGGTTTCAAACATGGAAATTTCACAAACCTCCCAAAAGCTTCATTTTACAGTGACTAAGAAGGATCCAGGCTTACCTTTTCATTTTCATTTTTTAAACTGCTTGTTTAAATCTTGATCAAACCTAGGATTTGACCAAGATTCAAATGGGCATAAAAAATCAGGAAAAAATGAAAAAATGAAAAAACAAAGCACATATATAGCCTTCTTATGTCATATATATAGTAAGCATTCAATTAAGTTGATAATTTTAAACAAGGTCTATACATATTCAAACCAGAAAAAAGCATGTATCTACCCATGCATATATATATATATAACCCTATACTTTTGTCTTATGAAGACGTCAAGGATGAAGAGAAGTGGATTTGGGTTTCAAACATGGAAATTTCAAAAACCTCCCAAAACATGTATATATCTACCCCTAAACCCTAATCTTTGTCTTATGAAGCCAAGCATATGAAGAGAAGTGATTTTGGGTTTCAAACATGGAAACTTCAAAAACCTCCCAAAAGCTTAATTTTAGAGAGACTAAGAATGATCCATGCTTACCTTTTCATTGCCATGTTTTAAACTTGTTTTAACCTTGGTCAAACCTAGGATTTGACCAAGATTCAAATGGGAGTAAAAATTCAGAAAAATTCAAAAAAATGAAAAACCAAAGCACATATATAGCCTTCTTATGTCATATAGTAAGCATTCAAGTTGATAAACAAGGTCTAGACATATTCAAAGCAGAAATATCATGTATCATATCTACCCCTAACCCTAAACTCTGTCTTATGAAGTCAAACATATGAAGAGAATTGGGGTTTTGGGTTTCAAACATAAAATTTTCAAGTACCTTCATTTTAGAGTGAGTAAGGAAGGATTCATGCTTACCGTTTCATTTTCATGTTTTAAACTTGTTTAAACCTAGGATTTGACCAAGATTTAAATAGGCATAAAAAATTCGAAAGAAATCAAAAAATGAAAAACCAAAGCACATATATAGCCTTCTTATATCATATAGTAAAAAATTCAAGTTGATAAACAAGGTCTAGACATATTCAAACAAGAAAAATCATGTATCTACACCTAACCATAAACTCTGTCTTAAGTGGTTTTGGGTTTCAAACATGGAAATTTCACAAACCTCCCAAAAGCTTCATTTTACAGTGACTAAGGAGGATCCATGCTTACCTTTTGGCTTAAACGTTTGAAACCAAAAACCACTTCTCTTCATGCATGCTTGACTTCATAAGACAGAGTTTAGGGTTAGGCGGTAGATACATGATTTTCCTGGTTTGAATATGTCTAGACCTTGTTTATCAACTTAATTGATTGCTTACTATATGACATAAGAAGACTATGTGCCTTGGTTTTCATTTTTTTTTTTTTTTTGAATTTTATGCTCATATATTTGAATCTTGGTCAAATCTTAGGTTTGACCAAGATTTAAACAAGTTTAAAACATGAAAATGAAAAGGGAAGCATGTATCCTTCTTAGTCACTCTAAAATGAAGCTTTTGGGATGTTCTTGAAATTTCCATGTTTGAAACCCAAAACGACTTCTCTTCATGCTAGACTTCATAAGATCAACAGGGGGTAGATACATGATTTGTCTGGTTTGGATATACCTAGACCTCGTTTAACTTGAATGCATACGATATGACATAAGAAGACTACGTGCTTTTGTTTTTCATTATTCTGATTTTTTGAATTTTGTGCCCACCCATTTGTATCTTGGTCAAATCCTAGGCTTGATAATGATTTAAACAAGATTAAAATATGAAAATGCAAAGGTAAGCATTGATCCTTCTTAGTCACTCTAAAATGAAGCTTTTGGGAGCAAAACCACTTCTCTTCATATGCGCTTGACTTCATAAGACGGAGTTTAGGGGTTAGGGGTATAGATACATGATTTGTCTAGTTTGAATATGTCTAGACCTTGTTTATCAACTTAATTGGCTTACTATATGACATAAGAAAACTATTTGCTTTGGTTTTTCTTTTTCCTGATTTTTTCAATTTTGATGCCCATTTGAATCTTGTCAAATCCTAGGTTTGACCGAGATAATTTAAACAAGCTTAAAACATGAATATGAAAAGGGAAGCATGTATCCTTCTTTGTCACTCTAAAATTAAGTTTTTGGGAGGTTTTTCAAATTTCCATGTTTGAAACCCAAAACCACTTCTCTTCATATGCTTGACTTCATAAGATAGAGTTTAGGGGTTAGGGGGTATAGATACATGATTTGTCTAGTTTGAATATGTCTAGACCTTGTTTATATATCAACTTTAATGCTTACTATATGACATAAGAAAACTATTTGCTTTGGTTTTCTTTTTTCGACTTTTTTTCAATTTTGATGCCCATTTGAATCTTGTCAAATCCTAGGTTTGACCAAGATAATTTAAACAAGATTAAAACATGAATATGAAAAGGGGAGCATGTATCCTTCTTAGTCACTCTAAAATGTAATTTTTGGGAGGTTTTTGAAATTTCCATGTTTGAAACCCAAAACCACTTCTCTTCACATGCTTGACTTCATAAGACAGAGTTTAGGGGTTAGGGGTATAGATACATGATTTGTCTGGTTTAATATGTCTAGACCTTGTTTATCAACTTTAATGCTTACTATATGACATAAGACTATGTGATTTGGTTTTTCATTTTTCTGTTTTTTTATTTTTCTGCCCATTTGAATCTTGGTCAAATCCTAGGTTTGACCAAGATTTAGACAAGTTTAACACGTAAATGAGTTAACTTGGATTTCCTACCCTTGAATCCATAGGAAACTTTGTTCTAATGCACTATTATAATCAACCGAGTTTTTACACCAACAGGTCTGTCACTTACGTGTGGTGCCCACGCTTGAGGTCCCACACTTCAGTGAGCACAAGTCACGTGCAATAGGTACGCAAACTCCCAGCCATCTTCTTTGTCAAGAGAAGACGCATCAGATGCGTATTGGAAGTCTGTGGGTCATTCTGGATCCTTCCGTTGTCCCTCTCACAAAAAAACAAATCTCTCTCATTCTCGGCCTCGCTCGACTCGCTCGCTCGCACCTCCTCACCGACAAACCCTGCACAAAAATCATCACCCAAAAAGGGGAGACACCATAATGCTCTCCCTTCTTCTCTCCTTCCGACTGATCCTCTTCCTCCGAGTTTCACTCGACGGCAAACACCCATGTGCTGCATAGTAATAGTAATAATAAAAAGGTAGTACTCGTTGAAAAATCGATATACGAATCTGTAATTAAATAGGTTAAACTAGGGTTTTGCCCAGTTCTACAGATCAAGGGTTCAAAAAAATCCAACTACGGGGTTCGAACAACACGATTCTAATCCAAGATTTTTTTCGACCTAGGTCACCCAAATGGCCTCAAACTATAGGGTTAGCATCTAGTGCAGTATGTGTGAAAATGTATGCACTATGTGTGCTATAACTTGTATGTCTTTCATATTTGAACCAAATTTGAACAAGTTTGAAATATTTGAAAAGGGGCTTTTGGCTTAAACGTTTGAAACCAAAAACCACTTCTCTTCATGCATGCTTGACTTCATAAGAGTTTAGCTAGGGTTAGGGGGTAGATGCATGATTTTCCTGGTTTGAATATGTCTAGACCTTGTTTATCAACTTAATTGAATGCTTACTATATGACATAAGAATACTATGTGCCTTGTTTTTTATTTTTTGATTTTTTTAAAATTTTATGCCCATTTGAATCTTGGTCAAATCCTAGGTTTGAACATGGTTTAAACAAGTTTAAATCATGAATATGAAAAATTAAGCATCTATATATCCTTCTTAGTCACTCCAAAATGTAGCTCTTGGGAGGTTTTTTCGAAATTTCCATGTTTGAAACCAAAACCACTTCTTTTCATGCATGCTTGACTTCATAAGACAGAGTTTAGGGTTAGGGGTAGATATATACATGATTTTCTGGTTTGAATATGTCTAGGCCTTGTTTATCAACTTGAATGCTTACTATATATATGACATAAGAATGTTATGTCCTTTGTTTTTTCATTCTTTTGATTTTTTATGAATTTCCATGCCCATTTGAATCTTTTGGTCAAATCCTAGAGGTTTGACCAAGATTAAAACAAGTTTAAAACATGAAAATGAAAAGGGAAGCTTGTATATCCTTCTTAGTCACTCTAAAATGAAGTTTTTGGGAGGTTTTTGAAATTTCCATGTTTGAAACCCAAAACCACTTCTCTTCATGCTAGACTTCATAAGACAATTTAATTAGGGGTTAGGGGTAGATACATGATTTGTCTGGTTTGAATATGTCCAAACCTTGCTTGTTTATCAACTTGAATGCTTACTATATGACATAAGAATGCTTACCATATGTTTGAATTTTAAAAGCATATAGTCTTCTTATGTCATATAGTAAGCATTCAAAAGTTTTTCTTTGAGAGAGTAGCATGCATTCAAAAGTTGATAAATAAGATTTGTACATATTCAAACCAGACAAATCATGTATCTACACCCCCTAACCCTAAACTCTGTCTTATGAAGTCAAGCATGAAGAGAAGTGCTTTTGGGTTCTTCATTTTACAGTGACTAAGAAGGATCCAGGCTTACCTTTTCATTTTCATTTTTTAAACTGCTTGTTTAAATCTTGATCAAACCTAGGATTTGACCAAGATTCAAATGGGCATAAAAAATCAGGAAAAAATGAAAAAATGAAAAAACAAAGCACATATATAGCCTTCTTATGTCATATATATAGTAAGCATTCAATTAAGTTGATAATTTTAAACAAGGTCTATACATATTCAAACCAGAAAAAAGCATGTATCTACCCATGCATATATATATATATAACCCTATACTTTTGTCTTATGAAGACGTCAAGGATGAAGAGAAGTGGATTTGGGTTTCAAACATGGAAATTTCAAAAACCTCCCAAAACATGTATATATCTACCCCTAAACCCTAATCTTTGTCTTATGAAGCCAAGCATATGAAGAGAAGTGATTTTGGGTTTCAAACATGGAAACTTCAAAAACCTCCCAAAAGCTTAATTTTAGAGAGACTAAGAATGATCCATGCTTACCTTTTCATTGCCATGTTTTAAACTTGTTTTAACCTTGGTCAAACCTAGGATTTGACCAAGATTCAAATGGGAGTAAAAATTCAGAAAAATTCAAAAAAAATGAAAAACCAAAGCACATATATAGCCTTCTTATGTCATATAGTAAGCATTCAAGTTGATAAACAAGGTCTAGACATATTCAAAGCAGAAATATCATGTATCATATCTACCCCTAACCCTAAACTCTGTCTTATGAAGTCAAACATATGAAGAGAATTGGGGTTTTGGGTTTCAAACATAAAATTTTCAAGTACCTTCATTTTAGAGTGAGTAAGGAAGGATTCATGCTTACCGTTTCATTTTCATGTTTTAAACTTGTTTAAACCTAGGATTTGACCAAGATTTAAATAGGCATAAAAAATTCGAAAGAAATCAAAAAATGAAAAACCAAAGCACATATATAGCCTTCTTATATCATATAGTAAAAAATTCAAGTTGATAAACAAGGTCTAGACATATTCAAACAAGAAAAATCATGTATCTACACCTAACCATAAACTCTGTCTTAAGTGGTTTTGGGTTTCAAACATGGAAATTTCACAAACCTCCCAAAAGCTTCATTTTACAGTGACTAAGGAGGATCCATGCTTACCTTTTGGCTTAAACGTTTGAAACCAAAAACCACTTCTCTTCATGCATGCTTGACTTCATAAGACAGAGTTTAGCTAGGGTTAGGGGTAGATACATGATTTTCCTGGTTTGAATATGTCTAGACCTTGTTTATCAACTTAATTGATTGCTTACTATATGACATAAGAAGACTATGTGCCTTGGTTTTCATTTTTTGTTTTTTTTGAATTTTATGCTCATATATTTGAATCTTGGTCAAATCTTAGGTTTGACCAAGATTTAAACAAGTTTAAAACATGAAAATGAAAAGGGAAGCATGTATCCTTCTTAGTCACTCTAAAATGAAGCTTTTGGGATGTTCTTGAAATTTCCATGTTTGAAACCCAAAACGACTTCTCTTCATGCTAGACTTCATAAGATCAACAGGGGTAGATACATGATTTGTCTGGTTTGGATATACCTAGACCTCGTTTAACTTGAATGCATACGATATGACATAAGAAGACTACGTGCTTTTGTTTTTCATTATTCTGATTTTTTTGAATTTTGTGCCCACCATTTGTATCTTGGTCAAATCCTAGGCTTGATAATGATTTAAACAAGATTAAAATATGAAAATGCAAAGGTAAGCATGGATCCTTCTTAGTCACTCTAAAATGAAGCTTTTGGGAGCAAAACCACTTCTCTTCATATGTTTGACTTCATAAGACGGAGTTTAGGGGTTAGGGGGTATAGATACATGATTTGTCTAGTTTGAATATGTCTAGACCTTGTTTATCAACTTAATTGGCTTCCTATATGACATAAGAAAACTATTTGCTTTGGTTTTTCTTTTTCCTGATTTTTTCAATTTTGATGCCCATTTGAATCTTGTCAAATCCTAGGTTTGACCGAGATAATTTAAACAAGCTTAAAACATGAATATGAAAAGGGAAGCATGTATCCTTCTTTGTCACTCTAAAATTAAGTTTTTGGGAGGTTTTTCAAATTTCCATGTTTGAAACCCAAAACCACTTCTCTTCATATGCTTGACTTCATAAGATAGAGTTCAGGGGTTAGGGGGTATAGATACATGATTTGTCTAGTTTGAATATGTCTAGACCTTGTTTATATATCAACTTTAATGCTTACTATATGACATAAGAAAACTATTTGCTTTGGTTTTCTTTTTTCTATTTTTTTTCAATTTTGATGCCCATTTGAATCTTGTCAAATCCTAGGTTTGACCAAGATAATTTAAACAAGCTTAAAACATGAATATGAAAAGGGGAGCATGTATCCTTCTTAGTCACTCTAAAATGTAATTTTTGGGAGGTTTTTGAAATTTCCATGTTTGAAACCCAAAACCACTTCTCTTCACATGCTTGACTTCATAAGACAGAGTTTAGGGGTTAGGGGTATAGATACATGATTTGTCTGGTTTAATATGTCTAGACCTTGTTTATCAACTTTAATGCTTACTATATGACATAAGAAGACTATGTGATTTGGTTTTTCATTTTTCTGTTTTTATTTTTCTGCCCATTTGAATCTTGGTCAAATCCTAGGTTTGACCAAGATTTAGACAAGTTTAACACGTAAATGAGTTAACTTGGATTTCCTACCCTTGAATCCATAGGAAACTTTGTTCTAATGCACTATTATAATCAACCGAGTTTTTACACCAACAGGTCTGTCACTTACGTGTGGTGCCCACGCTTGAGGTCCCACACTTCAGTGAGCACAAGTCACGTGCTATAGGTACGCAAACTCCCAGCCATCTTCTTTGTCAAGAGAAGACGCATCGGATGCGTATTGGAAGTCTGTGGGTCCTTCTGGATCCTTCCGTTGTCCCTCTCACAAAAAAACAATCTCTCTCATTCTCGGCCTCGCTCGCTCGCTCGCTCGCACCTCCTGCTCACCGACAAACCCTGCACAAAAGTCAACATCATCACCCGAAAAAGGGAGACACCATAATGCTCTCCCTTCTTCTCTCCTTCCGAGTGATCCTCTTCCTCCGAGTTTCACTCGACGGGCAAACACCCATGTGCTGCATAGTAATAGTAATAATAAAAAGGTAGTACTCGTTGAAAAATCGATATACGAATCTGTAATTAAATAGGTTAAACTAGGGTTTTGCCCAGTTCTACAGATCAAGGGTTCAAAAAAATCCAACTACGGGGTTCGAACAACACGATTCTAATCCAAGATTTTTTTCGACCTAGGTCACCCAAATGGCCTCAAACTATAGGGTTAGCATCTAGTGCAGTATGTGTGAAAATGTATGCACTATGTGTGCTATAACTTGTATGTCTTTCATATTTGAACCAAATTTGAACAAGTTTGAAATATTTGAAAAGGGGCTTTTGGCTTAAACGTTTGAAACCAAAAACCACTTCTCTTCATGCATGCTTGACTTCATAAGACAGAGTTTAGCTAGGGTTAGGGGTAGATGCATGATTTTCCTGGTTTGAATATGTCTAGACCTTGTTTATCAACTTAATTGAATGCTTACTATATGACATAAGAATACTATGTGCCTTGTTTTTTATTTTTTGATTTTTTTAAAATTTTATGCCCATTTGAATCTTGGTCAAATCCTAGGTTTGAACATGGTTTAAACAAGTTTAAATCATGAATATGAAAAATTAAGCATCTATATATCCTTCTTAGTCACTCCAAAATGTAGCTCTTGGGAGGTTTTTTCGAAATTTCCATGTTTGAAACCAAAACCACTTCTTTTCATGCATGCTTGACTTCATAAGACAGAGTTTAGGGTTAGGGGTACATATATACATGATTTTCTGGTTTGAATATGTCTAGGCCTTGTTTATCAACTTGAATGCTTACTATATATATATGACATAAGAATGTTATGTCCTTTGTTTTTTCATTCTTTTGATTTTTTATGAATTTCCATGCCCATTTGAATCTTTTGGTCAAATCCTAGAGGTTTGACCAAGATTGAAACAAGTTTAAAACATGAAAATGAAAAGGGAAGCTTGTATATCCTTCTTAGTCACTCTAAAATGAAGTTTTTGGGAGGTTTTTGAAATTTCCATGTTTGAAACCCAAAACCACTTCTCTTCATGCTAGACTTCATAAGACAATTTAATTAGGGGTTAGGGGGTAGATACATGATTTGTCTGGTTGGAATATGTCCAAACCTTGCTTGTTTATCAACTTGAATGCTTACTATATGACATAAGAATGCTTACCATATGTTTGAATTTTAAAAGCATATAGTCTTCTTATGTCATATAGTAAGCATTCAAAAGTTTTTCTTTGAGAGAGTAGCATGCATTCAAAAGTTGATAAATAAGATTTGTACATATTCAAACCAGACAAATCATGTATCTACACCCGGCCCCTTGATGGCGTGTATTTCACACGTTCGTTGGGCAACCCCAAGAGGAAGGTATGATGCGCAACAAGTTTTCCCTCAGAAAGAAACCAAGGTTTATCGAACCAGGAGGAGCCAAGAAGCACGTTGAAGGTTGATGGCGGCGGGATGTAGTGCGCGCAACAGATTGCGCCAACGTGGAACCTGCACAACACACAAAGTACTTTGCCCAACGAAACAGTGAGGTTGTCAATCTCACCGGCTTGTAACAAAGGATTAACCGTATTGTGTGGAAGATGATTGTTTGCAGAAAACAGTAAAACAAGTATTGCAGCAGATTTGTATTTCAGTATTAAAGAATGGACCGGGGTCCACAGTTCACTAGAGGTGTCTCTCCCATGAGATAAAAGCATGTTGGGTGAACAAATTACAGTCGGGCAATTGACAAATAGAGAGGGCATAACAATGCACATACATGACATGATAAATATAGTGAGATTTAATTGGGCATTACGACAAAGTACATAGACCATCCAATGCATCTATGCCTAAAAAGTCCACCTTCGGTTATCATCCGAAACCCCTCAGTATTAAGTTGCTAAACAACAGAGAATTGCATTAAGTATGGTGCGTAATGTAATCAACAACTACATCCTCGGACATAGCGCCAATGTTTTATCCCTAGTGGCAACAGCACAACACAACCTTAGGGGTTTCTGTCACTCCCAGGTGTCAATGAAGGCATGAACCCACTATCGAGCATAAGTACTCCCTCTTGGAGTTAAAAACCAGAGCCTCTACTAGAAACGGAGAGCATGCAAGATCATAAACAACACATGTATAATAACTTGATAATTAACATGACATGGTATTCTCTATCCATCGGATCCCGACAAACACAACATATAGAATTACAGATAGATGATCTTGATCATGTTAGGCAGCTCACAAGATCCAACAATGAAGCACAATGAGGAGAAGACAACCATCTAGCTACTGCTATGGACCCATAGTCCAGGGGTGAACTACTCACTCATCACTCCGGAGGCGACCATGGCGGTGTAGAGTCCTCCGGAGATGAATCCCCTCTCAGTTAGAGGAGATCTCGAATCCCCGAGATGGGATCGGCGACGGCGTCTCGAAGGTTTTCCGTATCGTGGTTTTTCGCCTCAGGGGTTTCGCGACGGAGGCTTTAAGTAGGCGGAAGGGCAGGTCAGGGGCGTCACGAGGGCCCACACTATAGGTCGGCGCGGCCGGGCTTGGGCCGCGCCTCCTATAGCTTGGCCACCTCGTGGCCCCCCTTCGTGTGTTCTTTGGTCTTCTGGAAGCTCCGTGGAAAAATAGGGCCCTGGGTCTTCGTTTCGTCCAATTCCAGAATATTTCGTTACTAGGATTTCTGAAACCAAAAACAGCGAAAAAGGAACTCGCACTTCGGCATCTTGTTAATAGGTTAGTTCCAGAAAATGCACGAATATGACATAAAGTGTGCATAAAACATGTAGGTATCATCAATAATATGGCATAGAACATAAGAAATTATCGATACGTGGAGACGTATCAAGCATCAAGCTTAGTTCTGCTCGTCCCGAGGTAAAACGATAACAAAGATAATTTAAGTGATATGCCATCATAACCTTGATCATACTATTTGTAAACATATGTAGTGGATGCAGCGATCAAAACAATGGTGATGACATGAGTAAACAGGTGAATCATAAGCAAAGACTTTTCATGAATAGTACTTCAAGACAAGTATTAATAAGTCTTGCATAAGAGTTAACTCATAAAGCAATAAATCAAAGTAAAGGTATTGAAGCAACACAAAGGAAGATTAAGTTTCAGCGGTTGCTTTCAACTTGTAACATGTATATCTCATGGATAATTGTCAACATAGAATAATATAACAAGTACAATATGCAAGTATGTAAGAATCAATGCACGGTTCACACAAGTGTTTGCTTCTTGAGGTGGAGAGAAATAGGTGAACTGACTCAACATAAAAGTAAAGAGAATGGTCCTTCAAAGAGGAAAGCATCGATTGCTATATTTGTGCTAGAGCTTTTATTTTGAAAATATGAAACAATTTTGTCAACGGTAGTAATAAAGCATATGAGTTATGAAAGTTATATCTTACAAGTTGCAAGTCTCATGCATAGTATACTAATAGTGCCCGCACCTTGTCCTAATTAACTTGGACTACCGGATCTTTGCAATGCACATGTTTTGACCAAGTGTCACAATGGGGTACCTCCATGCCGCCTGTACAAAGGTCTAAGGAGAAAGCTCGCATTTTGGATTTCTCGCTTTTGATTATTCTCAACTTAGACATCCATACCGGGACAACATGGACAACAGATAATGGACTCCTCTTTAATGCATAAGCATGTGGCAACAATTATTATTCTCATATGAGATTGAGGATATATGTCCAAACTGAAACTTCCACCATGAATCATGGCTTTAGTTAGCGGCCCAAAGTTCTTCTCTAACAACATGCATGCTCCAACCATGAAGGTGGTAGATCTCTCTTGCTTCAGACAAGACGGACATGCATAGCAACTCACATGATATTCAACAAAGAATAGTTGATGGCGTCCCCAGAAACATGGTTATCGCTCAACAAGCAACTTAATAAGAGATAAAGTGCATAAGTACATATTCAATACTACAATAGTTTTTAAGCTATTTGTCCCATGAGCTATATATTGCAAAGGTGAATGATGGAATTTTAAAGGTAGCACTCAAGCAATTTACTTTGGAATGGCGGGTAAATACCATGTAGTAGGTAGGTATGGTGGACACAAATGGCATAGTGGTTGGCTCAAGTATTTGGGATGCATGAGAAGTATTCCCTCTCGATACAAGGTTTAGGCTAGCAAGGTTATTTGAAACAAACACAAGGATGAACGGTACAGCAAAACTCACATAAAAGACATATGGTAAACATTATAAGACTCCATACCGTCTTCCTTGTTGTTCAAAACTCAATACTAGATGTTATCTAGACTCTAGAGAAACCAAATATGCAAACCAAATTAGCAAGCTCTAAGTATTTCTTCATTAATGGGTGCAAAGTATATGATGCAAGAGCTTAAACATGAGCACAACAATTGCCAAGTATCAAATTATCCAAGACATTTTAGAATTACTACATGTATCATTTTCCAATTCCAACCATATAACAATTTAACGAAGATGAAACTTCGCCATGAATACTATGAGTAGAGCCTAAGGACATATTTGTCCATATGCAACAGCGGAGCGTGTCTCTCTCCCATAAAGTGAATGCTAGGATCCATTTTATTCAAACAAAACAAAAACAAAAACAAACCGACGCTCCAAGCAAAGTACATAAGATGTGGCCGAATAAAAATATAGTTTCAGGGGAGGAACCTGATAATGTTGTCGATGAAGAAGGGGATGCCTTGGGCATCCCCAAGCTTAGACGCTTGAGTCTTATTAATATATGCAGGGGTGAACCACCGGGGCATCCCCAAGCTTAGAGCTTTCACTCTCCTTGATCATATTGCATCATACTCCTCTCTTGATCCTTGAAAACTTCCTCCACACCAAACTCGAAACAACTCATTAGAGGGTTAGTGCATAATAAAAATTCACATGTTCAGAGGTGACACAATCATTCTTAACACTTCTGGACATTGCATAAAGCTACTGGACATTAGTGGATCAAAGAAATTCATCCAACATAGCAAAAGAGGCAATGCGAAATAAAAGACAGAATCTGTCAAAACAGAACAGTCCGTAAAGATGGATTTTATTAGGCCACCAGACTTGCTCAAACGAAAATGCTCAAATTGAATGAAAGTTGCGTACATATCTGAGGATCATGCTCGTAAATTGGCGTAATTTTCTGAGCTACCTACAGGGAGATAGACCCAGATTCGTGACAGCAAAGAAATCTGAAACTGCGCAGTAATCCAAATCTAGTACTTACTTTTCTATCAAAGACTTTACTTGGCACAACAAAACATAAAACTAAGATAAGGAGAGGTTGCTACAGTAGTAAACAACTTCCAAGACACAAATATAAAATAAAGTACTGTAGTAAAAACATGGGTTGTCTCCCATAAGCGCTTTTCTTTAACGCCTTTCAGCTAGGCGCAGAAAGTGTAACTCAAGTGTTATCGCGAGATGGAGCATTGATATCATAAGCTCCCCCATTTGTAGTGGTACTAGGGGCTTTGTCAATTTTAGGCCTATAATAATATTTCTTTGGTTTAGGCACTTTAGAGACATACATAAACTTTTGCTCCTTTCCCACATAAGCTTTCTCTCTAAACTGTAAAGATGAAAAGGTTGAACCCAAGGTTCCCATAGCTTTTTCAAGTTCGCCAATCCTATTAATTTGATTATCATGGTCAACACAAGTTCCTAGGACACTAATTCTTTCATCAATTCCTCCTAAGGATTTATCAAGTTCATCAGTTTTATCAAGTAATATCTCCAACTTAGTTTCAACACTCGGAAAATTTTTCTCTATGGTTTCCAATTTTTTCATAACATCCTCAAGGGAGGTTTCAATTTTAGTTTCATTAACAGGTGGTGTTCCAAATAAACTCTCAATAATGCAACTAGCTTCTAAAGCGGGAGCGCCTAGGAAGTTACCTCCCGCGAGACAATCAAGAACATATCTATTCCAGCTAGAGATACCAACATAAAAATTCCTGAGTAGGATAGTGGTGGAGTGTTTCTTAGTGCATCTATTATGGGCATCACTAATTCTATACCAAGCATCTTTTAAACATTCTCCCCCTTGTTGCTTAAATGAACGAACTTCAACTTCAGGATTACTCATTTTAGCAGTAGTAAATAAAACAAACTAGATAAAGTAAATGCAAGTAAACTAATTTTTTTGTGTTTTCGATATAGCAAACAAGACAGTAAATAAAGTAAAGCTAGCAACTAATTTTTTTGTGTTTTGATATAAGTGCAGCAAACAAAGTAGTAAATAAAGCAAGACAAAAACAAAGTAAAGAGATTGAGAAGTGGAGACTCCCCTTGCAGCGTGTCTTGATCTCCCGGCAACGGCGCCAAAAGAGCTTGATGGCGTGTATTTCACACGTTCGTTGGGCAACCCCAAGAGGAAGGTATGATGCGCACAGCAGCAAGTTTTCTCAGAAAGAAACCAAGGTTTATCGAACCAGGAGGAGCCAAGAAGCACGTTGAAGGTTGATGGCGGCGGGATGTAGTGCGGCGCAACACGGAGATTCCGGCGCCAACGTGGAACCTGCAACACAACCAAAGTACTTTGCCCCAACGAAGCAGTGAGGTTGTCAATCTCACCGGCTTGCTGTAACAAAGGATTAACCGTATTGTGTGGAAGATGATTGTTTGCAGAGAAAACAGTAAAACAAGTATTGCAGCAGATTTGTATTTCAGTATTAAAGAATGGACCGGGGTCCACAGTTCACTAGAGGTGTCTCTCCCATAAGATAAAAGCATGTTGGGTGAACAAATTACAGTCGGGCAATTGACAAATAGAGAGGGCATAACAATGCACATACATGACATGATAAGTATAGTGAGATTTAATTGGGCATTACGACAAAGTACATAGACCGCCATCCAACTGCATCTATGCCTAAAAAGTCCACCTTCAGGTTATCATCCGAACCCCCTCCAGTATTAAGTTGCTAAACAACAGACAATTGCATTAAGTATGGTGCGTAATATAATCAACAACTACATCCTCGGACATAGCGCCAATGTTTTATCCCTAGTGGCAACAGCACAACACAACCTT
This sequence comes from Lolium multiflorum, assembly GCA_030979885.1. Classification (NCBI taxonomy): domain Eukaryota; kingdom Viridiplantae; phylum Streptophyta; class Magnoliopsida; order Poales; family Poaceae; genus Lolium; species Lolium multiflorum. The sequence continues at coordinate 282,241,476 of CM061748.1, forward strand.
AGGGGTTTCTGTCACTCCCCAGGTGTCAATGCAGGCATGAACCCACTATCGAGCATAAGTACTCCCTCTTGGAGTTAAAAGTAAAAACTTGGCCAGAGCCTCTACTAGAAACGGAGAGCATGCAAGATCATAAACAACACATGTATAATAACTTGATAATTAACATGACATGGTATTCTCTATCCATCGGATCCCGACAAACACAACATATAGAATTACAGATAGATGATCTTGATCATGTTAGGCAGCTCACAAGATCCAACAATGAAGCACAATGAGGAGAAGACAACTACTGCTATGGACCCATAGACAGGCTCTGATACCACTGTAGGATAACGTTGCATAGAAAACAAAAATTTTCCTACCGCGAACACGAAATCCAAGCCAAGATGCAATCTAGAAGACGGTAGCAACGAGGGGATTATCGAGTCTCACCCTTGAAGAGATTCCAAAGCCTACAAGATGAGGCTCTTGTTGCTGCGGTAGACGTTCACTTGCCGCTTGCAAAAGCGCGTAGAAGATCTTGATCACCGGCGCCACGAACGGGCAGCACCTCCGTACTCGGTCACACGTTCGGTTGTTGATGAAGACGACGTCCACCTCCCGTTCCAGCGGGCAGCGGAAGTAGTAGCTCCTCTTGAATCCGGCAGCACGACGGCGTGGTGTCGGTGTCGATGGAGATCTCCGGCGGAGCTTCGCTAAGCATATGCGGGAGAAGTAGTGGAGGAGGGGTGCTAGGGTTTGGGGAGAGGGGGTGCCTTGGGCGCCGGCCACAAAGGGGGGCAGCCAAGGTTGGAGGCAAGAGTGGCCGGCCACCCTCCCCTTGTCCCTCATTATATAGGTGGAAGCCCCAAGAGTTGTAGTCCAAGTCTTCGAATAAGACCCCAACAACAAAACCTCCCAAAAGTGGGAAACCTACTCAAGGGGGGAGTCCTACTCAAGGTGGGACTCCCACCTTTCCTTGAGGTGGGGCTGGCCGGCCACCAAGGTGGAGTCCACCTTGGACTCCTCCCCTTTAGGGTTTGGCCGGCCATGCTAGTGGAGTCCCTCCGGGACTCCACCTTCCATAGTGCCATTTTTCCGGACTTTTCTAGAACCTTCTAGAACCTGCCATAAATGCACCGGATCATTTCCAAACTTGGAATATGACTTCCTATATATGAATCTTATTCTCCGGACCATTCCGGAACTCCTCGTGATGTCCGGGATCTCATCCGGGACTCCGAACAAATATTCGAACTCCATTCCATATTCAAGTTCTACCATTTCAACATCCAACTTTAAGTGTGTCACCCTACGGTTCGCGAACTATGCGGACATGGTTGAGTACTCACTCCGACCAATAACCAATAGCGGGATCTGGAGATCCATAATGGCTCCCACATATTCAACGATGACTTTAGTGATCGAATGAACCATTCACATATATTACCAATTCCCTTTGTCACGCGATATTTTACTTGTCCGAGGTTTGATCATCGGTATCACTCTATACCTTGTTCAACCTCGTCTCTGACAAGTACTCTTTACTCGTACCGTGGTATGTGGTCTCTTATGAACTTATTCATATGCTTGCAAGACTTTAGACGACATTCCACCGAGAGGGCCCAGAGTATATCTATCCGTCATCGGGATGGACAAATCCCACTGTTGATCCATATGCCTCAACTCATACTTTCCGGATACTTAATCCCACCTTTATAACCACCCATTTACGCAGTGGCGTTTGATGTAATCAAAGTACCTTTCCGGTATAAGTGATTTACATGATCTCATGGTCATAAGGACTAGGTAACTATGTATCGAAAGCTTATAGCAAATAACTTAATGACGAGATCTTATGCTACGCTTAATTGGGTGTGTCCATTACATCATTCATATAATGATATAACCTTGTTATTAATAACATCCAATGTTCATGATCACGAAACCATGATCATCTATTAATCAACAAGCTAGTTATACAAGAGGCTTACTAGGGACTCCTTGTTTGTTCACATAACACACATGTATCAATGTTTCGGTTAATACAATTATAGCATGGTATGTAAACATTATCATAAACACAAAGATATATAATAACCATTTATTATTGCCTCTTGGGCATATCTCCAACAGTCTCCCACTTGCACTAGAGTCAATAATCTAGTTTACATTTGTAAAGATATAACACCTTGGCCTTCCGGTGCTTTATCATGTTTTGCTCACGGGAGAGGTTTTAGTCAACGGATCTGACATGCTCAGAACCGTATGTATTTTGTAATTCATTTGCGTCTCAACGCATCACTCATTTCCAAATGAGTCGGCATTAAATATGTTTGGTCTTCTGGTGGAACCTTAATTCCGCGGTCTGAAATATGTCACTAATATTGTCATACACAATATAGCTTCAAAGTTCTGACACTATCGGAACTACACCAAGTTCTCAAAGAACCTCTTGACTTAACATCCTTTGTCATTGTCAAAACAATGACATACTCTGCCTTCTTTTGTAGAATCCGTCACAATATTTAGAACTCTTCTAAATCTAGCATAGACAACTTCTATCTCATTGTGCTACCTTTTAAACAACACTTAGTCTAATTTGAGATTGAAATTATATTTTATATGTGACAAAACCAATATCGGTGTAACACCTTACAGCGATTTGTTTGTCATTTCCTCATACAAAACTATATATATATCCTTAGTTCTTCTAAAGTACTCAAGGATATTCTTACTGTCGTCCAATGATCATCATATGAATCATTCTGGTATATGCTCATAACACTTTATAGCACATGACATCTGATTGTGTACATATTATTCGTGATCTATAATCACTCATGTGTTTTTACTCATTGAGTGTCAGATACACTCAAGTCTTGTTAAACCTTCACATGACAAGAATATTTTCTTAATATTTCTATATTGAACTACTTCAATATCCATCATATGTACTTTGACTTAAACTTATTTATGTGTTTCAATCTATCTTCATAGATCTTGACACTAAATTTGTTTCAGTCCATATCCTTTCATTGAAGTTAATTCTCAATGAAACCTTTTTAATCAAGTATATAATTACATCATTTATAACCAACTATATGTCACCTACATAAAGTATTATAAATGTGTCTTAGCGCTCCCACTTAATTTCTTGCAAATGCAAGCCTCTTCATCGTCTCTGATGAAATCAAAAACTCTTTGACTATTTCATCTGGTGAAGATTCCAACTCCGTGATACTCACTTCATCCAATTGAAGTTTGTATACCTATCTAGTATTCCACGGACCAGCAAAACTCTTGGTTGTATCTTGTATACACCTTTAATACACACTTCTGTTAAGTAATATATTTTGCCATCCTACTAGCATATCTCATAAAAGAAATATGTAGCGATTACTAGAATAATCCACATAGACTATAAGCATTGCTACGGAAGATCTAATCTTATCATAGTCAACTCTTTGAACTTTGTCGTAAACAACTTTTCGACAAGTCGAGCTTCTTCAAGGATATTTCATCCAAGTCCATCAATTCTATAGATCCATATACTTTCATAAAGTATTCATCTATCTTGGATTTCATGGCGCATGGCCATTTTAACGGAGTCAGGGCCCATCATAACTTCTTTGTTTTGTAGTTGGTTTATCATTGTTCAAAATCAATCCTTTGTCCACAAATCATTTATTTGATCACAAAGTAAACCATACCTACAAGGTTCAATATGTACTTCGATCTCCATGGCTAAAACACTTTGTAGTCATGAGAGCCATGATCGTCGTGGCCGCTTCCGAAACCAATTCCGATGCTGCGCTACTCTGATCATTATGCTCAGGTTCATAAACCTTATCAAATTATATTGTCCTCCCACTCAAATACTTCACTCGAAACAATTTCTCGGAAATAAGAAACATTGACAAACACTTTTGTCTTTGTCTCGTGGGAAGAATTCCCAATTAAATCTCTGGGATAACCAACAAAGACATTCATCCGATTTTGGTTGACTATTAGGGTTTATACCCATGCCATAACTTGTATGGTGTCATTTCAACGGATCATGATGATGCTCTATTCAGTGTAAAAGCGGTAGTCACTAAAGCATAATCCACAAAAATATAATGGCATCAATATTTTATCTCATCATTGATCCAACAAAGTTTGGATATATCTCTTGGATACTTCATCATCACTATGATACTCCAAGAAATGTGAGTTGTAGAACAATTTCATAACTCTCTTAGATGTTCGCTAAAACTAGTAATTCAAATATTTCCACTATGATCCAATCATAGATATTTGACTTTTCTATTACGATGATTTCTACTTCATGCTGAAATTTATTTGAATCCATTCAAATGTTTCAAACTTCTTCCTTATCGAATATATCCACATATATATACTCAATTCATTGTTTGAAGTTTTCATGAAGTAGAAGAATCTCCCGCACACAACTATGCCCAGTGAACCATATACATCATCATGTATGTTTCCACTAAGTTAGTTGCCCGTTCAACTCTTGGCCTATGAACGGTATTTTAGTCATTCTCTTTTAGAAAAGATTTGCAAGCGCCAAACGATTCAAAAAATCAAATGACTCCAAAAATCCATTTGCATGGAGTTTCTTCATGCGTTCCTTTCCAACATGACCTAAATGGCGGTTCCACAAATAAGTGGAATTCAAATCATTTGCCTTATAGCATTTTAGCGTCAGTGTTATGTATGTGTGTTTCACCATTAAGATTTATAATAACTTATCCATCGTATATGGAGTAATGTCATAATTTGAACAACTCATTGTTTTCATTTGACCAGAGCAAAATAACAATTATTAAGTTCTTTATTATAAATTCTAAGGGCTAGATAGAATGCCAACGACGAACATAATAACACTTTATTTTGTTCCAGACGTGCATTCCTATCATATTCCTTGTCAGTCACTTAGGCCATTGTATTCTTGTATTGCGTTGTTTTGTATGACACTTCATACCAACCAATATAGTACTAATACCCAAGAATTTCATAGTGTGACTTAACTAGGAATACAACCATAACATGTATATCATTTATATACACCTGAGCTAGACTTTCTAGTCTTTTCTTTTCTTTTGCCAAAATATCTTTTGCAGTTTCTCTTTTAGCTTTCCTCATTATTCAGAAAAACACTTCAACATCAATAACTTCTAGGTTTGTTGGTCTAATACCAATAACCTTGAGGTTCTTATTTTGAAGTTGATCATCATATGACAAGTGTTCTAGATTTCACTTATTAGTAACTATGATGAACAATTTCACTCATAATTTTATCCATCAATTCATGACAACTTTTTGAGACCATGTCTGTACATGCTAGGCTCATAAAGTTTAACCTTAGTATTCGCATGTGCAAATCTGGCTTGCATCCGTTGTAAGCACACGTAGAATCTATAACACCCGATCATCACGTGATGCTTCGAAACGACGAGTCTTAGCAACGGTGCATACTAAGGATGATAACTTCATGGATATGCGAATATTATTAGTGCCCCAATAGTTGGAGGATTGTGACGCCTGGCGTCTTCAACCTTCATACATTCCCATAAAACTTATGAGTTTATGTAGTCTCACCAAATTTATATTCTATCATCTTGCAATAAGGTCTTAGATATCACATATATCTCATACCTTGATTATTTCTGAAAACTAAATTTTCAGCTCCTTACTTTTCAAACAGATTTGAACTTCAAGTTTCACGGAGACAAGATAACTTTAGGTACTAATTGAAACCATAGCTCTTTGAATCAACAATGTGAGGTTTACTAAAAGTTTGCAATAGGACTTAATCAATTCTTGATTCTTTAACAATACGGTACTAATCCGTAAAGTTTCTTGTCAGATTTTAACAGTATTTCTATCTCAATAACAAGACTAGCGCATAGTAGAAAACGGATGCCAATACTACAAAATTAATTCAAAATACTACTCAGACTATGTTTATGATAATTAGTTCATGTTTTAATCTAATTACTAATGAACTCCCACTTAATACAACATCCCTCATAGTTGTTAAGTGGTACACGATCCAAATCCACTACACCAAAACCGATCATCACGTGAGATGATGTAGCTTCAATGGTGAACATCAACATGTTGATCATATCATCCATATGACTCGTGTTCAACCTTTCGGTTTCCGTTGTCCCGAGGCCATGTCTGTACATGCTAGGCTCGTCAAGCAAACCCAAGTATTCCGCGTGTGCAACATGGCTTACACCCGTTGTATGTCGAGTTTATCACACCCGATCATCACGAGATGCTTCAAAACGTCGAACAATGCAACGGTGCATACGAGGGAAGAACACTTTATTATCTTGATATTAATGTGAGGGATCATCTTATAATGCTACCGTCGCGATCTAAGCAAAATAAGATGCATAAAAGGATTAACATCACATGCAATTCATATGTGATATGATATGGCCCTTTTGTCTTTGCGCCTTTGATCTTCATCTCCAAAGCACGGACATGATCTCCATCATCTTCGGGCATGATCTCCATCATTGTCGGCGTAGCGTCAAGGTTCATGGCGCCGTCTTCATGGTTGTTCACCTCATGTAGCAACTATTACAACTACTTTGAAATACTACTCAACATGAAATTTAAAGACAACCATAAGGCTCCTGCCGGTTGCCACAATACAATAATGATCATCTCATACATATTCATCATCACATCATGGCCATATCACATCACCAAACCCTGCAAAAACAAGTTAGACGTCTCTAATTTGGTTTGCATATTTTACGTGGTTTAGGGTTTTCGAGTAAGATCTAATCTACCTACGAACATGAACCACAACGGTGATACTAGTGTTGTCAATAGAAGAGTAAATTGAATCTTCACTATAGTAGGAGAGACAGACACCCGCAAAGCCTCTTATGCAATACAAGTTGCATGTCGAACGAGGAGCAAGTCTCATGAACGCGGTCATGTAAAGTTAGCCCGAGCCGCTTCATCCCACTATGCCACAAAGATGCAAAGTACTCAAACTAAAGATAACAAGAGCATCAACGCCCACAAAACCATTGTGTTCTACTCGTGCAACCATCTATGCATAGACACGGCTCTGATACCACTGTAGGATAACGTTGCATAGAAAACAAAAATTTTCCTACCGCGAACACGAAATCCAAGCCAAGATGCAATCTAGAAGACGGTAGCAACGAGGGGATTATCGAGTCTCACCCTTGAAGAGATTCCAAAGCCTACAAGATGAGGCTCTTGTTGCTGCGGTAGACGTTCACTTGCCGCTTGCAAAAGCGCGTAGAAGATCTTGATCACCGGCGCCACGAACGGGCAGCACCTCCGTACTCGGTCACACGTTCGGTTGTTGATGAAGACGACGTCCACCTCCCCGTTCCAGCGGGCAGCGGAAGTAGTAGCTCCTCTTGAATCCGGCAGCACGACGGCGTGGTCGGTGTCGATGGAGATCTCCGGCGGAGCTTCGCTAAGCATATGCGGGAGAAGTAGTGGAGGAGGGGTGCTAGGGTTTGGGGAGAGGGGGTGCCTTGGGCGCCGGCCACAAGGGGGGCAGCCAAGGTTGGAGGCAAGAGTGGCCGGCCACCCTCCCCTTGTCCCTCATTATATAGGTGGAATCCCCAAGAGTTGTAGTCCAAGTCTTCGAATAAGACCCCAACAACAAAACCTCCCAAAAGTGGGAAACCTACTCAAGGGGGGAGTCCTACTCAAGGTGGGACTCCCACCTTTCCTTGAGGTGGGGCTGGCCGGCCACCAAGGTGGAGTCCACCTTGGACTCCTCCCCTTTAGGGTTTGGCCGGCCATGCTAGTGGAGTCCCTCCGGGACTCCACCTTCCATAGTGCCATTTTTCCGGACTTTTCTAGAACCTTCTAGAACCTGCCATAAATGCACCGGATCATTTCCAAACTTGGAATATGACTTCCTATATATGAATCTTATTCTCCGGACCATTCCGGAACTCCTCGTGATGTCCGTGATCTCATCCGGGACTCCGAACAAATATTCGAACTCCATTCCATATTCAAGTTCTACCATTTCAACATCCAACTTTAAGTGTGTCACCCTACGGTTCGCGAACTATGCGGACATGGTTGAGTACTCACTCCGACCAATAACCAATAGCGGGATCTGGAGATCCATAATGGCTCCCACATATTCAACGATGACTTTAGTGATCGAATGAACCATTCACATATATTACCAATTCCCTTTGTCACGCGATATTTTACTTGTCCGAGGTTTGATCATCGGTATCACTCTATACCTTGTTCAACCTCGTCTCCTGACAAGTACTCTTTACTCGTACCGTGGTATGTGGTCTCTTATGAACTTATTCATATGCTTGCAAGACTTTAGACGACATTCCACCGAGAGGGCCCAGAGTATATCTATCCGTCATCGGGATGGACAAATCCCACTGTTGATCCATATGCCTCAACTCATACTTTCCGGATACTTAATCCCACCTTTATAACCACCCATTTACGCAGTGGCGTTTGATGTAATCAAAGTACCTTTCCGGTATAAGTGATTTACATGATCTCATGGTCATAAGGACTAGGTAACTATGTATCGAAAGCTTATAGCAAATAACTTAATGACGAGATCTTATGCTACGCTTAATTGGGTGTGTCCATTACATCATTCATATAATGATATAACCTTGTTATTAATAACATCCAATGTTCATGATCACGAAACCATGATCATCTATTAATCAACAAGCTAGTTATACAAGAGGCTTACTAGGGACTCCTTGTTTGTTCACATAACACACATGTATCAATGTTTCGGTTAATACAATTATAGCATGGTATGTAAACATTATCATAAACACAAAGATATATAATAACCATTTATTATTGCCTCTTGGGCATATCTCCAACAACTCACTCATCACTCCGGAGGCGACCATGGCGGTGTAGAGTCCTCCGGGAGATGAATCCCCTCTCCGGCAGGTGCGGAGGAGATCGAATCCCCGAGATGGGATCGGCGACGCGTCTCGGTAAGGTTTTCCGTATCGTGGTTTTTCGCCTCAGGGGTTTCGCGACGGAGGCTTTAAGTAGGCGGAAGGGCAGGTCAAGGGCGTCACGGGGCCCACACTATAGGTCGGCGCGGCCGGGCTTGGGCCGCGCCGCCTATAGCTTGGCCACCTCGTGGCCCCACTTCGTGTGTTCTTCGGTCTTTCTGGAAGCTCCGTGGAAAAATAGGGCCCTGGGTCTTCGTTTCGTCCAATTCCGAGAATATTTCGTTACTAGGATTTCTGAAACCAAAAACAAAACAGGAACTGGCACTTCGGCATCTTGTTAATAGGTTAGTTCCAGAAAATGCACGAATATGACATAAAGTGTGCATAAAACATGTAGGTATCATCAATAATATGGCATAGAACATAAGAAATTATCGATACGTCGGAGACGTATCAGCAACCCTAAACTCTGTCTTATGAAGTCAAGCATGAAGAGAAGTGCTTTTGGGTTTCAAACATGGAAATTTCACAAACCTCCCAAAAGCTTCATTTTACAGTGACTAAGAAGGATCCAGGCTTACCTTTTCATTTTCATTTTTTAAACTGCTTGTTTAAATCTTGATCAAACCTAGGATTTGACCAAGATTCAAATGGGCATAAAAAATCAGGAAAAAATGAAAAATGAAAAAACAAAACACATATATAGCCTTCTTATGTCATATATATAGTAAGCATTCAATTAAGTTGATAATTTTAAACAAGGTCTATACATATTCAAACCAGAAAAAAGCATGTATCTACCCATGCATATATATATATAACCCTATACTTTTGTCTTATGAAGACGTCAAGGATGAAGAGAAGTGGATTTGGGTTTCAAACATGGAAATTTCAAAAACCTCCCAAAACATGTATATATCTACCCCTAAACCCTAATCTTTGTCTTATGAAGCCAAGCATATGAAGAGAAGTGATTTTGGGTTTCAAACATGGAAACTTCAAAAACCTCCCAAAAGCTTAATTTTAGAGAGACTAAGAATGATCCATGCTTACCTTTTCATTGCCATGTTTTAAACTTGTTTTAACCTTGGTCAAACCTAGGATTTGACCAAGATTCAAATGGGAGTAAAAATTCAGAAAAATTCAAAAAAAATGAAAAACCAAAGCACATATATAGCCTTCTTATGTCATATAGTAAGCATTCAAGTTGATAAACAAGGTCTAGACATATTCAAAGCAGAAATATCATGTATCATATCTACCCCTAACCCTAAACTCTGTCTTATGAAGTCAAACATATGAAGAGAATTGGGGTTTTGGGTTTCAAACATAAAATTTTCAAGTACCTTCATTTTAGAGTGAGTAAGGAAGGATTCATGCTTACCGTTTCATTTTCATGTTTTAAACTTGTTTAAACCTAGGATTTGACCAAGATTTAAATAGGCATAAAAAATTCGAAAGAAATCAAAAAATGAAAAACCAAAGCACATATATAGCCTTCTTATATCATATAGTAAAAAATTCAAGTTGATAAACAAGGTCTAGACATATTCAAACAAGAAAAATCATGTATCTACACCTAACCATAAACTCTGTCTTAAGTGGTTTTGGGTTTCAAACATGGAAATTTCACAAACCTCCCAAAAGCTTCATTTTACAGTGACTAAGGAGGATCCATGCTTACCTTTTGGCTTAAACGTTTGAAACCAAAAACCACTTCTCTTCATGCATGCTTGACTTCATAAGACGAGTTTTTAGGGTTAGGGGTAGATACATGATTTTCCTGGTTTGAATATGTCTAGACCTTGTTTATCAACTTAATTGATTGCTTACTATATGACATATGTGCCTTGGTTTTCTTTTTTTTTTTTTTGAATTTTATGCTCATATATTTGAATCTTGGTCAAATCTTAGGTTTGACCAAGATTTAAACAAGTTTAAAACATGAAAATGAAAAGGGAAGCATGTATCCTTCTTAGTCACTCTAAAATGAAGCTTTTGGGATGTTCTTGAAATTTCCATGTTTGAAACCCAAAACGACTTCTCTTCATGCTAGACTTCATAAGATCAACAGGGGGTACATGATTTGTCTGGTTTGGATATACCTAGACCTCGTTTAACTTGAATGCATACGATATGACATAAGAAGACTACGTGCTTTTGTTTTTCATTATTCTGATTTTTTTGAATTTTGTGCCCACCCATTTGTATCTTGGTCAAATCCTAGGCTTGATAATGATTTAAACAAGATTAAAATATGAAAATGCAAAGGTAAGCATTGATCCTTCTTAGTCACTCTAAAATGAAGCTTTGGAGAGCAAAACCACTTCTCTTCATATGCGCTTGACTTCATAAGACGGAGTTTAGGGGTTAGGGGGTATAGATACATGATTTGTCTAGTTTGAATATGTCTAGACCTTGTTTATCAACTTAATTGGCTTACTATATGACATAAGAAAACTATTTGCTTTGGTTTTTTTTTTTTGATTTTTTTCAATTTTGATGCCCATTTGAATCTTGTCAAATCCTAGGTTTGACCGAGATAATTTAAACAAGCTTAAAACATGAATATGAAAAGGGAAGCATGTATCCTTCTTTGTCACTCTAAAATTAAGTTTTTGGGAGGTTTTTCAAATTTCCATGTTTGAAACCCAAAACCACTTCTCTTCATATGCTTGACTTCATAAGATAGAGTTCAGGGGTTAGGGGTATAGATACATGATTTGTCTAGTTTGAATATGTCTAGACCTTGTTTATATATCAACTTTAATGCTTACTATATGACATAAGAAAACTATTTGCTTTGGTTTTCTTTTTTCTGACTTTTTTTCAATTTTGATGCCCATTTGAATCTTGTCAAATCCTAGGTTTGACCAAGATAATTTAAACAAGCTTAAAACATGAATATGAAAAGGGGAGCATGTATCCTTCTTAGTCACTCTAAAATGTAATTTTTGGGAGGTTTTTGAAATTTCCATGTTTGAAACCCAAAACCACTTCTCTTCACATGCTTGACTTCATAAGTTTAGGGGTTAGGGGTATAGATACATGATTTGTCTGGTTTAATATGTCTAGACCTTGTTTATCAACTTTAATGCTTACTACTCCCTCCGATCCATATTAATTGACTTCAAAATGGATGTATCTAGAACTAAAATGTGTCTAGATACATCCATATTAGAGTCAATTAATATGAACCGGAGGGAGTATATGACATAAGAAGACTATGTGATTTGGTTTTTCATTTTTCTGTTTTTATTTTTCTGCCCATTTGAATCTTGGTCAAATCCTAGGTTTGACCAAGATTTAGACAAGTTTAACACGTAAATGAGTTAACTTGGATTTCCTACCCTTGAATCCATAGGAAACTTTGTTATAATGCACTATTATAATCAACCGAGTTTTTACACCAACAGGTCTGTCACTTACGTGTGGTGCCCACGCTTGAGGTCCCACACTTCAGTGAGCACAAGTCACGTGCTATAGGTACGCAAACTCCCAGCCATCTTCTTTGTCAAGAGAAGACGCATCGGGATGCGTATTGGAAGTCTGTGGGTCCTTCTGGATCCTTGGTTGTCCCTCTCACAAAAAAACAAATCTCTCTCATTCTCGGCCTCGCTCGACTCGCTCGCTCGCACCTCCTGCTCACTGACAAACCCTGCACAAAAGTCAACATCATCACCGAAAAGGAGACACCATAATGCTCTCCCTTCTTCTCTCCTTCCGTGATCCCTCTTCCTCCGAGTTTCACTCGACGGGCAAACACCCATGTGCTGCATAGTAATAGTAATAATAAAAAGGTAGTACTCGTTGAAAAATCGATATACGAATCTGTAATTAAATAGGTTAAACTAGGGTTTTGCCCAGTTCTACAGATCAAGGGTTCAAAAAATCCAACTACGGGGTTCGAACAACACGATTCTAATCCAAGAATTTTTTCGACCTAGGTCACCCAAATGGCCTCAAACTATAGGGTTAGCATCTAGTGCAGTATGTGTGAAAATGTATGCACTATGTGTGCTATAACTTGTATGTCTTTCATATTTGAACCAAATTTGAACAAGTTTGAAATATTTGAAAAGGGGCTTTTGGCTTAAACGTTTGAAACCAAAAACCACTTCTCTTCATGCATGCTTGACTTCATAAGACAGAGTTTAGCTAGGGTTAGGGGGTAGATGCATGATTTTCCTGGTTTGAATATGTCTAGACCTTGTTTATCAACTTAATTGAATGCTTACTATATGACATAAGAATACTATGTGCCTTGTTTTTTATTTTTTGATTTTTTAAAATTTTATGCCCATTTGAATCTTGGTCAAATCCTAGGTTTGAACATGGTTTAAACAAGTTTAAATCATGAATATGAAAAATTAAGCATCTATATATCCTTCTTAGTCACTCCAAAATGTAGCTCTTGGGAGGTTTTTTCGAAATTTCCATGTTTGAAACCAAAACCACTTCTTTTCATGCATGCTTGACTTCATAAGACAGAGTTTAGGGTTAGGGGTAGATATATACATGATTTTCTGGTTTGAATATGTCTAGGCCTTGTTTATCAACTTGAATGCTTACTATATATATATGACATAAGAATGTTATGTCCTTTGTTTTTTCATTCTTTTGATTTTTTATGAATTTCCATGCCCATTTGAATCTTTTGGTCAAATCCTAGAGGTTTGACCAAGATTGAAACAAGTTTAAAACATGAAAATGAAAAGGGAAGCTTGTATATCCTTCTTAGTCACTCTAAAATGAAGTTTTTGGGAGGTTTTTGAAATTTCCATGTTTGAAACCCAAAACCACTTCTCTTCATGCTAGACTTCATAAGACAATTTAATTAGGGGTTAGGGGTAGATACATGATTTGTCTGGTTTGAATATGTCCAAACCTTGCTTGTTTATCAACTTGAATGCTTGCTATATGACATAAGAATGCTTACCATATGTTTGAATTTTAAAAGCATATAGTCTTCTTATGTCATATAGTAAGCATTCAAAAGTTTTTCTTTGAGAGAGTAGCATGCATTCAAAAGTTGATAAATAAGATTTGTACATATTCAAACCAGACAAATCATGTATCTACACGGCCCCTAACCCTAAACTCTGTCTTATGAAGTCAAGCATGAAGAGAAGTGCTTTTGGGTTTCAAACATGGAAATTTCACAAACCTCCCAAAAGCTTCATTTTACAGTGACTAAGAAGGATCCAGGCTTACCTTTTCATTTTCATTTTTTAAACTGCTTGTTTAAATCTTGATCAAACCTAGGATTTGACCAAGATTCAAATGGGCATAAAAAATCAGGAAAAAATGAAAAAATGAAAAAACAAAGCACATATATAGCCTTCTTATGTCATATATATAGTAAGCATTCAATTAAGTTGATAATTTTAAACAAGGTCTATACATATTCAAACCAGAAAAAAGCATGTATCTACCCATGCATATATATATATAACCCTATACTTTTGTCTTATGAAGACGTCAAGGATGAAGAGAAGTGGATTTGGGTTTCAAACATGGAAATTTCAAAAACCTCCCAAAACATGTATATATCTACCCCTAAACCCTAATCTTTGTCTTATGAAGCCAAGCATATGAAGAGAAGTGATTTTGGGTTTCAAACATGGAAACTTCAAAAACCTCCCAAAAGCTTAATTTTAGAGAGACTAAGAATGATCCATGCTTACCTTTTCATTGCCATGTTTTAAACTTGTTTTAACCTTGGTCAAACCTAGGATTTGACCAAGATTCAAATGGGAGTAAAAATTCAGAAAAATTCAAAAAAATGAAAAACCAAAGCACATATATAGCCTTCTTATGTCATATAGTAAGCATTCAAGTTGATAGACAAGGTCTAGACATATTCAAAGCAGAAATATCATGTATCATATCTACCCCTAACCCTAAACTCTGTCTTATGAAGTCAAACATATGAAGAGAATTGGTTTTGGGTTTCAAACATAAAATTTTCAAGTACCTTCATTTTAGAGTGAGTAAGGAAGGATTCATGCTTACCGTTTCATTTTCATGTTTTAAACTTGTTTAAACCTAGGATTTGACCAAGATTTAAATAGGCATAAAAATTCGAAAGAAATCAAAAAATGAAAAACCAAAGCACATATATAGCCTTCTTATATCATATAGTAAAAAATTCAAGTTGATAAACAAGGTCTAGACATATTCAAACAAGAAAAATCATGTATCTACACCTAACCATAAACTCTGTCTTAAGTGGTTTTGGGTTTCAAACATGGAAATTTCACAAACCTCCCAAAAGCTTCATTTTACAGTGACTAAGGAGGATCCATGCTTACCTTTTGGCTTAAACGTTTGAAACCAAAAACCACTTCTCTTCATGCATGCTTGACTTCATAAGACAGAGTTTAGCTAGGGTTAGGGGTAGATACATGATTTTCCTGGTTTGAATATGTCTAGACCTTGTTTATCAACTTAATTGATTGCTTACTATATGACATAAGAAGACTATGTGCCTTGGTTTTCATTTTTTTTTTTTTTTTTGAATTTTATGCTCATATATTTGAATCTTGGTCAAATCTTAGGTTTGACCAAGATTTAAACAAGTTTAAAACATGAAAATGAAAAGGGAAGCATGTATCCTTCTTAGTCACTCTAAAATGAAGCTTTTGGGATGTTCTTGAAATTTCCATGTTTGAAACCCAAAACGACTTCTCTTCATGCTAGACTTCATAAGATCAACATGGGGTAGATACATGATTTGTCTGGTTTGGATATACCTAGACCTCGTTTAACTTGAATGCATACGATATGACATAAGAAGACTACGTGCTTTTGTTTTTCATTATTCTGATTTTTTTGAATTTTGTGCCCACCCATTTGTATCTTGGTCAAATCCTAGGCTTGATAATGATTTAAACAAGATTAAAATATGAAAATGCAAAGGTAAGCATTGATCCTTCTTAGTCACTCTAAAATGAAGCTTTTGGGAGCAAAACCACTTCTCTTCATATGCTTGACTTCATAAGACGGAGTTTAGGGGTTAGGGGGTATAGATACATGATTTGTCTAGTTTGAATATGTCTAGACCTTGTTTATCAACTTAATTGGCTTACTATATGACATAAGAAAACTATTTGCTTTGGTTTTTCTTTTTCCTGATTTTTTTCAATTTTGATGCCCATTTGAATCTTGTCAAATCCTAGGTTTGACCGAGATAATTTAAACAAGCTTAAAACATGAATATGAAAAGGGAAGCATGTATCCTTCTTTGTCACTCTAAAATTAAGTTTTTGGGAGGTTTTTCAAATTTCCATGTTTGAAACCCAAAACCACTTCTCTTCATATGCTTGACTTCATAAGATAGAGTTCAGGGGTTAGGGGGTATAGATACATGATTTGTCTAGTTTGAATATGTCTAGACCTTGTTTATATATCAACTTTAATGCTTACTATATGACATAAGAAAACTATTTGCTTTGGTTTTCTTTTTTCTGACTTTTTTTCAATTTTGATGCCCATTTGAATCTTGTCAAATCCTAGGTTTGACCAAGATAATTTAAACAAGCTTAAAACATGAATATGAAAAGGGGAGCATGTATCCTTCTTAGTCACTCTAAAATGTAATTTTTGGGAGGTTTTTGAAATTTCCATGTTTGAAACCCAAAACCACTTCTCTTCACATGCTTGACTTCATAAGACAGAGTTTAGGGGTTAGGGGTATAGATACATGATTTGTCTGGTTTAATATGTCTAGACCTTGTTTATCAACTTTAATGCTTACTATATGACATAAGAAGACTATGTGATTTGGTTTTTCATTTTTCTGTTTTTTTTTTCTGCCCATTTGAATCTTGGTCAAATCCTAGGTTTGACCAAGATTTAGACAAGTTTAACACGTAAATGAGTTAACTTGGATTTCCTACCCTTGAATCCATAGGAAACTTTGTTCTAATGCACTATTATAATCAACCGAGTTTTTACACCAACAGGTCTGTCACTTACGTGTGGTGCCCACGCTTGAGGTCCCACACTTCAGTGAGCACAAGTCACGTGCTATAGGTACGCAAACTCCCAGCCATCTTCTTTGTCAAGAGAAGACGCATCAGGATGCGTATTGGAAGTCTGTGGGTCCTTCTGGATCCTTCCGTTGTCCCTCTCAAAAAAAAACAAATCTCTCTCATTCTCGGCCTCGCTCGACTCGCTCGCTCGCTCGCTCGCTCGCACCTCCTGCTCACTGACAAACCCTGCACAAAAGTCAACATCATCACCCGAAAAAGGGGAGACACCATAATGCTCTCCCTTCTTCTCTCCTTCCGACTGATCCCTCTTCCTCCGAGTTTCACTCGACGGGCAAACACCCATGTGCTGCATAGTAATAGTAATAATAAAAAGGTAGTACTCGTTGAAAAATCGATATACGAATCTGTAATTAAATAGGTTAAACTAGGGTTTTGCCCAGTTCTACAGATCAAGGGTTCAAAAAAATCCAACTACGGGGTTCGAACAACACGATTCTAATCCAAGAATTTTTTCGACCTAGGTCACCCAAATGGCCTCAAACTATAGGGTTAGCATCTAGTGCAGTATGTGTGAAAATGTATGCACTATGTGTGCTATAACTTGTATGTCTTTCATATTTGAACCAAATTTGAACAAGTTTGAAATATTTGAAAAGGGGCTTTTGGCTTAAACGTTTGAAACCAAAAACCACTTCTCTTCATGCATGCTTGACTTCATAAGACAGAGTTTAGCTAGGGTTAGGGGGTAGATGCATGATTTTCCTGGTTTGAATATGTCTAGACCTTGTTTATCAACTTAATTGAATGCTTACTATATGACATAAGAATACTATGTGCCTTGTTTTTTATTTTTTGATTTTTTTAAAATTTTATGCCCATTTGAATCTTGGTCAAATCCTAGGTTTGAACATGGTTTAAACAAGTTTAAATCATGAATATGAAAAATTAAGCATCTATATATCCTTCTTAGTCACTCCAAAATGTAGCTCTTGGGAGGTTTTTTCGAAATTTCCATGTTTGAAACCAAAACCACTTCTTTTCATGCATGCTTGACTTCATAAGACAGAGTTTAGGGTTAGGGGTAGATATATACATGATTTTCTGGTTTGAATATGTCTAGGCCTTGTTTATCAAAATGCTTACTATATATATGACATAAGAATGTTATGTCCTTTGTTTTTTCATTCTTTTGATTTTTTATGAATTTCCATGCCCATTTGAATCTTTTGGTCAAATCCTAGAGGTTTGACCAAGATTGAAACAAGTTTAAAACATGAAAAGGGAAGCTTGTATATCCTTCTTAGTCACTCTAAAATGAAGTTTTTGGGAGGTTTTTGAAATTTCCATGTTTGAAACCCAAAACCACTTCTCTTCATGCTAGACTTCATAAGACAATTTAATTAGGGGTTAGGGGTAGATACATGATTTGTCTGGTTTGAATATGTCCAAACCTTGCTTGTTTATCAACTTGAATGCTTGCTATATGACATAAGAATGCTTACCATATGTTTGAATTTTAAAAGCATATAGTCTTCTTATGTCATATAGTAAGCATTCAAAAGTTTTTCTTTGAGAGAGTAGCATGCATTCAAAAGTTGATAAATAAGATTTGTACATATTCAAACCAGACAAATCATGTATCTACACCCCCTAACCCTAAACTCTGTCTTATGAAGTCAAGCATGAAGAGAAGTGCTTTTGGGTTTCAAACATGGAAATTTCACAAACCTCCCAAAAGCTTTACAGTGACTAAGAAGGATCCAGGCTTACCTTTTCATTTTCATTTTTAAACTGCTTGTTTAAATCTTGATCAAACCTAGGATTTGACCAAGATTCAAATGGGCATAAAAAATCAGGAAAAAATGAAAAAATGAAAAAACAAAGCACATATATAGCCTTCTTATGTCATATATATAGTAAGCATTCAATTAAGTTGATAATTTTAAACAAGGTCTATACATATTCAAACCAGAAAAAAGCATGTATCTACCCATGCATATATATATAACCCTATACTTTTGTCTTATGAAGACGTCAAGGATGAAGAGAAGTGGATTTGGGTTTCAAACATGGAAATTTCAAAAACCTCCCAAAACATGTATATATCTACCCCTAAACCCTAATCTTTGTCTTATGAAGCCAAGCATATGAAGAGAAGTGATTTTGGGTTTCAAACATGGAAACTTCAAAAACCTCCCAAAAGCTTAATTTTAGAGAGACTAAGAATGATCCATGCTTACCTTTTCATTGCCATGTTTTAAACTTGTTTTAACCTTGGTCAAACCTAGGATTTGACCAAGATTCAAATGGGAGTAAAAATTCAGAAAAATTCAAAAAAAAATGAAAAACCAAAGCACATATATAGCCTTCTTATGTCATATAGTAAGCATTCAAGTTGATAAACAAGGTCTAGACATATTCAAAGCAGAAATATCATGTATCATATCTACCCCTAACCCTAAACTCTGTCTTATGAAGTCAAACATATGAAGAGAATTGGGGTTTTGGGTTTCAAACATAAAATTTTCAAGTACCTTCATTTTAGAGTGAGTAAGGAAGGATTCATGCTTACCGTTTCATTTTCATGTTTTAAACTTGTTTAAACCTAGGATTTGACCAAGATTTAAATAGGCATAAAAAATTCGAAAGAAATCAAAAAATGAAAAACCAAAGCACACATATAGCCTTCTTATATCATATAGTAAAAAATTCAAGTTGATAAACAAGGTCTAGACATATTCAAACAAGAAAAATCATGTATCTACACCTAACCATAAACTCTGTCTTAAGTGGTTTTGGGTTTCAAACATGGAAATTTCACAAACCTCCCAAAAGCTTCATTTTACAGTGACTAAGGAGGATCCATGCTTACCTTTTGGCTTAAACGTTTGAAACCAAAAACCACTTCTCTTCATGCATGCTTGACTTCATAAGACAGAGTTTAGCTAGGGTTAGGGGGTAGATACATGATTTTCCTGGTTTGAATATGTCTAGACCTTGTTTATCAACTTAATTGATTGCTTACTATATGACATAAGAAGACTATGTGCCTTGGTTTTCTTTTTTTGTTTTTTTAATTTTATGCTCATATATTTGAATCTTGGTCAAATCTTAGGTTTGACCAAGATTTAAACAAGTTTAAAACATGAAAATGAAAAGGGAAGCATGTATCCTTCTTAGTCACTCTAAAATGAAGCTTTTGGGATGTTCTTGAAATTTCCATGTTTGAAACCCAAAAACTTCTCTTCATGCTAGACTTCATAAGATCAACAGGGGGTAGATACATGATTTGTCTGGTTTGGATATACCTAGACCTCGTTTAACTTGAATGCATACGATATGACATAAGAAGACTACGTGCTTTTGTTTTTCATTATTCTGATTTTTTTGAATTTTGTGCCCACCCATTTGTATCTTGGTCAAATCCTAGGCTTGATAATGATTTAAACAAGATTAAAATATGAAAATGCAAAGGTAAGCATTGATCCTTCTTAGTCACTCTAAAATGAAGCTTTTGGGAGCAAAACCACTTCTCTTCATATGCGCTTGACTTCATAAGACGGAGTTTAGGGGTTAGGGGGTATAGATACATGATTTGTCTAGTTTGAATATGTCTAGACCTTGTTTATCAACTTAATTGGCTTACTATATGACATAAGAAAACTATTTGCTTTGGTTTTTCTTTTTCCTGATTTTTTTCAATTTTGATGCCCATTTGAATCTTGTCAAATCCTAGGTTTGACCGAGATAATTTAAACAAGCTTAAAACATGAATATGAAAAGGGAAGCATGTATCCTTCTTTGTCACTCTAAAATTAAGTTTTTGGGAGGTTTTTCAAATTTCCATGTTTGAAACCCAAAACCACTTCTCTTCATATGCTTGACTTCATAAGATAGAGTTCAGGGGTTAGGGGGTATAGATACATGATTTGTCTAGTTTGAATATGTCTAGACCTTGTTTATATATCAACTTTAATGCTTACTATATGACATAAGAAAACTATTTGCTTTGGTTTTCTTTTTTCTGACTTTTTTCAATTTTGATGCCCATTTGAATCTTGTCAAATCCTAGGTTTGACCAAGATAATTTAAACAAGCTTAAAACATGAATATGAAAAGGGGAGCATGTATCCTTCTTAGTCACTCTAAAATGTAATTTTTGGGAGGTTTTTGAAATTTCCATGTTTGAAACCCAAAACCACTTCTCTTCACATGCTTGACTTCATAAGACAGAGTTTAGGGGTTAGGGGTATAGATACATGATTTGTCTGGTTTAATATGTCTAGACCTTGTTTATCAACTTTAATGCTTACTATATGACATAAGAAGACTATGTGATTTGGTTTTTCATTTTTCTGTTTTATTTTTCTGCCCATTTGAATCTTGGTCAAATCCTAGGTTTGACCAAGATTTAGACAAGTTTAACACGTAAATGAGTTAACTTGGATTTCCTACCCTTGAATCCATAGGAAACTTTGTTCTAATGCACTATTATAATCAACCGAGTTTTTACACCAACAGGTCTGTCACTTACGTGTGGTGCCCACGCTTGAGGTCCCACACTTCAGTGAGCACAAGTCACGTGCTATAGGTACGCAAACTCCCAGCCATCTTCTTTGTCAGAGAAGACGCATCAGGATGCGTATTGGAAGTCTGTGGGTCTGGATCCTTCGTTGTCCCTCTCACAAAAAAAAACAAATCTCTCTCATTCTCGGCTCGGCTCGACTCGCTCGCTCGCTCGCTCGCTCGCACCTCCTGCTCACGACAAACCCTGCACAAAAGTCAACATCATCACCCGAAAAAGGGAGACACCATAATGCTCTCCCTTCTTCTCTCCTTCCGAGTGATCCCTCTTCCTCCGAGTTTCACTCGACGGGCAAACACCCATGTGCTGCATAGTAATAGTAATAATAAAAAGGTAGTACTCGTTGAAAAATCGATATACGAATCTGTAATTAAATAGGTTAAACTAGGGTTTTGCCCAGTTCTACAGATCAAGGGTTCAAAAAATCCAACTACGGGGTTCGAACAACACGATTCTAATCCAAGATTTTTTTCGACCTAGGTCACCCAAATGGCCTCAAACTATAGGGTTAGCATCTAGTGCAGTATGTGTGAAAATGTATGCACTATGTGTGCTATAACTTGTATGTCTTTCATATTTGAACCAAATTTGAACAAGTTTGAAATATTTGAAAAGGGGCTTTTGGCTTAAACGTTTGAAACCAAAAACCACTTCTCTTCATGCATGCTTGACTTCATAAGACAGAGTTTAGCTAGGGTTAGGGGGTAGATGCATGATTTTCCTGGTTTGAATATGTCTAGACCTTGTTTATCAACTTAATTGAATGCTTACTATATGACATAAGAATACTATGTGCCTTGTTTTTTATTTTTTGATTTTTTTAAAATTTTATGCCCATTTGAATCTTGGTCAAATCCTAGGTTTGAACATGGTTTAAACAAGTTTAAATCATGAATATGAAAAATTAAGCATCTATATATCCTTCTTAGTCACTCCAAAATGTAGCTCTTGGGAGGTTTTTTCGAAATTTCCATGTTTGAAACCAAAACCACTTCTTTTCATGCATGCTTGACTTCATAAGACAGAGTTTAGGGTTAGGGGTAGATATATACATGATTTTCTGGTTTGAATATGTCTAGGCCTTGTTTATCAACTTGAATGCTACTATATATATGACATAAGAATGTTATGTCCTTTGTTTTTTCATTCTTTTGATTTTTTATGAATTTCCATGCCCATTTGAATCTTTTGGTCAAATCCTAGAGGTTTGACCAAGATTGAAACAAGTTTAAAACATGAAAATGAAAAGGGAAGCTTGTATATCCTTCTTAGTCACTCTAAAATGAAGTTTTTGGGAGGTTTTGAAATTTCCATGTTTGAAACCCAAAACCACTTCTCTTCATGCTAGACTTCATAAGACAATTTAATTAGGGGTTAGGGGTAGATACATGATTTGTCTGGTTTGAATATGTCCAAACCTTGCTTGTTTATCAACTTGAATGCTTGCTATATGACATAAGAATGCTTACCATATGTTTGAATTTTAAAAGCATATAGTCTTCTTATGTCATATAGTAAGCATTCAAAAGTTTTCATTTGAGAGAGTAGCATGCATTCAAAAGTTGATAAATAAGATTTGTACATATCAAACCAGACAAATCATGTACTCCCCACCCCTAACCCTAAACTCTGTCTTATGAAGTCAAGCATGAAGAAGAAGTTTTTGGGTTTCAAACATGGAAATTTCACAAACCTCCCAAAAGCTTCATTTTACAGTGACTAAGAAGGATCCAGGCTTACCTTTTCATTTTCATTTTTTAAACTGCTTGTTTAAATCTTGATCAAACCTAGGATTTGACCAAGATTCAAATGGGCATAAAAAATCAGGAAAAAATGAAAAAATGAAAAAACAAAGCACATATATAGCCTTCTTATGTCATATATATAGTAAGCATTCAATTAAGTTGATAATTTTAAACAAGGTCTATACATATTCAAACCAGAAAAAAGCATGTATCTACCCATGCATATATATATATAACCCTATACTTTTGTCTTATGAAGACGTCAAGGATGAAGAGAAGTGGATTTGGGTTTCAAACATGGAAATTTCAAAAACCTCCCAAAACATGTATATATCTACCCCTAACCCTAATCTTTGTCTTATGAAGCCAAGCATATGAAGAGAAGTGATTTTGGGTTTCAAACATGGAAACTTCAAAAACCTCCCAAAAGCTTAATTTTAGAGAGACTAAGAATGATCCATGCTTACCTTTTCATTGCCATGTTTTAAACTTGTTTTAACCTTGGTCAAACCTAGGATTTGACCAAGATTCAAATGGGAGTAAAAATTCAGAAAAATTCAAAAAAAATGAAAAACCAAAGCACATATATAGCCTTCTTATGTCATATAGTAAGCATTCAAGTTGATAAACAAGGTCTAGACATATTCAAAGCAGAAATATCATGTATCATATCTACCCTAACCCTAAACTCTGTCTTATGAAGTCAAACATATGAAGAGAATTGGGGTTTTGGGTTTCAAACATAAAATTTTCAAGTACCTTCATTTTAGAGTGAGTAAGGAAGGATTCATGCTTACCGTTTCATTTTCATGTTTTAAACTTGTTTAAACCTAGGATTTGACCAAGATTTAAATAGGCATAAAAAATTCGAAAGAAATCAAAAAATGAAAAACCAAAGCACATATATAGCCTTCTTATATCATATAGTAAAAAATTCAAGTTGATAAACAAGGTCTAGACATATTCAAACAAGAAAAATCATGTATCTACACCTAACCATAAACTCTGTCTTAAGTGGTTTTGGGTTTCAAACATGGAAATTTCACAAACCTCCCAAAAGCTTCATTTACAGTGACTAAGGAGGATCCATGCTTACCTTTTGGCTTAAACGTTTGAAACCAAAAACCACTTCTCTTCATGCATGCTTGACTTCATAAGACAGAGTTTAGCTAGGGTTAGGGGTAGATACATGATTTTCTGGTTTGAATATGTCTAGACCTTGTTTATCAACTAATTGATTGCTTACTATATGACATAAGAAGATTATGTGCCTTGGTTTTCATTTTTTTTTTTTTTAATTTTATGCTCATATATTTGAATCTTGGTCAAATCTTAGGTTTGACCAAGATTTAAACAAGTTTAAAACATGAAAATGAAAAGGAAGCATGTATCCTTCTTAGTCACTCTAAAATGAAGCTTTTGGGATGTTCTTGAAATTTCCATGTTTGAAACCCAAACGACTTCTCTTCATGCTAGACTTCATAAGATCAACGGGGGTAGATACATGATTTGTCTGGTTTGGATATACCTAGACCTCGTTTAACTTGAATGCATACGATATGACATAAGAAGACTACGTGCTTTTGTTTTTCATTATTCTGATTTTTTTGAATTTTGTGCCCACCCATTTGTATCTTGGTCAAATCCTAGGCTTGATAATGATTTAAACAAGATTAAAATATGAAAATGCAAAGGTAAGCATTGATCCTTCTTAGTCACTCTAAAATGAAGCTTTTGGAGCAAAACCACTTCTCTTCATATGCTTGACTTCATAAGACGGAGTTTAGGGGTTAGGGGTATAGATACATGATTTGTCTAGTTTGAATATGTCTAGACCTTGTTTATCAACTTAATTGGCTTACTATATGACATAAGAAAACTATTTGCTTTGGTTTTTCTTTTTCCTGATTTTTCAATTTTGATGCCCATTTGAATCTTGTCAAATCCTAGGTTTGACCGAGATAATTTAAACAAGCTTAAAACATGAATATGAAAAGGGAAGCATGTATCCTTCTTTGTCACTCTAAAATTAAGTTTTTGGGAGGTTTTTCAAATTTCCATGTTTGAAACCCAAAACCACTTCTCTTCATATGCTTGACTTCATAAGATAGAGTTCAGGGGTTAGGGGGTATAGATACATGATTTGTCTAGTTTGAATATGTCTAGACCTTGTTTATATATCAACTTTAATGCTTACTATATGACATAAGAAAACTATTTGCTTTGGTTTTCTTTTTTTTTTTTTTTCAATTTTGATGCCCATTTGAATCTTGTCAAATCCTAGGTTTGACCAAGATAATTTAAACAAGCTTAAAACATGAATATGAAAAGGGGAGCATGTATCCTTCTTAGTCACTCTAAAATGTAATTTTTGGGAGGTTTTTGAAATTTCCATGTTTGAAACCCAAAACCACTTCTCTTCACATGCTTGACTTCATAAGACAGAGTTTAGGGGTTAGGGGTATAGATACATGATTTGTCTGGTTTAATATGTCTAGACCTTGTTTATCAACTTTAATGCTTACTACTCCCTCCGATCCATATTAATTGACTTCAAAATGGATGTATCTAGAACTAAAATGTGTCTAGATACATCCATATTAGAGTCAATTAATATGAACCGGAGTGATATAAGAAGACTATGTGATTTGGTTTTTCATTTTTCTGTTTTTATTTTTCTGCCCATTTGAATCTTGGTCAAATCCTAGGTTTGACCAAGATTTAGACAAGTTTAACACGTAAATGAGTTAACTTGGATTTCCTACCCTTGAATCCAAAGGAAACTTTGTTCTAATGCACTATTATAATCAACCGAGTTTTTACACCAACAGGTCTGTCACTTACGTGTGGTGCCCACGCTTGAGGTCCCACACTTCAGTGAGCACAAGTCACGTGCAATAGGTACGCAAACTATCTTCTTTTCAAGAGAAGACGCATCGGGATGCGTATTGGAAGTCTGTGGGTCCTTCTGGATCCTTCCGTTGTCTCTCACAAAAAAAACAAATCTCTCTCATTCTCGGCCTCGCTCGACTCGCACCTCCTGCTCACTGACAAACCCTGCACAAAAGTCAACATCATCACCCGAAAAGGGAGACACCATAATGCTCTCCCTTCTTCTCTCCTTCCGTGATCCCTCTTCCTCCGAGTTTCACTCGACGGGCAAACACCCATGTGCTGCATAGTAATAGTAATAATAAAAAGGTAGTACTCGTTGAAAAATCGATATACGAATCTGTAATTAAATAGGTTAAACTAGGGTTTTGCCCAGTTCTACAGATCAAGGGTTCAAAAAATCCAACTACGGGGTTCGAACAACACGATTCTAATCCAAGAATTTTTTCGACCTAGGTCACCCAAATGGCCTCAAACTATAGGGTTAGCATCTAGTGCAGTATGTGTGAAAATGTATGCACTATGTGTGCTATAACTTGTATGTCTTTCATATTTGAACCAAATTTGAACAAGTTTGAAATATTTGAAAAGGGGCTTTTGGCTTAAACGTTTGAAACCAAAAACCACTTCTCTTCATGCATGCTTGACTTCATAAGACAGAGTTTAGCTAGGGTTAGGGGTAGATGCATGATTTTCCTGGTTTGAATATGTCTAGACCTTGTTTATCAACTTAATTGAATTTTTACTATATGACATAAGAATACTATCTTGGTCAAATCCTAGGTTTGAACATGGTTTTTAAACAAGTTTAAATCATGAATATGAAAAATTAAGCATCTATATATCCTTCTTAGTCACTCCAAAATGTAGCTCGATCTTGGGAGGGTTTTCGAAATTTCCATGTTTGAAACCAAAAACCACTTCTCTTCATGCATGCTTGACTTCATAAGACAGAGTTTAGGGTTAGGGGTAGATATATACATTATTTTCTGGTTTGAATATGTCTAGACCTTGTTTATCAACTTGAATGCTTAATTACTATATATATATATAAGAATGTTATGTCCTTTGGTTTTTCATTCTTTTGATTTTTTATGAATTTCTATGCCCATTTGAATCTTTTGGTCAAATCCTAGAGGTTTGACCAAGATTTAAACAAGTTTAAAACATGAAAATGAAAAGGGAAGCTTGTATATCCTTCTTGGTCACTCTAAAATGAAGTTTTTGGGAGGTTTTTGAAATTTCCATGTTTGAAACCCAAAACCACTTCTCTTCATGCTAGACTTCATAAGACAATTTAATTAGGGGTTAGGGGTAGATACATGATTTGTCTGGTTTGAATATGTCCAAACCTTGCTTGTTTATCAACTTGAATGCTTACTATATGACATAAGAATGCTTACCATATGTTTGAATTTTAAAAGCATATAGTCTTCTTATGTCATATATATAGTAAGCATTCAAAAGTTTTTCTTTGAGAGAGTAGCATGCATTCAAAAGTTGATAAATAAGATTTGGACATATTCAAACCAGACAAATCATGTATCTACACCCCCTAACCCTAAACTCTGTCTTATGAAGTCAAGCATGAAGAGAAGTGCTTTTGGGTTTCAAACATGGAAATTTCACAAACCTCCCAAAAGCTTCATTTTACAGTGACTAATTAAGGAGGATCCATGCTTACCTTTTGGCTTAAACGTTTGAAACCAAAAACCACTTCTCTTCATGCATGCTTGACTTCATAAGACAGAGTTTAGCTAGGGCGTTAGGGGGTAGATACATGATTTTCCTGGTTTGAATATGTCTAGACCTGGTTTATCAACTTAATTAATTGATTGTTTACTATATGACATAAGAAGACTATGTGCCTTGGTTTTAAATTTTTCTGTTTTTTTTTGAATTTTATGCCCATATATTTGAATCTTGGTCAAATCCTAGGTTTGACCAAGATTTAAACAAGTTTAAACATAAAAATGAAAAGGGAAGCATGTATCCTTCTTAGTCACTCTAAAATGAAGCTTTTGGGATGTTCTTGAAATTTCCATGTTTGAAACCAAAAACGACTTCTCTCTTCATGCTAGACTTCATAAGATCGACATGGGGTGTAGATACATGATTTGTCTGGTTTGGATATACCTAGACCTCGTTTATCAACTTGAATTCATACGATATGACATATGAAGACTATGTGCTTTAATTTGTTTTTCATTTTTCTTATTTTTTTGAATTTTGTGCCCACCCATTTGTATATTGGTCAAATGCTAGGCTTGATAATGATTTAAACAAGTTTAAAATATGAAAATGCAAAGGTAAGCATGGATCCTTCTTAGAAACTCTAAAAAGAAGTTTTGGGAGGTTTTTGAAATTTCCATGTTTGCAACCCAAAACCACTTCTCTTCACATGCTTGACTTCATAAGACAGAGTTTAGGGGTTAGGGGTATAAATACATGATTTGTCTAGTTTGAATATGTCTAGACCTTGTTTATCAACTTTAATGCTTACTATATGACATAAGAAAACTATTTCCTTTGGTTTTCTTTTTTCTGATTTTTTTCAATATTGATGCCCATTTGAATCTTGTCAAATCCTAGGTTTGACCAAGATAATTTAAACAAGCTTAGAACATGAATATGAAAAGGGAAGCGTGTATCCTTCTTAGTCACACTAAAATGAAGTTTTTGGGAGGTTTTTGAAATTTCCATGTTTGAAACCCAAAACCACATCTCTTCATGCTTGACTTAATTTATAAGACATAGTTTAGGGGTTAGGGGGTAGATACATGATTTGTATGGTTTGATATTTCTAGACCTTGTTTATCAACTTTAATGCTTACTATATGACATAAGATGACTATGTGATTTGGTTTTTCATTTTTCTGTTTTTTATTTTATTTTTCTGCCCATTTGAATCTTGGTCAAATCCTAGGTTTGACCAAGATTTAGACAAGTTTAACACGTGAAAACGAATAAGTAAGCATGGATCCTTCTTAGTCACTCAAAAATGTACCAATCGATAGATGTGTTAACTTTGCTTCATGGAAATAATAATGTCATGTAAATGAGTTAACTTGGATTTCCTACCCTTGAATCCATAGGAAACTTTGTTCTAATGCACTATAATAATCAATCGAGTTTTAACACCAACAGGTCTGTCACTTACGTGTGGTGCCCACGCGTGAGGTCCCACACTACGTGAGCACAAGTCACGTGCAATGAGCAAAACCATCTTCTTTGTCAAGAGAAGACGCATCAGGATGCGTATTGGAAGTCTGTGGGTCCTTCTGGATCCTTCTTAGTCACTCTAAAATGAAGCTCTTGGGAGGTTCTTGAAATTTCCATGTTTGAAACCCAAAACCACTTCTCTTCAAGATTGACTTCATAAAACATGGTTTAATTAGAGTT
The DNA here is from genome assembly GCA_030979885.1 of Lolium multiflorum. Lineage (NCBI taxonomy): Eukaryota > Viridiplantae > Streptophyta > Magnoliopsida > Poales > Poaceae > Lolium > Lolium multiflorum. Next base: position 282,271,066 of record CM061748.1, read on the forward strand.
TTAGGGGTAGATATATACATGATTTTTCTGGTTTGAATATATATGTCTCTAGACCTTTGTTTATCAACTTGAATGCTTACTATACATATGACATAAGAATGCTATGTGCTTTGGTTTTTCATTCTTTTGATTTTTTTCTGAATTTTTAGGGCCATTTGAATCTTGTTCAAATCCTTGGTTTGACCAAGATTTAAACAAGTTTAAAACATAAAAATGAAAAGGGAAGTCTGTATCCTTCTTAGTCACTCTAAAATGAAGCTTTTGGGAGGTTTTTAAAATTTCAATGTTTGAAACCCAAAACCACTTCTCTTCACATGCTTGACTTCATAAGACAGAGTTATTTAATTTAGGGGTTAGGGGTATAGATACATGATTTGTGTGGTTTGAATATGTATGGACCTTATTTATCAACAACTTTAATGCTTACTATATGACATAAGAAAACTATTTGCTTTGGTTTTCTTTTTCAATTTTTTTTTCAATTTTGATGCCCATTTGAATCTTGTCAAATCCTAGGTTTGATCAAGATAATTTAAACAAGTTTAAAACATGAAAATGAAAAGGGAAGCATGGATCCTTCTTATTCACTCTAAAATGAAGCTTTTGGGAGGTTTTGAAATTTCCATGTTTGAAACCCAAAACCACTTCTCTTCACATGCTTGACTTCATAAGACAGAGTTTAGGGGTTAGGGCGTTTGTCAGTGCGCAGGAGGTGCGAAGCTGCGAGCGAGCGAGTCGAGCGAGGCCGAGAATGAGAGAGATGTTTTTTTCTTTTTCTTTTCCGTGAGAGGGACAACAGAAGGATCCAGAGACGACTTCCACTACGCATCCTGGTGCGCGTCTTCTCTTGACAAAGAAGATGGCTGGGAGTTTGCGTACCTACTATAGTACTACTACACAAGAACCATATACATGTCAAACTTTTCAATCATGACCCACATGCATTTTATGTATATATTCACAACTTTTAATGCATGCATGAAAACTCAGCAAAATATGTGCATTTTGGGTTGTCGCACATAAATGTGCTTTTACTTGTCTGCCACCAATCCAATTTTCATGTGAGGGGGAAACATGACACACGATGGACATTTCCAATGTTTCACGAATTAATTATCTCAATTTGCATCCATATATATATGCGCCTGGTTACTGAAAGATCGAACCAAAGGTGAACTTGAAACGTTTTCATTTTCATGTTTTAAACTTGTTTAAATCTTGGTCAACCCTTGGATTTGACCAAGATTCATAAAAAATTCAAAAACATAGTCTTCTTATGTCATACAGTCAACATTCAAGTTGATAAAACAAGATCTAAACATATTAAAAGAAGAATCATGTATCTACCCCCTAACCCTAAACTCTGTCTTTTGAAGTCAAACATGAAGATACGTGGTTTTGGGTTTACAAGATGGAAATTTCAAAAACCTCCGAAAAGCTTAATTTTGGAGTGACTAAGAAGGATACATGCTTACTTTTTCATTTTCATGTTTTAAACTTGTTTAAAGCTTGGTCAAACCTAGCTAGCTAGGATTTGACCAAGATTCAAGTGCGCATAAAAAATTCGAAAAAACCCCCAAAAATGAAAAACCATAACACATAGTCTTCTTGCGTCACATATATTGTAAGCATTCAAGTGTTGATAAACAATATCTAGACATATCAAACAAGAAAAATCATGTATCTATACCCCTAACCCTAAATTTGTCTTATGAAGTCAAGCATGAAGAGAAGTGGTTTGGGTTTTCAAACATGGAAATTTCGAAAACCGCCCAAAAGCTTCATTTCGGACTGACTAAGAAGGATCCATGCTTACCTTTTCATTTTCATGTTTTAAACTTGTTTAAATTCTTGTTCAAACCTAGGATTTGACCAAGATTCAAATGGGCATAAAAACAATCGAAAAAATCAAAAATGAAAAACCAAAGCACATAGTCTTCTTATGTCACATAGTAAGCCATTCAACTTGATAACAAGGTCTAGACCTATTCAAACCAGAAAAATCATGTATCTACCCCTAACCCTAAACTCATCTGTCTTATGAAGTCAAGCATGAAGAGAAGTGGTTTTGGGTTTCAAACATAGACATTTCAAAAGCCTCCCAAAAGCTTCATTTTGGAGTGACTAAGAAGGATCCATGCTTAATTTTTCATTTTAATGTTTTAAACTTGTTTAAATCTTGGTTAAACCTATGATTTGACCAAAATTTGATTCGGCATAAAAATTCAAAACAAATCAAATAAATGAAAAACCAATGCACATAGTACATCTTCTTATGTCATATACTAAGCATTCAAGTTGATAAGCCAGGTCTAGACATATTCAAACTAGAAAAATCATGTATCTACCCCTAACCCTAAACTCGATTTGTCTTATGAAGTCAATCATGAAGAGGTGTTTTGGGTTTCAGACATGGAAATTTCAAAAACCTTCCAAAAGCTTCATTTTGAAGTTACTAATTAAGAAGGATCACTACAAGAAAAGTTTGGCAACTTTTCTTGTAGTGGATCCAGGCTTAATTTTTCATTTTCATGTTTTAAATTTTGGTCAAACCTAGGATTTGACCAAGATACAAATGGGCATAAAAATTCAGGGTAGCATCATACCCCCCTCCTTCCCGCGTAGAAAAAGTGTTAGGCGAGTAGTAGAATGGCATGACCAACAAGTTTCAAGTAAAATTTTGAATATGACCAAAATATACCAATTGATAGATGTGTTAACTTGGCTTCATGGGTGTGTGACCTAAGATTGAGCCATGGTACATTTTGCCAACAAAGTAGCAATTGAGTTGGCTTTCTACCTTAGTAGGCGTGCATTGGAAGGATGCATTATGCCGGCAAAGTTTTCAAACGTTCAAACTTTTCCGGTTTCTCATACAGTATTTGGCTCCTTGAGAAGCATTGATGTGATCATATGAGGTTATGCAAAACTTCGCCTTTCCCGTACTTGCCCGAGCACTCGACACCCCTCGTCCCATGGCGACTCCTCCAGCCATAGCCCCGTGCACCCAGGCTCCACGACTCAGCCTCGGAGGGGTGTGCGCTAAAAGCTCGCAAATGTCTGTGTGCCATTGGTGTGCGATGAAGCAGGCGGCTCTGTGTCTTGCTGTGGCTAGACTCCTGGCGCCCTTTGATCTAGGAGAGGGAGAGGAGGGAGGGGGTCCCATGAAGCGGCGGTGGCCCAGGTATCGGCGGCAGCCCAGGCAGCAGCGGCAAAGTGGGCTGGTCGGAGCATAGGCATGCGCCGGGGGCGAACCTCGCCGGGTGAGGATGCTTCCATTGTGAAGAAGCACTTGCCATCCAGGGCTTCGGGTTCGCCAACAAACTCAGCGCCTCGGTCCATGGCGTTGCCGTCGTGGGGACGTCGGGGGCGGCGGCGACGTGCTGCAGCCCCAGCCTTTAGTGGGGACCAAAGTGCGACCGACCACATCACGGCGTCGGCAGCATTGGGGATGCCGATGGGCATCCACTGCCACACACAGATTTGGGAGGTTCTGGCCGGGCCGAGTTCCAAACTTCCATCATCGGAGCCGAGGGCTTGGTACTTCAAATTCCGAATCAGGCAATCCTTCGACCCCAATCAGCTTCTGCCTGTGGTCCAAATCCGAGATATCTTGGCGGCAGCTATGCTGGTTAAGCTTAGCCGGACAGCGGCAATCGACGATCTGCAAAACCTAGATGCCTTCCGAGGATTTGCAGCAGCCGTCAATGCACTCGTGGAGGCATCGCATGCTGGTAGCAGCGGCGAATGCGGGTATGTTGTTTTACTCCCTTTGTATGCTTTTGTCATAAAAATCAATTTGCTAATTCTCATTCGATTGAAAATTAGACCCATTCACCATCAACTCTCAAACAGTGGACACTAGTAATATGTAGAACTAGAAATTACACAAGATTTCTGTACTCCTAGTACTATTACTTCGACGCTACATGTTGTTTACACGAGGAAATTGCACAAACTACCGCTTATTGCTGCCTTCGTTGCGTAAAACACTTTTTTAAACTGTAATTTTTTTCCGCACAAACCACCAACTATCGTGTTCTGTTGCAGGGAGGTTCAAATTTAGGATTGAGCTGTTTAAGAGCAAATCAGATGATCGGGGACCACCAACTACTATAGTTTTAATTGCAAATAGAATCGATTTTGCAAAATTATGAAACGCACATAACGTTTGAATTACTACAATTTTTTTGAAGGTTTGATATTTTCATCATTTTTGTGTGAATCTTACACCAAGTAACACAACTTTCAGACGGAATACAAAATATTTTCAAACTTCCTAGATTTGATAGCTCAAATATTTTTAATTACTAGTTTTTCAGTATTTTAAAAAGTCGAAACACTATATTTTGGCTGAATGTTAGAAAATATATTTCATGATTATCCCATATTAGTTAAGAAGTACATAAACTAGTAGTAGTAATAAAGAACAGAGGGAGTTTATGGAGATACATCCATTAAGGGCATGTTAGTGTGTGTTGGTGTATTACTTATGCCTTCTTTGGTTAATACACTTCTCAAGTGATCCCCGCAAACCCTCTATTCTTGCCTAGAATACAAAAACTCCCCATCAAAGTATTAGTGCATTTTTTGGATGAGTATTCGAGAGGATTGGGTGAACACCAAGGATTTGCATAGGAAATTGGTACAATTGAATCCTTGGCTGTTTGATTTGTAGGATTGTTTCCGATAGGAATTTTTCCTAAGGATTTCTTTGCACAGATTCCATAGAAAATTAAACATCTACTCATGCCTCTTTTTAAGAATGCTTTACTTTTCCTATGGTGGAATCAAACAAAGTTTGGATTCTATGAATTCCTATAGGATTGGAGTGGACATGACATTGCAATCCTACATTTCCCTATTCCTACATCTTTCGGTAGGCATTTGCCTAGAATAAATAACCATGTGTATTACGGAGTAGCAATAAAATATAGGTTTATTTCTCTAAAGCATCTTGCACTGTACTAGTACATGGCTTAAGAGACAATATTTTTACCATTTTTTTTGCGAGAAGACAATATTATTACCATAGTTACTAAGTACATTTTATTGGATGATGAAGTGATAGCCCTCATCAATGCATTGTGAATTATTAGGGCATGGGTCGCACGTGATTTACGAGTACACCGCACGATCGAGAGCCGCCGTCCCTCTTTGCTTTCTACCGATGCGGCGGAGCTCCTCCCCACACCCACGAATAACTGAAAGCCACAACTGCTGGGGAAAAGTCTTGCGCCGAGAAAATCTACAACCGTGGTTGAGTACATGTGTTTCTTAAGATACGAGTGCTCCAATGCATTTTTTCTTTCCTTTTACTAATTTACCTTGAAAATCCCGCACGTCCACTTATTTGTGGACGGAGGGAGTATCACGCCAAGAGGAAGTAGGACAATAGTGGGCGCTTATAGCCCGCCTACGTGGTACTTTTGCCAGCTGTTGGCTCTTCTATTGTTCTTGCTCTAAAGAAACCCCGATTGTGAAAGGCCAAGGCGTACTTCTTTTGGTCACGCAAAATTCAAAATACTGCCATGGACATTGAATTGACATGACAACACATAGCTTGGGATGTCCAAATTTGCACGTTAGACCAGTGACTTGTTCTTCACCTTTTCAGAGGGAACAGTGACTTTTTATTATGGGTCTATACACTTTCCAAGAAACAGGAGGAGATGCTGTAGAGTGTAGAGGAGCGAAGTCAAGCGCCCCGCCCCCACCTGCCCTATTTCGGTTCACCTCCATCGTCTACCTCCGCCCCCGCCCGCACCAATCGACCACCTTCCATAGCACGCGCCAGTGCCGCCGCCATGCAGCTTTAGAATCAATTCCACCGCCCAGTTTGAGAGCCTCCGTTCTTCATCTTCCCCGCCACCTGCCGCCATCGAACCCAAATTAAACTCCAATCAGTTGAACCCAAACCTCATAGACCCACCCCCTGCCCTGCGATGGCGGCATCGAACAAGGAAAATGATGACTCTGAACTGTTTCAGAAGGTCTTTTCCGAAGGTCCCCTTGAAGAACTCGTAACAAGATGCGACGTCATCACCGCCGCGAGCCTCGTCGGTTCGTCCAAACTATTTTTCGACTCTGCAAATGATAGTGCAACTCTATCTTTTTCTCTCCCGTTTGGCCTCCCATGTGTTCTTCATTCTCACCCGACGAAGGTAGCACGGGATTGCAAGCTGACGCCGCTGGACAGGTTCTCCTCCGACGCTGTGATGCCAGACGGTACGGGTAAGCAGTGGGTAGGTGCCAATGGAGATTGGGTTGCCATGGTTGACACTGGCTTTCCTGCTTGCAAATGGAAACTTGTCAACGTCTACACTCGCCGTGAAATTCCTCTCCCTGTGCCGTTTGAAACCACCCACATTCCAAATATATACCACCACAACCTTCGTGCTATTATATTTCACAAGATATATATTTGCCAAGTTCCCACAGCTGCTGGGGGGTACAAAAATTTCTCTCTTGTTGCTGTTTTTGACATCAGAGTTGCCCTCCTTTGCGGCGAAGATTCTGGATGGACAGTTCTTACAGAGCCCAAGTCCCACATCTTTTACAATTACAGCGATGCAATTCTCCACAATGGGCTTGTGTTTGCCACAACTCATACTGGCACTGTTCACGCATGGAATCCTCAGCAAGCTGGTAATTTTCCTCCGGACGTAGTGTATGATGAGCTTCATTATTCATGGCTGTAAAGATAATTTTAATGCACAAACTTATTAATTTTCGAACCTGACTGATCTGACTTGGAGGCTTGGGGCATATTTGCTTCGGATGAAATTTCATTGGTATTTAGACTTTTTATTCGAGATGATTACCATAGAAAAATTTGAGGATTGTATAATTAGGAGTTTTATTCTCAGATTGAATTATGTTGGATTTTGACCTCTACTTGAACTTCTTGAAATGAATCCTTTGGTTTCCCATGTGATGTACTCAAATACACCAATATGCTGTATTATTGAATGGAAATGCCATTATATCATCCCATCTGAATCCTAATGCGTTTTCCCAATTCTTACGTTTTCAGATTTGTGCAAACCAAACATACCCTTCTTAACAGTAATTTCGTTTTCAAGCAGGTCCTCCGCTGATCGTAGAGCCACCGCCCATTGTGTTTGAATGGCGGTGTGCACTTGATGATGCTCTTGGCCATGATCACGAGGTCGATTATGGCATGTGGTGGTTAGCAAGATCTATAGATGGTTCTAGACTTCTTCTGATCCATACACTGGGCATTGCTGATGAAAGGGAATATTCCTGTAAAGTTTGCCATACTGCTTCTGATCGTCGTGTTCATCATGGTCGCACTGTTGGCAACTATGCTTCTGGGTTTGGTTGCCTGGTGTTCACGAAGGACACTAGTAAGTTAAATGAAGGTATTCCATGGGAAAAGATTGATGACCTTGGAGAATATTCTCTTTTCCTTGGAGTGAACTATCCGATTATGCTGCCATTAGGCGGTGCAGATGTTGTCCCAGGATGTCTGACGAGAAGAAATTGTGTGTACACCTTGCCGAATGAAGCATGGCTTCGCAATTCGCAGCTGCCTGAAATATGCCGATTCAGTCTGAATCGTGAAGATTGCGCCGTTGGTTTCCAAACCAACGCCTTGGAGAAAACATGCAAAACAAAAAAAGATAGGTACCTGGTAAAGACACCGCTTTGGTTCATCCCAAACTTCGCCAACGCCCCGGATTGGAACAAGTGTGATGTTTAATTCTGAAACAGGGCCTGCAGCCATTGTAGCTACTGATAGTATGTAATTTCATAGCTAATGAACGAGGCAATTGTGGTCTACTAATTACAACTGTTTTGTAAAGAGGTGGTCTATAAGTATACCCCTCTCTTCATTGATGCATTTGTGGTCTACATGATGGTACTCTTAAATATATGGGTGTGGCTCCTCAACACATAATGTGGGGGTATTATTGTGTTAAAGTTGAAGGCTTGATCAACTATAGGTTCACTTCTCTAGTTACATTACTAGGTACTCCGGTTGGCTATGTTGTGATGAACACATTGTGTTCTGTTGTTCGGTGAAGACAAAAGTAGAACTATGGTATGCTTATGTTTAAGAGCAAGCGAGGGTTTAGCTTGAGATGTTAAAATTCAGATTTGAACTATTTTTTGATATGGAAATTTGAAATATATATGGTACTGTATATGATTATGTATAACAACAAGCGACGAAAGGGCTGATGCTCCTATTCCTTGTCGGCGGGAGGACTATGTGTGCGGCGACTTGAGCCAAATTAGAAGGCCATAGCTATGTTGATTGGTCCTTGAAGTTGGAGGGGCTAGGATTTCGGATGAGCGGAGTGGGGGAAGTTGTTGCTCATGGAACATAAGTCCTTAAAATAGTAATGTTAGTATATAGGAGTACAAGGTATATACTTGTACTATTTTAGTACTATAATAAGTATATCGGGTTCATCAAAAAGAATTATCTCGGGTTCACAACCACGTGGGGTCAAGGTGAGGGAAAGTTGGTCAATACCTCTTACCGCTATATCCCCGCCCCAAGTTCTAATGCGCAAGTGCTGTTATTTTTTTAAGGGAAATAGTGGTTCCTCTCCCCCGGAAACATGCCCCGCATCTCCACCTCCTAGTATCGTAGTACTACTACTGCATCTTCTCCAAAAAAAACCCTCTTCTGTCTCTTTCTCCCGTTCACCCCTCTCTCCCTTGCATTAGATTACCGACTCCAATGAAGCAGAAGCGTAAGGTTGAGGAGATTCCTGATTGCTACCACCAGTCCATGGGGTGGGGCAACCTCCACTACCCACTGGTGGAGAACATAGCCGAGCGGGCGGATATCCTCAGCACTGGTCGCCTCGCTCGAGGCATGATCGGCATGCGGCATGCCATCCGCGGAGCGCATAAGGTTCCGTTCGGTTTACCGAGCCTGCTCCACTGCGACCCCGAGACATGGCCAGACGACCGCGACAATACTGTAAGAGTATTTATTTATTTACTCATCTCGTTTCAGCTTGTGTTTTTTCAATCAACTTTTCTTATTGCCAAACATCATGCATGAATTTAGACTCAACATCATCACCTGATTTGGGAGTACTGTAAGGTTTGCTGCCTTCACTATGCACATGTACTCTTCGGAATTGCTTTATTTATCCATTACATCTGTGCTTCAGTTCTGCACAATCCGCTCTTCATTCTGTCGAATACCTTGCATGCATAGACAATTTTGAAACAAATCCTATTTGCAGGGCATTCACGCGTTGCTGATGCCATTAGACAAGCCGACAGTTCCAGCATTTATCCATACCAAGGAGGAACTGGATGGACATGGACCCATGCACTGGGTGGGTTGTAACGGCGACTGGGTGGCATTTGTCCAGCAGGACGGGCACTTGACGATCCGCAACATATACATATCAGATACTATTATACCTCTTCCATCTCTGCAAGATGCAGGAATTTCTTTGGGCCCTACTAGTGAATGGTGGCATGGCAGCCCACCATTCCTGTTCAAATACAAAATAGATAAAAGTTTGGAACTGCTCAAAGTACGGATCGTCAAGAGGCCGTACAAAGATGATCTAGCAGGGCCATGGCATTACGAGGTAATCGTTGTATTTGACGAATTGATCGCTATCCTACAAGCGCCCCTAGAAAAGGAGTGGAATATCCTGAGAAACCCTGAATTCTTTGATAGAAACAGCTATGTCGATGCCATGGGCATTCCTGGATATGGTACAAGTTCACACCTACATCGTGTATACGCAGTTACATATCCGTATGGAGATGTTCTGGTTTGGGAACCATATACCTGTGGTGAGTCTTTGTTTTATGTCTTAACTAGTAAATGGCATGCTGCACATGTTGGACCAATTACGATTCGCAATACTGATGTATAAAAGTTGCGTTCTAAATGTTGTTCAAACTTTCAATACAACTAATAATTTGGTTATACCATCAAAATAAGTGTGAGCATACAGTTTATAAATATGAACAAAAATTTGGAACCTTTCTTAATCACTATCAAGTGGGACGTGTGATATCGGTGTGAGACTGCTCTGATTTTTCTTCATAATGGAAACATGACGGTTCTAGAAACACGTGGACACTGGTGTGGTATTTTTTTCACGCGAATACCTCTAATCCCAACCGTTAGATTTTGGACACCAACAGTTGGAATTGCTGCTACATGTCTTGTTAAAAACTGGTGCCTTATAGTAGTAGAAAATAGAAGATAGAAGAGAAGAGATAATTTTCAGTGTAGTTCCTACTTGCTGCATTGTGGTTGATCTTTGTGCATTGCAGGGACACATGCAGCCCCGCGTCTCATTGACGCCCCTGTCATTGAAGATGAAGAAGCAGAAGTGGCTGCAATTTTCGCTCAAATCGAGGGAGATGCTGTCATGGAAGATGATGAAGCAAATGTGGCTCAAGGCGATGGAGGTGCCGATGAAGATAATGATGCTGATGAAGAAGAATTAGAAGAAGAAGAATTAGAAGAAGACGAATTCGATGATGAAGAATTAGATGATGATGGTGATAATCATAATTATGAAGATGAAGATGTATTTCTTGGATTTTCTGACCAGCGCACTTGGTTCCTGGCACCAATGAGAGCAGAGTCCATTACTGGTGAATCTGATCTCGCGTGGATTCAGGTTAAAGGTTATCGGCCCATCCTCGGTCCTCCAATATTACATATGGGTAACAAGCTGAGGTCTTATCCTTTGGTACGGTGCTACGTTTTCTTGAGATCTGCCCATACCTTGGACCCTGTAGAAGAGGCAAGGTGGGAAAGATTGAACAATTTGAAGGGGCGTTCTTTATTTCTTGGACTCAATCACCCAATTTTCATGCTACCCCCGCCAATCGACGCAGAGGCTGCAGAACCAGATTTCCAATTGTTCAAACCTGACTGTGTCTTTGCTACCCACAATCGCGCCCGTGATACATGGATACGTCCAAGGCCAAATTGGTGCAGAATGCACGTCAATGGAGGTCCTGCCATAGGCTCAAGATTGCAGTACAAAAAAGAGAAGATTGAACATAGAGCCGAAGCACCCATGTGGTTCGTCCCAACACTTCCACCTGTTTTTCCTTGAGAAATAAGAGACAGATGGTGACCTTATTTTATAGAGAAAACATAGTGTTCGTGAACTTAACCTCATGAACATTCGCTGTTCGGTTTTTGCTGAAATCAAAATTTTGCAGAGATGAAGATCTTTGTTTGAATCCCGTGCTGAACATATTTTTCACAAATTAGCTACCCGTATTGTGATGAATACATGCTGGTTTGTTGTTTGGTGCAGTAGCAGACATGAAGATCTTTGTCCTGAATACCACAATGGACATCTTTTTTTTCTTCAAAAATTAGCTAAGCTCACGCTATTAGGCGCAAATGCCTATTAAGAGATTTGGTGCTCTTGGGCACCAGTGCTCCTGCTATTTTAGAAAAAATAAAAAATATATTTATTTGTTCAAAAAATTAGAAAAAAAATCATGGAGTAGCTAATGAATTGTCCCATAAACGTGCAAAATTTCAGTTTCAAATACAAAAAATTCTGGGCTACACAAAAGTAACAAACGTGTGGATCTGGGTATGCATATTTCAAATCTCCAAATTTCAACAGATTTTGTCTTTTTTGTGTAGTCTACAATATAAAGAATGTCATATTAAAATTTTACACGCTTGTAGGTTACTTTATTTATTATGTCTACATTCATTTTCAGATTTTTTTGAAACAAATATGTATGATATTTGATTTTTTTTAAACAGCAGAGCACTGGTGCCCATTAGCCAAAGACACTTTTCGCAAATGCCTTCAATAAAGGAACGGATGGTGACCTTATTTTATAGAGAAACCATAGTGTTTGTGAACTTAAAGTCATGAACACACGCTGTTCGGTTTTTGGTGAAATCAAAATTTAGCAGAGATGAAGATCTTTGTTTGAATCCCGTGATGAACACATTTTTCCTAAATTAGCTACCAGTATTGTGATGAATACATGCCGGTCTGTTTTTCGGTGGAGTAGCAGACATGCAGGGGATCGAAAGAAACGGCAAAGTAGCCAGAAATCAGGGGTCAAATATAAATTCGAGAAAGGAAACGTTTATTCAACAGTCAGGCTGACATGTGGGACGTATCTTGCAGCCGCGGCCTCAACATTTATCATTCAGAGAGGATGACATGTGGGACCCACGAACCAGCATCGTTCTCGACGTTTCTCAAAGGGGGCAGGAGATCGAAAGAAAAAGGCAAGTAGCTCGAAATCAGGTGTCCAAAAAATCCAAGAAAGGAAAGGTTTATCGCACAAAGAGGCTGACATATTGTACCCAGTTTGCAGCAGCGTCATCAACGTTTCAAAGGCGGTGGAGTTCGAAAGAAAAAGGCAAATAGCCAGAAATTAGGGGTCAAAAATAAATCCAGCAAAGGAAACTTTTATCGTACAAAGAGGCTGACATGTGGGACCCAGCCAGCAGCGTCCTCAACGTTTCTAAGGTGGCAGGCAATGGAAAAAAGGCAAATAGCCAGAAATTAGGGGTCAAAAATAAATGCAACAATAGAAACTCTTATTGTTCATAGAGGCTGACATGTTGGACCCATGAGCCAGCAGGGCCCTCAACGTTTCAAAGGCGTCACGGGATCAAAAGAAAAGAACCAAGTAGTCATTAATTAGGTGTCAAAAATAAATCCAAGAAAGTAAATGTTTTACTTTTCATAGAGGCTATCATATGGGACCCATGAGCCAGCAGCGTCCTCAACGTTTCTAAGGCGGCTGGGGATCGAAAAAAGCGAAGTAGCCATTAATTAGAGGTCAACAATAAATCCAAGAAAAGAAATGTTTATTGTTCTTAGAGGCTGACATGTGGGAGCTATGCGCCAGCAGCGTCCTCATCGTTTCAAAGGCGGTCGGGGATCCAAAGAAAAAGGCAAATAGCCAGAAATCAGGGGTAAAAAAAATCCAAGAAAAGAAATATTATTGTTCATAGAGGCTGGCATGTGGGACCCATGAGCCAGCAGCGTCCACAATTTCAAAGGCGGCACAGGATCGAAAGAAAAAGGCAAGTGACCAAAAATCAGGGGGTAAAAAATCCAAGAAAAAAACTTTATTGTACATAGAGGATGACATGCGGGTCCCATGAGCCAACAACTTACTCGTCGTTTCAGAGGGCCGAGGCGGCATGAGATCGAAAGAAAAAGGAAAGTGACCAAATATCAGGAGCAAAAAATAATCCATGAAAAGAAACTTCATTGTACATAGAGGATGACATAGGGTCCCATGTTGTAGCAGCGGTCTGAACGTTTCAAAGACGACATGAGATCGAAAGAAAAAGGCAAGTGACCAAATATCAGGAAAAAATAATCCAAGAAAAGAAACTTTTATTGTACCTTTGAGAGTCGGCATGAGATTGAAAGAAAAAGGCAAGTGACCAAATATCAGGAGCCAAAAACCTAGAAAAGAAACTTTTATTGTACATAGAGTATGACATGCGGGTCCCATGACGCTGCAGCATCCTCAACGTTTCCAAGGCGGCAGGGGATCAAATGAAAAGGAAATAGCCAAAAAGCAGAGGGTGAAAAAAATCGAAGAAAAGAAACTTTTATTGTTCATAGTGGATGACATGTGGGACCCATGAGGCAGCAGCATCCTCAACGTTTCCAAGCAGCAGGGGATCGAAAGAAAAAGGAAATAGCCAAAAATCAGAGCGTGAAAAATAATCCAAGAAAAGAAACTTTTATTTTACATAGAGGATGACATGTGGGTCCCATTTTGCAGCAGCGGTCTCAACGTTTCAAATGCGGCTTGAGATCAAAAGAAAACGAAAGTAGCCCGAAATTAGGGGGAATAAAACTCCAAGAAAAGAAAGTTTTTTGTACATAGAGGATGACATACGGGTCCCAAGGCGGCAGGGGAACAAAAGAAAAAGGAAATAGCCAAAAATCAGAGGGGTGAAAAAAAATCCAAGAAAAAAGAAACTTTTAGAGTTCATAGTTCATAGAGGATGACATGCGGGTCCCATGAGGCAGCAGCGTCCACAACGTTTCCAAGGCGGCACACAGGACCAAAAGAAAAAGGATGTACCCCTGCTGGGCCTTTTGATCAAAAAATAATCCAAGATAAGGAAGATATAAATTGGGGCTGCCTGGCCATCTGGGCCTTCTAACCTGCTGGACGTCTTTTGACTCGTACAATTTCAGCCCACTCCAAAACAAGAAAGTCCTATGCTTCGCAAAAACAAAACAAAAACAAGGAGATTCATATTAGTTCGTTTATGTAAAAATAAAGATTTAATTTATCCGTTTGCAATAGCTCAGAGCGAAATACACTTTTTATTGTCTGCAAAATAATCAAGATATCACATGTTTCTTGTACGGGGAGGCTGACATCGGGACCCATGAGCCAGCAGCGTCGTCAAAGTTTTAAAGGCGGCAGGGGATCGAAAGAAAAAATAAATCAAAAATCAGTTGGTAAAAAAATCAAAAAAGAAACATTTATCGTTCTGAGAGGATGACATGCGGGACCCATGTGGCAGCAGCATCCTCAATGTTTCCAAGGCAGCACGGGATCAAAAAAAGGCAAAATAGCCAGAAATTAGGGGTCAAAATAACTCCAAGAAAAGAAAGGTTTATCGTCCATAGAGGCTGACATGTGGGACCCATTAGCGAGCAGATTCTTCAACGTTCAAAGGCGGGGATCAAAAGAAAAAGGAAGTAGCCAGAAATTAGGGGTAAAAAATAACTCCAACAATGGAAACTTTTATTGTTCATAGAGGATGACATGCGGGACCCATGAGCCAGCAGCTTCCTCAACGTTTCAAAGGCGGCTGTTGGGGGGATGACCCCCGGTATGCCAAAGGCATGTCAAACCGGATGGCTCGTGCCATCAAGATACCGGTTTAATGTTTATACCGGAACCTGAGGTTAAGAGTTTAGCTAAGTAGAGCTAAGCCGGTATCCCCAAGAGGGGTATGCCGGAACCCGGTAAAGAAGATACCGGAAGGGAGAGCCTGTCGGCAGGACCGGTCAAAGATTCTCTCCAGAGCTAGAAGACAAAGATGAGCTAAGCAAAGTAACTTTTGACGAAGGGCTGACGATAAAGAGAAGAGTGACGGTCAAAGAAGCCGGAGGACGTCAGCGCCCCTGATTAAAGAGGACTCCGGTGTCATCTATGATTAAAGTAGCTTTGTAAAGTAGTTTGTCTAGTCAAAGATGCCATTAGGGTTTCTTCCAGTGTAAGCCACCCTCTTCCCTATATAAGGAGAGGGGGCAGCCTCCTGGCGCGAGACCATAGAGAGATCGTGTGAGAAACTTGTAACCATGTTGAGATCAATGAAGCTAGCGATCTAGTAAAGAGTTCTTCCTCTTGTCTCTCTTCTTGTATACCGGCCTTTGGTTGTGTTCTTGAGGAAAGCATCCGGAAGTTCTTCCCATCTAATCGCAAACCCTCCCCCGAATCCTCATACGTCCATTCGGCCCCAACTTAAGCCATCCTATGGCATCTGCTCGTTCACCACGACGACAGTTGGCGCCCACCATGGGGCATGAAGTGGCGCATGCTGGAGTACACATTCGGGCGGGCCTCCTCGAGTTCGCCGGCGAACGGACGGTGTCTGCGCTTGTGCAGAGCTTCTACTCCATCGATTTCATCAACGACAACGCGGGCTGCTTCGCCAACGGCGGCATCTTCCCCAAGAACGGCCGCGTCATCGAGTTCGGCAGCCACCGCATCTACTTCGGCACCGTCCCCGTGCGCCAGCGCCTCTCGCCGGTGCTGGTGGCACCGGATCCGCCAAGATGGCTCTGTGCTGGTCGCGCCGCCGGCAGCGTCGAGGTAATGATGACCGGTGTGGCTGGTGCAGGAAAGGAGGTTGCGGCTGAAGGTGCTGGTCGCGCGGTTTCGACCCGTGCGGCTAAGCCACCGCTGGAGCGCGACGCAGGCGCAGCGGGAGCATCATCCGCGCCACCGGCAACGCCTCTCCAAACGGCGATGAACGCGCTGGCAACCCCCATCGCGCAGAACATCGACCCGGCAGCGGCTCAGCGGAGCTGGAGGCGCAGCGCCTGAGGATACTCGAGAGCGGCAAAGACGTCGTCAAGGCGCAGCGCGAGCTGAACCTAACCGTACGTGAGTATAACGCTGCCCATGGCTTTGCTTCTGTTAGCGCTCATGCTGCTAGGATACCGGAAAACCGGCTTAAGGCTCGCAATCTAGATCGGGATTTGCGTAAGGAAGTTCTTACCGGCAAAAGTACCTCTGCATCTGTTAGCATTGTAGAGAAACCTAAGTACAGCAGTCGGATAAAACAATAAAAGCTGCTAAGGCTGCTGTAGATCTGTGATTCGCTTACCGGAGAGGCTCTGGCAAAACAACAAGAGCGTGTCGAGAGCTGCTTGATCTGTAGAGCAGCAGAACGCTGAGCAGCTGGCTAAGCTGAACAAGGCAATAGCCTCGAAATCCGCGCGTTCAACAAAGAATGCCGGAAGCAAGTCCCAGGGGCAGGCCTCGTCCCCCCATCCGGACAGAAGAAAAGAAAAAGAAGTGAACGCACGGCAGATGACTGTGTATGATCCGGTCCTTGCCGGTAAACAAAAAGCCGGGCAACACGATGCCGGTAGAAAAAGCCAAGGGGCAGAGCGAGGCTACGCCAAAGAAGGCTATGCCGGAAACAAACATGCCGGTAAACATGAAACCGGGCAAAACTATCCGGCTGCAAGGGCAGCGTATGATGAAGATGAGGAAGAGATGCCTCCACCAAGGTACCGGCAGGCAAGGGCCGCGGCACCGGAACGTTACGATGAAGCTGATTCTAACAGACCGGCAGCATACCGGAACCCTTTGGGAGAACGCTTGGGAGAGAGATACTTACCGGAACGGGATGCGAGGCACCGTCTGGATAGAGTATACTTGTCAGAAATGATCGAGGAGGAAGGTCCTCCAGGTCCAAAGTGCTTTGGCCCAAGAATCATGAGAGAAAAACCACCAGTTCGCAACTTCACGTTGCCCCGTGACACAAAAACATACGATGGCACTACGAAGCCGGAAGATTGGCTCGCGGATTACGTGACCGCGGTATACGTCGCAGGCGGAGGAACCGTAGCAGGAGGAGGAAACCGGCGTTGGGCCGTGAGGATCATACCATCGTTTTTGGTTGGACCGGCAAGAATCTGGCTAAACAACTTGCCGGCAGGAAGCATAAATGGCTGGCTGGATTTTGAGGAGGCTTTTGTGAGCAATTTCAGCAGCACCTATCAGAGGCCAAACAGGCCGCAGCAACTTGCTCTGTGTGTGCAGCGCCCGAACGAAACAGACCGGGATTATCTGGCCCGGTGGAACACCACAAGGAACTCTTGTGAAGGAGTAATCGAGGCACAGGCCATCGCTTGGTTTAGCAGTGGGTGCAAAAGAGGTTCGCCGTTGTGGCAAAAGCTGCAGCGGAACATGCCGACAACGTTGGCAGAGATGATACGTGTGGCGGATAACTATGCGTTGGGAGACCCAACGCAGCCGGCAGTGCAACCTGAACCGGAACAGCTACGCCAAGAGCAACACCGGGACAACCGGAACAACAAGAGGAGGGAAGATTTCCCGGATCGAAGGTATGGCCCGCAGCAAGTTGCTGCTGTGCAGGAAGACTCCGATGCCAGCGGCAGCCAGAGGCAAAGAACCGGATCGCAGCCATGGGCGGGTCCAAAGAAACAATGGGTGGAAAAGAAACCCTGGGTCCAGAAAAGAAACTGGCAAGAACCCGCAAAATACACCATGGAAGCTGCCATGGACCAACCCTGCCGGTGGCACACACCGAATCCGGCACACCCGTCAAACCATCTGACGAAGGATTGTACCTGGACCAAGTACTTGATGGAAAAAGGGGCGGTAAAAGATGCCCAAGGGCGAGGAGGCAATGCAATGATGCCACCACGGACATGCCGCGGCAGCAGCAGATGCCGCCACCACCGCCGCTTACCGGGCCAAATGCTTTACCGGTGCAGCCAAACCGGCAGCAGTACCAGCAAGTTAACCGGGTGGAACAAGATGATAACCAGCTACCTCCACCGCCACCTTTAGGCCGGAATGTTTACGAAGACCCGCATCTGTGCTGCGTTGTTTTTGTCACTGAGCGACAGACAGGCAAAGTATGCACCGCTCCATGGAAGTAAATGCTGTGATGCGCGGTGCCTAAATACATGCGTGGTCCAACCAGGAAATTGCTTGGTCGATCAAGGATCACCCCAAGATCATGCCGAATCCGGGCGGATATGCTCTTGTTGTGGACCCAATCATGAAAGGGCCGCAAACTCGAGTGAAGTTCAGCAAGGTGCTGATAGACAATGGCAGCAGCATCAACATCATGTACAAGCACACCATGCATACGCTGGGCATAACAGAAAACATGCTTCAGCCAACGCGCACAACGTTCCATGGAATCGTTCCGGGTTTGTCCTGCGCACCGGTTGGAAAAGTCCGGGTGGACGTGTCATTTGGAGGACGTGACAATTGCCGGGTTGAGAACCTGGAGTTTGAGGTGGTGGATTTAGATAGTCCGTACCATGCTTTGCTGGGGAGACCGGCATGGCGGCCTTCATGGCCTCGACCCACACGGCGTATCTCAAGATGAAGATGCCGGCACCTCGTGGACCTCTGTGGTGGGAAACTACAAGGTCTCGCTGGCGTCTGCCGGATCGAACCTAGCGGAATCGCTGGTGATCGCGGAGGAAAAGAAAAGGATGCAAACAGCTGTTGCGCTGGCTCAGTCCTCACAGTTGAGCTTAGCGGCAATGAGTGCAAGTCTGAGTGCTCCGGCATTCAAGCCAACAAATGAGACAAAGGACATTGTGCTGGATCCGGCCTACCCAGAGCGCACCGTTCGTATCGGTGCCGGCCTCGATCAAGCATAGGAAAGCACGCTCATCAGCTTCCTCCGTGAGAATCGGAATATCTTTGCCTGGTCAACTGAAGATTTGGTAGGTGTTCCGAGGGAGCTGGCTGAGCACTCCTTGAACGTTCGGAAAGATGCCAAGCCGGTGCGACAACCTTTGCGCCGGTTCGCTGAAGATAGAAGAAAGATCATAGGAGAAGAGGTAACCAAACTGCTTGTTGCCAAATTCATTGTGGAGGTCACGCACACAGAGTGGCTGGCCAATCCGGTGATGGTTGAAAAGAAGAAAGATGAGAACCTGGAGGCAAAAGCTCCGAAGGTGTGGCGCATGTGCATCGACTACACCAACCTCAACAAAGCTTGCCCAAGAGACCCTTTTCCTTTGCCACGGATCGATCAAGTGATTGATTCAACTGCTGGGTGTGAGTTGTTGTCCTTCCTGGATGCCTATTCCGGTTTCCACCAGATTCCCTTGAAAAAGGAAGATCAAATAAAAACTGCGTTCATTACCCCGCACGGGGCTTACTGCTATATCACTATGCCTTTTGGTTTGCGCAACGCTGGTGCAACGTACCAGCGCTGTATGCAAAAATGCTTGTTTGATCAGATCGGAAAGAATGTGCAGGTGTATGTGGATGACATCGTGATAAAAACTAAGGTAAAAGATACCCTAATCGATGATATCCGGCAAACGTTTGATAACCTAAGGAGGTTCCGGATGAAACTCAATCCGGCAAAATGCACTTTCGGTGTCCCTGCCGGCAAGCTGCTGGGTTTCCTCGTCTCAAGCCGAGGCATTGAGGTCAATCCGGTAAAGATCCGGGCAATCGAAAGAATGACAATACCACTGGATTTGAAGGACATACAAAAGTTTACCGGAAGCTTAGCATCGCTAAGCCGGTTCATAAGCAGGTTGGGAGAAAAGGCCTTGCCGTTGTATGCCTTAATGAGAAAATCCGATAAGTTCGTCTGGACCCCTCAGGCAGACGCAGCATTCAAGGAGCTGAAAACAATGTTAGCTACCGCACCAATATTGGCTTCGCCATTGGAAAGAGAACCAATGTTGTTGTACATAGCAGCAACCAACCGGGTCGTGAGTGTTGTTGTGGTAGTAGAAAGAGAAGAGGAAGGAAAAACCGTCCAGAGGCCGGTATACTACCTGAGCGAGGTGCTCTCCCTCTCAAAGCAAAACTACCCGCACTTCCAGAAAATGACCTATGGCGTGTTTATGGCCGCTACGAAGCTCAAGCACTACTTCGAGGAACATCCTATGAAGGTGGTGAGTGAAGCACCCATCTCTGACATCATGTGCAACAAAGACGCCAGCGGCCGAATTGCAAAATGGGCGATCCAGATATCACCATACGTGCCGGTGTATGAAAGAAGAGATGCCATAAAGTCACAGGCTTTGGCTGATTTCCTCGTTGATTGGGCGGAGATGCAATACAAACCGCCGGATCAGAAGATAGAGTACTGGAAAATGCACTTTGATGGATCCAAGCTCAAGGAGGGCCTAGGTGCCGGTGTGGTGCTTACTTCACCGAAAGGAGATCACCTCCGGTATGTTTTGCAAGTACATTTCAGGGCATCGAACAATGTCGCTGAATATGAAGCTTTGATCCATGGGCTTAAGGTCGCAAAAGAAATCGGTGCGCACCGGATCATTTGCTATGGAGATTCAGATCTTGTGGTACAGCAGTGTTCCGGAGATTGGGATGCAAAAGATGCCAACATGGCCTCGTACCGGTTTCACGTGCAAAAGATTGCCGGATTCTTCGAAGGTTGTGAGTTTCACCATGTACCGCGTGCAGAAAATGAAGCTGCGGATGCTTTGTCCAAGATAGGCTCATCCCGACAAGAAATTCCTCCCGGAATAGCTCTGGCACACCTGAGAGTACCATCAATCAAGCCAAGTCCAGAGTCGGAATCAATTTTTGTACCGGAGTCACACATTGTGCCAATGGATATCGATGAAGCGAACCCGGGGACTGCTCCGGCGAACCCGGGGACTGTTCCGGGAAGCTCGGGGACTGCCGTACCCATACAGGAAGAAATGATGCTGGTGGATGGCATGGAGATAGATGCACCGGTGTTTTTGGTTCGAGAGATACCGTCATGGGTTAAACCTATTAAGGAATTCCTAATCAACGGCACCTTGCCGGCTGACGAAAATGAATCAAGGAGAATCCAAAGAAGGTCCAAGGCATACACATTCATCAATGGTGAGGTGTACAAGAGAAGCGTTACCGGTGTCCTTCAAAGATGTGTGGAACCGGAAGAAGGGAAAGAAATGCTTGAGGAAATTCACCAAGGAGAATGTGGGCACCATGCCTCATCAAGGGCGCTGGTAGCAAAAGTGTTTCGGCATGGGTTTTACTGGCCCACTGCTTTGGAGAACGCTGAGGATTTGGTAAGAAAATGCAACGGGTGCCAGAGGTACGCCAAGCAAAATCATACCCCAGCGTCCGGTTTAAAGACAATACCGCTAACATGGCCGTTTGCTGTTTGGTGCCTTGACATGGTTGGCCCATTCAAGACTGCAAGGAGCAGCATGACTCACATCTTGGTCATGGTGGATAAGTTCACCAAATGGCTAGAAGTAAAACCTATCGCAAAGTGTGATGGGCATACAGCTGTGAAATTCTTGAAAGATGTCATCTTGCGGTATGGATACCCGCACAGCATCATCACTGACAATGGAACCAACTTTGCTCAAGGTGAGTTCAAAAGGTTCTGTGAAGATAAGAACATCCGGTTGGATTTGTGCTCGGTGGCACACCCACAAGGCAACGGCCAAGTGGAAAGAATGAATGCTTTGGTACTCTCCGGTATCAAACCCAGACTCATTGACGCAGTGGAAAAAGCACCGGGGTGTTGGCTTGATGAGATACCATCTGTGCTGTGGAGTATAAGAACAACCCCAAACCGGTCTACCGGATACACTCCGTTCTTCATGGTCTATGGAGCAGAAGCAGTCATACCAACCGACATCATCCATGATTCACCAAGAGTACAGCTCTATACTGAGCAAGAGGTCAAAGAGGCCAGAGAAAATGATGTGGACTTGCTAGAAGAAGCAAGAGAGCTAGCTTTGGCAAGAACAGCCATTTACCAGCAAAACCTCAGACGCTATCATGACCGGAAAGTTAATCCAAGAGTTTTCCGGGAAGGAGATCTTGTGCTTCGCCTAGTGCAGCGCACTGAAGGCCGGCATAAGCTCTTGCCACCTTGGGAAGGTCCCTTCATTGTAAGCAAGGTGCTTCACAATGATGCATACTACCTAATTGATGCACAGGAGTGGAAAGAAGGAAAGGCGGACAAGTCCGGAGAGGAGAGCAAGCGTCCATGGAACATAGCTCTGTTGCGTCCTTTCTACTCTTGAAGTGGTGGTGTAAGAAGTTCCTTTTTGTACCTTATATGCTATGAATAAAAGATGCCGGAACATTGAATGAGTCTCGGGGACTACCCCAATAAGGTTGCATGTAACTTGTTTATTTTTTCAGTTTACCGGTTGCTTATTGAATGTTTTATCTTTCCGGTTTAGTAGTGTGCTAAATCCTACCGGAGTCTTCGACTCTGCTGCTGTCCGCAAACCGGCTTCATGGCAAGCAAGATAAACCGGTAGGGGATAAGCACATGAACTGCGGAGAGGGAGAGCAGGAAAGAACAATCCGGAAAATTTAACTAACCCCGGCTATACCGGTTTTTTGCAAAATTTCAAAGTTATTTCTAAGTTCAAAGAGATGTTTGTTTGGTGAAAGAACCTTGTGCTCATACGCCAAAGAACGCCCAGAGAAGGCAGGCAGAGCCAAGGCAAAAGAACCAAGTATGCATCAAATTGGATGCGGAAACAATTGGGAAATCTTTGCAGTGCAGGATAAAAGCAAAACCAAAAGCAAATGTGCTAAAGCAAACTCAAGATAATTAGCTACCGGTATAACTTACCGGCAGGAAATGTTGTAGCACAACCACAAGAAAACTTAAGTCTTACATCTTAAGCCCCGGCATACCGGGGCAGAATTTAACAGACATTGTTTTAAGGTAACAGGGCCAACAGCATAGCAGGCAAAGGTGTCATAGAAGGTCATCAGGGCAGGGGCGTCGGGTGGAGCAGCACCGGCCTCGGCATCTTCAGGAGGAGTAGCGTCGGCTTCGGGAGCTTCCGGCGGCACGTCCCCGGCAGCTTCACCTTCATCTCCCTCGTCTTCTTCTTCCTCATCGCTGAGGTAGTCCTTGACGCCAGGAGGGGGTGGGATGAAGGTGCGGACCTCGGCATATTCGGCAAGCCGGTATGCCCGGTCCTGCCGCTTCGCGGTGAGCGCTGGGTCGGTGTCCGTGGGAGCATCCGCGCGCACGCCCTGAAGAGCGTCCAGATCAAGAGCGGGATACCATGAGCACGCGGGCGCGGCGCCGTGTCGGCTCCAGCACGAGCCGCAGAGCATTGCCACTCACGGATCCGATGCCCGGCATCTTTGAGCCGGTTGGCGGTGAGCGTGATGTTCTCTGGCAGCTCCTCCTCAGGCCATAACACCTTGAAGATCTGGATGGCGGCGGTTGGCAGGTCGACAAGAAGCCGGTCGACGCAACGCATATGTTGGACCCGCGGAGAGGGCGACAAGATAGTCGTACCCGTCCCAGGGCGCATCCATGTTGGGGAACTCCCGCGCAATCCGGTCCTCCTTACTTTCTTCACACATAGGTGGGATTCCGGGAAGTGCTCTGAAAGAAAGAAAAAACATAAACACAAGATACCGGAAAAGAGTGTGTCGGGAAAGAAAGGAACAAAATATAGCTTCAAAGGAAAAAAGCTGGTAAGCAAGAGAAGGGACAAGGCAAGGACTTACGGAGAGCTAGCGCGTCTATTTTCATAACCAACCGATCATACTCCCGGTGATCGGTGGTCATGGTATCAATAAGCCGCTCCGCTGCTTTCCGCGCCTTCCTTTCCTCCTCCAGTTCTGCCGTCAAGACGGTGTTGGCATTCGTGGAGTCCTCCACAACCTCCGCCAGCCTAGCCTCCGCTGCAACCCGGGCATCCTTCAAAGCTTGCTCATGCCGGAGCGCGGCTGTATGGCCTGCTCCTTGAGCTCCAGGGCGGTCTTCTGGGCCTCCAGCGCCTCGTTGTGCTCCTTGAGGAGCTGCTCCTTCTCGCCTAAATACCAAAAAGAAAAGTCTTAGCAAGCAGCACTAGATCGAATGAAAAAAGGGTCAGCAGAAAAAGAAAGAAATGGTACCTTGAAGCTTGGCAACCTGGGCCTTCAGGGCCTCGAGGCTAGCTTCCGGAACAACTGTAAACAAAAAGTGCGTAAGTATCAAGGAAGGAAACATTCCGGAGAAAAGATGCCGGAGAAGAAAAGAACCTTGGCAGTGGCTGTGGGCCTCCAGCAAGCTCCCGATGCTCCCACAAAAGCTCCTCGAAGAGTTGCTTCCGGGTGTCGCGTGCTCTGTTCAAAGGAAAGTAGTTGTGAGAAAGAAACAAAGTTTTAACCCGAAACTCGGGGACTGGCAGTGCCGGTTTTGCGCTAAGTTTTTGAGCTAAGTTTTACGCTAGAGAACAAGGTTCTTAACCCAAAACTCGGGGACTGGCAGTGCCGGTTTTGCGCGCTTCTAAGGAAAGTCGTGTGCTAAGAGGAAGATGTTTAACCCAAAACTCGGGGACTGGCAGTGCCGGTTTCACGCTAAGTTTAAGTTAAAGTTTTGCGCTAAAAGCTACGCTCTCACCACAAAACTCGGGGACTGGGAGAATAGATAAGATCTGGAAAGAAAAAGAAACCGGCATCAACAGGAATTATGAAAGAGGTTTAGCGAACTTACCACCACATTGTTGGTAGCATCGTACCAAGCACTGTCGAACTCTTTCACGGCGCGTTTAAGCCGCGTGAAGTGTTCTTCAGTGGACCGAGCCCCGGCAGGATCCGGCGCCGGAAGGCGGTCCTTCCCCAGGCCGCGGGTTGAGGCGGAGATATCCGCCTCGTTCCACTTCTGGGCATAGGGGAGGAGGTGCCCCAAGTCCTTGCCCGCGCGCTTCAGTTCAACGATCCGACCTAGGAGGCCGGTGGGCTTGTCTGTGCAGCGCGGCGGGGCTGACGTGCAGCACCACATCTCCTGAACCACCAGAGGTGCCGCCCTCCACAGCCTTGCCGCGGGAAGCCCCGGGCTTTAGAAAAGTGGTGATCTTGGGGGTCTTGGACGGCACCGGCTGCTTGGCCGCGGAAGGTCCTTGGCTGGGCGGCGGTGTCGGCGTGGCCTCGGGAGGAGGAATAAAGACCGGCGCGGAAGCATCCGGCGCGGTAGGGGAAGAGTTTGGCTTCTTCTTCTTCTTCGGGGAAGAGGAACCAGAGGTTCCGCCCGCCCGGCATCAGTCTGGCCGGCGCCGATGTTGCTGGCGCCGGTGTCTTGGGTCTCTGGAGGGGAGGTGAAGTCCTCCTCCGCGCGGTGATCTGGAGGTGTTGGGGCCGCGCGCCCCGAACTTGTAGTGCCCCCCGAAGGGGAGGCAGAGGTGTTGCCGGCACCAGATGGTGCCGGACTTGAGTGAGGAGGAGGAGTTGAAGTCCTCGCGGAGCCGGCGGAGCCAGCCGGCGAGCCAAGCTCAAGTGCAGGGCTGAAAGAAAGGAAAAGGAGAACGAGTTGGAAAAAAGCAACCGGAGAAGAATTCGGTGGAAACAAAAAGAGTATAAAAAGAGATAAAACTTACCCGGAAGACATCGGCATCCGCCTCTGCTTGTAGCGCTTGGTGCCGACCTGCTTCCCGCCGATGACCTCGGTCCGAGGGCGCTTGCCGGAAGAGGCACGGCTGGGGCCGGCATCAGCAGCCGGAGGATCACTCTTCGGCCTTCGGCCATAAGGTTGTCCGGGAACTCGTCCCCCACCTCAGCTTGCGGCGGAGGCACGTGCTCATGGACCTGTGGTTTGTTGCTGACTGAGGGAATGTCTACAGAAGTGAAGTAACAAAAGAGTATAAGAGAACGAATGGAAAAGCTACCTCAAGTGTGGTCAAGTCATCGACGAACCAGCTGGTTCGGCGGAGACTTGCCCGGCGAGGTGAGTCCGGCCCATCCTCGGATCCAGCCAATGAATGACGGGATCCGGATCGTACTTGTCCAAGGGCCTCTTACGGACAGGGCCTCGCCGGTCTGAATCAATCCGGGGGAAGCGGGCCTTGGCCTGAAAGCAAAGGAAAAAAGAAAGGTTAGACACTAGCACAAAAGTTACCGGTAACACGACCCGAGCCGCATATCTTCTTACATCTTTGGACGGAGGATTCCTGGCACTAAGAGGGCAAAGGCCCCACTCCCAGTCATCCGGCATGTCCGTTTGGCAGATTTGGCCCGCCTTTAGGACCACGTCCTCCTTGCTCAAAGCCAAGCCGGTGATCTTGGTGGGATCGCCGGGGCCATACATCTCACTAATTTTGTGAGCGCGGCTGCTGGAGGAAGCACCCGGCGGCTGATGAAGGCACGGATGATATCGTCGGAGCAGATCTTGGTGTCCCTCATCAACCCCTGCATGAAGCGCACCACCCGGTTCGTCTCGGTGTGATCCCTTCCGGGGTTATGCCAGATTGGTCTTGGCGGGTGGCGCCGGGTTGAGCGCCGGCAAGTTGATGAGGTCCTCGTCGCCCGCGTTCTTCACATAGAAGTCGTCTGCCACAAGCGGCAAGACTCGAGGCCGTTGAACTTAAAGAAGGGGCTCCCTTGGCGGGAGCCGATGATACAGGACCCGCATTGAACGGGGGGTTTGGGCTTAGGAATGTCCTTGCCCTGGACCGAATTGATCCGAAGGGAGAAAAAGCGGGCAAACGTCTCGCGAGCGGGACGGATGCCAATGTAGCCCTCCATGAAGGCCACAAAGCAAGAAAGATAAAAAACGGCGTTGCCGGGATGATGAGGTTGGAGGCGATAGAAGTCAAGGAGTTGGCGAAAAAAAATCTGAGGCAGGAAGGCCGAAGCCACGCTCAAAGTGAGCAAGGAAAACAACGGCCTCACCCGGTTCGAGCACCGGTTGGATTTCGCCGCGAGGAAGCCGGCAGGTAACTCCTTCCGGAATCCTCCTGGACCGGTAAAGCCAGTCGATCTCGTATTGGGTCACGTCGGAACCTCTCCAGGCTCCGCGTGTCTTGTCCTTTCCGGAGGCCCGGCTAGATGTACCGGCCTCTTGCTTCCGGCTGGATGCCTGGCCCATCCGGGCGAGGTCGTCGGTTAGCCCGTCGGAGGCGTTGGTATCTTGAGTGCTAGAAGTGGCGGCAGGGAGAGATCCCTCGCTAGACATGGAGATCTAGGAGATGCCGAAATCTACCGAGAAACAGTTTCCCCCAAACGAACCCTCGCGCGAAGATCTACGAGTAAGAGGAAAAGCAAAACAAAGAGCGAATAAATACTCTACCGTCCGAGATCCAAAATGCAAAAGAAAGAGGTAAAGGCGCGTCGAGCCTAACTGAGGCGGCGAAGTCGCGAGGGAAGAAGTTCGCTGGAGGAGCGCGAGCACAGGGCCGGCGAGGAAGTCCGGCGACGGCGAGGCGAAGAACAGCTTGAGAAACACAAATGCTGCGGCGCGGTGAAGTTGCGGCAGGATCTCCGCGCGGCGAGTCCGGCGGAGCGAAGGTAAGTTCGCCGGGCGGCGGGCTCGAACTAGCGGCGACGGAGAAGGGCAAGACGGAGGCGATGAACTCTGCGCGCAGGGAAGTGGAGAATGCGAAGAAGACGAAGGAGGGCGGCGGTTGCGCTTATAAAGAAGGGGAGTGGGCTGGAAACCGCTGGGCCGTGGCGGTTCGCCTCGCGGCCCGCGGCGGTTCGCACCATGGGCCGCCACGTGTCGAAAGGATACACGAAAAACCGAAGGCCACACGGGGGCACACGGGGATGCAGAACGGCTAGTGGGATCCGCTGCGGTGCATTAAATGAGCGCGCGGGAGTCGAAGCGAAATGACAACTGACACTGGCGCGTCATCACAGTGCGCATGTCTCTGTCGGCGCGGGGCCAGGATATTCTCGACAGCAGGAGAGCGTTTAATGGTTAAGATACCGGAAGATAAGATATCGAATATGACTTGCAAAGGAAAGATGAGGAGGATCCGGCAAGGTCACCATCGTGACGCCGGATGAATCAAACCGGTATCAAAGACATAAGAACCTGGCATGGTCTTGGATAGGATCCACCAGACTATACCAGCTTCGGGGACTAATGTTGGGGGGATGACCCCCGGTATGCCAAAGGCATGCCAAACCGGATGGCTCGTGCCATCAAGATACCGGTTTAATGTTTATACCGGAACCTGAGGTTAAGAGTTTAGCTAAGTAGAGCTAAGCCGGTATCCCAAAGAGGGATAGGAACCTAAAAAGATACCGGACCGGAAGGAGAGCCTGTCGGCAGGACCGGTCAAAGATTCTCTCCAGAGCTAGAAGACAAAGATGAGCTAAGCAAAGTAACTTTTGACGAAGGGCTGACGATAAAGAGAAGAGTGACGGTCAAAGAAGCCGGAGGACGTCAGCGCCCCTGATTAAAGAGGACTCCGGTGTCATCTATGATTAAAGTAGCTTTGTAAAGTAGTTTGTCTAGTCAAAGATGCCATTAGGGTTTCTTCCAGTGTAAGCCACCCTCTTCCCTATATAAGGAGAGGGGGTACTGCCTCCTACAGGCGCGAGACCATAGAGAGATCAGTGTACTGAGAAACTTGTAACCATGTTGAGATCAATGAAGCTAGCGATCTAGTAAAGAGTTCTTCCTCTTGTCTCTCTTCTTGTATACCTGCCTTTGGTTGTGTTCTTGAGGAGAGCATCCGGAAGTTCTTCCCATCTAATCGCAAACCCTCCCCCGAATCCTCATACGTCCATTCGGCCCCAACTTAAGCCATCCTATGGCATCTGCTCGTTCACCACGACGACAGCGGCATGGGATCGAAAGAAAAAGGCAAGTGACCAAATATCAGGAGCCAAAAATAATCCAAGAAAAGAAACTTTATTGTACATAGAGGATGACATGCGGGTCCCATGAGCCAGCAGCTTCCTCAACGTTTCAAGGCGGCATGGGATCGAAAGAAAAAGGCAAGTGACCAAATATCAGGAGCCAAAAATAATCCAAGAAAAGAAACTTTATTGTACATAGAGGATGACATGCGGGTCCCATGAGGATGACATGCGGGTCCCATGAGCCAGCAGGTTCCTCAAAGTTTCAAACGTGGCATGAGATCGAAAGAAAAAAACGCAAGTGACCAAATATCAGGAGCCAAAAATAATCCAAGAAAAGAAAGTTTTATAGTACATAGAGGATGACATGCGGGTCCCATTTTACAGCGGTATCACCGTTTGAGATGCGGCAGGAGGTCGAAAGAAAAAAGGCAAGTGACCAAATATCGGGGCCAAAAAAAATCCAAGAAAAGAAAGTTTTATAGTACATAGAGGATGACATGCGGGTCCCATTTAGCAGCAGTGTATCGTTTGAGAGGCGGCGGGGGATCGAAAGAAAAGGCAAGTGACCAAATATGAGGTGCCAAAAATAATCAAAGAAAAGAAAGTTTTCAACGTTTCAAAGGCGGGGGATCAAAAGAAAAAGAAGTAGCCAGAAATTAGGGGTCAAAAATAACTCCAAGAAAGGAAACTTTTATTGTTCATAGAGGATGACATGCGGGACCCGCCGCCAGCTTCCTCAACGTTTCAAAGGCGGCATGAGATCGAAAGAAAAAGGCAGGTGACCAAATATCAGTACCCGAAAATAATCCAAGAAAAGAAATTTACTGTACATAGAGGATGACATGTGGGACCCATTTTGCACAGGACCAAAAGAAAAATGAAGTAGCCAGAAATCAGGGGGTGAAAAAATCCAAGAAAAGAAAGATTTCAATTGGGCTGCATCTGGACATCTGGGCCTTCGAACTATCCTGCTGGGTCTTTTGACTCGTACAATTTCAGCCCACTCCAAAACAGGAAAGTTCGGATTTTTCTAAAAAAAACAGGAAAGTCCTATGCTTCGCAAAAACAAAAAACGAGGACACTCAACATATAAGTTTGTTTATGTAAAAATGAAGATTTAATTTATCCGTTTGCAATAGCTCAGAGCGAAATACACTGTTTATTGTCTGGAAAATAATCAAGATATCACATGTTTCTTGTACGTGGAGGCTGACATCGGGGACCCATGAGCCAGCAGCATCGTCAACGTTTCAAAGGCGGCAGGGGATCGAAAATAAAATAAAAAACTAAAAATCAGTTGGTAAAAAATCCAAGAAAAGAAAACATTTATCGTTCTGAGAGGATGACATGCGGGACCCATGAGGCAGCAGCATCCTAACGTTTCCAAGGCGGCGGGGATCAAAAGAAAAAAAGGAAATAGCCAGAAATTAATTAGGGGTAAAAATAAATCCACCAAAGGAAACTTTTATTGTTCATAGAGGATGACATGTGGGACCGACCTGCCAACAGCGTCCTCATCGTTTCAAAGGCGGGATCAAAAGAAAAAGGCAAATAGCAGAAATTAGGGGTCAAAAATAACTCCAAGAAAGGAAACTTTTATTGTTCGTAGAGGATGACATGGGGGACCCATGAGCCAGCAGCTTACTCCGCGTTTCAAGCGGCATGAGATCGAAAGAAAAAAACGCAAGTGACCAAATATGAGGTGCCAAAAATAATCCAAGATTTATTGTACATAGAGGATGACATGCGGGTCCCATTTTGCAGGCAGCGGTCTCAATGTTTGAACTGCGGCTTGAGATCAAAAGAAAAAGAAAGTAGCTAGAAATTAGGGGGTCAAAAAAATCCAAGAAAGAAAGTTGATGGACATAGAGGTTGACATGCGGGTCCCATGTGCCAGCAGCGTTCAAAGGGGCCAGGGGATCAAAAGTAAAAGGCAAATAGCCAAAAATCAGAGGGTAAAAAAATCCAAGAAAAAACTTTTATAGCACATAGAGGATGACATGCGGGTCCCATGAGCCAGCAGGTTCCTCAACGTTTCAAACGTGGCATGAGATCGAAAGAAAAAGGCAAGTGACCAAATATCAGGAGCCAAAAATAATTCAAGAAAAGAAACTTGATTGTACATAGAGGATGACATGCGGGTCCCATGTGTAAGCAGCTTACTCAACGTTTCCAAGGCGGCAGGGCATCAAAAGAAAAAGGAAATAGACAAAAATCAGAGAGTGAAAAAAAACCATAGAAAATAAACTTTTATAGCACATAGAGGATGACATGCGGGTCCCATGAGCCAGCAGGTTCCTCAAAGTTTCAAACGTGGCATGAGATCGAAAGAAAAAAACGCAAGTGACCAAATATCAGGAGCCAAAAATAATCCAAGAAAAGAAAGTTTTATAGTACATAGAGGATGACATGCGGGTCCCATTTAGCAGCAGCGGTATCACCGTTTGAGAGGCGCAGGGGATCGAAAGAAAAAATAAAGTACCAAATATGAGGTGCCAAAAATAATCCAAGAAAAGAAAGTTTTATAGTACATAGAGGATGACATGCGGGTCCCATTTAGCGGCAGGGTCCTCAACGTTTCAAACGTGGCATGAGATCGAAAGAAAAAGGCAAGTGACCAAATATCAGGAGCCAAAATAATTCAAGAAAAGAAACTTGATTGTACATAGAGGATGACATGCGGGTCCCAATTAGCAGCAGCGGTATCACCGTTTGAGAGGCTGCACGGGATCGAAAGAAAAAGGCAAGTGACCAAATATCAGGAGCCAAAAATAATCCAAGAAAAGAAATTTTATTGTACGTAGAGGATGACATGCGGGTCCCATTTTGCAGCAGCGGTCTCAACGTTTCCAAGGCGGCACAGAACCAAAAGAAAAATGAAGTAGCCAGAAATCAGGGGGTGAAAAAATCCAAGAAGAAAGATTTCAATTGGGCTGCATCTGGACATCTGGGCTTTCGAACTATCCTGCTTGGCCTTTTGACTCGTACAATTTCAGCCCACTCCAAAACAGGAAAGTTCCGAATTTTCTAAAAAAACAGGAAAGTCCTATGCTTTGCAAAGACAAAAAAACAAGGAGATTCAACATATAAGTTTGTTTATGTAAAAATAAAGATTTAATTATCCGTTTGAAATAGCTCAGAGCGCAATACATTGTTTATTGTCTGCAAAATAATCAAGGTATCATATGTTTCTTGTACGGGGAGGCTGACATCGGGGACCCATGAGCCAACAGCGTCGTCAATGTTTTAAAGGCAGCAGGGGATGGAAAGAAAAAATAAACCAAAAATCTGTTGGTAAAAAATCCAAGAAAAGAAACATTTTCGTTCTGAGAGGATGACATGCGGGACCCATGAGGCAGCAGCATCCTCAGCGTTTATTGTTCATAGAGGTTGACATGTGGGACCCGTGAGCCAGCGGCGTCCTCAACGTTTTAAAGGCTGCAGGTGATCGAAAGAAAAAATAAGCCAAAAATCGTTTGGTCAACAAAATCCAAGAAAATAAACATTTACCGTTCTGAGAGGATGACAGGCGGGACCCATGAGGTAGCAGCATCCTCAACGATTCCAAGCGGCAGGGAAATATCAGAAATTAATTAGGGTTCAAAATAAATCCATCAAAGGAAACTTTTATTGTTCATAGAGGATGACATGTGGGACCGACCTGCCAGACGTCCTCATCGTTTCAGAAGGGGGCAGGAGATCAAAAGAAAAAGGCAAATAGCCAGAAATTAGGGGTAAAAAATAACTCCAAGAAAGGAAACTTTTATTGTTCGTAGAGGATGACATGCGGGACCAATGAGCCAGCAGCTTACTCAACGTTTCAAAGGCGGCATGAGATCGAAAGAAAAAGGCAAGTGACAAAATATCAGGAGCAAAAATAATCCAAGAAAAGAAACTTTATTGTACGTAGAGGATGACATGCGGGTCCCATTTAGCAGCAGCGGTCTCAAGGTTTCAAATGCGGCTTGAGATCAAAATAAAAAAGAAAGTTGATTGTACATAGAGGATGACATGCGGGTCCCATGAGTCAGCAGCTTACCCAACGTTTCCAAGGCGGCAGGGGATCAAAAGAAAAAGGAAATAGCCAAAAATCAGAGGGTGAAAAAATAAAGAAAATAAACATTTATAGCACATAGAGGATGACATGCGGGTCCCATGAGCCAGCAGGTTCCTCAACGTTTCAAACGTGGCATGAGATCGAAAGAAAAAGGCAAGTGACCAAATATGAGGAGCCAAAAATAATTCAAGAAAAGAAAGTTTTATAGTACATAGAGGATGACATGCGGGTCCCGATTAGCAGAGCGGTATCACCGTTTGAGAGGCGGCAGGGGATCAAAAGAAAAAGAAATTGCCAAAAATCAGAGGGTGAAAAAAAACCAAGAAAAAAATGAACTTTTATAGTACATAGAGGATGACATGTGGGTCCCATGAGCCGCAGGTTCCTCAACGTTTCAAACGTGGCATGAGATCGAAAGAAAAGGCAAGTGAAAAAATATCAGGAGCCAAAAATAATTCAAAAGAAAGAAAGTTTTATAGTACATAGAGGATGACATGCGGGTCCCATTTAGCAGCAGCGGTATCACCGTTTGAGAGGCGGCGGGGATCGAAGAAAAAGGCAAGTGAAAAAATATGAGGAGCCAAAAATAATTCAAGAAAAGAAAGTTTTATAGTACATAGAGGATGACATGCGGGTCCCATTTAGCAGCAGCGGTATCACCGTTTGAGAGCGGCGGGGAAAGAAAAAGGTAAGTGACCAAATATGAGGTGCCAAAATAATTCAAGAAAAGAAAGTTTTATAGTGCATAGAGGATGACATGCGGGTCCCGGTTAGCAGCAGCGGTATCACCGTTTGAGAGGCGGCAGGATCGAAAGAAAAAGGCAAGTGACCAAATTTGAGGTGCCAAAAAAACTCCAAGAAAAAGTTTTATAGTACATAGAGGATGACATGCGGGTCCCATTTAGCAGCAGCGGTATCACCGTTTGAGAGGCGGCAGGGGATCGAAAGAAAAAGGCAAGTGACCAAATATGAGGTGCCAAAAATAATTCAAGAAAGAAAGTTTTATAGTGCATAGAGGATGACATGCGGGTCCCAGTTAAGCAGCGGTATCACCGTTTGAGAGGCGGGAGGGAAAAAAAAGGCAAGTGACCAAATTTGAGGTGCAAAAAAAACCTCGAAAAGAAAGTTGATTGCACATAGAGGATGACATGCGGGTCCCATTTAGCAGCAGCGGTCTCAACGTTTCCAACGCGGCAAGGGATCAAAAGAAAAAGGAAGTAGCCAGAAATCAGGGGTCAAAAAAAATCCAAGAATAGAAAGAATTTTGGTTCATAGAGGATGACATGCGGGACCCATGATCCTGCATCACGGCTCGATCGGAGAACGTTGAACGAGATGGCGCGATCGAGAAAAAAAACAATGCCAGAGAGGCTGCCATCTGGGCCCTACATCCCTCGGCGGTGCGGATTTGCGTTGACTCGGCCGGCGAACCCGAGATTCGCGATGCACCACGTCCCGGGCCACCATACGCGACGTTTTGGCCGCTTTCGTCGGGCTAGGTGGCCTCAAAAACGAGAAAAAAAAAGTTTTGACATGCACCACGGAGGGACCAAAATCGTCGGCCATGGTACACCAGCAACCACGGTGCGACTTCAACTTCATCGGCCATGG
Source organism: Lolium multiflorum (assembly GCA_030979885.1). NCBI lineage: Eukaryota > Viridiplantae > Streptophyta > Magnoliopsida > Poales > Poaceae > Lolium > Lolium multiflorum. The sequence continues at coordinate 282,305,504 of CM061748.1, forward strand.
CAACTTTTCTTGTAGTGGATTGATGGGAGGTAATTGCAGCAGTTTATGGTGGCGTTTATGGCTGAACGTTTCAACCTGCTGTTCGTTCGGGAAGAGAAAGAGCAGCGCGACGATTCAGTGTGATGTGCTCGGACTCGGTTCCGTGCATGTGCGTATGTGGGAGTCTCGCTTTGCTGGGCCTAAAGCCGATCGACCGGTGTTGTCGACAGCAAGCGATTGGGCAGCACATACATCAGAAACTGTGAAAAACTCTGAAGGAAAGAAACTAGCTAGCTACCATGCTAGTGCACTCGCATGCACGTGCATATGCATGCTACAGAACAAGTCTGAAATGGATTTTGGAGAGATTCAAACGAAAAGAATATGGCAATTTGGAAACAGATCAAATAACAATACAAGAAGTATTCTGAGAATTTATTCTCCTTCTTTTATGCATCAACTTAATTCCATAATATTTGGAATTAATTTTAACAACTTGAACGAAAATTTATTTTTATTCGACCGCGTTGCAACATCCTTTGTTTAGAAAAAAAAATCCAGTCCGAAAAAAAATCAGGATGTTACAATTCTACCCCCCTTAACAGGAATCTCGACCCCGAGATTCGGCCTAAGAGAAAAGATTTGGAAATTCCTTCCGAAGGGCATCTTCGTGTTCCCATGTGGCTTCCAACTCGGTGTGATTGCTCCACTGAACTTTGCAGAATTTGATCACATTCCTTCTAGTTGTTCTCAACTGTTTATCGAGAATTTTAACGGGGTACTCTTCATAAGTCAAGTCGTCTTGAACTTCTATGGCATCCGAGGTTTTCGAGCCTCTTCCTCGGCTTATCGAAACATTTCTTCAGCTGAGACACATGAAACACATTGTGCACTTTCGACAGCTTCTCGGGTAGTGCTAACTCATAAGCAACCTCGCCACGTCGGGCGGTGATCGTAAATGGTCCAATGTATCGTGGTGCCAACTTTCCCTTTAGTCCAAAACGTCGCATCCCGCGAAGTGGAGATACCTTCAAGTACACATCGTCACCCTTCTCAAATGATAACTCATGTCGGCGTCTATCGGCATAGACCTTTTGTCTAGATTGGGCAGCCCGTAGCCTTTCCTGGATCATCTTCACTTGTTTGTCCGCCTCCTCTAGAGTATCGGGTCCACACACTTGGTTCTCTCCCACTTCATGCCAATTTAGTGGGGTACGACACTTTCGTCCATATAAGGCTTCAAATGGAGACATCTGCAAGCTTGCTTGAAAGCTATTGTTGTAAGAGAATTCTGCGTATGGCAAACTCTTATCCCAAGTGCGCTGGCAAGTTAGAGCACATGCCCGAAGCATGTCTTCTAAGATTTGGTTCACTCGCTCGGTTTGTCCATCAGTCTGCGGATGGTAAGCGGTACTGAAATTCAACTGTGTGCCCAAGAACTTCATGTATCTTCTTCCAAAACCTTGAGGTGAACTGAGTACCTCGATCAGATACAATCTTTTTAGGAACTCCGTGTAGGCAAACAATTCTAGCCATGTATAACTCAGCCAATTTCTCCCCATTATAAGAAGTCTTCACCGAATAAAATGAGCTGACTTGGTTAATCGATCCACGATGACCCAGATAGAATCATATCCGGAAGATGTCCTTGGAGCCTGTAATGAAGTCCATCCCGATTTCTTCCCATTTCCACTCGGGGACCTTGAGTGGTTGAAGCAATCCAGCAGGCTTCTGATGCTCAGCCTTGACCCTTGACATACATCACATCTTGAAACATACTCCGCAATCTCACGTTTCATGCTTGACCACCAGAAACTATCTCTAAGATCATGATACATCTTTGTACTTCCGGGTGTATGGAGTATGCTGATTCATGCGCTTCCTCATGATTGAATCCTTGAGATCCTTTTGGTCTGGCACCAATAAACGATCTCGGAACCAAATATTTCCCTTTTCATCCTCCTTATACTCAAGTGCTTCTCCCAACTTGATCTTTTCTCGAATCTCTTCGATTCCCTTATCATTTTGCTGAGCCTCTCTAACTTGATCCTCTAGAGTGAACTTGACTTCTAGTACATCCTCATTCTCAGCGAGGCTCACATTCAAGTTTAACTTCCTGAATTCCTCATGAAGTTCTGGTTGAGCTTCTTGAATCATCAAGTTATTACAATAAACCTTTCTGCTCAACGCTTCAGCTACGACATTCGCTTTACCAGGGTGGTAATTGACGCCAATATTGTAGTCCTTAATTAATTCTAGCCATCTCCTTTGTCGAGGTTCAAATCTGGTTGAGTGAAAATGTACTTCAAACTTTTGTGATCCGTATATATTTCACAACGGTTACCAATAAGATAGTGCCTCCATATCTTCAAAGCATGTACCACGGCAGCCAATTCCAAGTCATGTGTCGGATAGTTCACTTCATGGGGACGTAATTGTCTTGATGCATAGGCTACAACCTTGCCTTGTTGCATGAGCACACAACCCAACCCTTGTTTAGAAGCATCACAATAGACTTCAAAGTCCTTTCGAATATCCGGCAGTATTAACACCGGAGCAGATGTCAATCTTCTCTTGAGTTCTTGGAAACTTGTTTCGCAAGCTGGTGTCCACTCAAACTTATTATCCTTCTTGATCAATTGTGTCATCGGCCTTGCAATCCTTGAGAAATCTTCTATGAAGCGGCGGTAGTATCCCACAAGTCCGAGGAAACTGCGTATCTCTGACACATTCATGGGTTGTTTCCAGCTAAGTACTGACTCCACTTTAGCTGGATCCTTTGCTCTCCTTCAGTTGAGATAACATGACCAAGAAAGTCCACTTGCTTCAACCAAAACTCGCACTTACTAAACTTCGCATAGAGTTGATGTTCCCTAAGCCTTTCCAAAACAATTCGAAGGTGTTTCTCATGCTCTTCTTCATTACGGGAGTAGATCAATACATCATCAATAAACACAACGACATTTATCCAAGCAATCCATGAACACTTTGTTCATGAGATTCATGAAGTAAGCTGGTGCATTCGTGAGTCCAAATGACATCACCGAGAAACTCATACAGACCATACCGAGTAACAAGGCTGTCTTGGGTATGTCTTCAGTCGGATCTTCAACGATGGTATCTGACCTGAGATCTATCTTTGAGAAGACAGAAGCTCCTTTCAACTGATCAAACAAATCATCGATCCTCGGCAAAGGATATTTGTTCTTGATGGTTACTTCATTTAGGGCACGATAATCCACACACATGCGCATGGTACCGTCCTTCTTCTTCACAAACAACACGGGTGCTCCCCAAGGTGAGGTGCTCGGTCTAATATATCCCTTCTCTATAAGCTCCTGAATTTGCTTCTTCATCTCAGCTAGCTCATTTGCTGGCATTCTATACGGTCTCTTTGCTATAGGAGCGGTGCCTGGGACTAACTCGATGGCAAACTCTATCTCACGGTCTGGTGGTAGACCTGGTAACTCATCCGGAAAGACATCTGGGTATTCCTTAACAACTCTAACATCGACACAACCATCTCCTTCAAGCTGTTCAACAAGCTTCGGCTGCGTATAGGTTGTTGACTTGGGTTTGTAGTCACAACAATTCCTTTATCACTGGTTAACGAGACCGCCCTAAGGCCACAATCTATCATTGCCTTGTGTTTTCCTAACCAGTTCATGCCCAGAATGACATCTAACCCTTTTGAGTCTAACACTATGAGGTTTGCTAGAAACTCTACTCCTTCGATCGTTATGATCACATTAGGGCATTTTAAACCCGTGGTAAGAATTCCCCCAGGTGATTGTACCTCCATTGCCCGAATCATACCCTCAGTTTTCAAATGATGTTTTTCAACAAATTTCTTTGAAACGAATGAATGGGAAGCTCCAGAATCAAATAGTACTGAACCATAACATGAGTTGATCGGGAACATACCAAGAACAACATCGAGGCATGATGAGCTTGTTGCGTGATGTGGTTGACTTGACCACGTCCAGCTGTCCGAGGCTTGATGTGCACCTCCGGTGTAGGTAGTATGCCTCGTCCACGTCCTGCTGCTGGTATCTTAGTGCCGACACTAAATTGAACATTCGCGTCACCCCCGTGTTCTTGCTCGGGCACCCCGACAAAGTGACCCTCTATGCCACAGTGGTAGCATGCCCTTCCTGCCGGTGTTGGCATGATTTCCTCCAACTTCAGATCTTGGGGTACGGTAGGCATTGTGTTGAAAGTTGTTAGGTTTTGCAGTTTGGTACTTGCTCCACGATAACCTGGGTGGTTATTGTTCTTCGACGTGAGCTTCCTGCTCCATGTTGACCTTGTGGTGCTTTGCGCTTGCGATGTTCGTCTAACTCCCTCTTAGTGTTCTCTTGCAGAATAGCCTTGTTGACCAAGCTTTGGAAATTGGCGAACTCATGCGACACCAATCTGTCCTTCAGACCTAGGTTCAAACCCCTCAGAAATTTAGAAATCTTGTCTGCACGTGGGAATATCCGCTCTTCCATAGCGAGATAATTGGGTAAAACGATCAGTATTCGACTGTCATCTTCCTTGAACTAGAGCTCGGAATTCATCCTCTTCAGCTCCATGAGACCAGCAGGAATGTGTGCGTGCGGAATGCCCGGAAAACTCATTCCAAGTGATCCCCTAGCATCATCATGCGCTTCGCAATAGTTCTCCACCAATGCAGCCACACCCGGGTTGGTGCGCAGCAAACTTCACACGGTCTTGAGCATTGACATTGACCAGATTGAGGTTTCGGCGCAAGTCCTTCAGCCAATCATCTGCCTCTATAGGGTCTGCTGATCCCGCAAAAGTGGGTGGCTTTGTCCTCATGAACTCTGCTAGCTTGGACTGTTGTGGAGGATGGTTCTGATTCTGGTTTTGGTTTTGGTTTGCCAAGTTCGCGGCCATCTGCTGAAGTAACTGTGTTTGCATCAGCATCACTTGCGCCATGTCAGGTGGCGGTGGCGGCGGTGGCGGTGGTGGCGGTGGTGGTTGTCCCTCATCCTCAGTGTCCGTGTCAGTGTCCTGGACATCACCCTCGAAGAAGTTCTCCTCAAAAGCGGGTCCACGACCACGTCCACGTCCACGACCTCCACGTCCTCCACGGCCACGACCTCGGTTTCCGTTCATCCTGTTGTCTCTCAAAGTTAGGATAGATGAGAGGGAAATAAACTAACCCATAACCAACATATAAGAAAGTAAGCATGGAAAATCCAAATAAAACTCCAAGCAAATTATTTTGAAAAATAAGGTTTTAGTATGACTACATAGATGTTGACGTCAGAAACCCACCGGCGGGTAGAGACGGGCAACACCGTAGAGCCGGGAACAACTAGGGCTGCGGCGCCCTGGTCCACTCGAGCGACGACAAAAACTCGGTCGCACGCACCGATGTTTATCACAGGCGTGCCACCTGACCTATACCAGTCAGGAAGGTGTGGGTGATGCCTCGCTTAGTTTCCTGCAGGGCACACACGTAAACGTTAAATACGAGCCTCGATCGGCTCTCAGGTTATCCTGTGAATCGGCTCAAAGAGCCGATCCACCCATGATTCAGACGAGGTGTCCGAATATATGGTGGTCCTGCTTGATCAAGGTAAAGCTAATGAGATCTACGACGATGTAGGGTTTTCACCGCATAATCGGATCATCCTACTCACGATTGGGCCTCGCGGCCACGCACGGTGATCGTAAGCCGATCCTAAACAAGGCCTAAAAACCAACACGAGGTTGATCCTCGGAACATCCTGTTTAGGACTAGCGAACGACACCCTACGTGCCGCTGGATCCTCCCCCCTTCGTAAGGCCTAACTATTGCAGATATTAAACTAATCCTTGTAGAACAAGGAGCAATCGTAACGGATCAGATCTACTAAACTATGATCAAGCGGGGTGCCGCCCCTACGCCTAAGATAGGCGTAAGGGCGGCTAGACATGCAAGGGTTGCACTACGAAAGCATGCAGCATGAAGAACAATGCTAACCCTAACATGTCTAAGATAACTACGTTGCTCGCCATCAAAAAGGCTTCATACGAACGCGCATGAACAACATGACAGGCTTGTGCTGCCTAGATGCGATCGATCTAGGCAGCATGATGCTTACGGTAGAAACCCTCGAGACGAAGGGGTTGGCGATGCGCCGAGATTTGTTTGTAGGTTGAACGTTGGTTGTTTATTCCATAAACCCTAGGTACATATTTATAGTCCAGCGGACTTTCTAATGTGGGCGTGCACTAAACCGTGCACGAGTAAGATTCTATCTCTAAACTAAGATGCGATCTAATATGTTACAGATACACGGGCAATTAAGCCCAACTTGGTATAAAAGGCCGATCCACGTATTCCTTCTATATATTTCTTCACGTCCATCTTGATCGCGGCCCACCTCTGACTTGGTCAAATTCTGGTGATAACACATGCCCCCTGGTTTTGGAAATGACATTTCCAAAATCATTACGCTTTCTTTCGTCGGGTCATGTCGTGGCAGAGCAGAACTGTCGCAGATGCTTCATCATGACGCCTCGCCTCCCGGGCTTCTCTGCATCGACAGTTTTGGCATCACGTCCTCGAGAACCGTCATGGCATTAAATCTCCACCACTCTCTTTATTTATCTGTGCCAAACGGTTCACCACTCCATCACCTTGCTCTGCTCTGTCACCAAACCAAAACCCCTTCTCTCCCCTGCCAGCCATGTCTTCCTCTTCCTCCTCTATTCGAGGCACCTCTCTCCAACCGTTGCCGAAGAGCAAAGAAGAGGACGATCTCCGCTCCGGGGAGCACCCCATCTCCTCGGACAAGGAGAAGAAGGGAGGGGAAGCGGCGAAGACCAAGGCCTCCCTCTCCGCCAGGCTCCCGCCGAAGAAACGCTCCCGCATGTGGGCGGACAGCGAGGACGACGATGACGACGAGGAAGAAGATGAGGAGGAGGAAGATGATTCCTCCGCCTCCATCGGGTATCCTCCAACCAAGCGCTTCCGGGCTGGGCGGACAGCGAGGACGATGATGATGACGAGGAGGGAGGAGGCTCCAGCGGACGGGCAGGGGCAGCGACGAGAGCTCCCTGGGAGCAGCGCCGACGACATCGACGGCGGTGACGACGAGGACAGCGACGACTAGCAGAATAGGACTAGTAGTAGCAGTGCGCTAGGCACTAGATCCTTCTTTTGGGATCCATCGGCTCTTCTTGTAAAGCTGCTCCTTTGAATTAATGAGAATTGTTCTTCCAATTTCTCCTTTCATTAATCCAATTTCATCCCTCCGCTTGCCACACCAGACCGATAGTGACGAATCGGGTTATCATTGATTTTCTCAATCGGCGTTTTGCAGCCCCGCAGCCGATGACTATTCATCGGCTAATTTGAGAACCAATCTCCTCTTTCTCGCAGCACCAGCACGGTCCAAACCTCGTACCAGGGCAATGGCTTTTCCTTCCAGTTCCTCCCGGAGACGATCATGATGCAATAACAACCGAGGTAACTCCAATGGCTCTCAAGAACAAGGCACCCATAGGCTGTTGCCCCGAGTCTCGGCCAAACAGAGACGAGGATACGAGAGTTTACGGACCTGGGCTTGATCGTGTGTGGGGAAGTCACATACAGGCCAAGCCGATTTGAACATAAATCGGCTTCTCAAAGCAGAGGGCCTTCAGGCGAGCTGCCCCGAGCCTCTTCAGTCCTTCCTGCGCTCGCTGGCTAGATCGGCTCCTTTCCTTTGGCGGATCTAATGCAATCCATCCTTGACCTGATCTGCACGTCCAGGCTGCTCTTGGCATTGTTCTTGAAGAGAGGATCTGAGCTTCAAACTACTCCATTGAGGAGTTCCTTCATAAAAAATCTCCCTTTGTGCTCCATTGACCCTCTGATCGTAACAGTTATTCCTCTTGATCATGGCCACGCATCGGCCCATATCCTTAAGTCGATGTCGCTGCATCGGCTGTGCTCGAAAATTCGAGGTAGAGGTGTTTTTTTACGACCGACTAGTGCATCGGCCCCCATATTCCAATACTCATCACCAAAAGGATGACAGCTTCTAGTTGCATATCCTCGTATTTTATCCACCTGGGTGCCCCCGAGCCGATTCGTCAAGAGGATTGATGGTATCGGCTACGTGGGATAACATGTTGAACTCAAGCGGAACGGTAGGTGAGGATAATTTTGGCCGATTGCTGGAATCGGCCTCCACGTTGTTTGCTCGGCGAAGGTTTTGTGATGTCCCTTCATAAATTTTTGGGGGCCGATCACAAGGATCAGCCTCGCCATGTTTGCTCATTGACGTGTTCTTGTTACTCGTTCAGGGCAGTGATAAGACCAGCCCAATCTCGACTTCATCGTGTTGGTGCGCTTGCTGTTGTCCACCTGAATGCATCGTGTGATCGTGGAGCGCTAAGCTTCGCCGGAAGAACGAGCACCATGTTTGTGCCAGCCGATGTTTCATCATCGGCTTTCTTTGCTTGGGGCGCCACTCCATTTTCCGTGGACGACCCTCTTCATCCAGGGTTCGCTGAACCTTTGCAGCCAGATCAGGCCTTGCCTTCCTCAATGTATGCAAGTATAACCTCTCGGCTTCTTCCAGGCCGCGCAATCGTTGAACCCTGCTTCTGGGAACGGCTGAGTCCGTCAGGGCACCACCTTGGCCGGTGGTACCTGTCTTCTTCTTCTCCCTCGTCTTCTGAATCTTCGAGATCTTCCAACCGAGGGGACTCAGCTCGTTTGCTCTGTGGCGGGAGAGGTCCTAGGCGCTCGAACACGGACACGTTGGCTGCCTCCTTCTTCTTCCGGTTGCATTCTGGGCAGTTGCCGATTGTTGGCAATCGGCTCATTCCTGAATCCCAGCAGTGCCTGAAGAAGGGACGATTCCAGTGTCTATCCTCGTGTCGTCTTGCTCCCTTGCACAACGCTCGTGCTCCTCCTCATCGCGATCATGCCGACGATGTCTTCTGGCTTCTCTGGCCAGACGATCTCTTTCATCATCATCGCTGGACCGCCGGCGTTGGTCGTACTGACCCACATACTTGTTGAGGAGGTGATCAGAGAGAGGTCGCTGATATCTTATGTTCCTCACTTCTCCCTCTGTGACGTAGCGCTTGCCATCTTGGCGGAGCCGATCGCGTGGAGCGGCTTCCTCTGTTTCTTGCTATGAGAGCAGCTGCCCTCATCTCCATCCTTGCCAGCGTGGTGTCCAAGATCTACCATGTTGATATTGCACAGGAAACCCGGCTGGCACCCTGCATGGCAAGCATACTCCACCATGTTGGCGGGGAAGGGGTGTGTGTCGACCTTCATGGCGTACTGGTTGAAAATTAGACGCCCGTTCTCTATCGCCGCTTGGATGTGCTGACGCCACACCCTGCAGTCGTTGGTGGCATGGGAGAGCGAGTTATGCCATTTGCAGTATGGCTTTCCATTCAGCTCTTGCGCCGTGGGGAACTTGTCAGGTATCTTCAACTGCTTTTCCTTGAGTAGGAGGTCGAAGATTTGCTCAGTTTTGGTCAGTCGTCAAAATCAAATCCCCTGGGCGGGCCTGGTGGCTTTACCCACTTGCAGGACATGGGGGTTCCTCCCGAGTCCACTCAGCCACTGCTACTTCTTGGTCTCCCGCAGGAACTTCGTCTTCTCTGCATCGACCAGGCCCCTACTGCAGCTTGAACTTGTCTTGGTACAGTCCGGGTGGCGCTGTTCATATGCTGAAAGTTTGAACCATGTGCGCCAGCGGATAATCTGCTGGAGGCCGTGTCCTTGAGCTGTGTTGCAAGGCCAGCTACTGCCAACTTCTTTTTCACTTATACGAACCGAAAAGCATCGGTTCCTAAGATTCCTGAAGCGCTGGATGTATTCCCTCCGCGCTTCTGACGTAGTTGTGCTAGATCGGCAATGCTCGGAAGCTTCTGAATGGTACGCTCATGGAACTGCTCTTTCCTTCTTCCAGTGCTGGATGGAGTTCGGTGGTAGCGATGTACCACCCGAAAGCCGATCCCGTGAGGGACTGTGAGAAGAACCTCACGCGCAACTCATCGACGCTGAGATCGTGCCCAGCTGTGCCAAATATCGGCTCACATGCTCGATGGAGCTGGACCCGTCTGATCCACTGAACTTTGTGAAGTCCGGGAGCCGATATTTAGGTGGCAGCGGGATCAGTTCGTAGCTGTTGGGGTACGGCTTGGTGTAGCCGAACGCCTTCCTTTTCGGCATCATGCCGAACTGATCTTTCAGAATTGCACAAATCTGATCCGCTGAGATGGCTGAAGGTGTCGAACCCTGAAGATTCGCCGGGGTGGCATACTTGACCAGCCATGCTTGTTTTCCGGTTCTAAGCCAACTGCAGGAGCTGGGCTTTGGAGGTTTGTCGGGCGGCGTACTTAGCCAGCCACGATTGCTTCTCAGGATCGGCTCCGACGTTCCTCCTGCCGTTCCAGAGGCCCCTGATATTGCAGCCTGGTTCGAGAGTGCCCAGGCGTTGCCGTCCGGCACGTATGCGCACGCGTATCCGTGCGGGACCTCCTTAGGTGGCTCAGGCAGGAATTGGTAGTCACTAGGATCACCACCAATCTTGTAGACGACGTATGCCGATGAGTTCGGCAGTTCCGGTGCTGCCCATGCGAACGGCTGGGGCTGGAGCGGCATCTCTCCTTTGAAAGTCCCCAGAGCCGGTCCCGACGGGGAGTACCGGTGACTCATGATTTCCTGGACGACGCGCAGAGCGACACGCTCCAAGGTGTTCACCAGGCTCTCAGATGGCGGTGCAGCGAATGAGCCACCATGTAGTTGATCTCCTGCCGCAGCGACCTGGTCGTTCTTCTGACGGGGCGGACAGGTCCACTCCATCGAGCGCGCTTCAGGGTGAAACCCTTCCACCTGACGCCATGGGAGCGGGTTCGGTGGAAGGAGCCGATGAGTTCGGCTTCGAGGGTTGCCTTGATCTCGTCATGCTTCTTCTTGAGCTCATCAGGCAGATCCGCGTATGTGACCGGAGCATCTTCCGCCATCTTGGATGTAGATGGCGATGTCGTGGATGTCGTCGACTGTCCCACCGGGCGTGCCAGAATGTGTTGACGTCAGAAACCCACCGGCGGGTAGAGACGGGCAACACCGTAGAGCCGGGAACAACTAGGGCTGCGGCTGGCCCTAGTCCCTCTGAGCGACGGCCCGCAAAGCCTTGGTCGCACGCACCGATGTTTATCACAAGGGCGTGCCACCTGACCTATACCTGGTCAGGAAGGTGTGGATGATGCCTCGCTTAGTTTCCTGCAGGGCACACACGTAACCGTTAAATACGAGCCTCGATCGGCTCTCAGGTTATCCTGTGAATCGGCTCAAAGAGCCGATCCACCCATGATTCAGACGAGGTGTCCGAATATATGGTGGTCCTGCTTGATCAAGGTAAAGCTAATGAGATCTACGACGATGTGGGGTTCTCACCGCATAATCGGATCATCCTACTCCAGGTTGGGCCTCGCGGCCACGCACGGTGATCGTAAGCCGATCCTAAACAAGGCCTAAAAACCAACACGAGGTTGATCCTCGGAACATCCTGCTTAGGGCCAACGAACGACACCCTACGTGCCGCTGGATCCTCCCCCCTTCGTAAGGCCTAACTATTGCAGATATTAAACTAATCCTTGTAGAACAAGGAGCAATCGTAACGGATCAGATCTACCAAACTATGATCAAGCGGGGTGCCGCCCCTACGCCTAAGATAGGCGTAAGGGCGGCTAGACATGCAAGGGTTGCACTACGAAAGCATGCAGCATGAAGAACAATGCTAACCCTAACATGTCTAAGATAACTACGTTGCTCGCCAGGCTTCAGTACGAGCAACGCATGAACAACGTAGCAGGCTTGTGCTGCCTAGATCGCAAGATGCGATCTAGGCAGCATGATGCTTACCGGTAGAAACCCTCGAGACGAAGGGGTTGGCGATGCGCCGAGATTTGTTTGTGGTTGAACGTTGGTTGTTGTTTATTCCATAAACCCTAGGTACATATTTATAGTCCAGGGGACTTTCTAATGTGGGCGTGCACTAAACCGTGCACGAGTAAGATTCTATCTCTAAACTAAGATGCGATCTAATATGTTACAGATACACGGGCAATTAAGCCCAACTTGGTATAAAAGGCCGATCCACGTATTCCTTCTATATATTTCTTCACGTCCATCTTGATCGCGGCCCACCTCTGACTTGGTCAAATTCTGGTGATAACAATAGAACAACAAAAAAATGTAGTCAATACTCAAACAAAAAAAATTTCTCTAACATACGTAGTACCTAGCTAAAGGGTTCTACAAAAACTCATCATATATGTTTGTCTTCTCTCGACATCTTCAGCCTTGAAGAATTAAGTGCTTGATATAAGAGTCTTGAATCCATGTGTTCTTGAGATGACTTCTCCTAGATAGGAAATGGTATACTAAAGAAGTAGTTAGGAAAGAAGAATCAAAACACAATGGTGAAGAAGGTGAGACAAGGAATAGCAATAGTCAAGAATTAGACTACGAGGATTTTTATAAATAATTTTTTTTTGTTTTTAACAAAAGAAAAATTTGTCTAAAGGTTTTCCATTCTAACTAAGGCCACGTGACTAGGTCGACGTCGGCTCTGATACCACTTCTGTGAGAACCGGAACTTAACATTCCGACCCCCCTGTGTTACTCGTCAATCCCAAGATCAAGTTGACGACACAGCGAAATGAATATCATTGCAGAACGTGCAAAGAGTAATAATTATTACAAAGTTTGAGCCACATAGTGAAATATCTTGTGACATTTATTACAACAGAAAGCACAGCGGATAATAAAATGCGAAGTAACTCCATCTCAGCCACAGGCAGTCGATGTAGTCCACGAGGCCTCACTCCTCAGCGTCGTCGTAGTCGCCATAGTCTTCACCATCTTCATAGTACTCTGAATATCAACAAAAGTTTTGCCATGAGTACATTTCGTACTCAACATGCCCCCTCGATGCAAGACCTAATATATCTACATGAGGCTTCAAAGGAAGGCTGTAGGTTCTTTTGCATAAAAGCCAATTTTATTTGCAATATATTTGATAAAAGCAGTTTTAGACGAAAACATGTTTTATAATGAGTGTAATATTTCTCATCAATGTGGTTGTCCTCGACAACTCACGTATCTCATAGGATTCAGATTCCAGGGGAAAGAAGGGAGAGAGAGAGGCAAAGAGGGAAATAGCAAAACAGGTTCCTGTATGTCAAGAAAGATTCATGTGTCGTCCATGACCGTGGACACGGCTATTCGAATAGTTTTAACTCTGCAGAGGTTGTACACTTTGCCCACACGACACAACCCCGTCTTGTTGCCCACCAGTGGCCGCTGGTTTAGTACACACCATTTGGTGTACCGGCAGAGGGATTGTGACAAGGTCTTTTAGCTAGATCCCCCAAAGATGTGACATGCCCACCGGGTCTGGCGCACGGTACTGAGAGTACGTCCCCAAACCGGTCCCCCCATCTGTGCCGAAGGTTCTCCCGTAGGCAGCCACCTCATCTGCGGTACGGCGACATCAACACCTAAGGCTGACTAACTTACTTAACCAGGCCAGTGCCCATATAGCATGTGGTTGTACGGTTGTCACAATCTTCAAATCCAAGACTTATTAGGACCCTTAAGCGGCACGAACGACGGATTGCTCCCTCCAACTTGTGAAGGGCAGCCAATCGCTCCTTCAACATTTGATTCAGCTGTCGCCCGCGCCATGTTTAGATGGTAAGTTTCACCCAGAGTAGAAGAGAGAGTAGAGGAAGCAACGACGGCTAATCAGCCTAGCTCAACGAGCTCAACAACTTTCAAAAGGGTATGTTTGACCCGAAGGTCGATCAATTCCTCCAAAGAGGCAATAGGAAGTATCCTAATGATTATTTAGCGTGCTAAGCATATCTACTCTATCAGGATTATTATATAACCTCTACTCAGGGTATCAAGTAAAAGGCGACAAGCAGATCAAGGTTGGTGTGTCAATCGACACGCTAGCTACTGGAATAAAATAGCATATATATTTGTAAAACATAAAATAGCATGCAATTTGTAAAACTGGGATAAATATGATGAGAGGGCATGCCTTCGTTGTCAAACTCCTGCCCTTCGCCTCCTTGGTCGTGATCGTACCACTCTCCGTTCCCTCCTAATCGTCGTATCGAAGCAATAACAATACAAATAAATACAAGCAATACGACGAATAAAATGCAAATGAAAAGTGAATAAGATCCAAATGAAAAGATCCAAATAAGAGGTATGTGTCGGTCGTTCGGCTTACATAGAGTACACGAAAAAGACCGAAATGGCTCGTCCGGATTTGGATTATCTAAGGCATATGGCATGACGATCCGTTCTATTTGACAACTAAAATATGTATAGATTGTATAACTTTAATATGCAATGCCTAAACAAACTACGTGCACGTGTAAATGCCCTAACCTTAGAACAACTTGCATATGTGGTTGTGAGAAATATCTAAATCTAACCTGCATGTAAGATGACTTTAACAGTAACATGGATTTAGGGCCACATCTAACATGAGCATGCTAACAAAATGACTACATGTTAAGTTAATCTTACTGATGGGCTACATGTAAATGAATAAATCATATAATTACTCTAGTCTATACACGATGCGAAAGGAACTCGATTTTAAGGTTTACAATAACCTGATATCCTCTACTAAAAGAACCGAACTAGCTAATTTACACTAGAACAAAAGCACGTGAGGCAAAACTTAAAACCAAAAGTTACACTACACGGTTAGCATATGAAACTAGCTAGTAGTATTCTGGTTCCTAGTGATGCATCGAAGTCTAAACTAGACAACCTAGATACGTGAAAACTACAAGGACCTGACTACATCGCTGCACGGTTCAAACCATCTAAAAAAAATATTTTGATAAACCTCGATCGTATCCGTCAACTAATCATACTGCTGGGTTTCTAAGGGCATTGGGAAATTTTTTTCATGTTGGGGTCAAGATCCGAAAACGTGGCATGATAGGAAGACATGGCCATGCCGTTCGGTGGCATTCGGTTCACCGGCAGCGCGACGAACTACCGAACTAAGGCTGAGGATCATGTCTAGGAGGTAGCTCTATGGATGGAGATCGCGTTCCGAGCAAACAAACGGCTGGTTCTCACCGAGTTCGTCGCAGTTTGAGGTAGACGTCGGTGGCCGGAGTCGATCGCGTTGCCGTGGGTGTCATCGGTGGTCAGAGATTCGTCCTTCTGGTTCCGTGGATGAGCTCCCCTCCTCCTGGTGATGTTCCTGGCGCAGCAGTTCGTTCTCTCGTGGCCCGAGTCGTCGGGAACGCGAACGGCGTCCGGTGGTGTTCTTGTGAGTGTGGCTTGCTGTGTGCGCCTATGGCTCCAGCGATGGTATGGTATGAAAGAGGAGAGTGGAGGCGTCGGTCTGAGGCAGTGTAGGAGGAGAACAAGCGTTCTAAGGAACATGATTAAAGAGAGATTGATGGGAGGTAATTGCAGCAGTTTATGGTGGCGTTTATGGCTGAACGTTTCAACCTGCTGTTCGTTCGGGAAGAGAAAGAGCAGCGCGACGATTCAGTGTGATGTGCTCGGACTCGGTTCCGTGCATGTGCGTATGTGGGAGTCTCGCTTTGCTGGGCCTAAAGCCGATCGACCGGTGTTGTCGACAGCAAGCGATTGGGCAGCACATACATCAGAAACTGTGAAAAACTCTGAAGGAAAGAAACTAGCTAGCTACCATGCTAGTGCACTCGCATGCACGTGCATATGCATGCTACAGAACAAGTCTGAAATGGATTTTGGAGAGATTCAAATGAAAAAGAATATGGCAATTTGGAAACAGATCAAATAACAATACAAGAAGTATTCTGAGAATTTATTCTCCTTCTTTTATGCATCAACTTAATTCCATAATATTTGGAATTAATTTTAACAACTTGAACGAAAATTTATTTTTATTCGACCGCGTTGCAACATCCTTTGTTTAGAAAAAAAAATCCAGTCCGAAAAAAAATCAGGATGTTACAAAATAGTGATGCAAATTGGACGTATCAACTCCCCCCAAGCTTAGACTTCGCTTGTCCCCAAGCGAAACTGAACTCAGTAAACAGGACCACATGTTTATGGAGTGAAGAGTCGATAAATAAAATACGGACAAGAAGCATCATATTCATTCACACAAGACATTCTAGTAAACAATTTCCTCATATAATTCAACTTGAAACAAGTATAAGGTAATCACAAATAAAGGTGCATAAGAAATCATAGTTGGTGATGGCAAACTTTGTTCTTGGTCAGAGAACAGTTAACAGATTATACTTATCTATTGAGCAGCGCTTTCATATTAAAGCTTATGGTAAACTTGCATACTCAATCACAATGATCATTAATAACTTGCAAAGCTATATTCATTCAGATAAAACTTGTACAAACAAGGAAAAGTAAAAGACATGATGAAGTAAATCACAATATAATGGTTTGATCACAACAACTCAAATGCTTGCTCAAGATGGATGGAAATAGGTTTACTGACTCAACATAAAGTAAAAGACATGCCCTTCGCAGAGGGAAGCAGGGATTAAATCATGTGCTAGAGCTTTTCAAGTTTTGAAATCATATAAAGAGAATAAAAGTAATATTTTGAGAGGTGTTTGTTGTTGTCAACGACTGGTAGCGGGTACTCTAACCCCCTTGCCAGACAAACCTTCAAAGAGCGGCTCCCATTTTATTTTTATTTTTGGGTGGCACTCCTTCCAACCTTTCTTTCACAAACCATGGCTAACCGAATCCTCGGGTGCCTGCCAACAATCTCATACCATGAAGGAGTGCCTTTTTATTTTAGTTTTATTATGATGATGACACTCCCCCAACCTTTGCTTACACAAGCCATGGCTAACCGAATCCTTCGGGTGCCGTCCATCAATCACATACCATGGAGGAGTGTCTAATTAGTTTAATTAGTTTGGGACTGGGAATCCCATTGCCAGCTCTTTTTGCAAAATTATTGGATAAGTGGATGAAGCCACTAGTCCATTGGTGAAAGTTGCCCAACAAGATTGAAAGATAAACACCACATACTTCCTCATGAGCTATAAAACATTGACACAAATAAGGGATAGTAAATTTTGAATTGTTTAAAGGTAGCACATGAAATATTTACTTGGAATGGCATAAAATACCATGTAGTAGGTAGGTATGGTGGACACAAATGACATAGGTTTGGGTTCAGGTTTGGATGCACGAGAAGCATTCCCTCTCAGTACAGGTCTTTGGCTAGCAAGGTTAATTAGCAAGCATAAGAGTTGAGGGAAACAAACAAATATACATGTGATAGAAACAATCATGCATCTTACTTGTAAGCACAAACAATCTTAACTTTAGAATACTAAGCTAAGAACTGATAAGAAAGATAATAACATCTTCTACATGTATTTCCTCTATTCTTCTTAAACTCAAAGTGTTGTTGCTATTGACCATTGCTAAGTTTGCCAAAACCAAATAGATTTACTCGATGCTCCCAAAGTGATACCAATACTTAACAACAAGATCAATCATATAATAGAGATTGCAAACTAAAATAAGATGTGCAATATGTAAATGATAAGGCTTCTCATTAATATTCCATAACGATAACTCACACCAAGGGATACATAGACAACCAACTAAAGGAGAGATACTTCCACACTGCAACCCATCTTATATGATAACTTCCCTACTCATGATATGACACTACTTGATAGTAAAAAAAATAAAGGTAGTGATGATGTGATACCGCGGCACTCCCCCAAGCTTGGAATAAACCAAGGGGATGCCAATACCGATGATGAATTACTCCTTTGGCGATGGTGGTGATGAATTCCCATCTTCAGACTTCCAAGGAAGAGGCTCTCCATCAACAAACGACATCTTGGTCTCGGGAATCCTGAAACTAGCAGCATGACTTATGTGTTTAAACCTGTTTTCATACTCACAATTCTGATTCTGAACGTCATAGAGTTGAGCTTGGAGTTTGTTGGTGGTGTCGTGAAGTGAGAGGATGTCGCCCCATAGCTTCGCAGTTTCCTTCTCGTGTTCAGCAATGAGTTCAGACACCATCTTGTGGAAGATTTCCACCTCACGCTCAGCCATCTTCTTGTAGTTGAAGACCTCTTGTTCTAGCTTCTCCATCCTGTCTTCCAAGCTTCCTTCTCCTTTAGGACCCTGGACATCTTTGATCTGCAGCTCCCCATCAACGAGCAGCAACTCCTTGGGATGCATCCTCAGCTCGTCCATGTACAAGTTGCCAAAGTCCTTGCGGGAGCTGTCCTTCGGAGTTTCTGACGAAGACATGACACCTCTAGATCCGAAGCGAATCCTGGCAGAAACAGCTCGAAACAAAACACGTCGAGAAAACGATATACGGACCTCCAGGGGTCCGGGGATTATATAGCAGGAATTTTATGACAAACGGAAAGTACCAGATCGAACCAGAGTCGGAAAGGGGCGACGAGGCGGCCAGACCACAGGGCGGCGCGGGCCCAGGCCAGGCCGCGCCGGCCTGTGGTGGCACGCCCTCGTGCGTCCTTTCCACTCCGTTTCGATCTCGTAATTTTTCATATTTTCCAAAAACAGCAAAAACATTGTTCGGAAAGTAAATCGCGAATTTTTATTACCTGTACCTATTCAAAGTTGAGTTCTCAAGGATGTCAATTTGACCTTTGATGAAGGCCTCCGGTGTTTCCACTTGAATAATATCAACATCAACATTATAAGAATCACCCGAGATATAGTGCTTGAGTCTTTGTCCATTCACCACTTGTGTGGCATTGCCTTGGAGAGAACTAATTTTAATTGCTCCTGAACGATACACCTCCTCAACAACATATGGTCCTTCCCATTTCGAGAGTAATTTCCCTGCAAAGAATCTGAGACGAGACCGATACAATAGGACTTTATCCCCAATATTAAATTCTCTTTTGATAATCCTTCTATCATGCCATTTCTTAACTTTCTCTTTAAAGAATTTAGCATTTTCATAAGCTTCACTTCTCCATTCATCTAGAGAACTTAATTGCAACAACCTCTTATTACCAGCTAGTTTAGGATCTTTATTTAGTTCTCTAACAGCCCAATAAGCTTTGTGCTCTAGTTCTAAAGGTAAATGACAAGCTTTTCCGTAAACCATTTTATAAGGTGACATTCCCATGGGGTTTTTATAAGCAGTTCTATAAGCCCATAGTGCTTCTTTCAATTTACTAGCCCAATTCTTTCTAGATTTATTAACGGTCTTTCCCAAAATAGATTTAATCTCTCTATTTGATAATTCTACTTGACCACTAGTTTGAGGGTGATAAGCATAAGCAATTCTATGATTAATACCATACCTAGCAAGAGTTTTTCTAAAACCTCCATGAATAAAATGAGAACCTCCATCTGTCATAATATATCTAGGTACTCCAAATCTAGGAAAAATAATATCTAAAAGCATTCTTAAAGAGGTCTCACCATCAGCACTTTTTGTAGGTATGGCTTCCACCCATTTAGTAACATAATCAACAGCAACAAGTATATGAGTGTTACCTTCTGAAGAGGGAAAAGGTCCCATAAAGTCAAATCCCCAACAATCAAACGGTTCAATAACAAGAGTATAATTCATAGGCATTTCATTGCGTCTGGAGATATTACCAACCCTTTGGCATTCATCACAAGATAAGATAAACTTTCGCATCCTTGAAAAGAGTTGGCCAATAAAAACCTGATTGTAGAACCTTTTGCGCGGTTCTCCAGCGTGATGTCCTCCATAAGCACTACCATGACATTTACTCAATATCTCTTGTTGTTCATATTCGGGAACACATCTTCGCAGAATACCATCCACTCCTTCTTTATATAAGTGTGGGATCCCAGAAATAATGCCTCAAGTCATAAAAGAATTTCCTCCTTGAGCTGAAAAGGTTGGAGGCAAGTACTTGGAAACAATAAAGTTAGCATAATCAGCATACCAAGGACTGTCTCGCGAACTCACCTTTATTGCAGCCAATTGTTCATTTGGAAAACTATCATTAACAGGAACAGGATCATAAGCAATATTTTCCAATCTAGACAAATTATCAACAACAGGATTATCAGCACCTTTCCTATCTACAATATGTAAATCAAATTCTTGCAAAAGAAGTACCCATCTAATAAGCCTTGGCTTAGCATCTTTCTTTGTCATAAGGTATCTAATTGCAGCATGATCAGTATGAATCGTAACTTTTGAATCAACAATATAAGATCTAAACTTATCACAAGCAAAGACTACAGCTAACAATTCTTTTTCAGTGTAGCATAATTTCTTTGAGCAGCATCAAGAGTTTTACTAGCATAATGAATAACATTCAATTTTTTGTTTACTCGCTGTCCAAGAACAGCGCCTACAGCAAAATCACTAGCATCACACATAATTTCAAATGGTAAGTTCCAATCAGGAGGTTCAACTACAGGAGCAGTTGTTAAGGCTTTCTTTAGAGTTTCAAAAGCTTCCTTACAATCATCATCAAAAACAAAAGGTACATCTTTTTGAAGAAGATTAGTAAGAGGCTTTGAAATCTTGGAGAAATCTTTAATAAATCTCCTATAAAACCCAGCATGACCAAGAACACTACGAATACCTTTAACATCCCTCGGATAGGGCATCTTCTCAATGGCTTCAACTTTAGCTCTATCAACTTCAATACCTCTCTCTCGAAATTTTATGTCCCAATACAATTCCTTCATTAACCATAAAGTGGCATTTCTCCCAATTAAGAACAAGGTTAGTTTCTTCACATCTCTGCAAAACTTTATCAAGGTTTCGCAAGTAATTATCAAAAGAATTCCCATAGACAGAAAAATCATCAATGAATACCTCTACAATGCTCTCGCAAAAGCCATGAAAAATAGCACATGCATCTTTGAAAAGTAGCAGGAGCATTACAAAAACAAGGCATACGCCTATAAGCGTAAGTTCCATAGGGACAAGTGAAAGTGGTTTCTCTTGATCTTTAGCTTTAACAATTTGTGAAAACCCAGAATAACCATCAAGAAAACAAAAATGAGTATTTTTAGATAACCTTTCTAACATTTGATCAATAAAAGGCAAATGGTAATGATCTTTCTTAGTAACTTTATTAACTTTTCGAAAATCTATGCACATTCTATAACCTACAACTACTCTTTGAGGTATGAGCTCATCATTATCATTAGGCACACCCGGTCATTCCTCCTTTCTTAGGAACACAATGCACAGGACTAACCCATCTACTATCAGTAATAGGATATATAATAGCTTCAAGAAGTCGTAATACCTCATTTCTTACCACATCCTTCATCTTAGGAATTAGACGACGTTGAGGTTCAACAACAGGCTTCGCATCATCTTCCATATTAATGGCGTGTTGGCAAATAGAGGGAGAAATCCCCTTCAAGTCATCAAGAGTATAGCCAATAGCACCTCTGTTTCTTCAATATTTGCAATAATCTTTCTTCTTCAAACTCTGTAAGCTTAGAACTAATAATAATAGGATATATTTTCTTATCATCAATATGAGCATATTTAAGATTATCGGGCAAAGGCTTTAAATCAAAAACAGGATCTTCCTTTGGTGGCGGTGTTGTACCCAAATCTTCCACCGGTAAATCATGCTTGAGAATAGGTTGGCGAAGAAAAATCTCCTCAAGCTCATCTCTTTCTTTCCTAAAAACTTCACTCTCGCTATTCTCCAAATGTTGCTGCAAAGGATTATTAGGAACAAGAACAATAGATGCACACTGCTCCATCTTAAAATCATCACTAGGCAAATCAGCTTTATAAGGAGTTTTGGTAAATTTAGAGAAGTTAAACTCATAAGATTCACCAGCAAATTTAGTCAAAATTTTCTCTTTCTTGCAATCTATAATAGCTCCACAAGTATTTAGAAAAGGTCTACCAAAAATGATAGGACAATAATCACTAGCAGCAGAACCAAGTACCAAAAAGTCAGCAGGATATTTAATCTTACCACATAGAACTTCCACATCTCGAACAATACCAATTGGAGAAATAGTTTCTCTATTAGCCAGCTGAATAACCACATCAATATCTTCAAGTTCACAAGAATCAATTTCATGCATAATCTCCGTGTAAAGCTCATAAGGAATAGCACTAACACTTGCACCAATATCACATAAACCATAATAGCAATGATCACCAATTCTAACAGATAGCATAGGAACACTA
The DNA here is from genome assembly GCA_030979885.1 of Lolium multiflorum. Taxonomy (NCBI): domain Eukaryota; kingdom Viridiplantae; phylum Streptophyta; class Magnoliopsida; order Poales; family Poaceae; genus Lolium; species Lolium multiflorum. Next base: position 282,327,676 of record CM061748.1, read on the forward strand.
ACTTGTTTGGGTTTATTAGGATGTGAAACAATATTAGAAGCATCTTCATAGAAAATAATATGACCATCCTCTACATTTTCAGACAAGATCTTTAACTATTGCAACATCAGGTTCAACTTTTATTTGTTCTTCAGGTTCTATAGGTTTCTTTTCATTTTTATGAACCGCACTATTTAACAGATTACTCCTTCATTTTAGCAGGGAAAGGAGTTTTTTCAATATAAGCTTCAGGAATAACATGATCAGCAGTTTCAACTACAACGCATTTATTAATAGATGAATCAATTTTATCTTTATACGGTTCATGATACTTATCAAAATTCTTCTTAGGCAATTCATAATGAGAGGCAAAAGCTTTATAAAGATTTGCAGCAACTTGAGAATCAAGACCATATGTAGCACTCATATTACGAAATTTATCAGTATCCATAAAAGCTTCAATGCATTTATAATCATAAATTATACCTGATTCTCTATCCTTGTCGTTCTCCCAACCTTCAGTATTTTCTTGGATCCGATCAAGAAGGTCCCTTTTAAACTCTTCTTTGTTGCGTGTAAATGATCCAGAACAAGAAGTATCCAACAAGGTCTTGTCTTGAAAAGAAAGTCTTGCATATAAATTATCAATAATAACATTACCAGGAAGCTCATGAATGGGGCATTTGAGCATTAAAGACTTCAATCTCCCCCAAGCTTGGGCAATACTTTCTCCATCATGAGGCCAGAAATTATATATGCGGTTCCGATCTTTGTGAATTTCACTTGGAGGATAAAATTTGGAATAAAATAAAGGCACAATGTCCTCCCAATCAAGAGAATCACCATTCTTCAGCAATTTATACCAATGCGCCGCTTTACCAGACAGCGATATAGAGAATAGTTTCTTTCTAACTTCATTCATAGCAATACCTGCACATTTGAATAACCCGCATAATTCATGCAAAACAGTAAATGATCACCAGGATGGACAGTTTCATCCCCTTCATAGCGGTTATCCATAACACGTTCAATAATTTTCATGTATTTTATATGGTATTACTTCCTCACCTGGCGCCTCATCCACTACCGTTGCAGTAGTAGTATTTCCCAAATAGAAATTGAAGAGAAGATCCCTCCATAATGACTTATAGCAGCAAGCAGAAATAAAATCAGCACAAACAGTAAAGGTTTTCCTTACCAATTCCACTTACCAATAGTGCTTCACTCCCCGCAACGCGCCAGAAAAAATAGTCTTGATGACCCACAAGTATAGGGGTGTATCGTAGTACTTCGATAAGTAAGATCCCAACGAGGAGCAGAAGGTGTTGACAAGCAGTTTCGATGAAGGATTCACTGTAAATGCTCACAGACAAGTATTCAGGGGGTTTTGATGTAACAGATGAATAAAGTACAAGTAAGTAAAATGCGAGAGAAATAATTGCAGCGAGTGGCCCAATCCTTTTTAGCACAAAGGACAAGCCGTTTGTTTACTTATAATGACCAAACGTTCTTGAGGACACACGGGAATTTAGTCTAGTGCTTTCGCTTCATGTAGCTAAATAATCTTCATTGTTTTGATAAGTGTTGTGTGGGTGAACCTATGCTAATGCACCGCCCTTCCTAGGACTAATACATACTTGTGATTATACCCCTTGCAAGCATCCACAACTACAGAAAGTAATTAAGATAAATCCCCACTGACCTTAAACTCACGAGATCCTGCGATCCCTCCGTCGATATATAGCAGGGCTTAGGTTTCTGTCCTCCAACAACCCGCAATTGGCAAGCAGTACAGATGCATTCCTAGGCCCATAAATAGTGAAGTATCGTGTAGTCGACGTTCACATGACACCACTAGAAGAATGACACCACAACTTAAATATCATAACATTGAATATTACTCAACCATAATTCACTACTAACATTTAGACTTCACCCATGTCCTCAAGAACTAAACGAACTACTCACGAGACATCATATGGAACATGATCGGAGGTGATATGATGATGAATAACAATCTGAACATAAACCTTGGTTCAATGGTTTCACTCAATAGCATCAATAACAAGTAGTAATCAACACCGGGAGAGTTTCCCCTATCAAACAATCAAGATCCAACCCAAATTGTTACAGCGGTGACGGGGTGCAGCGGTGGAGATGGCGGTGATGATGATGATGATGATGACGGTGATGATGGAGATGATGTCCAGCTCGATGACGGTGACGATGGCGTCGATTTCCCTCCGAGGGAATTTCCCCGGCGGATTCTGCCCGCCGGAGAGCTCTTTTCTCTCTGGTGTTCTCCGGCCAGGCGGCTGTAACCCTTCGTGAGGAACCCTCTGTGGCTTAGGGTCTTCGGACGAGGATTTCGCGAAAGGAGGCGAGGGCTGTGGGGCCCCCACACCACAAGGTGGCGCGGCCAGGCCATGGGGCGCGCCGGCCTGTGGTCTGGCCCCACCTTGGGTCCTCTCGGCTTCCCCTTCGGCTTTCTCCGTCATCGGAAAAATAGGATTTTGGTGTAATTTCCTTCCACGAGTTGATCTTCCGAAATATGCGTTCCGACGTGCTTTTTCACGGAATCCTGGCTCCGGTGCTTGATCCTCAATAATGATGAAACATGCAAAATAGATGAAATAACATAAGTATTATGTCCAAACATGAAACATATCAATGAATAACAGCAAATTATGATACAAAATAGTGATGCAAATTGGACGTATCAGTCTCTGATCAGGTTGGCATGTTGCGGTATGATACGTCCAAATTGCATCACTATTTTATATCATAATTTGCTGTTATTCTTTGATATATTTCATATTGGAACACAATACTTATGTTATTTCATTTATTTTGCATGTTTCATGATTATTTGGAGATCAAGCACCGGAGCGGGATTACTGTTGGCACCGCCGTCGAGTCAATATTTGGAAGATCAACTGTGGAAGGGAGTTTTACAAATCCTATTTTCGGACGAGGAAACGAAGGAGGGGGAGAGAGGACCCGGGGTGCCCACACCCGGCGCGGCCATGCCTGGCCGCGCCGCCATGTGGCCGGGGGCCCACGACCCCTCTTTTCTTCGCGGAACCCTTCGTCCCGGGAACTAAGCCCGCAAATCCTCCACGAAAGGGTTGCGGCCGCCCCGCGGGCGGAGAACACCAGAAAAAGAGCTCTCCGGCGGGCAGGAATCCACGAAATTCCCTCGAGAGAGGCTCAGCCCATGCGTCAGGTCATCGAGCTGGACATCATCTCCATCACCATCATCATCATCTCCACCATCATCACCGCCATCACCGCCGCGGACATCGTCGCGCTGTAGCAATTTAGGTTTGATCTTGATTGTTGTGGGAAACTCTCCCGATATTGATTTCTACTTGTTATTGATGCTATTGAGTGAAACCATTGAATCAAGTTTATGTTCAGATTATTATTATCATCATATCACCTCTGATCATGTTCCATATGATGTCTCGTGGGTAGTTCGTTTAGTTCGAGGACATGGGTGAAGTCTAATTGTTAGTAGTGAACTATGGTTGAGTAATATTCAATGTTATGATATTTAAGTTGTGTGTTGATTCTTCTAGTGGTGTCGTGTGAACGTCGACTACACGACACTTCACCATTTATGGGCCTGGGGAATGCATCTTGTACTCGTTTGCCAATTGCGGGGTTGCCGTGAGGAAACCTAAGCCCCGTTGGTATATCGTCGAGAGATCGCAGAGATCTGAGATTTATCTTAATTACTTGTAGTTGCGGATGCTTGCGGGAATATAATCACAAGTATGTATTAGTCCTAGGAAGGGCGGTACATTAACAATTCACCCACACAACACTTATCAAAACAATATCCCATTTATTATGTAGCGAAAGCACTAGACTAAAATCCCGTGTGTCCACGAGAACGTTTGGTCATTATAAGTAAACAAACGGCTTGTCCTTTGTGCTAAAAAGGATTGGGCCACTCGCTGCAGTGATTACTCTGCACTTTACTTACTCGTACTTTATTCAACTGTTACATCAAAACCCCCTGAATACTTGCGTGAGCATTTACCAGTGAATCCTTCATCAAAACCCTTGTCAACACCTTCTTGCTCCTCGTTGGGATCGACATTCTTACTTATCGACTACGATACACCCCCTATACTTGTGGGTCATCAAGACTATTTTCGGGCCCGTTGCGAGGATGGCGCTATTGGTAAGTGAATTGGTAAGGAAAATATTGTGTGCGTTTTTCTTTATAACGCTATAAGTCATTATGGAGAGATCTTCTTCAATTTCTATTTAGAAATCTCTACTCTGCAACGGTGTAGATGAAGCGCCAGGTGAGGAAGTGATACCATATAAAATACCTATGAAATTATTGAACGTATTATGGATAACGATATGGCCCTGTCCACGTGATCATTTCGTTTTTGCATGAATTATGCGGGTTAGTAAATGTGCAGTGTTACTATGGATGAAGTGAGGAAGAAATTATTCTCTTTATCGCTGTCTTAAAGCGGCGCATTGTATAAATTACTGATAATGGGGATTCTCTTGAATGGAATGATATTGTGCGGTTTTATTCTAGTTCTATCCTCCAAGTGAAATTCATAAGGATCGGAATCGTATATAATTTTGGCCTATGATGGGAAGTATTGCCCAAGCTTGGGGAGATTGAAGTCTTTAATGCTCAAATGCCCCATTCATGAGCTTCCTGGTAATGTTATTATTGATAATTTCTATGCAAGTTTCTTTTTCAAGACAAGACCTGGCATATTCTTGTTACGGATCATTTACACGCAACAGAAAAGTTTAAAAGGGACCTTCTAGATCGGATTGAAGGTTGGGAGAACGACTGATAGAGAATGGTATAATTTATGATTATAAATGCATTGAAGCTTTTATGGATACTGATTTATTTCGTAATATGAGTGCTACATATGGTCTTGATTCCCAAGTTGCTGTAAATCTTTATAAAGCTTTTGCCTCTCATTATGAATTGCCTAAGAAGAATTTTGATAAGTATCATGAACCATACAAAGATAAAATTGACTCATCTATTAATAAGTGTGTTGTAATTGAAAATCATGTTATTCCTGAAGCTTATATTGAAAAAACTCCTTTCCCTGCTAAAGAGTACTGTTATAAATAGTGCGTTCATAAAAGTGAAAAGAAACCTGTAGAACCTTGAAGAACAAATAAAAATTGAACCTGCTGTTAATAGTTAAAGATCTTGTGACTGAAAATGTTGAGGATGGTCATATTATTTATGTGAAGATGCTTCTAATATTGTTTCACATCCTAATAAACCCAAGCAAGCTAGTGTTCCTATGCTATCTGTTAAAATTGTGATCATTGCTATTATGGATTATGTGATATTGGTGAAAGTATTAGTGCTATTCCGTATGAGCTTTACATGAGATTATCCGAAATTGATTCTTGTGAACTTGAAGATATGATGATGGTTATTCAGCTGGCTAATAGAGAAACTATTTCACCAATTGGTATTGTCGAGATGTGGAGTTTTATGCGGTAAGATTAAATATCCTGCTGACTTTTTGGTATTTGCTGCTAGTGATTATTGATCTTTTCTAAATACTTGTGGAGCTATATATTGCAAGAAAGAGAAAATTTTGACTAAATTTGCTGGTGAATCTTATGAGTTTAACTTCTCTAAATTTTAAAATCCTTATAAAGCTGATTTGCCTAGTAATGACTTTAAAATGGAGCAGTGTGCATCTATTGTTCTTGTTCTAACAATCCTTTGCGGCGAACATTTGGAGGATAGCGAGGTGAAATTTTAGGAAAGAAGAGATGAACTTAATCTTTCTTAAGCCAACCTATTCTCAAACATTACCGGTGGAAGATTTGGGTACAACAGCCACTAAGGAAGATCACATTTAAAGCCTGATGATATGCTCATATTGATGATAAGAAGATATATCCTGTTATTAGTTCTAAACAGAGTTTGAAGAAAGATTATTGCAAATATTGAAGAAACACCGAAGTGCTATTGGCTATACTCTTGATGACTGAGGGGATTTCTCCTCTATTTGCCAACATGCTATTAATATGGAAGATGATGCAAAGCCTGTTGTTGAACATCAGTTCGTCTAATTCCGAAGATGAAGGAAGTGGTAAGGAATGAATGATACGACGAAGCTGGTATTATATATCCTATTGATAGTAGATGGGTTAGTCCTGTCTGAAGGAGGAATGGCTGTGCCTAATGATAATGATAGCTCATTCCTCAAAGAGTAGTTGTAGGGTATAGAATGTGCATTGATTTTAAAGTTAATAAAGTTACTAAGAAAGATCATTACCCTTTACCATTTATTGATCAAATGCTAGAAAGATTGTCTAAAAATACTCATTTTTGCTTTCTTGATGGTTATTATGGGTTTTCACAAATTGTTGTTAAAGCTAAAGATCACCTTTACTTGTCCCTATGGAACTTATGCTTATAGACGTATGCCTTTTGGTTTATGTAATGCTCCTGCTACTTTTCAAAAATGCATGTCTGCTATTTTTCATGGTTTTTGTGAAAGTATTGTAGAGGTATTCATGGATGATTTTTCCGTTTATGGGAATTCTTTTGATAGTTGCTTGCTTGATAAAGTTTTGCAGAGATGTGAAGAAACTAACCTTGTTCTTAATTGGGAGAACTGCCAATGGGGTGTATTGGAACATAAAATTGAGAGAGGTATTGAAGTTGATAGAGCTAAAGTTGAAGCAATTGAGAAGATGCCCTATCCGAGGGATGTTAAAGGTATTAATGTGTTCTTGGACATGTTGGGTTTTATAGGAGATTTATTAAAGATTTCTCAAGTTTCAAAATCTTACTAAATCTTCTTCAAGATGTACCATTTGTTTTTGATGATGATTGTAAGGAAGCTTTAACAAGAAAGCCTTAACAACTTGCTCTATAGTTGAACCTACGATTGGAATTTACCATTTGAAATTTATGTGATATAGTGGTGACCACCGTGGTGGCGTATTGTTTGGACCCGCGAGAGGTAGATAAGAAATTTGGGTCATTGTGTTATGCGAAACTCTTGATGCTGCTCAAAGAAATTATGCTACAACTGAGGGTATTAGCTGTAGTGCTTGTGATAAATTTAGATCTTATATCGTTGATTCAAAAGTCACTATTCATACTGATCATGCTGCAATTAGATACCTAATGACAAAGAAAGATGCTAAGCCTTATTAGATGGGTACTTCTTTTGCAAGAATTTGATTTACATATTGTAGATAGGAAAGGTGCTGATAATCCGATTTAATAATTTGTCTAGATTGGAAAATATTGCTTATGATCCTGTTCTGTTAATGATAGTTTTCCAAATGAACAATTAGGCTGGATAAGGTGAGCTCAGCAGACGATCATGGTATGCTGATTATGCTAACTATTGTTTCCAAGTACTTGCCTCAACCTTTTCAGCTCAACAAAGGAGAAATTCTTTTTATGATTTGAGGCATTATTTCTGGGATGACACTTATATAAAGAAGGAGTGATGGTATTATGCGAAGATGTGTTCCGAATATGAACAACAAGAGATATTGAGTAAATGTCATGGCAGTGCTTATGGAGGACATCACGCCGGAGATAGAACCGCGCAAAATTCTACAATCAGGTTTTTGCCAACTCTCTTCAAGGATGCGAGAAAGTTTATTTTATCTTGTGATGAATGCCAAAGGGTTGGTAATATCTCGAATAATGAAAATGCCTATGAATTATACTCTTGTTATTGAACCGTTTGATTGTTGGGGATTTGACTTCATGGACCTTTTCCCTCTTCAAATAACACTCATATACTTGTTGCTGTTATTATGTTACTAAATGGGTGGAAGCCATACCTACAAAAAGTGGCGATGGTGAGACCTCTTTAAAAATTTTAGATATTATTTTCCTAGATTTGGAGTGCCTAGATATATTATGACTGATGGAGGTTCTCATTTTATTCATGGAGGTTTTAGAAAAACTCTTGCTAAGTATGGTATTAATCATAGAATTGCTCCGCTTATCATCCTCAAACTAGTGGTCAAGTAGAATTATCAAATAGAGAGATTAAATCTATCTTGCAGAAAACCGTTAATAAATCTAGAAAGAATTGGGCTAGTAAATTGAAGATGCACTATGGGCTTATAGAACTGCTTATAAAACCCCGGAATGTCATCATAAAATGGTTTATGGAAAAGCTTGTCATTTACCTTTAGAATTAGAACACAAAGCTTATAGGGCTGTTAGAGAATTAAATAAAGATCCTAAACTTGCCGGTGATAAGAGGTTGCTACAATTAAGTTCTCTAGATGAATGGAAGTGAAGCTTATGAAAATGCTAAACTCTTGAAAAAGTTAAAGAATGGCATGATAGAAGGATCATCAAAAGAGAGTTTAATATTGGGGATAAAGTCCTATTGTATGGTCTGTCTCAGTTTCTTGGAAATACACCGATAGAAGGTTGAGGAGGTGTATCGTTCAGGAGCAATTAAAATTAGCTCTCTCAAGGCAATGCCCAAAGTGGTGAATGGACAAAGACTCAAGCATTATATCTCGGGTGATTCTTATAATGTTGATGTTGATATTATTCGAGTGGAAACGCCGGAGGACTTTCATCAAAGGACAAATTGACAGATCCCAGAACTCAACTTTGAATAGATGATCTTGTAATGAAAAGTTCGTGATTTTTCTAATTATTTTGCTGTTTTTGAAAATAAAATGCGAGTTGAAAACAGTGGAAGAGGCATACGAGGCGAAACCACGAGCGCGGGCTGCAGAGGAGACGCACGAGGCGAAACCACGGGCCGCGCCTGGCACGGGCCCGCGCCCTGTGGTCTGGCCGCTCGTCGCTCCTTTCCGACTTCGGTTCGACCGTACTTCCGTTTGTTCTAAAATTTTTTATTATAAAATCCCCCGGACCCCTGGAGGTCCGTATATCGTTTTCTCGACGTGTTTTGTTTCGAGCTGTTTCGCCGAGTCTGTTTTCAGTTTAGAGGCACCATGGTCTCCAAGAACAAGGGCAAGGGGCTTTCGGAGGAAGAAGTGAAGGAGGTGCCATCAAGACAAGATCAGCAAGCCGGAGGGAGCAAGCAAATCTTGGTGGGATCTGTTGACACTCAACGTTCTTTTTCTCATAACTTGCAGGGACCTCTACCACCCGCTCTTAGCCTCGACTCCTTCCCCATGATGGAAGAAGTTCTACGGATTACGATGAGTTTTGTGATCAATATCGGGCTCTGAGAAGAGAAGTGGAGATACTCCAGGAGGAGAATTGCCGTCTCCGAAGAATGATTGAATACCACTCGATTCGCATCACAAGGTCGTCATCGCCAACCTCAGATAACAATGAATCTCTTCGAATCTTAGTGCAGAATTGTCAAGCTGAGAAACTGAAGTTGAAGGAGCTTATTAAGAAGCGCGGGAAGAATTCATCACCACCATCACCAAAGGAGTAATCCATCATCGGTATTGGCATCCCCTTGGTTTGTTCCAAGCTTGGGGGAGTGCCGCGGTATCACATTATCATTACCTTTTACTTTTTACTATCAAGTAGTGTCATATCATGAGTAGGGAAGTTATCGTATGAGATGGGTTGCAGTGTGGAGTATCTCTCCTTTAGTTTGTCTATGTATCCCTTGGTGTGAGTTATCGTTATGGAATATTAATGAGAAGTCTTATCATTTACATATTGCACACCTTATTTTAGTTTGCAATTTCTACTATATGATTGATCTTGATTTTAGTATTGGTACCACTTTGGGAGTATTGAGTAAATCTATTTGGTTTTGGCAAACTTAGCAATGGTCAATAGTAACAACACTTTGAGTTTAAGAAGAATAGAGGAAATACATGTAGAAGATGTTATTATCTTTCTTATCAGTTCTTAGCTTAGTATTCTAAAGTTAAAACTGTGTGTGCTTACAAGTAAGATGCATGATTGTTTCTATCACATGTATATTTGTTTGTTTCCCTCAACTCTTATGCTTGCTAATTAACCTTGCTAGCCAAAGACCTGTACTGAGAGGGAATACTTCTCGTGCATCCAAACCTGAACCCAAACCTATGCCATTTGTGTCCACCATATCTACCTACTATGGTATTTTTTGCCATTCTAAGTAAATACTTCATGTGCTACCTTTAAACAATTCAAAACTTATTACTTCTTATTTGTGTCAATGTTTTATAGCTCATGAGGAAGTATGTGGTGTTTTATCTTTTAGTCTTGTTAGGCAGCCTCCACTAAAGGACTAGTGGCTTCATCCACTTATCCTATAATTTTGCAATAAGAGCTGGCAACGGGGTTCCCGCCCCAATTAATTAACTTTCATTAATAATTCTCTTCACATGTTTTGCCATGATTCATCGTAAGCAACTTAATTTTGCAATAGACACTCCTCCATGGTATGAGATTGTTGGAAGGCACCCGATTGGTTAGCCATGGCTTGTGTAAGCAAAGGTTGGGGGAGTGTCATCCTTAAAATAAACTAAAATACATGTGTAAACAAAAGAGAAGAGGGATGATCTACCTGGTTGAGATAACGTCCTTCATGGGAGCCGCTCTTTGGGGGTCTGTTTGGCAAGGGGTTAGAGTACCCCTACCAATCGTTGACAACAACAAACACCTCTCAAAACTTTTTATTCTCTTTATATGATTTCAAAAATTGAAAAAGCTCTAGCACATGATTTAATCTGCTTCCCTCTGCGAAGGGCCTGTCTTTTACTTTATGTTGAGTCGGTAAACCTATTTCCCTCCATCTCAAGCAAGCATTTGAGTTGTTGTGATCAAACTATTATATTGTGATTTGCTTCATCATGTTTTTACTCTTTCTTGTTTAGTACAAGTTTTACCTTGAATGAATATAACTTTGAAAGTCATCAATGATTAATATGATTGAGTATGCAAGTTTACCATAAGTTTTTAATATGAGAGCGCTGCTCAATAGATGAATATAATTTGTTAAATGTTCTCTGACCAAGAACAAAGTTTGCCATCACCAATTATGATTCCTTATGCACCTTTATTTGTGATTACCTTATACTTGTTTCAAGTTGAATTATATGAGGAAGTTGTTTACTATAATGTCTTGTGTGAATGAATATGATGCTTCTTGTCCGTATTTTATTGATCGACTCTTCACTCCATAAACATGTGGACCTGTCTACAGAGTTCAGTTTCGCTTGGGGACAAGCGAAGTGCTGGGGGAGTTGATCGTCCAAATTGCATCACTATTTTATATCATAATTTGCTGTTATTCTTTGATATATTTCATATTGGAACACAATACTTATGTTATTTCATTTATTTTGCATGTTTCATGATTATTTGGAGATCAAGCACCGGAGCCAGGATTCTGCTGGAAAAAGCACCGTCAGAATGCAATATTTCGGAAGATCAACTGTGGAAGGGAGTTTTACCAAAAATCCTATTTTTCCAGATGACGAAGGAAGCGAGAAGGAGGGGCCAGGAGGACCCAGGGTGGGCCCACACCCTAGGGCGGCGCGGCCCATGCCTGGCCGCGCCGCCATGTGGTCTGGGGGGCCCACGCCCCTTTCGCCTCCTTTTCTTCGCGAAACCCTTCGTCCCGAGACCTAAGCCACGAGAGGAATCCTCACTCCGCCTCGCAGGGCGGAGAACACCAGAGAGAAAAGAGCTCTCCGGCGGGCAGGAATCCGCCGGGAAATTCCCTCCCGGAGGGGGAAATCGACGCCATCGTCACCGTCATCGAGCTGGACATCATCTCCATCACCATCATCATCATCTCCACCATCATCACCGCCATCACCACCGCTGGACATCGTCACCGCTGTAGCAATTTGGGTTTGATCTTGATTGTTTGATAGGGGAAACTCTCCCGGTATTGATTTCTACTTGTTATTGATGCTATTGAGTGAAACCATTGAATCAAGGTTTATGTTCAGATTGTTATTCATCATCATATCACCTCTGATCATGTTCCATATGATGTCTCGTGAGTAGTTCGTTTAGTTCTTGAGGACATGGGTGAAGTCTAATTGTTAGTAGTGAACTATGGTTGAGTAATATTCAATGTTATGATATTTAAGTTGTGGTGTTATTCTTCTAGTGGTGTCGTGTGAACGTCGACTACACGACACTTCACCATTTATGGGCCTAGGGGAATGCATCTTGTACTCGTTTGCCAATTGCGGGGTTGCCGGAGTGACAGAAACCTAAACCCCCGTTGGTATATCGATGCAGGAGGGATCGCAGGATCTCGAGTTTAAGGCTGTGGTTAGATTTATCTTAATTACTTTCTTGTAGTTGCGGATGCTTGCAAAGGGTATAATCACAAGTATGTATTAGTCCTAGGGCGGTACATTAGCACAGGTTCACCCACACAACACTTATCAAAACAATGAAGATTAATCAGTATGTAGCGAAAGCACTAGACTAAAATCCCGTGTGTCCTCGAGACGTTTGGTCATTATAAGTAAACAAACCGGCTTGTCCTTTGTGCTAAAAAGGATTGGGCCACTCGCTGCAATTGTTACTCTCGCACTTTACTTACTCGTACTTTATTCAACTGTTACATCAAAACCCCCAGAATACTCGTGAGCATTTACAGTGAATCCTTCATCGAAACTGCTTGTCAACACCTTCTGCTCCTCGTTTGGATCGACATTCTTACTTATCGAAGATACTACGATACACCCCCTATACTTGTGGGTCATCACGGTACATAGAGGCGGCTAGGCTCGCGTGGCGGCCTCGTGTGCTGGCTCGTGGAGACCGACAACCTTGACGGTCGATGCGGCGGCGCCGTTGGGACTGACGCGACATCGGCAGGTAGGCTCGAATGGAGGTATCGCTTACTGGCTCGTGGCGGACGACGGCATGCTGGATCGAGGCGGCGGTGTCGCGGAGACTCGCGCGGCGGCGATGAGCAGGGTCGTGTGTTTGGCGGCCGACGGCGCGTGCAGGATCGAGGCGGCGGTGCCGGAGAGATTCGCCCACGGCGACCGACAGGCTCGTGTAGCGCCGCCACAATGTGGCAGGGATGTTTCGGAGTCTGGGAGATCAAAGCGATGGTGATTTTTGGGGAACAAAAGGAGAGATAATTGTCTCCGGGCGTCCCATTTTATTTTCCAAATATGTGGATGTGATGTATTAATGAGATTTATGTAGGCTGAAATCATGGAATCTTCCTAGACGTCCTATTTTATTTTCCAAATATGTAGGCTGAAATTATGGAGTCTTCTCATTCTATTTTTCAAATATGTGGATTCCAGCGGTGTGTTAATGGGATTTATGTAGGCTGAAATCATGGAGTTTGGGTGCACGTCATTTATTTTGGAAACTTTCTGAACTCTTGTCGTTTGGTGGGAGGACGATTCCGGGGTTTATTATGTAAATGCCCGAGGAAGGTAATTTGTGAGATTACCATAGCGTGATTCCTGGGATGATGATTCCTAAAGCGGCTCAGGCTGATTAAATGCGCGAGTTAATATTCTGGGAAGGTTAGGACGACCAAAGTGCTGGATTGCAGCGTCAGTGATATTGACTGATTGATTGCTGGATTGGAGCGTGAGACTTTCCATATTTTGGTGGAACGGACGACCAAAAGGACGACGAAAGTAGAGGAAGAAGGGGGGACACGTTCGTTCTTTTTAAGTAGTAGAGAAGGAAGACGATCAGAAAAGCAGCGAGCGAGCAGGCAGCATGCTGTAGATCAGAAGAGAGCGGAGCAAGGAAACATGACGATCGTGCGCATACGCTCGAACGGCCGGCCAGCCGCGTAGGCAGGCATTTTATTGGCGATTCTCTAATCAGGTCTATCTCTTTACTTCTCTCAAGTGTTAAATTGAAAATTTGATTAGCTTGTTCTTCCTACACACTTAAACTAGAACATCGATTCATTAGTGATCAAAGTAATCGATTCAATGTAGTTCGTACAATTTGGCTGATCAGTTTTAAATTTGCATTGTAGATTTACTTTGAACATGAAGAGGACTTGCGCCATCGATCGAGAGTTCAAAACGGTACCTATGCAGCTATGTGGACTCGCTGATGACGGTCAAGTATTGCTCACGGGCAGATGATGTCAAGGGGAAACAGCCTGTTGTATCTGAAAACTGAAACACGAAGTGTTCGATGACAAAGGACCTAAGTCAGCCACGCAAGTGGTGCAAACCTGCTGTAGGGACAATAAAGCTTAATGTTGATGGATCGTTTGAAACAGCTATGGGTGTAGGTGGAGCTGGGATGGTCCTGCGAGATGAAGAAGGCGCAGTAATCTTTACTGCCTGCCGTTATCTGCCATCATGTGCCTCTCCATTGGAAGCTGAACTAGCTTCTTGCTATGATGGAGTGCAGCTAGCAAGAGAACACGCGGACGTTGAGTGTATTGTGGAGATGGACTCTCAAGAAGCCATACGTATGATAACTTCACAGATTGAAGACAGATCCAGCTGTACCTTTATGGTGCAAGAAATAAAGAGCCTTTTGAAGCTTGATCCTAGGTTTCAGGTAGTAGCTATAGATAGACACCAAAATAAGGCTAGTCATTTGCTAGCAAACTGGGGTCGATCGACCGCAAGTACTGTAACCTGGATTGGGGATGGTCCTCAAGTTGTACTGGCTTGTTGTCTACAGGAGGCTGCTCCTGTAGCTTAATCAATATATTTCATTCGCAAAAAAAAGAAGAGGGGGATTTTTCAAAAAGAAAGAAAGAAGAGAACCAAGGATATTGCTGCTCTTTTCCAGAAACATGAAACAAAGAAGCTCGCATATTAACATGAGAACTTTAAAGGCCTAAACTATCTTGTTGATCTCACTTTAAGCTTGTTTAAACAAAGAGGCATATTGTTCATGATGTGGTCTATTCCCTTCTCAAATTAGTATTGCTTCTACCTGTGCCGACCACAAGTTTTGAAAGGGCATTTTCTGCAATTAATCTAGTGAAGCATAAGATGAGGAATCAGATGGGTGATTGTCTCCAGGATGATTATCTAGTCACATTCATTGAGCGAGATATTTTCTCCAAGGTAAAAAATGATGATATAATTGAGACTTCCGTGGCTGTGAAACAACGTTATTCTAAGAAGAAGTTTATTTGAATTATTGTAGCCGTGTAATATTACTATATGGGTATGTTAGATATTTTATTATTAATCATTGAATTCTATACTGCATGTGGAACCTTATAAATATATTTTTATTGTTATTATATACCAATACAATAATACATAATACATTATTGTTTTTGGTATTGAAGAAAAGATTGTGTCTAATTGCTCCACCCTAGAGCAAAATGCTAGATTTGCCACTGCTACCAAGCCACGGCTGGAGGCCACCAAATGAGGGGTGGATAAAGATCAACATAGACGCATGCATGTCTCTGGAGGATCGAAAATCTAGAGCCGGAGGGGTGGCTAGAGACTGATACGTCCCAAACCTATCTATAATTTCTTATGTTCCATGCTACTTTTATGATGATACTCACATGTTTTATACACATTATATGTCATATTTATGCATTTTCCGGCACTAACCTATTGACGAGATGCCGAAGAGCCAGTTGCTGTTTTCTGCTGTTTTTGGTTTCAGAAATCCTAGTAAGGAAATATTCTCGGAATTGGACGAAATCAACGCCCAGGGTCTATTCCACGAAGCTTCCAGAAGACCGGAGGAGATACGAAGTGGGGCCACGAGGTGGCGACACACCAGGGCGGCGCGGCCCAGGTCCTGGCCGCGCGGCCCTAGTGTGTGGGCCCCCCGTGACGCCTCCTGACCTACCCTTCCGCCTACATATAGCCTTCGTCGCGAATACCCCAGTCAGAGAGCCACGATACGGAAAACCTTCAGAGACGCCGCCGCCGCCAATCCCATCTCGGGGATTCAGGAGATCGCCTCCGGCACCCTGCCGGAGAGGGGAATCATCTCCCGGAGGGCTCTTCATCGCCATGATCGCCTCCGGATCGATGTGTGAGTAGTCCACCCCTGGACTATGGGTCCATAGCAGTAGCTAGATGGTTGTCTTCTCCTCATTGTGCTATCATGTTAGATCTTGTGAGCTGCCTATCATGATCAAGATCATCTATTTGTAATGCTACATGTTGTGTTTGTTGGGATCCGATGAATATTGAATACTATGTCATGTTGATTATCAATCTATCATATATGTTGTTTATGTTCTTGCATGCTCTCCGTTGCTAGTAGAGGCTCTGGCCAAGTTGATACTTGTGACTCCAAGGGGAGTATTTATGCTCGATAGTGGGTTCATGCCTCCATTAAATCTGGGACAGTGACAGAAAGTTCTAAGGTTGTGGATGTGCTGTTGCTACTAGGGATAAAACATCGATGCTTTGTCTAAGGATATTTGTGTTGATTACATTACGCACCATACTTAATGCAATTGTCTGTTGCTTGCAACTTAATACCGAAAGGGGTTCGGATGATAACCTGAAAGTGGACTATTTAGGCATAGATGCATGCTGGATAGCGGTCTATGTACTTTGTCGTAATGCCCTGATTAAATCTCATAGTACTCATCATGATATATGTATGTGCATTGTTATGCCTTCTTTATTTGTCAATTGCCCAACTGTAATTTGTTCACCCAACATCTATTTATCTTATGGGAGAGACACCACTAGTGAACTGTGGACCCCGGTCCATTCTTTACATCTGAAATACAATCTACTGCAATTGTTCTTTACTGTTCTTCGCAAACAAACATCATCTTCCACACTATACATCTAATCCTTTGTTTACAGCAAGCCGGTGAGATTGACAACCTCACTGTTACATTGGGGCAAAGTATTTTGATTGTGTTGTGCAGGTTCCACGTTGGAATCCGGGTGTTGCGCCGCACTACACTCGCCGCCATCAACCTTCAACGTGCTTCTTGGCTCCTCTGGTTCGATAAACCTTGGTTTCTTTAGGGAAAACTTCTTGCCGTACGCATCACACCTTCCTCTTGGGGTTCCCAATGGACGTGTGTCTCACGCCATCAGCAAATTTGGCGCCGTTGGGAGATCAAGACACGCTGCAAGGGGAGTCTCCCACTTCCAATCTCTTTACTTTGTTTTTGTCTTGCTTTACTTTATTTACTACTTTGTTTGCTGCACTAAAACAAAACACAAAAAAATTAGTTGCTAGTTTTACTTTATTTACGGTTTTGCTCTCTATATCGAAAACACAAAAAAATAGTTACTTGCATTTACTTTATTTAGTTTGCTTTATTTACTACTGCTAAAATGGGTACTGTGTGGGGACCCCGGACTAGCTGTCCGAAATACCCTGTTATGTATACAGTTCACGATCCCATGATCAGTGCGCCGTGAACACATAACCGAACTGATATCAAATTACATCATCCATTACAAAACGGAATAAGAAAATTACAATGAGGTTACAAGACCAATCTTTACATAATAGCCTTCAAGGGCCTAATCTAATCATCAGAGTTGCGGAATCACTTCAATCAGCGTAGAGCCCAAGTCATCTGCCATAACCCTACAGGCAACTGACTAGGAAGACGTTCCTAGCTCGCATAGACGTCGTCAACTCCTTCTTCATCTGTCGAATTCCTCCAAGTCTGGCCAAGTAAATAGCCAGGGACAAAGCCGTGAGTACATTGGAATTGTACTCGCAAACCATCAAGAAAGGTGCTAACAATGCTAACTAAAAGAGACAAGAGAGGAAGAATAGTTTCTCTTGTGGATATAGCATGTGAAAGAGAATCAGTTTCTCTTGTGGATATAGCATGTGAAAGAGAATCAGTTTCTCTTGTGGATATAGCATCCCAACATCACAGTTGATGGGGACACTAAGAAAATCCTATGACATCTCTATATCTTTGTCAAAGAAGATACTTCAAAAGATAAACTATGACATCTATATATCTTTATTGAAGAAGAGTCTCTCTACATGAAACACTAGGAAGGTTCACCCAATTTTTGTTTCATTTTCCTCGACCAACTCCATATGGTCGGCACAGCCCGGTACATCCAACACACACCCTTCCTTTGTAAAGCATTTTCTAAAACAAAACTCGACACAGCTCGGTAACGGCCATCCCAACCGTCCATGACCGCGGACGCGGCTATTCGAATAGTTTTAACTCTGCAGAGTGTGCACACTTTCACCACAACTATCCGGATACCTATCGTGTGGGCATCATCCCCGCATAATGACATATGCCACGACGGATACCCGGACATAACCTTTCGCCCATTCGACTTAACACGAGGTCCTACCCTATGGAGTATGTACCTCCCCGGCACCGTGGCAGCTCACCTCCTCTTGAGCGTGGCTCCACCGCCAAGCCAGGAGACCCATAGTGTCTTCCGGACGGGTCAGCCCCGAAGGCCTCCCGTTATACTATTGTCCCAACCATGACAACCCGGACTCGGGGGTAACCGTACCCTTGTATAGTTATGCGGTGCCTCATGCTAAGAAGAACAAACGTCAAGTTAAGCCCCGTGCCCACGTTGGAGTAGCTATGGTTGCGTTGTTTAGTTGTTCCGGGCGAATACAAAGAACCATGTGTCGTTTTTCTCAAAACCCAAGTCACACACACATTCCTTTTCTCAATCATCTTTGACAAGATCCTTTTTGCCTTCATAAACCATACACTTGGGTAAGGTTATCTCACCCAAGGTTTTCATAAACATTTACAACAAGGTAAACCTTGAGGGGTTCCCAACCTAAAGTTTTATGTAGGAGCTAAGATATAACAATGGCATGATGCTAGCCGTCATACCTCTAAGGAGATGATAATTGAGGTGTCAAGGGGATCATACATGCTTAGGATAAGCACGCATGGGGACAACATAAGTAGGAGGATTCGACAAAGGGTCATGATGTTGATCATCATACCACTAAGAAGATGACAACATGGATATGGTCAAGGGGGCATACATGCTTAGGGTAAGCATGCATAACATCAACAAGGGGGTTCACATACTTGGGAGCAAGTATGCAAAGCATCAACAAGGGGTTCAACATACTTGGGAATAAGTATGCATAGAGTAGAGGACCAAAAATCACACATGATACAAGGAACCAAGTATATAATGGAACAATGAACACAACAAGAAGGATAAATAGCAAGAGATCAAAAGATGGCTTGCCTTGGTTGGATTATTTGTCCCTGGACTTCTTCAACTCCATTCAAATAAGAATTCCAACAATATAAATAAAATCCTCGTCCGAACCACTTCTTCTTCTTCTCCGGAATTGTTCGCATCTATCGCCGGAAAAATATAAGAGGAACACAATCAACACATTGCACCAACACAACAAACATGCAACAATCAAAAATCAATAGCTAACCACTCTACTAAGGGATAAAATACTAAGGACTTATAGTTATTTTTAAAAACAACTTTTGAAAAGGAAACCAATTTATTTTACTAAACAAATGTATGAGAGTATCAAAAATAAGCAAATGCCTCTATGGGTATTACCAAGGCACAAGTTATATAACCCTTGGTAGATAACACCACCAAGGATACAAGTGAAATGGTTTTGGCTCAAAATCATCCATCTTTTATTTTCAAACATTTTTGGAAAGGCACAAATCATTTTTCCTATTTTATTTTGCTTGCACAAATACTACCCAAAACTAGGAAGTAAACAATATGCCACACCATTTTGAAAACTCAAGTTAAACAATGGACTTGGTTTAAACTTGGAAGGTTTTGTTTGGCAAGAATAAAACATAGGTTGGCTATTTTTAAAACAAAGTGATGGCAAGGTTTTGAATAACTCAAAGGGATTTCAAATCATCATTGCATGTGACACACATACACTTGCAAACAGAGACAAAATTTCTTTAACAGAGACTAACAGTATTTTTCCTAGATGGCCAGTAACAAAACAAGGTCAACACAATTGGATTCATCCAAAAATATTAATCCTACAATTTTAGAAATTACAAATACTAAACAGAATATAGTGATCATGTTTAATGCACTAACAGTCGTACAAAAATCCTAAAAATACGGGACCAGTGGCATTTGAAAGATAATGAAATTTCTGATCTAATGCAATTGGTTTCATTTTATTTGAGTGTGTAGAATTGAAGTTATTACAATTTGAGTGCTACTGGTTTTTGGAAACAAAAACAAAAAAATTCAAATTTTAGAAATGGGCGGGAACGTGCTGGGCTGCACGGATTTGAGAAGTGGGCCGGCCCGGGAGGAATTGCAGGTGGAGGGAAAAAAAATAAAGGAAGAAAGGAAAAGGAAGGGGCCCGGCGGGGCCCATCGCATGGCCGCACAGGCCACGTCGGCCCATGCAGCACACGAGGGACGTCCTCCTCCTCTGAGCAGCGTACGGAGGCGGACGGGGAAAGTAGAGGGCGGGCTAGGGCTCAGGCGGGTGGCGGGCGAGATGATTCGGGGCGGGTGGTTCGGCCAGGGCTCGGAGCTTTTCTTGAAGAGATAGGTATACCAATGGAGATCGATTTTTTTGACAAAAAGGATTTTTCCAAGGTCAATACTATATGGAGATGTGATCTTGATTGATGGATATGTGAGATGTCTTAATGGCAAAGGCAACGCCATGGGTATTTGATCACAGATTCAAATACCATTGAATTTGGTGTCTATGGCTTTGATTTTTATTTAGATTAACCATTTAGGCTAACTTGAAATATTTGAAAAAGAGGAGAGGGTTTTAGAAGAGTAGAATAATCCATGGAGGAAAAGAAAATGTAGATCATTCTATTTTATTTTAGGAAATCAAAACTACAAATAAAAGCTTTTACTAGATTTTAGAGTCACAAAAAGTAAGGATAAGCCATTTGGTAAATACTTTGTGCCAAAATAAAACTATGTTTTTTTTAGAAACTCTTTTGTGATACCATGATCAAAGGTGATCATAGTGAAATTTTAATCAGGAAAGATTTTTGGCAAGATACTTTTAAGATTTTGAGTCAGGACAAAATAACAAGAGGTTTTGGGGTTTAGGTCAAAAGGTTCAATTGTTTTTAAAGAGAGGAGGTTATGGTAATACAAGAGTGACCATAGCTCCACTATTTTCTGGAGACTAGAAATAGTGTGATGAGGTACTTAGGGAAAAACACCAAGCATAGGGTTTATGCATTGGTAAAGAAATGAAAAGAATTTTCCAGGGCCACACATGTGTTTTATTTAGTGAGAGGTTTGTTTTTACCACTAGATGTGTTGTGCTTTGGGGTAGCTCAAGACAAAACTCAACAAGCAGATCAAGACAATACATCTATAAACATATCAAGGCAATTCATTATATCAAACAGACCAAGGCAATTCATCTTAGTTAGTCTTTAGAAATTTTTTTTGTTCCCCCTTATTTTTGCATTCTGGATAACTAATCAAGGTTGCAAAAGTTGGGGTGTGACAGATCTTCCACCCTTAAAATAATCTCGTCCCGAGATTACTGAGCGTATACTAGAGGGGTTGTAAAGTTTAACGAAAGTTAGACTCCATTCTTCTGTAGATGCGCCATTGTTGAGAAGGTCGTTGCTTCATCTTCTGGGAGACACGGTAGATTCCTGCTGATGGCGAGCTTTGATGGCGTGTATTTCACACGTTCGTTGGGAACCCCAAGAGGAAGGTATGATGCGCACAGCAGCAAGTTTTCCCTCAGAAAGAAACCAAGGTTTATCGAACCAGGAGGAGCCAAGAAGCACGTTGAAGGTTGATGGCGGCGGGATGTAGTGCGGCGCAACACCGGGATTCCGGCGCCAACGTGGAACCTGCACAACACAACCAAAGTACTTTGCCCCAACGAACAGTGAGGTTGTCAATCTCACCGGCTTGCTGTAACAAAGGATTAACCGAATTGTGTGGAAGATGATTGTTTGCAAGAAAACAGTAAAAACAAGTATTGCAGCAGATTTGTATTTCAGTATTAAAGAATGGACCGGGGTCCACAGTTCACTAGAGGTGTCTCTCCCATAAGATAAAAGCATGTTGGGTGAACAAATTACAGTCGGGCAATTGACAAATAGAGATGGCATAACAATTCACATACATGGCATGATAAGTATAGTGAGATTTAATTGGGCATTACGACAAAGTACATAGACCGCCATCCAACTGCATCTATGCCTAAAAAGTCCACCTTCAGGTTATCGTCCGAACCCCTTCAGTATTAAGTTGCAAAGCAACAGACAATTGCATTAAGTATGGTGCGTAATGTAATCAACAACTACATCCTCGGACATAGCGCCAATGTTTTATCCCTAGTGGCAACGCACAACACAACCTTAGAACTTTCTGTCACTGTCCCAGTGTCAATGCGGCATGAACCCACTATCGAGCATAAATACTCCCTCTTGGAGTTAAAAGCAAAAACTTGGCCAGAGCCTCTACTAGTAACGGAGAGCATGCAAGATCATAAACAACACATATGTAATAACTTGATAATTAACATAACATGGTATTCTCTATCCATCGGATCCCGACAAACACAACATAGAGTATTACAGATAGATGATCTTGATCATGTTAGGCAGCTCACAAGATCCAACAATGAAGCACAATGAGGAGAAGACAACCATCTAGCTACTGCTATGGACCCATAGTCGGGGGTGAACTACTCACTCATCACTCCGGAGGCGACCATGGCGGTGTAGAGTCCTCCGGGAGATGAATCCCCTCTCCGGCAGGGTGCCGGAGATCTCCGAATCCCCGAGATGGGATCGGCGGCGGCGGCGTCTCGGAAGGTTTTCCGTATCGTGGTTTTCGCATCGGGGTTTCACGACGGAGGCTTTAAGTAGGCGGAAGGGCGAGTCGGGTGACGAGGGCCCACACCACGGCGGCGCCCCCTTGGCCGCGCCGCCATGTGGTTTGGCCACCTCGTGGCCCGTATGCTCTTCGGTCTTCTGGAAGGTTCGTGGCAAAATAGGCCCCTGGGTCTTCGTTTCGTCCAATTCCGAGAATATTTCGTTACTAGGATTTCTGAAACCAAAAACAGCAGAAAACAGCAACTGGCACTTCGGCATCTTGTTAATAAGTTAGTTCCAGAAAATGCACGAATATGACATAAAGTGTGCATAAAACATGTAGGTATCATCAATAATATGGCATAGAACATAAGAAATTATCGATACGTCGGAGACGTATCAAGCATCCCCAAGCTTAGTTCTGCTCGTCCCGAGCAGGTAAAACGATAACAAAGATAATTTCTGAAGTGATATGCCATCATAACCTTGATCATACTATTTGTAAACATATGTAGTGGATGCAGCGATCAAAACAATGGTAATGACATGAGTAAACAAGTGAATCATAAAGCAAAGACTTTTCATGAATAGTACTTCAAGACAAGTATTAATAAGTCTTGCATATGAGTTAACTCATAAAGCAATAAATCAAAGTAAAGGTATTGAAGCAACACAAAGGAAGATAAAGTTTCAGCGGTTGCTTTCAACTTGTAACATGTATATCTCATGGATAATTGTCAACATAGAGTAATATAACAAGTGCAATATGCAAGTATGTAGGAATCAATGCACAGTTCACACAAGTGTTTGCTTCTTGAGGTGGAGAGAAATAGGTGAACTGACTCAACATAAAAGTAAAAAGAATGGTCCTTCAAAGAGGAAAGCATCGATTGCTATATTTGTGCTAGAGCTTTTATTTTGAAAACATGAAACAATTTTGTCAACGGTAGTAATAAAGCATATGAGTTATGTAAATTATATCTTACAAGTTGCAAGCCTCATGCATAGTATACTAATAGTGCCCGCACCTTGTCCTAATTAGCTTGGACTACCGGATCTTTGCAATGCACATGTTTTAACCAAGTGTCACAATGGGGTACCTCCATGCCGCCTGTACAAAGGTCTAAGGAGAAAGCTCGCATTTTGGATTTCTCGCTTTTGATTATTCTCAACTTAGACATCCATACCGGGACAACATGGACAACAGATAATGGACTCCTCTTTAATGCATAAGCATGTGACAACAATTAGTATTCTCATATGAGATTGAGGATATATGTCCAAAACTGAAACTTCCACCATGAATCATGGCTTTAGTTAGCGGCCCAAAGTTCTTCTCTAACAATATGCATGCTCCAACCATAAAGGTGGTAGATCTCTCTTACTTCAGACAAGACAGACATGCATAGCAACTCACATGATATTCAACAAAGAATAGTTGATGGCGTCCCCAGAAACATGGTTATCGCACAACAAGCAACTTAATAAGAGATAAAGTGCATAAGTACATATTCATTACCACAATAGTTTTTAAGCTATTTGTCCCATGAGCTATATATTGCAAAGGTGAATGATGGAATTTTAAAGGTAGCACTCAAGCAATTTACTTTGGAATGGCGGATAAATACCATGTAGTAGGTAGGTATGGTGGACACAAATGGCATAGTGGTTGGCTCAAGTATTTTGGATGCATGAGAAGTATTCCCTCTCGATACAAGGTTTAGGCTAGCAAGGTTATTTGAAACAAACACAAGGATGAACGGTGCAGCAAAACTCACATAAAAGACATATTGTAAACATTATAAGACTCAACACCGTCTTCCTTGTTGTTCAAAACTCAATACTAGATGTTATCTAGACTCTAGAGAAACCAAATATGCAAACCAAATTAGCAAGCTCTAAGTATTTCTTCATTAATGGGTGCAAAGTATATGATGCAAGAGCTTAAACATGAGCACAACAATTGCCAAGTATCAAATTATCCATGACATTTTAGAATTACTACATGTAGCATTTTCCAATTCCAACCATATAACAATTTAACGAAGATGAAACTTCGCCATGAATACTATGAGTAGAGCCTAAGGACATATTTGTCCATATGCTACAGCGGAGCGTGTCTCTCTCCCATAAAGTGAATGCTAGGATCCATTTTATTCAAACAAAACAAAAAACAAAAAGAAACCGACGCTCCAAGCAAAGTACATAAGATGTGACGGAATAAAAATATAGTTTCAGGGGAGGAACCCGATAATGTTGTCGATGAAGAAGGGGATGCCTTGGGCATCCCCAAGCTTAGACGCTTGAGTCTTCTTAGAATATGCAGGGGTGAACCACGGGGCATCCCCAAGCTTAGAGCTTTCACTCTCCTTGATCATATTGCATCATACTCCTCTCTTGATCCTTGAAAACTTCCTCCACACCAAACTAGAAACAACTCATTAGAGGGTTAGTGCATAATAAAAATTCACATGTTCAGAGGTGACACAATCATTCTTAACACTTCTGGATATTGCATAAAGCTACTGGACATTAATGGATCAAAGAAATTCATCCAACATAGCAAAAGAGGCAATGCGAAATAAAAGACAGAATCTGTCAAAACAGAACAGTCCGTAAAGATGGATTTTATTAGGCCACCAGACTTGCTCAAATGAAAATGCTCAAATTGAATGAAAGTTGCGTACATATCTGAGGATCATGCAAGTAAATTGGCTTGATTTTCTGAGCTACCTACAGGGAGGTAGACCCAGATTCGTGACAGCAAAAAATCTGGAACTGCGCAGTAATCCAAATCTAGTACTTACTTTACTATCAAAGACTTTACTTGGCACAACAAAACTCAAAACTAAGATAAGAAGAGGTTGCTACAGTAGTAAACAACTTCCAAGACACAAATATAAAACAAAAATACTGTAGTAAAAACATGGGTTGTCTCCCATAAGCGCTTTTCTTTAACGCCTTTCAGCTAGGCGCAGAAAGTGTATATCAAGTGTTATCAAAGGGTGGTGCACCTACAGCGGGGTTTGGAGTTTTCTCAACCATGCATAGTATATTGGATACATAAGTTTCAGCGTCTCCCTTTTCATTAGTCTTGGGCTTGCTACTCTCATCGAACAAATTTTCGGAACAAGCCAAGCATAGTTATTTTCTAGTGCATCATTCATAGCTAGGAGTTTACATGGTATTGGTGCTTTGATCTCCCCACCATCATTAGCGTTATTAGTGTACCTTATTCTATCCATGTCCATCTTTTCAAGGAGACTAACAAAATTAGTATGAGAACCAAGCATATTAAATTTAGCGAAGACCTTTCTAGCCTCTCTTGCTAGACCACCAAATTCTCTAAGAAGGGTTTCTAACACAAAATCTTTCTTTTCCCCCTCTTCCAA
Source organism: Lolium multiflorum (assembly GCA_030979885.1). Lineage (NCBI taxonomy): Eukaryota > Viridiplantae > Streptophyta > Magnoliopsida > Poales > Poaceae > Lolium > Lolium multiflorum. Next base: position 282,353,702 of record CM061748.1, read on the forward strand.
ATCACCAAGTGTAAGAAACATGTGTTGGATTATAGGATTGAGATTAACAAATTTAGTTTCCAACATGCGAACTAAAGCAGCAGCAGCAATTTCATAAGTAGGAGCAAGTTCTACCAAGTGTCTATCTTCAAAATCACGGTACTAACATGGGTGAAAAATTCTTCTATATTGTTTCTCCCAATTATAGACCCACGTCCTACCGGTATGTTTTGTGGTAAAATTAAAAGGAAACATGATGAAACAAGTAAAGTAAATGCAAGTAACTAATTCTTTTGTGTTTTTGATATAGAGTGCAAGACAGTAAATAAAGTAAAGCTAGCAACTAATTTTTTTTGTGTTTTTGATATAATGCAGCAAACAAAGTAGTAAATAAAATAAAGCAAGACAAAAACAAAGTAAAGAGATTGAGAAGTGGAGACTCCCCTTGCAGCGTGTCTTGATCTCCCCGGCAATGGCGCCAGAAAATATGCTGGTGCGTAGTTGACGTGGGAGTTAGAAATGTTTGTGGTGTAGCTTTTCTTCCGTTCCCCAACGGCGCCAGAAAATATGCTTGATGGCGTGTATTTCACACGTTCGTTGGGCAACCCCAAGAGGAAGGTATGATGCGCACAGCAGCAAGTTTTCCCTCGAAAGAAACCAAGGTTTATCGAACCAGGAGGAGCCAAGAAGCACGTTGAAGGTTGATGGCGGCGGGATGTAGTGCGGCGCAACACCGGGATTCCGGCGCCAACGTGGAACCTGCACAACACAACCAAAGTACTTTGCCCCAACGAAACAGTGAGGTTGTCAATCTCACGGCTTGCTGTAACAAAGGATTAACCGAATTGTGTGGAAGATGATTGTTTGCAAGAAAACGGTAAAAACAAGTATTGCAGCAGATTTGTATTTCAGTATTAAAGAATGGACCGGGGTCCACAGTTCACTAGAGGTGTCTCTCCCATAAGATAAAAGCATGTTGGGTGAACAAATTACAGTCGGGCAATTGACAAATAGAGAGGGCATAACAATGCACATACATGGCATGATAAGTATAGTGGGATTTAATTGGGCATTACGACAAAGTACATAGACCGCCATCCAACTGCATCTATGCCTAAAAAGTCCACCTTCAGGTTATCGTCCGAACCCCTTCCAGTATTAAGTTGCAAAGCAACAGACAATTGCATTAAGTATGGTGCGTAATGTAATCAACAACTACATCCTCGGACATAGCGCCAATGTTTTATCCCTAGTGGCAACAACACAACACAACCTTAGAACTTTTGTCACTGTCCCAGGTGTCAATGGGCATGAACCCACTATCGAGCATAAATACTCCCTCTTGGAGTTAAAAGCAAAAACTTGGCCAGAGCCTCTACTAGTAACGGAGAGCATGCAAGATCATAAACAACACATATGTAATAACTTGATAATTAACATAACATGGTATTCTCTATCCATCGGATCCCGACAAACACAACATAGAGTATTACAGATAGATGATCTTGATCATGTTAGGCAGCTCACAAGATCCAACAATGAAGCACAATGAGGAGAAGACAACCATCTAGCTACTGCTATGGACCCATAGTCCAGGGGTGAACTACTCACTCATCACTCCGGAGGCGACCATGGCGGTGTAGAGTCCTCCGAGAGATGAATCCCCTCTCCGGCAGGGTGCCGGAGGAGATCTCCAGAATCCCCGAGATGGGATCGGCGGCGGCGGCGTCTCGAAGGTTTTCCGTATCGTGGTTTTCGCATCGGGGTTCGCGACGGAGGCTTAAGTAGGCGGAAGGCGAGTCGGGGGGCGACGGGGGCCACACCACGCGCGCGGGGGGCCCGCGCCGCCATGTGGTTTGGCCACCTCGTGGCCACTTCGTATGCTCTTTGGTCTTCTGGAAGGTTCGTGGCAAAATAGGCCCCTGGGTCTTCGTTTCGTCCAATTCCGAGAATATTTCGTTACTAGGATTTCTGAAACCAAAAACAGCAGAAAACAGAACTGGCACTTCGGCATCTTGTTAATAGGTTAGTTCCAGAAAATGCACGAATATGACATAAAGTGTGCATAAAACATGTAGGTATCATCAATAATATGGCATAGAACATAAGAAATTATCGATACGTCGGAGACGTATCAAGCTTCATGAAGAAAGTGACTACTCTATGTAGGTGTTAGATCTGTAGCTTCTGGGCGATCCTAGCGGGGGTTCAAGATTCTGGGAGAGTTAGTGCACTCCAGCGGTGCTTTAGCAGGGTTGAAAAGTTTTTAGAATTAGCTTAATATTTTAGTGGAAGACGAAGTCTTCCACCCTTAAAAATGTTCACCGGGGGTTTTCAAAATCCTAAGCTTTGGCCACGGGGTCTTCTCGGGCGCTTATGAAGAAGTGATTGATCTCTCGTCTTGAGTCGAACATCTTCAGGGCGGGGGCGATGTGCAGTCCATGGCTTCAAGGGAAGTTAATGCATCCCAACAAGTTTCCGACGGTGTTTTAGAAAGGTTTAAAATTTTAGGGTTAGCTCCAATTTTTAGTGGAAAACGTCTGGGGCTTCTGAAGAGGTCATCGATCTTCCGCATTCAGTTGAAGAATCTTCAGGGGAGACATGCAGACCACGGCTTCAAGAGGTAAACACGGTGTTTACTAAACAATATAACGCCCGGTAAGTTAGAAGTCGATGAAACTCCTGGTTGGTATCCATATGAAGTAGCAACACAAAGGTCGTCGAAGACAATCTTCAGCTTGAGGGTCGGTGCTGACTTATACCCGTTAAGAAGTGAGCGGGTAAATTACTCCTAATCTTGAGTCTTGAGGTATCTTCATGAGCTTCACTTGATGAGGACCAGATGAACCATGTGATGTAGTTTGGCTTTGACGCGATTGTTCTCTCAGCTTGTTAGATGGTGTGTTAGAGGGTGGTTCCAAGAAGATATCCTCAAGGTTAACGCGATGATGCTCCAGGGTTAGACCAAATTAGTATGGCTTCTCGCAGAAGTGCAGTCACTCTTGAAGGTACAAGCTTCTCCTTTCTTGGCGTCGTAGAGATGCTTCGGCTGATCATGAAAGTAGTTGGCGTAGATCGGGGTAGGGTTAGTTCCTCTGACGGTTGAAGATCGATGGTTAACAGGGTTAACTTATCCAATTAACTAGCAGTTAGTATTTTATCGGCGAGGTAGATGACGGTGAAAACATCTTAGGGAGGCTTTCTAAGCTAGGTTATCACACCAAGAGTGTTCTTCAGACCGAAAGAGCAAGACAATCATACACACAACAAACAGATAAAAACACTCAAGGCAACACACTAGGGAACTACAAGCAATCATCACACCAAACAAGGCACTCTAAGTATCTAGGGATACCTAACACGTGGGGGTAGCTCAATCAAAGCGATTGAGTTCGTCCTATCCATCCTATAGGTTTGGGGCTGGTCACATATGTTGGCGTCTTCATCTTGTTGACATCGTCTTCAACAAGGATTTCTCGAAGCAGTTGGTGGTGAAGTGGCGTGGTGTTGAGTCGCCGATGTTGAAGTGGAGGCGAAAACTGCGTAGGGCTTCTGGTCTCAACATCCCAGGGATGTGAGGTCTTCTGAGGGGTAGCTGTCGAGGAACTCCCAAAGTTGACAACTTATGGTGGCTGGCCTAAAAATTACTAGTCAAGAACAGAGGACTTGCTCCCAGACGACTGCAAAAAGGTGCAAGTCCACGGAGGAACAAGGTCAGCTTCTTGACAGACTTTGGTGTCAACCAAAGATATGACGCTATCATCCCTTTATGTGTACTGATGAGTTGGCATCCAATCTTCTACAGCTGTTGTTGGAGGTACATGAGTATTTCTGAGGGATTGATCCATCTTTGAGTTCGAGTCTCCGGTCTGAGTTGGGGACATCGTCCAATATGTAGGTTTGAAGTGGATGAGACAATAGAGTAAGAATTTTCAAACATTTATAAAGCGGAGAGATAAGAATTTAGAAGTTCTGAAGAAATAAGAGGAGTAGAAGCTATGCTTTCGACTAAAGAAAGAATTTGTTTGGTAAATAATTTTTCCCAAGTACTTCTTTCCTAACTAACGTCCATGCTAACTAAGGTCTCCTACAGTCAGGATGCTCTGATACCAGCTGTGGGGACCCCGGACTAGCTGTCCGAAATACCTGTTATGTATACAGTTCACGATCCCATGATCATTGCGCCGTGAACACATAACCGAACTGATATCAAATTACATCATCCATTACAAAACGGAATAAGAAAATTACAATGAGGTTACAAGACCAATCTTTACATAATAGCCTTGAAGGGCCTAATCTAATCATCAGAGTCGCGGAATCACTTCAATAAGCGTAGAGCCCAAGTCATCTGCCATAACCCTACAGGCAACTGACTGGGAAGACGTTCCTAACTCGCATAGACGTCGTCAACTCCTTCTTCAACTGTCGAATTCCTCCAAGTCTGGCCAAGTAAATAGCCAGGGACAAAGCCGTGAGTACATTGGAATTGTACTCGCAAACCATCAAGAAAGGTGCTAACAATGCTAACTAAAAGATACAAGAGATGAAGAATAGTTTCTCTTGTGGATATAGCATGTGAAAGAGAATCCGTTTATCTTGTGGATATAGCATGTGAAAGAGAATCAGTTTCTCTTGTGGATATAGCATCCCGACATCACAGTTGATGGGGACACTAAGATAATCCTATGACATCTCTATATCTTTATCAAAGAAGATACTTCAAAAGATAAACTATGACATCTATATATCTTTATTGAAGAAGAGTCTCTCTACATGAAACACTAGGAAGGGTCACCCAATTTTTGTTTCATTTTCCTCGACCAACTCCATATGGTCGACAAAAGCCTTTCCGTACCCTTCCGGTACATCCAACACATTCCCTTCCTTTGTGAAGCATTTTCTAAAACAAAACTCGACACAGCTCGGTAACGGCCATCCCAACCGTCCATGACCGCGGACGCGGCTATTCGAATAGTTTTAACTCTGCAGAGTGTGCACACTTTCACCACAACTATCCGGATACCTATCGTGTGGGCATCATCCCCGCATAATGACATATGCCACGACGGATACCCGGACATAACCTTTCGCCCATTCGACTTAACACGAGGTCCTACCCTATGGAGTATGTACCTCCCCGGCACCGTGGCAGCTCACCTCCTCTTGAGCGTGGCTCCACCGCCAAGCCAGGAGACCCATAGTGTCTTCCGGACGGGTCAGCCCCGAAGGCCTCCCGTTATACTATTGTCCCAACCATGACAACCCGAACTCGGGGGTAACCGTACCCTTGTATAGTTGTGCGGTGCCTCATGCTAAGAAGAACAAACGTCAAGTTAAGCCCCGTGCCCACGTTGGAGTAGCTATGGTTGCGCTGTTTAGTTGTTCCGGGCGAATACAAAGAACCATGTGTCGTTTTTCTCAAAACCCAAGTCACACACACATTCCTTTTCTCAATCATCTTTGACAAGATCCTTTTTGCCTTCATAAACCATACACTTGGGTAAGGTTATCTCACCCAAGGTTTGCATAAGCATTTACAACAAGGTAAAACCTTGAGGGGTTCCCAACCTAAAGTTTTATGTAGGAGCTAAGATATAACAATGGCATGATGCTAGCCGTCATACCTCTAAGGAGATGATAATTGAGGTGTCAAGGGGATCATACATGCTTAGGATAAGCACGCATGGGGACAACATAAGTAGGAGGATTCGACAAAGGGTCATGATGTTGATCATCATACCACTAAGAAGATGACAACATGGATATGGTCAATGGGGCATACATGCTTAGGGTAAGCATGCATAACATCAACAAGGGGGTTCACATACTTGGGAGCAAGTATGCAAAGCATCAACAAGGGGTTCAACATACTTGGGAATAAGTATGCATAGAGTAGAGGACCAAAAATCACACATGATACAAGGAACCAAGTATATAATGGAACAATGAACACAACAAGAAGGATAAATAGCAAGAGATCAAAAGATGGCTTGCCTTGGTTGGATTATTTGTCCCTGGACTTCTTCAACTCCATTCAAATAAGAATTCCAACAATATAAATAAAATCCTCGTCCGAACCACTTCTTCTTCTTCTCCGGAATTGTTCGCATCTATCGCCGGAAAAATATAAGAGGAACACAATCAACACATTGCACCAACACAATAAGCATGCAACAATCAACAATCAATAGCTAACCACTCTACTAAGGGATAAAATACTAAGGACTTATAGTTATTTTTAAAAACAACTTTTGAAAAGGAAACCAATTTATTTTACTAAACAAAGGTATGAGAGTATCAAAAATAAGCAAATGCCTCTATGGGTATTACCAAGGCACAAGTTATATAACCCTTGGTAGATAACACCACCAAGGAGACAAGTGAAATGGTTTTGGCTCAAAATCATCCATCTTTTAGTTTCAAACATTTTTGGAAAGGCACAAATCATTTTTCCTATTTTATTTTGCTTGCACAAATACTACCCAAAACTAGGAAGTAAACAATATGCCACACCATTTTGAAAACTTAAGCAAAACAATGGACTTGGTTTAAACTTGGAAGGTTTTGTTTGGCAAGAATAAAACATAGGTTGGCTATTTTTAAAACAAAGTGATGGCAAGGTTTTGAATAACTTAAAGGGGTTTCAAATCATAATTGCATGTGACACACATACACTTGCAAACAGAGACAAAATTTCTTTAACAGAGACTAACAGTATTTTTCCTAGATGGCCAGTAACAAAACAAGGTCAACACAATTGGATTCATCCAAAAATATTAATCCTACAATTTTAGAAATTACAAATACTATATAGTGATCATGTTTAATGCACTAAAAGTCGTACAAAAATCCTAAAAATACGGGACCAATGGCATTTGAAAGATAATGAAATTTCTGATCTAATGCAATTGGTTTAATTTTATTTGAGTGTGTAGAATTGAAGTTATTACAATTTGAGTGCTACTGGTTTTTGGAAACAAAAACAAAAAATTCAAATTTTAGAAATGGGCGGGAACGTGCCTGGGCTGCACGGATTTGAGAAGTGGGCCGGCCCAGGAGGAATTGCCAGGTGGAGGGAAAAAATAAAGGAAGAAAGGAAAAGGAAGGGGGCCCGGGCGGGGCCCATCTGCATGGCCTCACAGGCCACGTCGGCCCATGCAGCACACGAGGGACGTCCTCCTCCTCTCGAGCACGCGTACGCGGGGGCGGACAGGGAAACAGAGACGGGCGGGCTAGGGCTCACCGGCGGCTGGCGGGCGACGGCGAGGTCGGGGCGGGTGGTGGCGCGTCGAGGCGGCCCCAAGGGGAGCTCGGCAGCTCCTTCTCCGTCCGCAGCAGCTCCGCCCCGAGGGTTCCTTCTCCGCAGACCTCTCCCCGGCGGACGACCATGGCGGCGGTTACCGGCGAACCTGGGCAGCGAGAAGAGGATGGTGAGGTCGAGGAGAAGAGGGCGAGCAAGGTGGGGCAGAGAAAACGAGACAGGAACGACGGGGGCGAGCCCGAGCTTGCCCGTCACCCTTGCGGTGACCACGGGCAGTGGTGGCCACGCCGGCGTGCAGCAGCTATGGGGGCGCCTTGGCGTGCTCATCGGGGCTCTGGGAGGTAGAGAGAAGTGGTGTGGAGTGGAGAGGAGAGGGTTTTTATAGCCGAGGCTGGGCGCGGGGGTGGTGGCCGTGGCCAACGGGAGAACGCGCGAGCGGTGGCAGCGACCAATGGAGAGGCGAGGGCTGACGTAGGGGCGGTGCTGGAGCGTGACGCAAGGGCTGGCGTCAGCTGGGTGGGAACCGAGGCGACGAGGAGCGGGAAGGGCCGAGCGGGAGGCTTCCTCGTGCGCGGGAAGGTTTCCCTGTCGTGTGCACGTCTCCAGGGGCTGGGGTTTTGGTGGGTCGGTGGGCTGCTCGTCCTTGGGCTTAGTTGGAAGAGAGGGAGGGTCCAGAGAAGTCCAAGAGAGGTGGGTGCGGGCCAGGAGGGTGTAGGGTTGATGGGTAGTGCATGGGCACCATGGCCGGCCATGCACAAGAAGAAAAAGGAGGGGAGGGAAAAAGAGAGGGAGGTGTCCCTCCTAGGGTTGGCAAAAAGGAAGACAAGAGAGAGAGGGTGCCATGCAGGGGTGTGCATGATCAAGTGACATGTTTTAGAAGAAAAAGGTCAAAGCAAAAGAATTGGAGAAAGAAGGAAGATGAGAGGTGGTGTGGTGGTGATGATGTCAACTTGGTATTTGAAATAAAAAGGTAGGGAGAAGAGAGAGTGCATGGTGGTGTTTGAACAAGTGATGAAAAGGTTTACACAAGATTTTCATATAATGTGGGTGGGAATGGTGGTGATAATGGTGGTACCCAAGTTGAATTTTGAAGAAAGGTCAAAAGAGTAGGTGAGAAGGAGTAGAGGTGAAGCAAAGGGACATTGTTCAAGTAGATCAAGCTACTTTTGTTAGGTGGGGTCTAGGGCAAGATGATATAGAGAAGGTTATAAAAAAAATGGTTAGGCCAAGTTGAAATCTTCTTGAAGAGATAGGTATACCAATGGAGATCGATTTTTTTTTTTGACAAAAAGGATTTTTCCAAGGTCAATACTATATGGAGATGTGATCTTGATTGATGGATATGTGAGATGTCTTAATGGCAAAGGCAACGCCATGGGTATTTGATCACAGATTCAAATACCATTGAATTTGGTGTCTATGGCTTTGATTTTTATTTAGATTAACCAATTAGGCTAACTTGAAATATTTGAAAAAGAGGAGAGGGTTTTAGAAGAGTAGAATAATCCATGGAGGAAAAGAAAATGTAGATCATTCTATTTTATTTTAGGAAATCAAAACTACAAATAAAAGCTTTTACTAGATTTTAGAGTCACATAAAGTAAGGATAAGCCATTTGGTAAATACTTTGTGCCAAAATAAAACTATGTTTATTTTAGAAACTCTTTTGTGATACCATGATCAAAGGTGATCATAGTCAAATTTTAATCAGGAAAGATTTTTGGCAAGATACTTTTAAGATTTTGAGTCAGGACAAAACTACAAGAGGTTTTGGGGTTTAGGTCAAAAGGTTCAATTGTTTTTAAAGAGAGGAGGTTATGGTAATACAAGAGTGACCATAGCTCCACTATTTTCTGGAGACTAGAAATAGTGTGATGAGGTACTTATGGGAAAAACACCAATCATAGGGTTTATGCATTGGTAAAGAAATGAAAAGAATTTTCCAGGGCCACACATGTGTTTTATTTAGTGAGAGGTTTGTTTTTACCACTAGATGTGTTGTGCTTTGGGGTAGCTCAAGACAAAACTCAACAAGCAGATCAAGACAATACATCTATAAACAGATCAAGGCAATTCATTATATCAAACAGACCAAGGCAATTCATCTTAGTTAGTCTTTAGAAAAAAAATTGGTTCCCCTTATTTTTGCATTCTGGATAACTAATCAAGGTTGAAAAAGTTGGGGTGTGACAAATACTAAGTTGTGCGACTTCACTAGCACAAATAATAATGATTTCTTATGCACACCTATTGCTCCACTTGCTACTACAGCAGAATTCTTTGAAATTAAACCCGCTTTACTGAATCTTGTTATGAGAGAGCAATTTTCTGGTGTTAGTTATGATGCTGCTGCCCATCTTAATAATTTTGTTGAACTATGTGAAATGCAAAAGTATAATTTTGTTGAGCTAAAGATTGGTTGCTATCTCTGCCTAGAAATAGTATTGATTCATGGACTAAATGTAAGGATGCTTTTATTGGTAGATATTATCCTCCCGCTAAAATTATATCTTTGAGAAGTAGCATAATGAATTTCAAGCAATTAGATAATGAACATGTTGCTCAAGCATGGGAGAGAATGAAATCTTTGGTGAAGAATTGCCCTACCCATGGCCCAACTACTTGGATGATCATCCAAACCTTTTATGCAGGATTGAATTTTTCTTCGCGGAACCTATTGGATTCAGCTGCTGGAGGTACCTTTATGTCCATCACTTTGGGGCGGCAACAAAGCTTCTTGATAATATGATGATAAATTACTCCGAATGGCACACTGAAAGGACTCCACAAGGTAAGAAGGTAAATTCTGTTGAAGAAACATCCTCCTTGAGTGATAAGATTGATGCTATTATGTCTATGCTTGTGAATGGTAGATCTAATGTTGATCCTAATAATGTTCCTTTAGCTTCATTGGTTGCCCAAGAAGAACATGTTGATGTGAATTTCATTAAAAGTAATAATTTCAACAACAATGCTTATAGGAATAATTCTGGTAACAACTATAGGCCATATCCTTCCGCTAATAGTAATGGTTATGGTAATTCTTATGGGAATTCTTACAACAATAATAGAAGTGTACCCCCTGGTCTTGAAGCCATGCTTAAAGAATTTATTAGTACACAAACTGCTTTTAACAAATCTGTTGAAGAAAAGCTTGATAAAATTGATATTCTTGCTTCTAAGGTTGATAGACTTGCCTCTGATGTTGATCTTTTAAAATTGAAAGTTATGCCTAATAAGGATAATGAAAATAAGATTGTTACTACAGCAAATGCCATCCAAGTTAGAATTAATGAGAATATAAGATTGATGGCTGAATTGCATGCTAGGTGGGAAAGAGAAGAAAATGAAAAACTAGCTAAAGAGAATAATGTAGCTAAAGTTTGGACTATTACCACCATTAGTAATGATAATGATTCACATGTTGCTACACCTCCTACTATCAATGGTAAAATAATTGGTGTTGACAATGTTTCTACTCCTAGTGCAAAGCGTGCAAAATTGCCTGAAACTGCTTGTGATAAAACTGCTGAAATTTTTTCCAACATTGGGGACAATGATCCCATTGCTGTAGATCATAATGATTTATATTTTGATGATTGTCACATCTCTGAAGTTATAAAGTTCTTACAAAAACTTGCTAAAAGTCCCAATGCTAGTGATATAAATTTGGCCTTTACAAAACATATTACAAATGCTCTCATAAAAGCTAGAGAAGATAAACTAAAACTTGAAACCTCTATTCCTAGGAAGTTAGAAGATGGTTGGGAGCCCATCATTAAGATGAGGGTCAATGATTTTGATTGTAATGCTTTATGTGATCTTGGTGCAAGTATCTGTTATGCCTAAGAAAATCTATGATATGCTTGACTTGCCACCATTGAAAAATTGTTATTTGGATGTTAATCTTGCTGATAATGCTATAAAGAAACCTTTGGGGAGGATTGATAATGTTCGTATTATGGTTAACAATAACCTTGTCCCCGTTGATTTTGTTGTCTTGGATATTGAATGCAATGCATCTTGTCCCATTATATTGGGAAGACCTTTTCTTCGAACTGTTGGTGCCACCATTGACATGAAGGAAGGTAATATTAAATATCAATTCCCTCTCAATAAAGGTATGGAACACTTCCCTAGAAAGAGAATGAAGTTACCTTATGATTCTATTATTAGAACAAATTATGATGTTGATGCTTCGTCTCTTGACAATACTTGATTCACACTTTCTGCGCCTAGCTGAAAGGCGTTAAAGAAAAGCGCTTATGGGAGACAACCCATTATTTTACTTCTGCACTTTTGTTTTATATTTGAGTCTTGGAAGTTGTTACTAATGTAGCAACCTCTTCTTATCTTTATTTTATTGCATTGTTGTGCCAAGTAAAGTCTTTGATAGTAAAGTCAATACTAGATTTGGATTACTGCGCAGAAACAGATTTCTTGCTGTCACGAATTTGGGCAGGGTTCTCTGTAGGCAACTCATAAAAATCTGCCAATTTACGTGCGTGATCCTTAGATATGTACGCAACTTTCATTCAATTTGGGCATTTTCATCTGAGCAAGTCTAGTGCCTCTAAAAAATTCGTCTTTACGGGACTGTTCTGTTTTGACAGATTCTGCCTTTTATTTCGCATTGCCTGTTTTGCTATGTTTGATGGATTTCTTTGTTCCATTAACTTTCAGTAGCTTTGTGCAATGTCCAGAAGTGTTAAGAATGATTATGTCACCTCTGAATATATGAATTATGCACTGACCCTCTAATGAGTTTGTTTTGAGTTTGGTGTGGAGGAAGTTTTCAAGGGTCAAGAGAGGAGGATGATACAATATGATCAAGAAGAGTGAAAAGTCTAAGCTTGGGGATGCCCCGTGGTTCATCCCTGCATATTTTAAGAAGATCCAAGCGTCTAAGCTTGGGGATGCCTAAGGCATCCCTTCTTCATCGACAACTTATCAGGTCACCTCTAGTGAAACTATATTTTTATTCCGTCACATCTTATGTGCTTTACTTGGAGCGTCTGTTTGTTTTTATTTTTGTTTTTGTTTGAATAAAATCGGATCCTAGCATTCTTTGTTTGGGAGAGAGACACGCTCCGCTGTTTCGTATGAACACATGTGTTCTTAGTTCTATCTTTAATGTTCATTGCGAAGGTTGGACTACTTCATTCATTGTTATATGGTTGGAAACAGAAAATGCTGCATGTGGTAAATGGTATAATGTCTTGAATAATGTGATACTTGGCAATTGTTGTGCTCATATAGATCATGTTTAAGCTCTTGCATCATGTACTTTGCACCCATTAATGAAGAACTACATAGAGCTTGTTAAAATCTGGTTTGCATGATTAGTTTCTCTAGAGTCTAGATATTTTCTGGTTGAGGTGTTTGAACAACAAGGAGACAATGTGAAGTCTTATAATACTTACAATATGTTCATATGTGAGCTTTTCTGCACCTTTTATACTTGAGTTTGCTTCAAACAACCTTGCTAGCCTAGCCTTGTATTGAGAGGAATTCTTCTCGTGCATCCAAATCCTTGAGCCAATAACCATGCCATTTGTGTCCACCATACCTACCTACTACATGGTATTTCTCCGCCATTCCAAAGTACATTACTTGAGTGCTACCTTTAAATTTCTATTCTTTGCCTTTGCAATATATAGCTCATGGGAAAAGTAGCCTTAAAAACTATTGTGGTGAAGAATATGTACTTATGTGTTTTATTTCTTAATAAGTTGCTTGTTGAGCGGTAACCATGTTTCTGGGGACGCCATCAACTTTTACACCTTTGTTGAATATCATGTGAGTTGCTATGCATGTTCGTCTTGTCTGAAGTAAGGGAGATTTTCATGATCAAATGGTTTGAGTATGCATATTGTTAGAGAAGAACATTGGGCCGCTAACTAAAGCCATGATTCATGGTGGAAGTTTCAGTTTGGACAATTAATCCTCAATCTCTTATGAGAATTTTAATGTTGTTGAATGCTTATGCATTAAAGAGGAGTCCATTATCTATGTTGTCCCGGTATGGATGTCTAAGTTGAGAATAATCAAGCGAGAAATCCAATGCGAGCTTTCTCCTTAGACCTCTTCAGGCGGCATAGAGGTACCCCTTTGTGACACTTGGTTGAAACATATGCTATGCAATTATAATCCATGTTCATCCAAGCTAATTAGGACAAGGTGCGAGCACTATTGGTATACTATGCATGAGGCTTGCAACTTATAAGATATCTTATACATAACACATATGCTTTATTACTACCGTTGACAAAATTGTTTCTTGTTTTCAAAATGAAAAGCTCTAGCACAAATATAGTAATCCATGCTTCCCTCTGTGAAGGGCCATTCTTTTACTTTATTGTTGAGTCAGTTTACCTATTCCTTCTATCTTAGAAGCAAACACTTGTATCAACTATGTGCATTGATTCTTACAGGTTTACCTATTGCACTTGTTATATTACTTTGTGTTGACAATTATCCATGAGATAAACATGTTGAAGTTGAAAGCAACTGCTGAAACTTATATCTTCCTTTGTGTTGCTTCAATGCCTCTACTTAGAATTTATTGCTTATGAGTTAACTGTTATGCAAGTCTTATTGATGCTTGTCTTGAAAGTATTATTCATGAAAAGTCTTTGCTATATGATTCATTTGTTTACTCATTATCTTCATCATTGCTTCGAATCGCTGCATTCAACTCATATGCTTTACAATAGTATTGATCAAGATTATGATAGCATGTCACTTCAGAAATTATCTTTGTTATCGTTTACCTACTCGAGGGCGAGTAGGAACTAAGCTTGGGGATGCTTGATACGTCCCAAACGTATCTATAATTTCTTATGTTCCATGCTACTTTTATGATGATACTCACATGTTTTATACACATTATATGTCATATTTATGCATTTTCGGCACTAACCTATTGACGAGATGCCGAAGAGCCATTGCTTGTTTCTGCTGTTTTTGGTTTCAGAAATCCTAGTAAGGAAATATTCTCGGAATTGGACGAAATCAACGCCCGGGCCTATTTTTCACGAAACTTCCAAGACCGGAGGAGATACGAAGTGGGGCCACGAGGTGGCGACACACCAGGGCGGCGCGGCCCAGGTCCTGGCCGCGCGGCCCTAGTGTGTGGGCCCCCCGTGACGCCTCCTGACCTACCCTTCCGCATACATATAGCCTTCGTCGCGAATACCCCAGTACCGAGAGCCACGATACGGAAAACCTTCTAGAGACGCCGCCGCCAATCCCATCTCGGGGATTCAGAGATCGCCTCCGGCACCCTGCCGGAGGGGAATCATCTCCTGAGGGCTCTTCATCGCCATGATCGCCTCGGATCGATGTGTGAGTAGTCCACCCCTGGACTATGGGTCCATAGCAGTAGCTAGATGGTTGTCTTCTCCTCATTGTGCTATCATGTTAGATCTTGTGAGCTGCCTATCATGATCAAGATCATCTATTTGTAATGCTACATGTTGTGTTTGTTGGGATCCGATGAATATTGAATACTATGTCATGTTGATTATCAATCTATCATATATGTTGTTTATGTTCTTGCATGCTCTCCGTTGCTAGTAGAGGCTCTGGCCAAGTTGATACTTGTGACTCCAAGAGGGAGTATTTATGCTCGATAGTGGGTTCATGCCTCCATTAAATCTGGGACAGTGACAGAAAGTTCTAAGGTTGTGGATGTGCTGTTGCTACTAGGGATAAAACATCGATGCTTTGTCTAAGGATATTTGTGTTGATTACATTACGCACCATACTTAATGCAATTGTCTGTTGCTTGCAACTTAATACCGGAAGGGGTTCGGATGATAACCTGAAAGTGGACTATTTAGGCATAGATGCATGCTGGATAGCGGTCTATGTACTTTGTCGTAATGCCCTGATTAAATCTCATAGTACTCATCATGATATATGTATGTGCATTGTTATGCCTTCTTTATTTGTCAATTGCCCAACTGTAATTTGTTCACCCAACATCAATTTTCTTATGGGAGAGACACCACTAGTGAACTGTGGACCCCGGTCCAATTCTTTACATCTGAAATACAATCTACTGCAATTGTTCTTTACTGTTCTTCGCAAACAAACATCATCTTCCACACTATACATCTAATCCTTTGTTTATAGCAAGCCGGTGAGATTGACAACCTCACTGTTACGTTGGGGCAAAGTACTTTGATTGTGTTGTGCAGGTTCCACGTTGGCGCCGGAATCCCTGGTGTTGCGCCGCACTACACTCCGCCGCCATCAACGTTCAACGTGCTTCTTGGCTCCTACTGGTTCGATAAACCTTGGTTTCTTTCTGAGGGAAACTTGCTGCTGTACGCATCACACCTTCCTCTTGGGGTTCCCAACGGACGTGTGTCTCATGCGCCATCAGAGACCCTTCTAGCTTCATTGGAGCATGGAGCAAACCCTACTCGGGTGTTACTAATCCCATGGTGGCGCTCTGGGATGAGGTGATCTTTGCAAAACTCAGAGGTTTTACGCGAGTGTTGATGGAGATGGACTGCAAGGAGTTCATCGACTTCTGGGGATCGCCACGCAAGTGGTGCAAACCTGCTGTAGGGACAATAAAGCTGAATGTTGATGGATCGTTTGATGCAGCTATGGGTGTAGGTGGAGCTGGGATGGTCCTGCGAGATGAAGAAGGCGCAGTAATCTTTAATGCCTGCTGTTATCTGCCATCATGTGCCTCTCCATTGGAAGCTGAACTAGCTTCTTACTATGATGGAGGGCCCTTTTGTTGTGGCTTTTTTTTTTGGCTTTTTGGCTTTGGGAAAAGCCAAAAAAAACACTTAAATAGGTGCTTTTTTGGCTTTTGGATTTTGGAAGCCAAAAATAAAGATCATATTCTTTTGGCTTCCAAAACTCAAAAGCCAAAGTCAAAAAAGCACCTATTTAGATGCTTTTTTGGCTTTTGCCAAAGTCAAAAAGCCCACAACAAAAAGGCCCGGAGTGCAGCTAGCAAGAGAACACGCGGACGTTGAGTGTATTGTGGAGATGGACTCTCAAGAAGCCATACGTATGATAACTTCCCAGATTGAAGACAGATCCAGCTGTACCTTTATGGTGCAAGAAATAAAGAGGCTTTTGAAGCTTGATCCTAGGTTTCAGGTATAGACACCAAAATAAGGCTAGTCATTTGCTAGCAAACTGGGGTCGATCGACCGCAAGTACTGTAACCTGGATTGGGGATGGTCCTCAAGTTGTACTGGCTTGTTGTCTACAGGAGGCTGCTCCTGTAGCTTAATCAATATATTTCATTCGCAAAAAAAAGAGGATGGGGGATTTTCCGCAAAAAGAAAGAAAGAAGAGAACCAAGGATATTGCTGCTCTTTTCCAGAAACATGAAACAAAGAAGCTCGCATGTTAACATGAGAACTTTAAAGGCCTAAACTATCTTGTTGATCTCACTTTAAGCTTGTTGAAACAAGGAGGCATATTTTTCATGATGTGGTCTATTCCCTTCTCAAATTAGTATTGCTTCTACCTGTGCCGACCACAAGTTTTGAAAGGGCATTTTCTGCAATTAATCTAGTGAAGCATAAGATGAGGAATCAGATAGGTGATAGTCTCCCGGATGATTGTCTAGCCACATTCATTGAGCGAGATATTTTCTCCAAGGTAAAAAATGATGATATAATTGAGACTTTCGTGGCTGTGAAACAACGTTATTCTAAGAAGAAGTTTATTTGAATTATTGTAGCCGTGTAATATTACTATATGGGTATGTTAGATATTTTATTTGTAATCATTGAATTCTATACTGCATGTGGAACCTTATAAATATATTTTTATTGTTATTATATACCAATACAATAATACATTATTGTTTTTGGTATTGAAGAAAAGATTGTGTCTAATTGCTCCATCCTAGAGCAAAATCCTAGATTTGCCACTGCTACCAAGCCACGGCTGGAGGCCACCAAATGAGGGGTGGATAAAGATCAACATAGACGCATGCATGTCTCTGGAGGATCGAAAATCTAGAGCGGGAGGGGTGGCGAGAGACCCTTCTAGCTTCATTGGAGCATGGAGCAAACCCTACTCGGGTGTTACTAATCCCATGGTGGCGCTCTGGGATGAGGTGATCTTTGCAAAACTCATAGGTTTTACGCGAGTGTTGATGGAGATGGACTCCAAGGAGTTCATCGACTTCTGGGGATCGCGCACGAGTGCTCGCGCTGCCATAGCGCCTATCATACGATAGATCAGGTGCTTCCACTTCATTTGGTGTAGAAATGGCAAGCAAATGGACAACAAATCGTTGCAATGTGAGAGACAATGGATGTAGAGAGAGAGAGAGAGGGAGGGAGAGAGAGAGAGAGAGGGAGGGAGAGAGGGAGGGAGGGAGAGAGAGGGAGGGAGAGAGGGAGAGGGAGAGAGGGAGAGAGAGAGAGGGGGCATTGAACTGATTTAACGACACTACGGGAGAGCACAGATGTGCCGACGGCCAAATATCGGGGCCGTCGGCACAGAAGCCTACGGACCGCGGCGATAAGGATGGTCGTTGGCGTTAAAATGGGGTCGGTACAGGCCGGTTGTGCCAATGGTCACCGTCGGCACAGTTCTGGCCGTCGGCACAGGACCAGTCTGGCCGTCGGCACACCATTTTTTTCCTTTTTTTTCACTACGGACCTGTGCCGACGGTTATACCGTTGGCATAGCTTTTTTTCTATTTCTGCACGACAGTCTTCAAACAAGCATAACTAAATCATTCTAATTGAGAAAAATAAGTATAATATATCAAATTTTGCAGAAAAACAAGATCTATCATAGAAAAATATAAAAAATGGAATATTTCAAATGCCTAAACAAATCTTCTTAGAAATGAGCTATAATGTTCGAGGTTTCATGGCTTTCACACACGCCAAAAATGAAAATATTGTCGCTCGTGGGTCGGATTAGAAATGCGCGTCCGAGGTCTTACTTCCCATCCTAGGGCCCACACACGTGCCAAATATGATCTCGTTTCGGCAAACTATACCATGCCGAGGCCGTTTCCCACCTCATTTCCCCTAAAATCCATAGAACTCCCTACGTGATAGCCCTTTTCGTGAAGGATTTTTCAAAATAATTGTCGTATCCTTAACAAACGGAATAGTTACTATGACATATAAAATGACGTCACACGGCTCTGTGGGATTTTTGGACTTCGTTCAAATTGCCATCTGGTCAAAACAGGACCCCGGGACATGCGGTATCGCCGTACCGGGCGTGCAGGTGCACCCATTCGCGAACAAACTAAACGGACAAAAATTAGCACATATAATGATGCGTTGTTGAACTAAAAACAATTTTTCTGAAATTTCTGGAGCGGCGGATAGTTGACCCCTAGTTCAAGTCCAGTCAGTTTCCAGCGAATTCAGCGGGACACCGCCGAAAACCGCATGGGTTCCCAAAAAGCTAACGCGTGCACATGTCATGTGATAGGTGGTGCGTAGGTGGTCTACTATCATCGCACGGAGGTTTCACGTCATACTAAAATGCGCCCCATGTAGCTGCTTCACAAATAAAAATCGTTTGGGCACGCTAAAAATGAAAAGATGGTTGTCCGTGGGTCGGATTAGAAATCCGTATCCGGGGTCTTGCTTCCCATCCTAGGGTCCACACAAGTGCCAAATATGACCTTGTTTCGGTAAACTATGCCATGTCGAGGCCGTTTTCCACCTCATTTTCGATAAAGTCAGTCAAATTTAAACTTGAGGTACTTGATCTAATGCTCATGATTTTTGGGTAAGTTAACTTTGTAGGTTCAAAAGATGATATGGATATCATATTTGTATTCCTCTCATTTTTCTGATCAATTTAGACATATTATTTGCCAAATTCGCATTTACTGATATTAATTATTCCATATTAAATAAAAAAGACAAAAAATCATTTAATTGTTTTTCAAATTCTATATTATTATTATTTTTATATATATTCATTGTTGTTTACTTAAGTAATTGTTTAGAATTCAAAAATATAGAGGTGTGACATCACGGTCAAAGGGTTAATACGATAGATATGGTAATATTAACATGAAGGTGTCATTTCTTTCATGGGACCACAAGTGCAATTTGATCTAAGATTAAGTGTACTAAGTATGATTGTGAAAGATTAACAAGTAAAAAAGTAGAAGAAGAAAAGTGAAATAAAATATAAAAAATTATTTTTTTCAAAATTATTTTTTGAATATTTTTTTGAAAATAATTTTGAAAGTTTTGAAATACTATGTGTAGCACCCTACCTTTTAATAAAGGCAAGATACCTGTGTATAGTGCTATTCCCGGGATCACTGATAGCACACACATTACAAAATATAGTAATCATTGCAATAGTATCAAATTACTACATCGTTGATCCAGAGGGTACAATAAAACCTTACAAATTGCATAGTCACATGGACTAGCTCAGAATAAACACAGCGGAAAGTAAATCAGCAATGAGCCTTCATCATCTTCATGTGCCACAGGCAGTCATGTTGGAATGTAGACTCGAGATCCTACCACGTACTTCTCCTCAGAAAATCCTGCACGTTTGAATATGCAGCCCCACGAATGGAGGTCAGTACAATGATGTACTGGCAAATGACACTTATATGGTGGCAGTTTTGGGCATGACTATCTACATGATATTTGGCAAGTGGAGTTTAGGAAAATTTGCATAAAGCCAATTTTATCCTATACTTTATTTAAAACAAAACATTTTGAAATCCTTTGAATGAAATTATGAAATCACACCATGGATAAATCCTCCATGGGTTTAGAATAATCACATGGTTACATCTCCCATGAGTTTTTCAAGGTTGATCAAATTTTAAATACATTCAGAAAAGATGATGAGATTCCTCCGTACATTCCCTGCCTAGAAGCTCAAATTGTCCATAACCGGGGACACGGCTAAGATCTTAGGTTTTAAACTCTCGAGAGGTTGCGCTCTTTACCCACAATTCGCAACCAAGCCTTTTTGCCAAAATTCTTCATCTTCATTAAGGCCAGAACAAGGTCACCACGAAGCTTTTCTTTAGTAGCCCCTCTACCTACCGGATCCGCCCGTACCCTGAAACTCCACCCACTGGCGGTACCCTAGGCGAGGTTTCCCACTAAATACTTAGCTAAGACAGAGCCCATAATGTATTGTGGTTGCACTGGAAGCTATCTAAAACAAGGACGACATAATAATCTCTCTAATCCTGGGTGGCAACCCCTATTCAACCGCGCACTCTCAGGCACCCACCCGTCCACTGGTCCATCCCCAGGGATCGGAGCCCTGAGCAGCCGCCCACCACTCAAACAATCCACCCAGGTGATTCATTAAGGGTTGTTAATTTTCACTTTTCAAACCATCACAATCGAAACAATGAAACAACATTTGGCATTTGATGTTGCAGAGCAGAAATAAAGTATCCTATCAATAGGTTCAGGAGTAGCTACACACTACTAGGGTTTGCTAAGCATAGCATAATACTTTTCTTTTGAAAACAAAATCCTACCATGCATACTAGTTGAAAAACACTAATGCATAATGAAATAGGTAGGAATTGAATGTCACTTGCCTTTTTGGTAGTCGAAGCGCGTTCACTTCTCTTAATCAAAATACGTGCCTCTCAGTACGAACTATAACATAGAATATAGCACAACATAAACACACCATTCAACAACAACAAAATCAAATAAGACGACAATCGGAAATCGCTCTATGGTATTAAGGTGTGGCATGAGGTTTGGCTGGCATGATATGGCTATGAGAGTTTGGACGTCAATTCACATGATTAGAAAGAGATAGATTATCCAAGATATAATTGAAGAATCATTATGCTTTACAAAAGCATGAAAAGAGTTTGGAACGGCTTATGTGAATTGAATCACATAAGTGACAAATAGTGCAACAACAATACTACTGAATAAGTGTGACAACAATTACTCAAACTAGTATGAATTACACATAGGCTTGGGTATAAACAAATGATATATAGAATTACTCAATTTACTCATTTGTAAGTTGAATAGTTGTAAACTAACTCAAAGGAGTGAATGAAAAACAATTTGGATAGACACGATATTGGTTCAAGGTAAGGTGTCTAGTGGTATTGGTGTGTGGATGTGATCATAAGTTTCATCTTCGTAAAAGCATCATGTTGAGAAAGGCTTATAGAAATCGATAATGGATATATACTCAAATTCTCATATTTGAATTTGAATATTTGCAAAGTGATTCAAATATTTTGAACAGTGGTGCTATTGGATGGTGTACTGTAAAACAAGGCTTATGCAATTGACATAGTGTGACAACACTTATCAGAGTAGCACAAGGTCACACATAGCATTGGATATGAACTAATGGTATATTGAACTACTCAAGTAACTCATTTGAAAATCGAATAGTTTGAACCAAGTGAAAGAATTGAATGACATGAATGATATCGGGATTTGGTTCGCGGGGCCTAATGGATAACAAAGGTTCGTCACATGTGATATGGGGTAGAGTATCTCCATCCTAATAAAGCAAGATAAAAATCTAAACTAGGACATGTCACACTTTACTCAAATAACGCAATTGTTATTTGAATAATATAAACTAGACAACCAGGGGTAAGCTATGCATTATCTGTGAACATGATAAAGAATTATAACCTGGAAGATAGGTATAATCATAAGAATCAATTTGGCTATAGAAAATATGTTGAAGCCAGTTATAGGGCTACACTTTTCGTGAAAAGTTATTAGAATAAGTTTTCCGGATGGAAGACCTTTCTACACGGAAGTTGTAGAGAAATCCATTACAAGCATATCGCCAAGAGAATCTCTCGGAAAAAGTTTGTAGGATTTATTTTAGAGACAATATTGCGTAACAAAGGGGTACCGCGAAGATAAGGTGGGCGAAACTGCCACGCAACATGTCTAACATGATCTACGTGATTTGCTGATTCCGACGGTATAGGGTTTGTCGAAATCCGACGTGTAGAACTCAAGATATGGATTTTACAAAACTAGACCTAAGTGGTTACAGTTCTAATGGTGTACGAAAAGTTGTCCGAACAAGTTGCTCGGATGGAAAAACTTCCTACATGAAAGTTGTAGAGGATCTAATTACAAACTTAACGAAACAACTATTATTCTAAACGGGGTGTAGATCTAAGGAAATAAAATTGCGAAGTTACTAAAGACAAAAAGAGCGGAAATAGATTTATTACCGGACGAAAGATGCGCTGTGGAACGCCTCGAGTCGCGGCGTACTCCAAATAGAGTTACGGATGTTGCGTCGAGTCGCGGCGTTCTCCAAATAGAGTTACGGATGTTCCAAATAGAGTTACGGATGTTGCGTCGCAATTGTGCGCCGCGAGCTGCGTCGCGGGAGAAGCTGCCGCGCTGCACGTGGGGAGAAGAGGAGCGCAGGGCGCTGGTGTGCTTGAGGGCTGCCCCATAAGGGTCTTTATATAGGCTATAGGCTGGAGCAAAATTGCTTAAAGAACCGATGTGGTACTAAAAGAAAGTCAAAGGAGGGCAGGCGCGAGCGCGTGCGCGGTGCGAGCTGGGCACTGCCCAGGCGGCGGCAGCTGGGCCGAGGCTGGCATGGGCGAAGCGGTGGGGAGGTGGGCCGGGGGCGGGGCTGGCTGCTGGGCCGGTCGGCTCGGCCGGCCCGATTCTGTTTCTTTTTCTTTCTTTTTTTAATACTGAAATTGGAAATACACTTTGGGGTTTCAAATAAAATTGGAAAAATGCAAATAAGGTATCGTTGGATTCGTTACGAAAAATGCTTCAATATGAGACTAAATTTGGAACAAGTTATAAACTTTATAAAAACAAAATTTGACATACATGTCTATGTGGCTATAGTGCCTTTTTGGGGTTTAAGGTTTTCTCAAATAAAATATTTTTATAAGTTTCAAATCCTCCGAACAAAATAGAGCATTGTTAGAAAATCTTTTGAAACTAAGGTTTATTAAAACTACTATATTTTGGCAACAACCTTTTTAATATCTATTTGTGAAAATAAAATAATCATTATATGCACTTAGCCTAATTGGCTACTTTGGCAATATTTTGCAAATATAGTTTTCTATAGTTTGATTTTCTTAAATGGAAATCCATTAAGGATTTGAAAACCTTGAAAACCAAGATATGTTTTGTTTTGAAAATATTTTGAAACCAAAAGTCTTTGCAAACCTTATTTTGGAAAATACTTTTAAATAACTTCAAAAAGTTTTAATTCCTTGTGAATTTTCAATCAGTTTCAAACAATCAAGCATAAAATTTATTTTTATTTCACATTCCAAAATTTAGAAAATTTTGGGATGTGACAAACTACCACCCTTAAAAGAAATCTCGTCCTCGAGATTTGAGAAGGCTAGAAATAAAAGGTTTTAGGCTCAGGTCTTCTAATAGGTTCATACTCACTATTGCTTCCTTTTCAAACATCTCCGAGGAGATTTCGAAAGTTAACCTCGGGCTTTGAAAACGTTACACTAAACCATATGCGGTCATACCATCTAATGTATCCATTCATATGGGGGTACTCATCCCATGGGTATTATCTTTTACTTAAGAACACTTGGTCATGAGGAACTCCTTATGATACCTTCTCCAAACTACCATCTCATGCGGCATCTGATGTACATTCATGATCTAATGGTATGGCTTCTACCACCCTTAAAAGAAAATTTTGTAGGTAGTCTTAGGTCTTGGGTTTAGGCTAAGCTGAACTTGGATATGACTTGGCTCATCCTAAGATATGACTTGACATCAGGTCATCTTTTGAAAACATCTATGGCTTATGGCTTCTGAGTTAAAATCCAATAGGCGAATGTTTATTCACATATAGTGAACAACATATATCTCCAAGGTGAATCGAATAGGTTTTCTTCATAGTAGGGCTTTCTAATCCAAAAAGGTTGGTTGTTGAGCTACTTCTGATACTAATGGCTCACTCTTTGGGTCAATCAGGAGACCGAGATGTGTAAACTTCATGTCATCCTTCATCTTTTCCCTCTTGGTGTCTTCGACGGTCTTCCAATATCTTCATCCAGTGGCTAGATATTCAAACTAAACGTAGTCCTACGCTTGGCAGCACTTGCCTACTATAAGGGTATAATATCTATCCACCCTATGGTTCAGGCTTAACAACGTCGTCTCTCTTGTAGGTATGTCTCTCTAGATTCGCAAATTCAATATTACGAAAGCGAATAATAAGAGTAGTAGGAAGGGTGATCAATCCATCCTGCAACCAGATTATTACTTCGTATTTGATTTATTGAATCTCGTATTCTAACACTTGGTCAACCTCACAAGTTGATAAAAATTTCCATGGAGAATTGAATCAATGTTTCAATCCCCATTATTGAATTGTTTTGAAAACACCTCTACCGATCCCTAGCTAGGGTTTTGCAGAACTCTCATTCTACTCTTCTTCATCTTGATATGAAATATCAAGGTTGTTTTCACTACTGTTGTCTTCATGGCGAGTTGCCGAGAAAACATTCTCTGGATTGGGTATAGATGAGAATAGATAGAAGGATTCTACAGAAGATTCCTACCCAACACATCAGATCAAGGGAATCATCTTACAAACAACATCTAACAAGCATCAAGCAACATGTTTCAAACACAAACTAACTAGTATGGTCATACCTCAATTTGGTAAGATCAATACTTTCTAATGCTAGCGTCATTTCAATAGAAAGAGAGCTAATGGTGGTCTGATCTATTTCTGCTTTGGATGTTTCAAGTTTCTATTCTAGTCCTTCGGTGTATCTTCGTGTGTTGTCCAGTCTGCATCGAAGCCTTCTTCAAGTTCTTCATTGGTCTTCTATGAAAACACTTCTTGCAGAGTCAAAGAATATCTCATGAAGCATCAGTCCCTCACTTCGGGCACAAGGTCATCGTCGGTCCTTGTTGATAGTTTTGATAAGGTGGTCATCTAAAGTGAGAGAAAAACAATTTTGAAGATGGAATAGATGAGAATACAAGAAGTTTCACAAAGCAAACATCCTTTTTTTGAAATAGGATTTGACAAATTTTTCATCTTAGGGTCTTCCTATTTCTAATCCAAACCTAGGGTCTCGATCCTACAGGCAACACTATGCTTTGATACCATTCTGTAGCACCCTACCTTTTAATAAAGGAAAGATACCTGTGTATAGTGCTATTCCCGGGATCACTGATAGCACACACATTACAAAATATAGTAATCATTGCAATAGTATCAAATTACTACATCGTTGATCCAGAGGGTACAATAAAACCTTACAAATTGCATAGTCACATGGACTAGCTCAGAATAAACACAGCGGAAAGTAAATCAGCAGTGAGCCTTCATCATCTTCATGTGCCACAGGCAGTCATGTTGGAATGTAGACTCGAGATCCTACCACGTACTTCTCCTCAGAAAATCCTGCACGTTTGAATATGCAGCCCCACGAATGGAGGTCAGTACAATGATGTACTGGCAAATGACACTTATATGGTGGCAGTTTTGGGCATGACTATCTACATGATATTTGGCAAGTGGAGTTTAGGAAAATTTGCATAAAGCCAATTTTATCCTATACTTTATTTAAAACAAAACATTTTGAAATCCTTTGAATGAAATTATGAAATCACACCATGGATAAATCCTCCATGGGTTTAGAATAATCACATGGTTACATCTCCCATGAGTTTTTCAAGGTTGATCAAATTTTAAATACATTCAGAAAAGATGATGAGATTCCTCCGTACATTCCCTGCCTAGAAGCTCAAATTGTCCATAACCGGGGACACGGCTAAGATCTTAGGTTTTAAACTCTCGAGAGGTTGCGCTCTTTACCCACAATTCGCAACCAAGCCTTTTTGCCAAAATTCTTCATCTTCATTAAGGCCAGAACAAGGTCACCACGAAGCTTTTCTTTAGTAGCCCCTCTACCTACCGGATCCGCCCGTACCCTGAAACTCCACCCACTGGCGGTACCCTAGGCGAGGTTTCCCACTAAATACTTAGCTAAGACAGAGCCCATAATGTATTGTGGTTGCACTGGAAGCTATCTAAAACAAGGACGACATAATAATCTCTCTAATCCTGGGTGGCAACCCCTATTCAACCGCGCACTCTCAGGCACCCACCCGTCCACTGGTCCATCCCCAGGGATCGGAGCCCTGAGCAGCCGCCCACCACTCAAACAATCCACCCAGGTGATTCATTAAGGGTTGTTAATTTTCACTTTTCAAACCATCACAATCGAAACAATGAAACAACATTTGGCATTTGATGTTGCAGAGCAGAAATAAAGTATCCTATCAATAGGTTCAGGAGTAGCTACACACTACTAGGGTTTGCTAAGCATAGCATAATACTTTTCTTTTGAAAACAAAATCCTACCATGCATACTAGTTGAAAAACACTAATGCATAATGAAATAGGTAGGAATTGAATGTCACTTGCCTTTTTGGTAGTCGAAGCGCGTTCACTTCTCTTAATCAAAATACGTGCCTCTCAGTACGAACTATAACATAGAATATAGCACAACATAAACACACCATTCAACAACAACAAAATCAAATAAGACGACAATCGGAAATCGCTCTATGGTATTAAGGTGTGGCATGAGGTTTGGCTGGCATGATATGGCTATGAGAGTTTGGACGTCAATTCACATGATTAGAAAGAGATAGATTATCCAAGATATAATTGAAGAATCATTATGCTTTACAAAAGCATGAAAAGAGTTTGGAACGGCTTATGTGAATTGAATCACATAAGTGACAAATAGTGCAACAACAATACTACTGAATAAGTGTGACAACAATTACTCAAACTAGTATGAATTACACATAGGCTTGGGTATAAACAAATGATATATAGAATTACTCAATTTACTCATTTGTAAGTTGAATAGTTGTAAACTAACTCAAAGGAGTGAATGAAAAACAATTTGGATAGACACGATATTGGTTCAAGGTAAGGTGTCTAGTGGTATTGGTGTGTGGATGTGATCATAAGTTTCATCTTCGTAAAAGCATCATGTTGAGAAAGGCTTATAGAAATCGATAATGGATATATACTCAAATTCTCATATTTGAATTTGAATATTTGCAAAGTGATTCAAATATTTTGAACAGTGGTGCTATTGGATGGTGTACTGTAAAACAAGGCTTATGCAATTGACATAGTGTGACAACACTTATCAGAGTAGCACAAGGTCACACATAGCATTGGATATGAACTAATGGTATATTGAACTACTCAAGTAACTCATTTGAAAATCGAATAGTTTGAACCAAGTGAAAGAATTGAATGACATGAATGATATCGGGATTTGGTTCGCGGGGCCTAATGGATAACAAAGGTTCGTCACATGTGATATGGGGTAGAGTATCTCCATCCTAATAAAGCAAGATAAAAATCTAAACTAGGACATGTCACACTTTACTCAAATAACGCAATTGTTATTTGAATAATATAAACTATACAACCAGGGGTAAGCTATGCATTATCTGTGAACATGATAAAGAATTATAACCTGGAAGATAGGTATAATCATAAGAATCAATTTGGCTATAGAAAATATGTTGAAGCCAGTTATAGGGCTACACTTTTCGTGAAAAGTTATTAGAATAAGTTTTCCGGATGGAAGACCTTTCTACACGGAAGTTGTAGAGAAATCCATTACAAGCATATCGCCAAGAGAATCTCTCGGAAAAAGTTTGTAGGATTTATTTTAGAGACAATATTGCGTAACAAAGGGGTACCGCGAAGATAAGGTGGGCGAAACTGCCACGCAACATGTCTAACATGATCTACGTGATTTGCTGATTCCGACGGTATAGGGTTTGTCGAAATCCGACGTGTAGAACTCAAGATATGGATTTTACAAAACTAGACCTAAGTGGTTACAGTTCTAATGGTGTACGAAAAGTTGTCCGAACAAGTTGCTCGGATGGAAAAACTTCCTACATGAAAGTTGTAGAGGATCTAATTACAAACTTAACGAAACAACTATTATTCTAAACGGGGTGTAGATCTAAGGAAATAAAATTGCGAAGTTACTAAAGACAAAAAGAGCGGAAATAGATTTATTACCGGACGAAAGATGCGCTGTGGAACGCCTCGAGTCGCGGCGTACTCCAAATAGAGTTACGGATGTTGCGTCGAGTCGCGGCGTTCTCCAAATAGAGTTACGGATGTTCCAAATAGAGTTACGGATGTTGCGTCGCAATTGTGCGCCGCGAGCTGCGTCGCGGGAGAAGCTGCCGCGCTGCACGTGGGGAGAAGAGGAGCGCAGGGCGCTGGTGTGCTTGAGGGCTGCCCCATAAGGGTCTTTATATAGGCTATAGGCTGGAGCAAAATTGCTTAAAGAACCGATGTGGTACTAAAAGAAAGTCAAAGGAGGGCAGGCGCGAGCGCGTGCGCGGTGCGAGCTGGGCACTGCCCAGGCGGCGGCAGCTGGGCCGAGGCTGGCATGGGCGAAGCGGTGGGGAGGTGGGCCGGGGGCGGGGCTGGCTGCTGGGCCGGTCGGCTCGGCCGGCCCGATTCTGTTTCTTTTTCTTTCTTTTTTTAATACTGAAATTGGAAATACACTTTGGGGTTTCAAATAAAATTGGAAAAATGCAAATAAGGTATCGTTGGATTCGTTACGAAAAATGCTTCAATATGAGACTAAATTTGGAACAAGTTATAAACTTTATAAAAACAAAATTTGACATACATGTCTATGTGGCTATAGTGCCTTTTTGGGGTTTAAGGTTTTCTCAAATAAAATATTTTTATAAGTTTCAAATCCTCCGAACAAAATAGAGCATTGTTAGAAAATCTTTTGAAACTAAGGTTTATTAAAACTACTATATTTTGGCAACAACCTTTTTAATATCTATTTGTGAAAATAAAATAATCATTATATGCACTTAGCCTAATTGGCTACTTTGGCAATATTTTGCAAATATAGTTTTCTATAGTTTGATTTTCTTAAATGGAAATCCATTAAGGATTTGAAAACCTTGAAAACCAAGATATGTTTTGTTTTGAAAATATTTTGAAACCAAAAGTCTTTGCAAACCTTATTTTGGAAAATACTTTTAAATAACTTCAAAAAGTTTTAATTCCTTGTGAATTTTCAATCAGTTTCAAACAATCAAGCATAAAATTTATTTTTATTTCACATTCCAAAATTTAGAAAATTTTGGGATGTGACACTATGCCGACGGTTTTACCGTCGGCACAACAATCTGTGCCGATGGTGATTGGGCAGTCCCCGACCAGAACTGTACCGACGATGCTACGCCGACGGTCACCGTCGGCATAGCCTGTGCCGACGGCCTTCTGGGCTGTGCCGACGGCTAGCGGCCATCGGCATACTCCATCTCTCCCATAGTGCGAAGGTGGGAAATACTCGGGATGGTTGACCGGTGAAAGAAGAAGAGGAGGAAATGCTCGAACTGAAAGACCGTCTGGCGGCTTATAGTATTAAGGACTCATCTCCAGAACTTCGTGGTAATGCCCATGTTTCCTGTTTGTGACCGTAAAATATTTATTTTCTTATTACAAAAGTATCAACTGATGGCTTAACCACTTCTCTAGCTATGGATATTGAGACTACAGAAGGCCAGCAGAAAGGAAAGAAGGGGAGGAATGCACCAATCAAAATAGGCGCAGCAAAGAAGGCCATGTCATCCTTGATTGAGTTGTCTGATGAGGACATAGCAGTGCCCACCGATGAGAGTGAGGACGAAGAGTTTGCCATGACCGAAGCACCAGTTGAGAAGAAAGCTAGAGGAAGAAAACCTGCTGCTGAGAAACCTGCTGCTGAGAAGCCAAAGACTACTGCAGCCAGGAAGAGGGCGCCAGCTCCAAGCAAAGGCATGATGCAGAAGGTTCTGGAAGAGACATTTAAACCTGTGGCCGACAGCAACACCAGCGCTCCTTCACCTGAGAAGAAGGTGCGGAAGATCAGGGCCTCCCCCTTCAACAAGAAAAGCAGCTCGATTCTGCAGAGAGCGTCAACAAGCACAGAAGATGCTGATGCTCCTCCCTCCGGTAGCTGTGCTAACCCTGTTGCACCGAGAAGGACAGTTCGGGAGAGGAAGACGACGTTAACCTACGTCGAGTCTGAGAGTGAAGACAAGGACTCTGACGATGAAGATGTGCTGGATGTGAGCGATGACTCTGAATACTCCGATGACGACTAGAGCTTCTTAGCTGAGCTGCACCAAAACTGCCTGGTGTGTAGTGACTGTCCGTTTAGTTTCTGAAACATTTGGTTAGCTCATATGATGCATTGGTGCTTGCTTAGGTGCATCTCTTGTGCGTCATATACTTTGTTAGGTTGCCGAGACATTCAGTGTGCTAATCGATTTGAGACTATGCTAGTTCTTGTGGAATCTGTTCTCTTTTCTATAGTTCTGAAATCCACCAGGTACTTGTGGCATATTGCTTGTTTCTCAATCAATAAAATAGGTCCGTTATTGATGGTGGTGAACTGATTGCAGACTACACATGGTTTATGTCTGGCTTGGTACCAGCGAGGATAGGTAGACCACTCTGTTTGCAATCTTTAGGGATGTTGATTCTTCATGATGACAAAAGGTAGACAGTAGGGCAAAGAGTAACATAGATATGTTTATTTTTCAGTTTATCCTTTTTACCAATTGGTTTGCAACTCTATTCTAGAAGAATATTATTTTCTTCGCATTGTATATAACAAGATGAGTCCAGTACAAGTGGGGAATGGTGTTTTGGCACATGGGAGCATATGCTCCCTTTATTTTGAAACGCATGTTACATACATTTTGAAATTTCAAAAAATTGAAACGAAAAATTCGAACGTACATCTTCACGTGCTACGTGCTCACAAAGTTGTTTCATAAAAATCCGACTTGTCGTGTGACGTGTGTAAAAAGACAAAATTCAATGCTGAAAATAAGGCTTTTCAAGAGATAAATTTTCTCTTTTTTACACAGACCATAAAACATATTGGTTCCTCGCGAAACTTGACGAACGTACGTATATTGTGGAGATGTACATGTAGAATTTTTTGTCAAAATTTTTCGACATTTCAAAATATAACTTTTTGATAGAGGGAGCATATGCACCCGGGAGCCGAATTGAATTTCCGGTACAAGTGGCCGTTTATAGTGATCTTTCTTACATGAGGGACGAACCATCTTTAAGTGAGAACAAAACAAATATTTTCTTCTTGATTATATGGGAGCCTACATACGGGAGTGGTGTTTTGGAACATGGGAGCATATGCTCCCTATAATTTGAAATGCATCTTACACATATTTTAAATTTCAAAAAAATTGAAACAAAAAATTCACACGTACATCTTCACATGCTACACGCTTACAAAGTCGTTTCATAAAAAATAAACTTATCATGTGACTTGTGTAAAAAAGACAAAATTCAGTGCTAAAAACAATGCTTTTCACAGGATAAGTTTTCTCTTTTTTACATAAGCCACAAAAAATATTATTTTTTCGTGAAACTTGACGTACACACATATATTATGGAGATATACATGTAGAATTTTTTGTCAAAAAATTTTCACACTTCGAAATATGTTTTTTTGGTAGAGGGAGCATACGCACCCGGGAGCCGAATTGAATTTCCGCCTACATGTACATTTCATGGTTTTATTTTCAGTTACCACTTTCTACATTCTTGTGCTTTGCTTTGGTTGCAGAACAATTCCTTGAATAATATAAACAAATCCAAGCCCTATGAGTGCTAATACATTGCTCTTTTTTTGATAAAGGGAATATATTAATATAAGAAGATACCAATTACACTCAGTCTCTGCAACAACACATCATCCTAATGGCAGTACGGATGCACACAACCAAAAAGAAAGAAAACTAAGAAACGAAAGTCCCGCTACAGTGTCTCAGGCCTAGCAACAACAATACATCCACCACCAGGACCACCTGAAATACAGACTCTTCAAAAGCGACGCCTCCAAGAAGGAAACAATGCACCAGCGCCGTCATCACCCGATCAAAGATCTTAGGTTTTCACCCTGAAGATAGTCCCCGCTCTCAAAACAATGGCTCTAACAAGATCATTGCCAGGCACAACCAGTTAAGGCCAGACCTTGGGGTTTTCACCCTGAAAGGTAGGACTCTGAACTTCACATGTGCTACCGTATGCACTATCATACTGATACGCCTCCAATGTATCTATAATTTCTTATGTTCCATGCTAGTTTTATGACAATACCTAAATGTTTTATTCATACTTTATATCGTTTTGATGCATTTTCCGGAACTAACCTATTAATAAGATGCCGAAGTGCCGGTTCCTCAGGAAATATTCTCGGAATTGGACGAAACAAAAGCCCACGATCTTATTTTTCCACGGAGCTTCCAGAACATCGAAGAAGAGTCGGAGACGGGCAGCAGGGGGCCCACACCATAAGGCGGCGCGGGTGGCCCCCTGGTCGCGCCACCTGGTGGGGAGGCCACCCCTGGCCCCTCCGAGGCTGCCCTTCCGCCTATATAAAGCCTCCGTCGCGAAAACCCTAAAAAAATAAGCCACGAGACGAGAAAAGTTACGCAGCCGCTGCCATCGCGAAGCCAAGATTCGGGGACAGTCTCTGTTCCGCACGCCGCCGGGACGGGGAAGTGCCCCCGGAAGGCATCTCCATCGACATCACCGCCATCTACATCGCCGCTGCTGTCTCCTATGATGAGGAGGGAGTAGTTCTCCCTCGAGGCTAAGGGCTCTACCGGTAGCTATGTGGTTCATCTCTCTCTCCCATGTGATCTTTATGTGATCATGAGCTTTGTATCACTATTAATCTATGTGCTACTCTAGTGATGTTATTAAAGTAGTCTATTCCTCCTTCATGATGTAAAGGTGACGGTGTGTGCATCATGTAGTACTTGGCGTAGGTTATGATTGTAATCTCTTGTAGATTATGGAGTTAACTATTACTATGATAGTATTGATGTGATCTATTCCCCTTTCATAGCTTATTGGTGACGTGTGTATGCTATGTTAGTACTCGGTCTAAATTGCAACGGTCTATCATGCACTCTAGAGGTTACTTAAATATGAACTCTGAATGTTGTGGAGCTTGTTAACTCCGGCTTGAGGGAGCTCTTGTAGCCCTACACAATGAATGGTGTTTGTTATCAAACAAGGGAGTGTATGTAGCACAAGTGAGGAGAAGTTATTTATTTGTTATGTGATCAATGTTGAGAGTGTCCACTAGTGAAAGTAGGATCCCTAGGCCTTGTTCCCAAATACTGCAAACATCGCTTGTTTACTGTTTTCTGCATCTTTACTTCCTGCAATATTACCACCATCTATTTTGTGTTTTACTATCTCTTCGCGAACTAGTGCACCTATACATCCGACAAGTGTATTAGGTGTGTTGGGTACACAAGAGACTTGTATCGTAATTGCGGGGTTGCTTGAGAGGGATATCTTTGTCCTCTACCTCCCCGAGTTCGATAAACCTTGGGTGATTCACTTAAGGGAAACTTGCAGCTGTTCTACAAACCTCTGCTCTTGGAGGCCCAACACTGTCTACAGGAATAGAAGCGTGCGTAGACATCACATACCACTGCTGCAAAGCCCGGACACCAAGCAAGCCCCTCAACATCGCGAAGACTCGAACCTCCCTTAGCTAGTCCTCCAATCCGGCCTTCATGGTATTCTCTTCTTCTGATTTCACCATGGACCAAGTTGTAGGATAACGTAGCATAGAAAACAAAAAATTTTCCTACGGCGAACACGCAATCCAAGCCAAGATGCAATCTAGAAGACGGTAGCAACGAGGGGATTGTCGAGACTCACCCTTGAAGAGATTCCAAAGCCTACAAGAGGAGGCTCTTGTTGCTGCGGTAGACGTTCACTTGCCGCTTGCAAAAGCGCGTAGAAGATCTTGATCACGATCGGTTCCGGCGCCACGAACGGGCACCTCCGTACTCGGTCACACGTTCGGTTGTTGATGAACGACGTCCACCTCCCCGTTCCAGCGGGCAGCGGAAGTAGTAGCTCCTCTTGAATCCGACGACGACGGCGTGGTGTCGGTGGCGGTGGAGAAATCCGGCGGAGCTTCGCTAAGCGTGCGGGATATGGTGGAGGAGCAGGGCGCTAGGGTTTGGGGAGAGGGGGTGGCCGGCCACTATGGGGGCGGCCAAGCTTGTGGCTTTGGTGTGGCCGGCCCCCTCCCTTGGCCCTATATATAGGTGGAAGCCCCAAGTGTTGGACTACAAGTCTTCGAATAAGACCCGAACCCAAAACTTTCCATATGGTGGGAAACCTTCCCAAGCTAGGATTCCCACTAGAGGTGGGAATTCCACCTTCCATAGGGGCCGGCCCCCTAAGGAGTCCACTTGGGACTCCTCCCCCACTAGGGTTGGCCGGCCATGGAGGTGGAGTCCCATGTGGACTCCACCTTCCTTGGTGGTTTCTTCCGGACTTTTCTAGAACCTTCTAGAACCTTCCATAGAACCTTCCGCATCATTTTATTCACATAAAATGACATCCTATATATGAATCTTATTCTCCGGACCATTCCGGAACTCCTCGTGATGTCCGGGATCACATCCGGGACTCCGAACAAATATTCGAACTCCATTCCATATTCAAGTTCTACCATTTCAACATCCAACTTTAAGTGTGTCACCCTACGGTTCGCGAACTATGCGGACATGGTTGAGTACTCACTCCGACCAATAACCAATAGCGGGATCTGGAGATCCATAATGGCTCCCACATATTCAACGATGACTTTAGTGATCGAATGAACCATTCACATACGATACCAATTCCCTTTGTCACGCGATATTTTACTTGTCCGAGGTTTGATCATCGGTATCACACTATACCTTGTTCAACCTCGTCTCCTGACAAGTACTCTTTACTCGTACCGTGGTATGTGGTCTCTTATGAACTCATTCATATGCTTGCAAGACATTAGACGACATTCCACCGAGAGGGCCCAGAGTATATCTATCCGTCATCGGGATGGACAAATCCCACTGTTGATCCATATGCCTCAACTCATACTTTCCGGATACTTAATCCCACCTTTATAACCACCCATTTACGCAGGGCGTTTGATGTAATCAAAGTACCTTTCCGGTATAAGTGATTTACATGATCTCATGGTCATAAGGACTAGGTAACTATGTATTGAAAGCTTATAGCAAATAACTTAATGACGTGATCTTATGCTACGCTTAATTGGGTGTGTCCATTACATCATTCATACAATGACATAACCTTGTTATTAATAACATCCAATGTTCATGATTATGAAACTAATCATCCATTAATCAACAAGCTAGTTTAAGAGGCATACTAGGGACTTCTTGTTTGTCTACATATCACACATGTACTAATGTTTCGGTTAATACAATTCTAGCATGATATATAAACATTTATCATAAACATAAAGATATAAATAATAACCACTTTATTATTGCCTCTAGGGCATATCTCCTTCAGTCTCCCACTTGCACTAGAGTCAATAATCTAGATTACATTGTAATATACCTAACACCCATGGCATTTGGTGTTGGTCATGCTTTGCCCTAGGGAGAGCTTTAGTCAACGGATCTGCTACATTCAGATCAGTGTGTACTTTGCAAATCTTTACTTCTCCATCTTCGATGTACTCGAATCGAGTGGTAACGCAGCTTGATATGCTTCAGCCTCTTGTGTGACCTTGGTTCTTGTGCATTGGCGATGGCACCCATGTTGTCACAATAGATGACTAGTGGGTCCAATGCACTAGGAACCACACCGAGCTCTACAATGAACCTCTTCATCCATACCGCCGATGAAGCCTCTGAAGCCGCTATGTACTCCGATTGTTGAGGATTTCGCCACCGTGCCCGCTTCGAGCCAGCTTACTGCAGCACCATTCAATATAAACACGTACCCATTGTGACTTAGAGTCATCGGATCGGTGTTCCAACTTGCATCGGTGTAACTTGTTACAACGAGCTCTTGGTCACCTCCATAACAAAGAAACATATCCTTAGTTCTTTTCAAGTACTTCAGGATATTCTTGACCGCTGTCCAGTGTTCTATTCCTGGATCACTTTGATATCGCTAGTCAAACTAACAGCATGTGCTATATCCGGTCTTGTACATAGCATGGCATACATGATAGAGCCTACTGCCGAGGCATAGGGGATCGACTCATCCTTTCTCTTTCTTCTGCCGTAGCCGGTCCTTGAGTCTTACTCAAGACCTTGCCTGGTAACATAGGTAAGAATCCTTTCTTACTTTCGTCCATTCTAAACTTCTTTAGAATCTTATCCAGGTATGTACTCTGTGATAGCCCTATTAGACGTCTTGATCTATCTCTATAAATCTTGATGCCTAATATATATGATGCTTCACCAAGGTCTTTCATTGAAAAACTATTATTCAAATAACCTTTTACACTGCTTAATAGTTCTATATCATTCCCAATCAATAATATGTCATCTACATATAATATCAGGAACGCTACAGAGCTCCCACTCACTTTCTTGTAAATACAGGCCTCTCCATGACACTGTATAAACCCGAAGTCTTTGATCACCTTATCAAAACGTCGGTTCCAACTTCTCGATGCTTGCTTCAGTCCATAGATTGAACGCTGAAGTTTGCATACTTTGTCAGCATTTTTAGGATCGACAAAACCTTTGGGTTGTACCATATACAACTCTTCCTCAATGTCTCCATTAAGGAACGCCGTTTTGACATCCATCTGCCAAATCTCATAATCGAAAAATGCAGCTATTGCTAACAAAATCCTCACAGATTTTAGCTTCGCTACAGGTGAGAAAGTCTCATCGTAGTCAACACCTTGAATTTGTCGGAAACCCTTTGCGACAAGTCGAGCTTTATAGACAGTAATATTACCATCAGCATCTGTTTTTCTCTTGAAGATCCATTTATTCTCGACAGCCTTGCGGCTATCAGGTAAGTCTACCAAAGTCCATACTTTGTTATCATACATGGATCCCATTTCGGATTTCATGGCTTCTTGCCATTTGTTGGAATCTGGGCTCATCATCGCTTCTTCATACGTCGCAGGGTCTTCATCATTGTTATCCACAATCATGACATTTAGACAAGGATCATACCAATCTGGAGTGGCACGATCCCTTGTCGATCTGCGAGGTTCAGTAGCTATCTCATTTGAAGTTTCATGATCATTATCATTTGCTTCCTCTGTTGTTGGTGCAGGCGGCACAGGAACATTTTCCGGTACTGCGCTACTCTGATCAACGAGTAGAGATTCTTCAATCTCATCGAGTTCTACTTTTCTTCCAGTCACTTCTTTAGTGAGAAATTCTTTCTCAAGAAAGGTTCCGTTCTTAGCAACAAAGATTTTGCCTTCGGATCTGTGATAGAAAGTGTACCCTATAGTTTCCTTAGGGTAACCTATGAAGACGCATTTCTCCGCTTTGGGTTCTAGCTTGTCCGGTTGTAACTTCTTTACATAGGCTTCGCAACCCCAAACTTTCAGGAACGACAGCTTAGGTTTCTTATTAAACCACAATTCATACGGTGTCGTTTCTACGGATTTTGATGGTGCTCTTTTTAAAGTGAATGCGGCTGTCTCTAATGCATAACTCCAAAATGATAACGGCAAATCAGTAAGAGACATCATACTACGAACCATATCTAAGAGAGTTCGATTACGACGTTCGGACACACCGTTTCGTTGAGGTGTTCCCGGTGTCAATTGTGAAAGTATTCCGCATTTCTTTAAATGCATGCCAAACTCATAACTCAGATATTCACCTCCACGATCAGATCGTAGAAATTTGATCTTCTTGTTACGTTGATTTTCTACTTCACTTTGAAATTCCTTAAACTTCTCGAAAGTTTCGGATTTATGTTTCATGAAATAGATATACCCATATCTACTCAGATCATCTGTGAAGGTTAGAACATAACGATAACCACCGCGCGATGCTACGCTCATTGGTCCACATACATCGGTATGTATGATTTCCAATAAGTCGGTAGCTCGCTCCATCATACCAGAAAATGGAGTCTTTGTCATTTTTCCCATTAGACATGCTTCGCATCTATCAAGTGACTCAAAGTCAAGTGATTCAAGTAATCCATCAGTATGGAGTTTCTTCATGCGTTTCACTCCAATATGACCAAGACGACAGTGCCACATATAAGTAGAATTATCATTAAGTTTAATTCGCTTAGCATCAATGTTATGTATATGCGTATCACTACTATCGAGATCTAACAGAAATAAGCCATTCTTTTGTGGTGCTCGACCATAAAAGATATTATTCATAAAAATAGAACAACCATTATTCTCAGACTTGAATGAATAACCGTCTTGCATTAAACAAGATCCAGATATAATGTTCATGCTCAACGCAGTACATAATAGCAATTATTTAGGCTTAAAACTAATCCCGAAGGTAGATGTAGAGGAAGTGTGCCGACGCGATCACATTGACCTTGGATCCGTTTCCAACGCGCATCGTCACTTCATCTTTCAGCTTGTCGTTTATTCTTTAGTTCCTTTCGAGTTACAAATATGAGCAACCAACCAGTATCAAATACCCTGTACTAGAACGAGAACCAGTGAAATGAACATCTATAACATGTATATCGATATACCTTCTTTCTTCTTCTTGACAAGGCCGCTCAGATCGCCAAATACTTGGAGCAATTACGCTTCAGTGTCCCTTCTCTTTGCAGTAATAGCAATCAGCATCAGGCTTAGGGCCGTTCTTAGGTTTCATAGGAGGTGTGGCAGCTTTCTTGCCACCCTTCTTGAATTTTCCTTTAGACTTGCCCTGTTTCTTGAAACGGTGGTCTTGTTGACCATCAACACTTGGTGCTCTTTCTTAATCTCAATCTCAGCAGCTTTTAACATGCCAAAGAGTTCAGAAACTCCTTGTTCATGTTCTGCATATTGTAATTCATCACAAAGTTCTTGTAACT
This sequence comes from Lolium multiflorum, assembly GCA_030979885.1. NCBI lineage: Eukaryota > Viridiplantae > Streptophyta > Magnoliopsida > Poales > Poaceae > Lolium > Lolium multiflorum. The sequence goes on from CM061748.1 coordinate 282,392,850, forward strand.
TGGTGGCAGTGATTGAAGGACACGATTAATCCCCAGTCTGTTAGGAATCACTATTCCCAAGTCAGAGTTTCTTCGCATGCCCGGTCATAACGAGCATGTGCTCACTAATGGAGCTGCCTTCTTCCATCATACAGCTGAAAAAGTGTTTCGATGCTTCATAGCATTCCACGGCCGCATGAGTTTCAAAAATAGTCTTCAACTCTTTCATCAACTCATGAGGATCGTGGTGCTCAAAACGTTTTTGAAGATCGGATTCCAGACTGCATAAGATGGCACACCGAACTTGAGAGTACCGAGTTTTCCGAGTTGCGTAAACATTCTTTACTTCATCGGTTTCTGCTGGAGGATCACCTAGCGGTGCATCAAGCACATATTGCAGATTTCCGCCATTGAGGAAGATCCTCACATGACGGAACCAGTCGGTGAAGTTGCTACCGTTGCTCTTAAGTTTTTCTTTCTCTAGGAACTGGTTAAAATTGATTGGGGACGCCATATCTACAACATATTTGCAATAGTTTAGACTAAGTTTATGACAAATTGAGTTCAAATTTTAATTCAACATAATTAAAAATCTAGGTGAACTCCCACTCAAAACAATATCCCTCGCATTGTCTTAGTGATCACACGAACCAAATCTACCGCACCTAAACCCGATCATCACGAGAAAAGGTGTGATTTCAATGGCGAACACTCAAAGTGTTCATCATATCAATCATATGATTCATGCTCTACCTTTCGGTATCACGTGTTCCGAGACCATGTCTGTACATGCTAGGCTCGTCAAGGCCACCTTAGTATCCGCATGTGCAAAACTGTCTTGCACCCGTTGTATGTACTTATTGAATCTATCACACCCGATCATCACGAGATGCTTCGAAACGACAAGACTTGATAACGGTGCTACTAAGGATGAACACTTTATTATCTTGAGATTTTAGTGAGAGGGATCATCTTATAATGCTACCGTCGCGATCTAAGCAAAATAAGATGCATAAAAGGATTAACATCACATGCAGTTCATATGTGATATGATATGGCCCTTTTGTCTTTGCGCCTTTGATCTTGATCTCCAAAGCGTGGACATGATCTCCATCATCAACGGGCATGATCTCCATCATCGTCGGCGAAGCACCAAGGTCAATGGCGCCGTCTTCATGATCGTCCTCCATGTAGCAACTATTACAACTACTTTGAAATACTACTCAACATGAAATTTAAAGACAACCATAAGGCTCCTGCCGGTTGCCACAATACAATAATGATCATCTCATACATATTCATCATCACATTATGGCCATATCACATCACCAAACCCTGCAAAAACAAGTTAGACGTTCTCTAATTTGGTTTGCATATTTTACGTGGTTTAGGGTTTCGAGTAAGATCCAATCTACCTACGAACATGAACCACAACGGTGATACTAGTGTTTTCAATAGAGGAGTAAATTGAATCTTCACTATAGTAGGAGAGACAGACACCCGCAAAGCCACTTATGCAATACAAGTTGCATGTCAAGCGTGGAGCAAATCTCATGAACGCGGTCATGTAAAGTTAGCCCGAGCCTTCATCCCACTATGCCACAAAGATGCAAAGTACTCAACTAAAGATAACAAGAGCATCAACGCCCACAAACCATTGTGTTCTACTCGTGCAACCATCTATGCATAGACACGGCTCTGATACCACTGTAGGATAACGTAGCATAGAAAACAAAAAATTTTCCTACGGCGAACACGCAATCCAAGCCAAGATGCAATCTAGAAGACGGTAGCAACGAGGGGATTGTCGAGACTCACCCTTGAAGAGATTCCAAAGCCTACAAGAGGAGGCTCTTGTTGCTGCGTTCACTTGCCGCTTGCAAAAGCGCGTAGAAGATCTTGATCACGATCGGTTCGGCGCCACGAACGGGCAGCACCTCCGTACTCGGTCACACGTTCGGTTGTTGATGAAGACGACGTCCACCTCCCGTTCCAGCGGGCAGCGGAAGTAGTAGCTCCTCTTGAATCCGACAGCACGACGGCGTGGTGTCGGTGGCGGTGGAGAAATCCGGCGGAGCTTCGCTAAGCGTGCGGGATATGGTGGAGGAGCGGGCGCTAGGGTTTGGGGAGAGGGTGGCCGGCCACTATGGGGGCGGCCAAGCTTGTGGCTTTGGTGTGGCCGCCCCCTCCCCTTGGCCCTATATATAGGTGGAAGCCCCAAGTGTTGGACTACAAGTCTTCGAATAAGACCCAAAACTTTCCATATGGTGGGAAACCTTCCCAAGCTAGGATTCCCACTAGAGGTGGGAATTCCACCTTCCATAGGGGGGTTGGCCGGCCCCTAAGGGGAGTCCACTTGGGACTCCTCCCCACTAGGGTGGCCGGCCATGGAGGTGGAGTCCCATGTGGACTCCACCTTCCTTGGTGGTTTCTTCCGGACTTTTCTAGAACCTTCTAGAACCTTCCATAGAACCTTCCGCATCATTTTATTCACATAAAATGACATCCTATATATGAATCTTATTCTCCGGACCATTCGGAACTCCTCGTGATGTCCGGGATCACATCCGGGACTCCGAACAAATATTCGAACTCCATTCCATATTCAAGTTCTACCATTTCAACATCCAACTTTAAGTGTGTCACCCTACGGTTCGCGAACTATGCGGACATGGTTGAGTACTCACTCCGACCAATAACCAATAGCGGGATCTGGAGATCCATAATGGCTCCCACATATTCAACGATGACTTTAGTGATCGAATGAACCATTCACATACGATACCAATTCCCTTTGTCACGCGATATTTTACTTGTCCGAGGTTTGATCATCGGTATCACACTATACCTTGTTCAACCTCGTCTCCTGACAAGTACTCTTTACTCGTACCGTGGTATGTGGTCTCTTATGAACTCATTCATATGCTTGCAAGACATTAGACGACATTCCACCGAGAGGGCCCAGAGTATATCTATCCGTCATCGGGATGGACAAATCCCTGTTGATCCATATGCCTCAACTCATACTTTCCGGATACTTAATCCCACCTTTATAACCACCCATTTACGCAGTGGCGTTTGATGTAATCAAAGTACCTTTCCGGTATAAGTGATTTACATGATCTCATGGTCATAAGGACTAGGTAACTATGTATTGAAAGCTTATAGCAAATAACTTAATGACGTGATCTTATGCTACGCTTAATTGGGTGTGTCCATTACATCATTCATACAATGACATAACCTTGTTATTAATAACATCCAATGTTCATGATTATGAAACTAATCATCCATTAATCAACAAGCTAGTTTAAGAGGCATACTAGGGACTTCTTGTTTGTCTACATATCACACATGTACTAATGTTTCGGTTAATACAATTCTAGCATGATATATAAACATTTATCATAAACATAAAGATATAAATAATAACCACTTTATTATTGCCTCTAGGGCATATCTCCTTCACAAGTCACATGATGTCAACACAGAACAGAGGTTCGCGCCGCTCCCTCCAGAAACAAACGGTCGGAATAAAAGCATGGGTGCGCGCTACCGAATACCACCCGATCCAGCAAACTCCAGGCAAAAGATGCACTCTTCCATTCGCCGGTGGAGCTTTCCGGAACTCATCACTCCAGCTAGATGAAGAAGGATCGGCATCCAGAAAGTCATCGTCTTGGCGCGTGAGAAACCCTAGGACCGCCGCCTTTATGCAGGCCGAGCCCCCACGCAAACGGCCATCCTCGCCGCCCGTCACACCGAAAATCCGCATGACGAACGACCCTGGGATGCGGGAGCTAGCAGGCTACACCGCAGCCCCGACAGCCGCGAAACCGCAGTCAGCCCTAGGCCCAGATCAGGCCTAGGCCGCACCGCTGCCGGCTGCAACCGTGGCCACCGCCGGCAGCAACCGCCGGGGGCTATCGCCCGCAGCGCTGCCTTTGCATCCCTCCACTAGCTGATCCACCGCCCTACGCCCCTCCGCGCCGCCACAGGACGGCGGGCCTAGGTGGGGGGCATAGACCCGCAGCGAGCCATCACCATCCGGCAAGCCGCCGCTAGGCCGGGGACTCCGCCCCAACCTCCGTCCACGGCAAAGCCGCCCCAGCCACCCAACGAATCGCCGCCGCTCTTCCACCCAACCGCCGCCACCGCGGTAGACACCGGCGGCAACGGCGGGAGGGAGGCTGCTCAAGGGAGGGGGAGTGGTGGTCGGGTCTGGCCACCCGGCGGCGCCCTGGGGAACGCCACGAGAGGGAGAGAGGTTAGGGTTAGGGAGAAAGGAACCCTGGTTTGAGTTACGTGTATGTTCATGTTGTTCTGCTGTGAACACCAATCTTTGCAAGCACACTTGAAAGGATCGTATGACACCTAGAGGGGGTGAATAGGTGTAATCTCAAATTTTAATTTTTTTTCAATTTAGGCTTGACACAAAGGTAAATTATCTAGATATGCAACTATGTGAATTCACCTATATGACAAGATACAAGCAACAATACAAGATACAAGTAGTAAAGGCGGTGAGAGGATAGAGGTAACCAAGGTGGAGCACACGGAGAGACGACGATATGATTCCCGTAGTTTCTTCCTTGTAAAGGGAAATACGTCTACGTTTGAAGGGGTGTGGTGCCACAAAGGCCAACTAACGCCACGAAGGCTCACCCAGTTCTGAGCAACGCCACAAAGGCCTAGCCCACGCTCCACTAAGCGGTTGCCTTGAAGTCACAACCGGCACCTTTACACAAAGCTTGATACACACATCCATAACCAAATTGGAGGCTCCCAAGATGTAACCACGAAGCTTTACACGAAGAGTAGCTTCGAGGTCACCTCACAAAGATCCACTAAGAATGTTGATGACACGCAAATTCCTTTGGTGGAAGAGTTGATCTAGGTCATCTCTACCAAATCCTCAAGTATGGTGGAGGGGTAGAGAGATCTAGGCTTTTTGAGCTCAGCAATGGTGGTCTCAGATTTGGTATTTTTGTTAGTACAAAACCATTGGAGAAGAAGAGCCTTGTATACCCCCGTGGAGGGGATCCTGCCGTTGGAGGAGTTGTGACCGGTAGTACCGGCCAGGTTGGGCCGGTACTACCGGCCGTGGTCGACGTGGCGATCAGGGACGGAGGAGACGAGCGGTACCTCCGGCCCCGGTACCGGTGGGCACGCCAAAGCCACTGGAAAGTCTCTGTGAGCAAGGCCGCATTAGCGGTACCGCGAGCGGTACCTTGCCTGGAGGCTCCGACCATGGGCAGGCCGGTGGTTCCGGCCGTAGCTGGCGGTAGCTCCGGCCGCTGGCCCCTCCTCTCCATTTTCTTCTCTTCTTCTTTTCTTCCTTCTTTTCTTCCTTCTTTTCTTTCTTCTTTTCTTTCTTCCATCTAAGCCCAAATATGAAGATCATTTCATTTTCCGAAATAATAACTTCGAGCTCTTCAACTTTTGGGAACAATGATCATTGCTAAACCTTCAATTTTTATACAAAATAATTAGTCGATCATGATAGGCAGCTCACAAGATCTAAACATGAAGCATAATGAGGAGAAGACAACCATCTAGCTACTGCTATGGACCCGTAGTCCAGAGATGAACTACTCACGCATCACTTCGGAGGCAGGCATGGTGATGAAGAGGCCTCCGGTGATGATCTCCCTCTCCGGCAGGGTGCCGGGAAGAGCTTCAGAACCCTCCCGAGTTAGGGTCGACGATGGTGGTGGCTATAGAACTTTTCGTGGATGGAGGCTCGCGTGTTTAGGTTTTCCCGAACAGATGAATATATAGGCGGAAGGGCGAGGTCGGTGGGCGCCCGAGGGGCCCACACCACCCCTAGGCGCGGCCAGGGGGGCCCGTGCCTAGGCATGGTGCGGCCGCCTCCTAGCTCTTCTCTGTCTCCCCTCTGGACTCCGTCTTCATGACAATAAATAGGAACTTCAGCTTTCATTTCGTCAAATTCCGAAAATATTTCCTGTACAACTTTTCTGAAATACAAAAACAACAGAAAACGGGAACTAACACTGTGGCATCTTATTAATAGGTTAGTTTCAGAAAATGCATAAAAATGCCACGAAGTGTAAACAAAACATATAAAAATTGGTCTAAACAAGCATGTAGCATTAAAAATTATAAATACGTTTGCAACGTATCACCCCGCCGACCCCTTCGGGTCACCTTGAAACGGGCGGGTAAGTTGCCTACCATCCTCACCGGCAAAGGAAGAAGGGAGCAAGGACAGAGGTTGAGGAAGAGGGTAACCCCACCACCCCCGCCCAAGATTATTTAAATAAAAGAGATAAAGGGGGATGCATACTCCTCTATATGAAGGGTGAAGCAATTACGAGTTCATAAATACCCACTCCACGTCTCGCCCGAGGAAATCGAGACGGTTAAGTTCCCAAAGTGAAGATTCGGAGAAGCAAGTGCGGTCTGGTCCAGCTTGTATAATGGACCTTAACTGCCACGTCTTGGGATGGAACATTCAAGAACCCTTAGATGCCTACTCGGATATCCACAGGCTCGGGGGCTACTGACCGGGAACCTAACTATAGGGTACCCCGAGTTCCACCAAGGGGCGGCTAGGCCCCAAGCCCGTCACCGGCTCCCTGGAAGCTGGAAGACTAGCACTCCCTCGTTACCCCTAGAGGAAGATGGGTAATAAGGGAAGAAAAGCAAGGCAAGAAGACCACGTATGGCCTGGTTGTGGCAACACCATCTCGACAAGACCAACGAGAGCCCATCTGCCCTAATGTGGACCGGTAACAATGTCACGAGGCCGTTCCGAGTTGCCGGTGCAGCTGCTTTGGCACCTGTAATCGACAGAGGGTTAAAGGGTATGCAGGAGAAACTCAATCTTCCGAGCCAGATGTATGCTTTTCTACTTGTGGTTGGATCTGTGGCCGTGGTATGCTTCACAGTTGTTGGTTTTCTGATCCTCTCAAAATGGGGAAAGTGAAGACCGAAGAGTCCATCCTACTGTGGCAACCATATTTGTTCAATTCCTGGCCCTGAGATGGTAAAGTGAATAATGCATCCTTTTGCATGTATTTGCTTTAGACATGATGTGTCTGAATACTAAATCCAACTAGGTCAGTTTAGATGTCTTACAAATCTCATGTTCCTTGTTTCAAAGCATGCAGTTTAGATGTCTTACAGATTTTCTGCTTCTTGTTTCAAAGAATGCTAGTTTTGCACACATAAGTGTCAGGTGGTTAATGGACAACTTGTACAAGTTGTGTTGAGCAAGAAAAATTATGGTTTCAATCGGGCAGTAACAAGTGCCCTCTCCTCTTTTCAGTGTCTCTTGTCTAAACTCTGAAGGATTAGATTTTAGCGAAGTTTTTCCATCTTCCTAGACTATGAGCATGATGCCAATTGAGAGCTCATTGTTGGAAAGTCTGAACATAGTTCTGGAAAAAAAAAATCCTACTGAGCAAATCGGGTTTATTCTGCTTACCATGCTAGACAATAGCAAAAATGAAGCATGTTCTGTGCACATCAAATTATGCAATATGTGGTATATAAAATAGAATCAGAATATACATATATCTTGATATTGGATTGTTTCATGCTCTCTCATTGTCCAATCTGCACTCTACGTAACATATGCATACACTATATAAGCTTCAAGCATTCATGATTTCCTTCAGTAAATTTAACATCATCACTGAGTAAGTAAAACTTCTTGCCAAGCATCCTCTGCACCACCGAGAAAAAAAAATCTAACAACAAAAGGTGAAAATCTGCGAAACTGTCAGCTTGCTGAAATAAATCTCTATTTTCTCTGCTGGTTAATCTTCAGATCTGACTCACACCCTTGCATTCCTCTCGAATACAGGTCATATTCTCCTTTAACATTCAAGTCTAATAAGAGAAGATCCTCAGTTTTTGGCGTGCATTTGACATTCTTAGCCTGCTGACTTTGTACATGGTAGAGCTGAAAATCTAAATTGTTATCATTAAGATTGTCATCAGATATGGCTTTCATCAAATGTTCACTGTTTTCTTCATACACATGTGTTCCATTCTCCATCAAGCCTGGTAGGGCTATGTTGAAGTCCATGAGCTGTGATCTGGTATTTTCTAGGCCAGCAGATCCATTTGCCTCAAAAGAAATACTTTTCTGAGCTTTGTCTAGTATTTCCTTTAAGTACCTCCCTTGAGCCTCTATTCGCATCTGCAGCTTCTTCTGCACCTGATTGCAGACATAGACATTTTTAACCTACATGGTACAAAGTTTGGAACTATATAGGCACTGATGCAAAAGCTGTCTAACCTCAAGTTGTTCACACAGTTCTCTTTGGACCTGAATTTGGTACCTGAGTGTATCCTCAAGCGGCATTTCCCTGATTCACATTTGATATTTTTTAATGGTTAAATCAAATGCTCATAAACTATCAAATAAAGAAAAAGATCCTTAGGAGAAGACACAGGACAGTTGGTAATTAGTAGGATTCACATCTATGTGCGTACCTATATATGGAAATTTGCATATACACGTTTGGAAGGGTAAAATTGAATTGTTTGAAATTAAGAAAAGCTAATAGTTGTTATTAACATGTGAATAGTAATCATATCTCACTTTTCAGGTAAACATCACTATCTAGCTCTTGCGGTGTTTATAGACGAATTCCTGCTTGATTTCTAGATGTCTGATAAATGCTGAGAATTCGGCACTAGCACAACTGTTGTGTGATAGGTTCAGAGACCAAACCCCAATCTGCTAGCTTGACATCTTAGGAATGTGACAAAATGCACTAGGATGGCGTACATCTTTGGACTAAACTCGTTATAACTGACAACGATTATAGGGTTCCAGTTGCAGATAGGTCCAGGGGAACAGGAGAAGCTGTAGTTACCTTGCGCCACCGCCTCCAGCAGGAACAACAGGAGACGCTCCGATTGGAAAGTTCATGTTTTGCCCGCTAAATCCTGATAAATCAAAGGCAGCAAGTTTGAGGTTTAGAAGGATAAATGTTGGATTGAGTGCATTTTGGTGTTGACCGTAACAGTTGAAAGGTACGTACCACCACCGTTGGGTAGTTCCAGGTCCGTGGATTTTTTGGTTTGCTTTCCCAATCTGTACTTCTGAGTACGTAAAGCAAGCATTGCTCAGTCAGTTACTGCAGTACTGAGAAGTTGGAGAGCAGAAAGTGATGTGGGCAATGTTTATTGAAATAGCAGAGTTGGATGAAACCTGAAGGTGGCTTTTGAGATGGTACAGGGTGAGGCCCTTCATGGCCATCAGCCTGAGCACCGACTTGGGCGTCGCTTCTGTTGCAGGCAACAGTAACAGTCAGATTGGATGCGGGTAATAGTTCAATTGATGCTCAAAGAAAGAAGCAAAGCCAGCTGAGTGTGTGTGAGCTGATCAGCGACAGAGATTGTCCAAAAAATTTTGCTCATGATCGTTCTATATCAGAGGTAGAGGATTCGAATGATCTTTGCCTTTGGCACCTAAAAGCACGCTTCATCAGGACAAGAGCACCGGGCAACAGGCAGTGTGCTGTGCTGTGCTCTACATGATCGCCGGCGCTGCCGTGAGGAGGAACTGATCATAAGCCAGGAACGGAGTAGCAGGCAAGGGACTCACTGTCGGGGCCGCCGAGCCTGGCGACGGCGTGGACGAATCGCTGGTGGAGATCCGGCGTCCACCGCAGCCGCTGCTTGGGGTCCCGCGACACCGCCGCCGCTGCCGTAGCGTCGCAGCCGCCGTAGCTGTAGCTCCCCTCCATCCCTTCGAACATCTCGATCGACCACGGGGGCGAGAGCGAGACTCCTGTCGGTTGTTTCCCTCCGGCCGGCCAAGATCGAGCTCCTGGCGTAGCATAAAACTGCAGCCTGGTGGTGGCGCTGGGGAAGGAAATACTACACGTTGTGTGGAGTGTGAAGTCTACGCGAGGACAAGAAGACAAGCGAGATGTTGCGACGCAGAAGACGACGAGCGGAGGTCGCGGGGGGAGTGGGGGCATCATGTCATGTGTGCGAGGAATCTATGGAGACTTTGAACCGGGCCAGCTGCAACGCAGACGGCAAAAGGAACAAAACAAGAAACCGGTCGAGCATCTATCTCGGCGACGGCGGCACCACGTCACCACCAACCGGGGCGGTGCGGGCCGGCTAGCCGGCGGCAGCACGACGCCGCTGCGGGTTGGCTGCCTACTTACAAATGACACTAATGTGCTCAAATAAGACACTTATTTTAGCTACATACAAATGACAGTACTAGTACTGCCTCGTACAGTACTATATTTAGATGCTAGTAATTGTATAACCCGTTGCCTGACGTGTTGGCTAGATTCGTTGGCAAGGGATGGTGGCCAAATTGAGAAAGCTACCCCTAGAGCGAATCTTGCTGTTAGTCTTTGGCTCCCAGATTCGCATTGGTGCGAGACAGGCTCTGCCTCTAGGGATGGCTCTGGATTCAACGAGAAGATGACAGCCACCATATATGCATATATGGTCGATGCAGCGTCGACTTTGTATGGATAAATTCTCCGTGCCTTTGCAGTGCGCTCTCTCCAACTCACCTAAATAGATGACGTCCGTTCCGAGTAAAGGAAAACTGAATCTTGACTGTGAACTCAACCGCTTTGTCGACGTAACAGATTGAAGGGGGGGAAGTTTAACCGAGCTAGTGACACCGTGAACATGATGCCCAACGGCGTGCCGAGCTGAGCCGTGGCTGTACGAGCACGCAAACGCCAACTTTGGCAGTACGTGAGCCAGGAGGAATATTCCGTGTCCACGTGGAAGCCGGGGGAGGGACCTGACCCGAGGCGGAGCGAGCGAGACGGCGACGATGTTGGCGCTCATGTCGCTCGAATATTCGCGCCAGCACGGCCTAATTGACTCGCCACCGGCTCCGGCTGACCGACGAATCACGAGCTTTTGCCCGATCTCCATCACGGCCACACTCCGATCGTCGCCGCAATGATTAGGTAACCGTATATGTGATGTCCAGACTCTACACTCAACTGAGCATATTGATTCGAGCATCTTTTGTTGCTGTTGTCTGTTGAGCGTTGAGCCCAATTCGTGCTGTTTCCTGATACCCCGATTACAGTTCGGGGAGGCATCACCTCAGATTCCCAAAACAGCGACACACAGTACGAATCAACTTCAGTAACAGCTCCCTCGTATATTCACACGTATATGCCTGAAATTTTGGTGCATATCATTCTTTCTTTGTTACCAGTCACCATTTTCGTAAAAGAGCAAAAGCCCTCCCTGAGCAGACACTGTACAAGAAAATGCAGGCGTTGAATTCCAATACCCAGACCAAAGCAAGCAAAAAAAAAAAATTCCAATACTGAGAGGCATTGCAGCAGCAAAGCCATTCATGGTGCGTGTTATCTTATCCGCAAACCCAGTAAATACAATATACACTCACCAAGACAGACCAGGATCACAATACTTGACTCAGGAAATTATAGTAACACATAGTGAAATCAACAAAAGTGAGATATATAACAAAATAGAAGAAAATAAACCAATCGGCACATATCGCCCGGCGCATTGAGGAATACCAGAACACTGCAAATGTTTTCGCTCAAGAGCTCATTTGTAGCCAAACTGGTACTTGTTGTAGTTCGCCAAGCTCTCGATGCCACCACCACGCTGCGCAGTCGAAGGATTTCCAGACATTCCGAGACCGGATCCCCCCGCGCCCATGTTCCACGAGGGCTGAGCCTTGTCGTCGAACCCATCACCAAGGCCTCCAACAATCCCAACATCTGCTAAGTTCACCTTCTTCGCTGCAATTTGCAACAAAAAAAAAGGAGAAGCATCAACACTTTTGTCATCAAGCTGCAACATGGGGAAGGGGAAATAAGACAGGGAGCTTACGCCCGGTTATGTTCAGATCAATCAATCCACGGCTCAAAGAGTCAGCCCATATGCTAGATTTGACCTGGACATTTTCTTTCTTGGTATTAGACTTGGGAGCTGCCAGAGGTGTTTGACCTGCCCTTCCATTGTTGATACTAGAAGAAAAATCGAATGGGTCCTTGGCTGCTTCCTCAGTGTTTGCAACGAAGGCACCAAAATCAGATGCATCAGTTTTCGGAGCTGCCAAAGGTGTTGCTACGCCAAAATTACCACTGGAAGAAAAATCAAAGGGGTCTTTAGCTGCGGCCTTAGTGTTGGATTCAAAGGCACCAAAGTCTGATGCTGCATCAAGGTTCTGACTCGACGCACTGATATTTCCAGCAGAACTGTGTATAGGTGGTGGTGCACTAGATGCTCCAACATTGGAGCTGAAGTCGCCAAATGGGTCAGATCCACCAAAGCTGCTTAAAGGAATATCGCCGAAAGGATCAAATGGTTCAGGTACTGTCTTGTTGGACACAGAACTATTAGCAACAGAAGATGTCCCAGAACTTGGTGGTGGAATAAACCCCATCTGTGGTGGAAACGCTGGAGCAAAGGTTGCATTTCCCGCAAACAGGTCAACATTGTCCTGCAGTATTGAGCACACCATGTGTATCAATGAATTGGAGGAACTGCATGATTTGCTAAGAATGTCAAAAAACAAGCAACAAAGATGCAAAAAAGGCAAACAGATTTACAGTTTCAAGCTGAAGACACAACAACAGCAAAGTCTTTATCACTTTATCCAATCAGTTACAGCAAGACATATAAAATATCAGACAATGTTCTCAACATATTTAGCAGCCTAAATATATGGAGAAAGTTTCTGCACTTGGGGTTGCCGATTGGAAATCTGCATACCTGGACATCCTGATGCGCAGCTGTTTCTGCACTTGGGGTTGCCGATTGGAAATCTGCATCACCAAATAGATCAACCTGAGGTTCTACAACACCTTTTGTTGCTGGAGTGGCTGCAGGCTCGTCAATGAAATCATCCATCAAGTTTGGGCCAAAAAGATCGGCCTCACTAGTCTTTGCAGTGTTAGCTGCATCTGTAGAACAAAAAGAAAAGTAGTTACACAAAATAAGAAGACAACATGTATTCTATCTTTGGTGGTCTGAATAAAGTAATGGTCATTTTAATGATAAAGGGCATATATGCCCACTTATTTATTTGTGTTACATTATATTCACCTTACAATGGTCTGTCTACCTCTTTGAGGTCCAACACACTAATTAAATATAAAAAGATATACAATTTCCATAGCCTTGGCAAACTATCAGATTATCCCTTTTGATAAAAAAAACTAGTTGATCAATTAAACTGTCATTCATTTGATGACCTCCAATTTAAGCCAATATTACAAATGTGCTACTTGCAAGATACTCTAGTTGTACATGCAAAATTGAGGGGGTGAACTAAAAAAGATAAAGATAGATTTTAACAGACTTATGTGCCACGAATTGAACATGAATTCAGTACCACAACTAAAGAAATTTATGGTAAGAAAGTAGCATAAGCACAAAAATGTATATGGATATATGTAAAATTGAGGGGTGAACTGAAAAAGATAAAGATAGATTTTAACAGATTTATGTGCCACGAATTGAAAATGCATTCAGTACCACAGCTAAAGAAATTCCTGTTAAGGAAGTAGCATAAGCACAAAATATAAATGGATATAATATTGTACCATTTGAAGAAGATCCACGGGGATCAAAGTCATCGAAGTTGTCTTCATTGCTTTTTGTGCTAGATGGTGGCTTCGAGGAACTGGGTGGACATACAACTTCAGTGAAGGAGTAATAAATGCATAATCGGAAAATGCAAGCCTGAGTCTAAAAGTACCGAACTAATACATGGCATTTTCGGGTCAAAAAACATTGCTGCACTTACTATACTTATACTCAATGAGATTCAAGACAAGGGCCTCCTCCAAGAGGCAACACAGTAATAGTATACTCTAAGACTAACTATACTTTGATAGCAAATTACATATTACTTCACCCTTAGGAGTTGGGATCTAATTCTCTATCATGCAACCACCTAAGCTACCGAAAATCATACCACCATATCCCACCGGCTAACAAATTTTGAATAATATGAAAAAACGGATACAACTACTAAAAAAGGTTGTTATTGCCTGCAGTTATTGAAAACCAGTAGTGGTTATTTAACGTATATAAAAATGATAAGCAGAGTTATAGTACCTTCTATCATGCTTCGCATCCTTTCTTATCTTGCTCCCAGATTTCTTACTGCCAGTACCTGTAGAGGTTTTGGCAGATTCTTTGTCCCTGTAACTGTTGCTGAACGAATCAGCCTCCCTTGTGCCACTAAAACTCCCGTAACGTTCACCTGAACTGTAGTTGCTCCCTACAGAGGCTGAGCTTGATCTATATGATGATCCTGTTGAGGATAACCCAACATACCTTCATCCAGCAAATATATGTTTCGGTTAAGACTATCAAAGATGACTATACAACTATCAGATGGAGAACACGTTTATTTCCGAGAACTCACTTGTCACGGTTGCTGGCTGCTTTATCTCTCACAGCCTTTATTCTATCCTTGTCATTTATGATCCCCACTAGAGTTTCGACTTTCTTCCTCACATTTATTCCAGCATCTTTTCCATTAGGTTCCACAAACTCAAAACTCGAAAGAACCTTAATGGATACAACAAAAAAAAGTAACTACATGTAACCTCAATCAGAATGAATTATGAACAAAGCACAGACAACACATACCGAGATCTTTGAATAATGATCAAGAATGTCATCAACCGCCCGCTCAGAACCATTCGCTATCAAGTACTCGATAATTGTTAGAGCCTGTGCATTCATTATCTTTTCTTAGTGAACAGCATTACCCATACAAATCTTACACAATAAAAAGGCTTTATTTCCTTTTGGTGGTTAGTGTCATCATCGAAGGATTGATGCCAAACAAGGTTAATATTTGTCAAAAAAAAAAAATACTACAACAATGGTCATTAAGAAATAAGAAAAAAATAACCTTATATACATGGCGCCAGTTTGAGTCTCGCTCAGCAAGCCTACTCCAAAGGACACCCATTACCATCTGACAATCAGAGCTGCACATTTAGAATTTAGAAGCATCATCATTTGAGCATCAAAAAGGGAGTAAAACTCAAGTAAGGCAATCTGAGTAAGAGATTGAAGCTTACTATTTCTTGGTGGCTTGCGCTAGCTCTGAAAGAGCACTTCCATGTGGACCCCAAGGTTCATCACTTGTTGCATCAAGTACCTGAGTTGGTAACAAACATCCTCAGTAAAAGATATGTATGTGTTACTCCATAGGGAACAAATACACGCAGACCTCCAATAGAGATAACAGGAAATAGACCTCCATCACTAATTCTACTGTAGGTCTGTAGTATATTTAAGCGTGTGCGCACCAGAATGGACTGAATCTTGAGTGGTGTGAGTCAGGCATCATTATTTGCATAAGACATGGTAAGGTCAAAGTAGGAAGATCCACCTGGTACTTCATAACTACTAAAATGGGGTACAAATTTACAATGAACAGAACAATACATATCACATAATACTCACTATCATGTTTATGGACACAGATCAAAATGACTATTGTTCAGTTGTCACTTCTATCAACCTTGAAACTTCTCGGTGCAATCATGAGTAATCCAATCTGACTACAGTTAACTCAGAAGCATACTCTGATGAGTGCATTCAGAAGTAAAAGTAGACAACCTGATTTATCAATTCCTAAAGAGTTCAAACTATATGAATTTTGTTAAGCCGCTAGAGTCTACATTTTTCAGGGTTACTATAGGGTGTACACGAATCATACAAAAGCAACAGACAATAGTGGAATCACAGCCAGGTAGCCAACCATACTTAAACTAGACACAACTAGGCAAAATTCAGGTTCAGATAAGAACCAATCCGATAGTGACAGCTCCATAGCTAGAAAACGGGGAACAATTTTACAGAGCATCCGAGCTAAGATCTGGGTGAGATCCAACCTTCTGTTCGAGCTCGGGGACCTTGAGCACCTTCAGATTGACCTCCCTCTTGCTGCAAGAGCACGCGCACAGCAAATGGATCAGGATCTCGCGGATCGCTTTCTACCCTCGAAAAAGGCGACAGCGACGAGCAGGACAGTGGTCCGATCGAGAAAACTTACATCTCCCGCACGGTCTGATCGAAGACCTTCATGAAATCCATCGCCGGGGCAGGCAGGTGATTCGCCGGGATACTAAGCTGGGGATCTGGAGCTGTGGTTGCAGCCAAGCGAGTGGCGTAAGCTGTGTTTGGACGGGATGCAGAGGCGGCAGCGGCGGCTCCCCCGATCCCAGAGACCGGCGAGCCCTCACGGTGGACGGCGGCCTCCTCTACGACGAGGACGGCGAGCCGCCTTGCCGGGCGGCGGGCGCGCGCGTGGGGGAGGGAGCCGAGGAGGAGGTAGTGGGCGGCGCAGCGGCGAGGTGGGCAAAAAGGGCCAGTCTTGGTGATGGCCGGTGGGTAGTAGCAGCGAACCAAGAAGAGGAACCACACGTATGATACCGCTGGATGGCCAGGATCGACTCCAGTGAGATCTGACGGTTCGTGTGGCACCAACTGGAAATGCACTACCACGGCCTGCAATTTAGTCATCAGTCATGGGATTGACGCCCTGCTAATCTAATCGTGGGAATCTTTAAGTTAGGTGTGTCAGCTAATCTGCTGGTCTTCGTACAATTTGAAGCACCAACATCATGTTTCAGTGAACCATGAGTCACTCCAGTGTTAGCATCTGATTCAGATCTGATCTGCTAAAACTTGAAGCTGGCAAAACATCTAGTACCCACATCTAACCCGAAGGTAAAAATTCTGATCCAACTTTGTCAGGTTTGTATTCTGATGGAAAGACAGAAGTTCCATTGCATAAGTAAAAAGGTTAAATAGTCGTAAAAAAAAGTTGTATAAAGAAGACAATCCAAAGAGAAGCAAAGCAAGCACCTCCAGATCTCATGCTTGACAGGTAACAAGCCAGTACTCTCAATCGCCACATCGGCACATGCACGTTCATAAAAGTTAAAAATATATATATTCACCGACATCAGTCTTACACACATCAAACAGGCCTTGATGTTCATCATCTGGATCAATGCAAAAATAGGCAAACAGCAACCAAAGTTACCAGCACACAAGAAGACTGAAGTACAGAGATAATTCAATACACAAAATGAAGTACACACAGATGTTTCTCTAAGTAAAATAAGCTCATGATGGCGCCTCTAATGATTTACAGCTTTGTTAATTGTCTGCATCCGTATCGACAGTTCTGGAATCAGCTCATGATGGTCCCTCCATTCACATCAACGGTCCTGGAACTCCTGATGGTCGCCTAAGAACTGTCAAAGGGAAATGTTTCATTAATAGCCAGGTCATGAAGACATGTACATTCATAAGAAATGGATCCAGGTTGAAGGAAGATATAATCACCTTGCGATGCAACTACTTTTTGCATGTAAACTGCTACTCTTTGTCAAGATCACCTCACACCAGTCATGGGAATCTGCAAGATATATAAATGGGTACAACGTACCAATTCCAGTTAATCTTAAGTGCTCTTTGGGCATCATATGATTAAGTTAAATTTTCAGCAATGGTACACAAGCGCTAAGAGAGGTACCAATTAAAGTCATTACTCCTTATCGAATATGGTTGTAACTGTTGAACATCCCGGTGTGTGAAGTCTTGACTGCAGCCTTAGGAGCATCAGGAGTCCCAAATACATTCCAAAAACGCAGGGTCTCGTCTCCTGCAGCGGATGCTACTGTGCAACCATCAGGGCTCTGCAAAATTACCAAAGGACAACACAAGCAATCATTTAGACATCTGTGCACAGAAATATGTGTCAACTTAGCTACAGAAGCATAGGGAGAAAAGATTACCTGGGCCATGAAAAGGACACGGGAAGTATGGCCAGTCAGTTCAGCCATCTTATCCATTGAAGGGTACTTCCATAGGGTGAGCTGATTCTGAGTGAATCCATGTGAGCTTAACAGCTCTCTGTCATTCTTGTTCCAGAGTAGAGCGCACACTTGTGACCCGGTGTCGACAGAGTTGAGGCATGCGCCTGTGTGTGTGTTCCAAAACTTGATGCACCGGTCACTTCCGCCACCACCGGATGCCAGCAGGTTGCTCTGGAATGGGCACCATGCGAGCGCCTTCACGGCAGCCAAGTGGTCCTCAAGCCTGTGTAACCATTGGGTGCGACCTGCGGATTGTACAGAGGATGCCATAGACACATCCCATATGTGGAGAAGGTTGTCGTTGCCGCCACTGGCCAGCTGCTGTCCCGATCCTGACCACTTGAGTCCACACACCTCCTGCTCGTGCCCGCGGTATGTCTGCACAGCATGGTTCCTGATCCTCACATCATTGTTCACAATCTTGCCGTCCATACCACCAGAGGTCAGTATGTTGCCATTCCATGCCAGTGAACCCACTCTTGACTCATGCACGCCTTGCAGTGTCCTCAGCTGCAGAACAAATGATGATCAACAACTAAACACAAACAATGCTGTTAATAGAACATTAAGATTAGAGGCCAAGAAGTACTAACCAGTCGTTTAGAGCTGGAATCCCAGAGCTGGACAGTTGAAGAGTTGAGGCCAACAGCAATGTGGCGGCCATCAGGAGCCCAGCTAACACTAGTGACAGGGCCATCGTCCTCATCAAAGGTAACGAGCTCAGATGTAGACCCATTTGCAGCATTCCAGAGGTATATCGTGTTGCCCAACGCAATGGACAGCACGTTGCTGCTTCCCCAGTCCAGTAGGTTGAGGTAGTAATCATCAACGAGGTCTGGTGCATCCAGAGTCCTCTCGGCAGACTGCATCCCAGAGCACGAGTCAGCTATCATCACCAATTGCCACTACTGAACTGCAGCAGGATGAGCAGCACTACACAAGTAAAATCAAGTAGGCGAGTTGTACCTGAGGGATGTACCGGCGCTTCTTCGCCGGCCTGGCCTGGATAGAGGCCGCATCAGCACGGAGCTCTGCGAGGATGTTCTCAGGCTCCGGCGGCGGCTTGTTCCGGAAGGCGAGAATTCTGGTGCGGTTGTTAAACAGCTTCTCGGCCAGCAGCTTGCGGTACGCCTCCTTGGCCGGCGATGGCGTCGCGGCGTTCTTCGTGTCCTTCCTTGGCTCCGTCAGAAGGTAGTGCGCCATGTCCATGTCCATCGCCGATCTGACCGGAATGAACCTGTCCCCCTGCCAAACAACAAGCAGCCCGTTCAGTTGAGGCATTCTGTCGAAGAGGCTGTGCGCGCACGCACGCAAAGGGAGCGGGGGGGGATCCAGAACTCACGTAGCACTTGACGGCAGGGTTGCGGGACGCCGAGCACAGAGACGGCATGTAGGGCCTTGAGCCTGCCTCCTGGAGCGGCGGCCGCGACGCCGGCGCACACCGCCGGCTGATCCTCTCCGGTGACATCGAGCCCGAGCCTGCATCCATGGTCAGAAGCAGCAAGAAACAGCGATTTGTATTGATGCGAGCGAGATTAGGGCAGATCGAGCAAACCCAAGGCGGAAATCGACTAGGAATCAACACGGAACCCTAAGTCAAGCAACGAATTCTAAGGCAGGCAGGAAGACGAATAAATCTAAATCAATCAACTATGTAAAACGAATCCGGAACCAAACAAGCGGCGGATTCCTAACGCAAAGATTCTACCAAACAGCGCAAGATTAACAGCGCGGGCGGGCAAGCGGCTCGAGCTAGAGAATCGATCAGAAACTAGCACACGCGTGAACAAGATTCAAGACCGAGATCGGGATCAGTAAAACCAGACGAGGACCGCGGGGATCTTGTACAGAGGATCTTGGAGAGAGCTTCTTCGATCGCGAGACGGCGCGCGCGTTCCCCCGAGCGAGCGACGGATTGGCTCGCTGGGAGGGAGAAATTGCTTGGCGGAGTTGAGGGTTTCTTGAGCGATGGAAATACGAGAGGAGAAAGGAGAGAGGCGAAAAGGGTATCTATGTGCCACGAATATAGCCGTTGTGTCACCGCGTTAGGGCAGGGCCAACCAGATCCCGGAAATATTTCTTTCCTTTTTCTTTTCTTTAAAATCCTCTGAAAATAAATTGAATAATTAGTTACATGTTATTTTTCTCCGATGATTTTATTTTGTTCCGTGAGCACAAGTATTTTCTTACAGAGTGCTTGGTCTTGTTTAGACATGTGACTTGTATTCAGTCATGCAAGAACTGAATCATTTCTTGCAAAGTTCATGCGAATTTCATAAAGCCCCACTTTTGGATCTAATGCATGCCATGTTGTGTTGGTTTATACCCAAACGTCCGTAACAAAACACATACTCAAGAAAAAAAAATTGTGTGCAAATTACCCTATTAAGCAAGTGTTAAATACTCCGAATTTCTCTTTTTTTGCAATGAAACCACACTCTATATTTCGAGATTAATAGAGCAGCTCTTATGGCCAGATCAAATCTAACGACATCCAAAACATGGCAAAAAGCGCATTCAGCATTTCAGATATGAATTGCTCGATTTCATCATAAGACAAGTACACTGGCTGACTGACATACATGCGTGCTTATAATCAAGGTGAGGACGGTGCCAACAGTTATCAGTTCCTCAGTGAACACGATGCAGACATCGCACCAAAAAGACAAGGGGCGTGTACTTGCTCATGTGCCTAATTTAACCACGACATAGTTGTTCGAGCCTCAATCTCCCAAGGAGGAATACATGACCACAATATTCATAGCAGGCAGCCTTTGAAGGCTTTCCTTAGTGCAGCTTCGTCCAAATTCCTGCCTATAAACACAAGCTTGTTGATTCTCTTCTCGTCAGGCTCCCATGGCTTCGCTGGGCATCCTTCCAGCATGGAGTGCACACCCTACGGTGTTTAGTTGTTGTCAGTAGCGAAATTGCAGAGGCACCGAAACAAAAGCTTTATGTGGCAACCAATGACACACAACTTAGATCACGCAATAGGCGTATAGATTACTTTCAAGCAAAGAGGTAAATTATCTGACCTGAAATACAAAGCGTCCAGTTGACTCGTTTACAGATATAACACCCTTTAATCTGTACAGGTCTTCACCTTTCTCATCAACCAGTCTCTCCAGCCAATCATTAACCTTGAAAAAACAGTAGTGTTAAAATAGTTCATTTACTGAGGAAAAGTTGGGTAGTAGAAGGAATAACCATATTTCGAGCAATTCTCAAGTGCATTTCTTTACCTCATCCAGATCAAGTACTCCCTCCGAAACAATACTTACACTAGTTACAGCTGAATCATGGACATGATCGTGATGGTGATGGTGTCCTACATGTCAGCAGTGTAAACTGAGCAGACTGAGAAAAGAAGAAAGCTGAATGAAAAATGAATACATATAGGCAAGTAAACTGCAAGTATGGTTGTCATCTTAATTATTAAGCATTTATCTGCCTCTATCTATTCATCAGAAATTTCGGTAAAAGGAAACAAATCCAAAAGGAAGCCACTAATTGTTGTCTTAAGCTCTAGTTGTAAAAATTGGCATGTCTTTTATATAATGGGATTCAGAGCACATGGATACTGGAGCCTGAACATTACCATGCTCATGTCCCAAGTGACAATGACCTGTCTCTTTGTTTTGGTTCAATTGGACTGCATCCTCAATCCTGCAGATATATTTTTATCGCACTTAGAGAAAGAGAAACAAAATATGACATGGGACAGTCAGGACAACAGCCTAATATGCTCCAACACCTGATAAGAAAACAAAGACTACTAACCTATCAAGGTCATAACCCCCAATTCCTAGAACAAAATTCATGTCAACATCACCAAACTTTGCTTTTTTCAATTGTGCCATCCCATTTATGAGCTGCAACGAGAAAACTATTTCAACTTGTGCAAAACAAAATAAGGTTGCACTCCATAGAATTTCTCTGTTTTCTGAAGGCATTCTGCCAACCTACCTTGATCTTGTTGGTTACAACCTCAAGTTCTGCATGGTCAACCAAATCAATCTACAATTGAGATAGCAATTATGGAACACAAGAAAAGCAAGAACTTTTTATGGTGTATTCTTAAAGAAGAAAATTCATAAAAAAGATGTCCTTAAATAAAAACTGTTTGGCATCAGAGCCTTATGAATATTTCTAGAGAGGTTTTAGGGTCCAAGGTCTATAGACTGACTAAATACCTTGTTCAATATAATCCTGTCTGCATAAGCAACTTGTTCTACTGCCTCATTCACAACCCACCTCGGTTTCACTTCATTCAAATGCTTCATGGCATGCTTACAGTCAACCAAAGTAACCACACCATCAAGTTTCACATATTTCGAGACCAATTCATCTGAACAAAATGTCTCAATAACAGGACCAGGCTTTGCAAGACCTGGACGGTGATTAATTCTGTTAGGCATCAGAAGTTCAGAACACCATGCGCCTTTCGATTAAAAACATGAAAATTATATATGGGTTAGATTTTGATTTAATGAGATTTACCTGTTGTTTCAATTACAATGTGATCAAACTTGTCTCCCTTTTGCTTCACTAACTTGAGAAGCATCTTCACAAGGTCACCTCGGACAGTGCAGCATAAGCAGCCATTGTTCACCATCACAATGTCTTCAGCAACGGATGAATGGTTAGCGACAAGTGAGCTATCGATATCCACTTCACCAAACTACACACAAAAGGACAATATGGCTTATTCTACATAGCAATACCAAGTCTCGTCGTGTTAAATGGAGCCAATTCAGTGCAACTATCGATCCATCGCAAAACATAATATCAAACAACGTTGACAGGGCATAGCAAAGTGCTACAAGAAGAAAGAATCTTATTAACCTCATTCTCGATGACAGCAATCCTCTTCCCATGCTGTGAAGTTAAAATGTGATTCAGAAGGGTTGTCTGCAAAGAGAGATTCAAAACAATTTAGCAAACCTATTTGAGAATCATCAGTATTTGAGTATATTATATCATCATGGAAGTGGAAATGCATTCCTTGGTTTAAATCCACTGCCGGTTGAACTTGGTTTTACTGACAGGGCATCAATTTCTCAAATCTGAATTCATACTAAGACCACTGGTCAAGTAGAAGACAATATGCAGTGAGTTAACTCCAGACTAGACTGGCTTCTATAGCCTGCCACTCCAGTTAGTACGGGTTCAAAAGCGAAAGGTAAGTAAAGAGAGGTTCTCAGTTCAAATCCAGAGTCCACACCAGTTTTACTTGGTTTTACTGATGGGGGGTCAACTTCTTAAATCCGAATTCGTAAGGGAAATACAAAGTAAGCGAGGCGGACCAGACCTTGCCGGAGCCGAGGAATCCGGTGATGACGGTGGCGGGGACGCGGGTGTCCAGCGCCTGCGCGTCAAAGGTAGCGTCGGAGAGGTGCCGTCGGAAGACGGTGGACGGCGGCCGCGGGAGGGGCGGCTCGAGGCTTCGGGGGCACCTGGAGAAGGAATCGAGAGGGCGGTGGAGAAGAAGGGAGGAGGATGCCGTAGTTCTGGTCGCCCTGGGGAGCAGCAGCCGTGCAGACGCAGCCGCCATGCCGGACCCTCGGGGAGCTTCGCGGCCGCCGTGGGGTTTTTTGGGGGACGTTTTCTGGAAAAGTTCCAGGTTCTGCACCGTGAACCCAGGTGGAAAATGCATTTTTTAAATGTTAAATTTTTTTGAAATAGAAATAACGGGTACGTATGCATGTTTCAAAGTTTTCGCGGAGAAAAACCATTTTTTATTTCAGAATCTAAAAAAGATAAAATATGTCACATATATACTACTATATAGCCCTGCAAAATTTTACTTTTTTGCCAAAACAAAATAAAAGGTTTTTTCGTCACGAAACTCATGTCCAGAGGCACATGTTTGAGATCACTTTTGCATTCATTTTATGTTTCGATTTTTAAAACATATTTTTACATCACAAACGCATTTTTTAAAAAGTGGGTTTACATGCACTCAGGTTCTGAATTCTGGGGTTTATTCGGGAAAGCCCGCCACTGGCGTGTGTTCTCTTAGGGCATCTCCAGCCCGGCGATCCAAATCGAACGTGTTGGCCAGTCTGAATGGATTGTTTGGGTGGCCACGCGAACAGGCGGACCTGGCCGTCGGTCCGTTTGGATCGTGCGCTGCCCCAACGAGCGGACGCATCCCAAATGTCAAATATAACAAAAATAAATTAAAAAAACAAATTAAACTAAGTTCATTTAAACTTAGCCGGACAATTTTTAAACAAAAGAAAGTCGGGCTTTAAACTAAAAAAAGGAGGAAACCCTAGTCCAGGGTTTGGGACGCGGTGGCCGCCGGTGCGTCATCCTACTCCCAGTACTACTCGTCGTTGTCGCCGTCGATGAGGACAACGCTCCCGGCGGCGACGCGCTGTTCCGGCTGGACACGCCGGAGGGAGCCTGGGACTCCGGCCAGGGCGACCACTGCGCCCTTTCCCAGGAGGAGTGCGGGTCCGGAGGGCTCGCCAGCCTGCGCAGGCGTGCCAGCCGCGCCGCCTCCTTCTGCCGCTGCTCCACCGCAGCGGCCTGCAGCTCCGCCTCGTGCCGGAGCGCGGCTAGGCGCTCCTCCTCCTCCCGGAGCGCGGCCTGGCGCGTGGCCTCCTCCTGCCGGCGCGCCATGGCGAAGAACGCCCACACCTCGGCGTCCTCTTGGGCCTTCCTGGCCTTCTCCTCTAGCGCGGGGCCGCGCAGCGCCTCGGCGAGGTGCGGCCATTTGGCCAGCTCCTCGAGGTCGTTCATCTCGCAGGACGCCGCCAGCGCGGCCTGCAGCTCAGGGTCGTCGTCCTCCTCTGGCTGGGCCTCTGGCACTTGCTCTGGCGCCGCCGCGGGCTCGTCGATGTAGAGGTAGCCTCCTTCTGCCGATGCTCCACCGCAGCGGCCTGCAGCTCAGCCTCGTGCCGGAGCGCGGCTAGGCGCTCCTCCTCCCGGAGCACGGCCTGGCGCGTGGCCTCCTCCTGCCGGCGCGCCATGGGGAGGAACGCCCACGCCTCGGCGTCCTCCTGGGCCTTCATGGCCTTCTCCTCCAGCGTGGAGGCGCGCGGCGAGGTGCAGCCATTTGGCCGCTCCTCGAGGTCGCCGGGGCGCGCGCTAGCGCGGCTGCGCTCGGGGTCGTCGTCCTCCTCGGGTTGGTCCTCTGGCGCTGGCGCAGCCGCGGGCTCGTCGATGTAGAGGACGCCGAGGCGGCGGCCAGCCCTCCTAGCAGGCGTGCGCAGCTGCGCGCGAGGCCTCGCCGTCGCCGAGGTGAAGCACGTGCGCCGGCGCGCATCGTGCTCCATGATACGTCCCCGACGTATTTATAATTTCTGTCGTTCCATGCTTGTTTTATGACAATACTTACATGTTTTGCTTGCACTTTATGATGTTTTTATGCGTTTTCCGGAACTAACCTATTAACAAGATGCCATGCAGTTCCTGTTTTGTTTTTGGTTCCAGAAAGGATGTTCGGGCAATATTCTCGGAATTCGACGAAACGAAGACCAAACCTCCTATTTTTCCCGGAAGGCTCCAGAACACCGAAGAAGAGTCGGAGAGGGGCCAGACCACACCATGGGCGGCGCGGCTGGGGCCCGCGCCGGCTGTGGTGGGAGCCCAGTGCCCCCCGCGCCTTCGCCTATAAAATCCCTTTCGACCTAAAAACACCGTACCTCTTGACGAAACTCCGGAAAGACTCCGGGCGCCGCCACCATCGCGAAACTCCAATTCGGGGACAAGTCTCGTCCCGGCTGCCGGGACGGGGAAGTGCCGGAAGCCATCTCCATCAACGCCACCGCCTCCATCATGCTCCGTGAGTAGTTCCCCCATGGACTACGGGTTCTAGCTGTAGCTAGTTGGTATTCTCTCCCCCATGTAATTCAATACAATGATCTCATGAGCTGCCTTACATGATTGAGATTCATCTGATGTAATCGGTGTTGTGTTTGTTGGGATCCGATGGATGATACATTATGATTAGTCTATCTATAAAGTTTGTGAAGTTATTGTTGCTGCAATCTTGTTATGCTTAATGCTTGTCACTAGGGCCCGAGTGACATGTCACTGTCTGGAACCAAAGGCCCCGAAGTGACAGAAATCGGGACAACCGGAGGGGATGGCGGTGATGTGAGGGACACATGTTTTCACGGAGTGTTAATGCTTTGCTCCGGTGCTCTATTAAAAGGAGTACCTTAATATCCAGTAGATTCCCTTGAGGCCCGGCTGCCACCGGCTGGTAGGACAATAGATGTTGTGCAAGTTTCTCATTGCGAGCACGTACGACTAAATATGGAAAACATGCCTACATGATTAATGAATTGATGTTTTTTCTTAATGCCTTATCAATCCTATCAATTGCCCAACTGTAATTTGTTCACCCAACACTTGTTATTGGAGAGTTACCACTAGTGTAGATAGCTGGGAACCCCGGTCCATCTTTCATCATTATATACTCGTTCTACATTTCAACTATTTTCTGGTACCATTGCTCTCATATTGCTATTACTGCTGCTGTGTTACTGTTACTACTGCTCTCATATTACTGCTACTTTCACATCACCCCGTTACTAGTGCTTTTCAGGTGCAGCTGAATTGACAACTCAGTTGTTAAGGCTTATAAGTATTCTTTACCTCCCCTTGTGTCGAATCAATAAATTTGGGTTTTACTTCCCTCGAAGACTGCGATCCCCTATACTTGTGGGTCATCAAGACTATTTTTGGCGCGTTGCCGGGGAGGCATAGCTCTACTCATAAGTTCACCTGGGGAGTA
This sequence comes from Lolium multiflorum, assembly GCA_030979885.1. NCBI lineage: Eukaryota > Viridiplantae > Streptophyta > Magnoliopsida > Poales > Poaceae > Lolium > Lolium multiflorum. Next base: position 282,419,451 of record CM061748.1, read on the forward strand.
CACTCTACCTCTCTCTCTCTGCTTTTATCTTATTTTGTCTTGCTAGTTTATTTCTGTCTAGTTTATTTGTGCTTAGTTTATTTCTGTCTATTTTTACTTTGCTTAGTTTACTTTTGTCTAGTTTATTTTTGTCTTGTTTTATTTTCCCTATATACCCGAAAATCCATAAAAATTTGAAAAACCTAAAAATTAAAAACTGCTGTTATGGGAGAACCAACAACCTACTTGGAGCTTATAGAATGTTATAATAATTATAGAGAATCAAGAACTGGTAAAATAATGAGTGCTATGATAGAAAAATTGAATACAATTGCTGAAATCTTGCTTGAACGCCATAATATAAACTGTTGCTCTCAACAGGATACTAAACATCTTAAATTTCAATGTGGCTTTAGTGAGGAATTTTTAATTAAGAACTATAATCGGAATTGCTATATTCATTATGGGTTCGAAGAGGTAGAACAATTTGTCTTATTTATGGGAGCCTCCGAGATAGAATCCTTCATGGTTGAGAATTATGAAACTTGTGTTGTTTGTAAGGGCCTTAAAGATTATGTCTCTACTATCCTTAATTCTTGCATAGAATGCTACAGTAGGAATCCTTATATCCTTGATTATAAAGAGAGACACATTAATGCACAAGAATGCACTCACAATTTGCAGGCTGTGGAAGAAGAAATTGATGAACCTGAAAGCTCATTGGATGAAAAAGAGGAGGAAATTGATGAACCTGAAAGCTCATTGGATGAAAAAGAAGAGGAGAGTAATGAACAAAAGGAGGAACAATGGATTAGCTACCCATGCCAACCTTCTAATGAGAGTAACTCTTTATCTCTTACACTATTTGATTGTCCTCCACGCTTACCGAAAGAGGATGAATGTTATGTTCCTGTGGATTCTCTTGAAATATTACCTATGAGTAAAACTTGTGAGAATAATTATGCTATGTTATTTATGATAATCCATGCTACTTTGATAAATCTTATGATAAGGCTTTGTTTGTGCCTGATGTCGAAATGCATGGTACTAAAGAATTTTGCTTGGCAAATGTTTATGATAAAGCTCTAGATGATGGTCCTATGTTACTTGATAATATTAATTGTACTACTAGTGATCGTTGGCAGACGGATCGAACTCTCGCTTCAGGGCCATGGCAGTGCGAAAGGTCGAGCTCGTGCGGCCGGAGTGGAGTGGTGGAGTGGGGACTGGATAGGGACAGTCCCCCTCCCCAGTCCACATTTAATGGGACTGGGGCACCGACATGTGGGCCAGACACGAGGACCAGGCGGACACGCGAGGACGCCGCGTGCCATCTGCGGCCACGTAAACCTGGCCCAGATTTGGGCCGGGTTTGTGTCGTCCCGGACACCGCGGTCATCCGCATTTGTGATGCGCGACCGCGTTGGACCGCGGTTTTGTCCATTTGGAACCATCCGGACGCGTGGGTGTGGGAAGGGGTCGCCGCGTTGGAGATTCCCTTACGCGCGGCTTCAGTTCTTAGAAGTTTCAGATCATACTACTTCCTCCCATTCAAATTAATTGACGCCATTGAAATGTAAAATTTTAACTAAATACATATGAATCTAGACAATATTGAGTCAACAAATAAATTGAGGAGTGCACATTTTAAACTTTTGAAGTACCTTTGAATGTTTTTAAATTTGTGAAATGTGATATGGGGTGGCCCGATCTTCTCAAAACGGTGGTGATGATGATCACGGGATGAACACATCGGAGATAACACGATGATGAAGTGGATGATAACTTATATGACGCAACGAAGTCTCTTGATTGGTCCGTGTCGCCAATGCAACAACTCTCAACCCTGCAAGATATTCGCAATTCCACACACTTGCGCACTTAGCCGCCGACCATGAAGCGGTAAATTGCAACCGTCTAATTCCCAATGAAACAGCAGATCACACAAGACTTTCAGGGGTAAACACCAAAGCAGTGCAAACTATGAACTAGGGTTTGTCTTAAACATGGTCTAAACCTAATTTAGGGGCGTCCTAGACACTTATATAGGGGTTCAGGATGACCAGGGGTCGAAAAGTTACATAGAAAACCGACCCAGATCGGATCTGGTCGAGACAGACTCGGAGTCGGCCGGTTTGGGACCCGGTCGACCGGGTCTGGGACCGGGCTGGTCCGGTTGGAACCGGGCCAGGCACCGGGTGGCAACTGGGCTAGGGTCCAGGGCCCCTAGAAGGTCGTGCGGTGTGCACCGGCTGAGCGTCCGGTTGGCGCGGGCTCTCGGGCGCCGGTCGGACCGGGCCTAGGACCGGTGCGCCGGCGTGGCGGCCGCTGACCGGGCTGGCGCCGGCCTGGACTTCTTCCTCCCTCGCGCATGCCTCCCGCTCCTCCCTCGTGCGTCCATGGGATGTCTTCATGTCCAGCTCCATGTCCAGCTTCTTGTCCAGCTGCTCCTCTCCTCCTCGTGCGATGCTTGCTCCTTCTTCGTACCTGATCATACACAAGTAATAGGACTTAGGCAGTATAAAGTTCTCATCGATCAAAGTATCACTTAGAAACAAGTTCACCTGTTGTTTGAGTAGCTTCGCACAAGCTCTTGTGATGGGTCCAATCCTGACTTCATTGGACTTTAGCTTCACAGCAGCATCGTCTTCATCTTGCAATGACGGAGGTAGTAGTGTAGTAGTAGGGATGTCCTCATCATCTCCCCCCCCCTTCAAAAGGTGTCGACCTCGACGCTCCAAGGTCTTCTCCGTCATATGGTGTCAAATCAGCCACATTGAAAGAATTGCTGACACCAAACTCATCAATTGGAAGATCTATAGAGTATGCATTATCATTGATCTTGGCAAGCACTTTGTAAGGACCAGCACCACGAGGAAGCAACTTGGACTTCCGTAGCTTCGGGAACCTATCCTTGCGAAAATGTACCCAGACCATATCACCAGGCTTGAACAACATCTCCTTGCGCTTCTTGTTCATCTTTCAGCATTGTTCTTGCCTTTCTTCTCTATCAACTCTTTAGTCTTCACATGAATCATTCGCACAAAATTTGCCCTCTTTGATGCCTCCATATTGACTCTCTCATGTATGGGCAAAGGCAACAAGTCAAGTGGAGTAATGGGTTTGAAACCATACACCACCTCAAAGGGACACAGCTCTGTGGTAGAATGTACCGCCCTGTTGTAAGCAAACTCCACATGCGGCAAACAATCTTCCCACTCCTTCAGGTTCTTTTTGATCATGGTTCTCAACAGTTGTGACAATGTTCTATTCACCACCTCAGTTTGACCATCAGTTTGGGGATGACAAGTAGTACTGAAAAGTAGTTTTGTCCCCAACTTTCCCCAAAGTGTTTTCCAGAAGTAGCTCATAAACTTCACGTCACGATCAGAAACAATAGTCTTCGGGACTCCATGTAGACGTACAATCTCCCTGAAAAACAGGTTAGCAATATGCGATGCATCGTCGCTCTTGTGGCAGGCAATAAAATGTGACATCTTAGAGAATCTATCCACTACCACAAATATAGAATCATGGCCTCTTTTAGTACGCGGCAAACCCAACACAAAATCCATACTAATATCCTCCCAAGGTGTAGTAGGTGACGGTAAAGGAGTATACAAACCGTGAGGCTTCAGCTTGGACTTTGACTTGTTGCAAGTAATGCATCTCTTCACATACCTGTCCACGTCCCGCCTCATCTTTGGCCAATAGAAGTGGTAAGCTATCATGAGTAGCGTCTTCTCACGCCCAAAGTGACCCATCAAACCTCCAGCATGAGATTCCTGCAATAAGAGCAAACACACAGACGATTCTGGAACACATAGTTTGTTAGCTCTAAACAAAAACCTATCATGTATGTGATATTTTTCCCATGCTTTACAAATAGCACACAAGCGATATGGTTCAGCAAAATCATGATCAGTAACATACAAATCACATAGTACCTCTAATCCAGTAATTTTAACATCAAGTTGAGTTAATAGCATATTCTTCCTAGATAGAGCATCGGCAACAATATTATCTTTTCCCTTCTTATGCTTAATAATGTATGGAAAAGACTCAATGAACTCAACCCACTTAGCAAGACGCCTATGCAAAGTAGATTGGGCTTTCAGATATTTTAAAGCTTCATGATCAGAATGTATGATAAATTCTTTTGGCCACAAATAATGTTGCCAAACCTCAAGAACTCTAATTAAAGCATACAATTCTTTATTATATATAGGATAGTTCAACTTAGCACCAGAAAGTTTCTCAGAAAAATATGCAATTGGCCGACCCTCTTTCATTGAAAGAACATTTCATGATCTCTGAGTTTTGTGTGTTTGTTAACAACACCGGTGACAATTTAACCGTGTGCTAAGTGGTTTACAGTTATGGAAAAGATACCACGGAAAATCTCGACCCACTCAAAAAGGAAGAAAAGAAAAGAAGGAAGAAGCTGTCTCCTGGCCGTGGCCGGCACTGCCGGCAACTCCGGGCGGCACTGCCGGTGTGTACACTCCGGCACTGCCGGCATCTTTGGCCCGGCACTGCCGGCCTATCTGTCGATCTGCAGTATCAGAAAAGTGGCCGGCACTGCCGGCGTCTCAAGGCCGGCACTGCCGGCGTTTCTCCTCCAACGGGCAGAAAAGTAGGTGGGGTATATATACCCCCTTCACTTACCTTGGAAGCTTGCTCAAACCCTAAGAACTTCATCCTCCATTGCTGAGCCACCAAGAACACCAAAATCGCCAGATCTCCTCCCTCAACCAACCAAATCACTTGTGCTTTGGAGAATCGAAGGAGAAGACCCCGATCTACATCCTCACCGAAGCGTTCTTCATTTCCCCCTCTTATGCTTGAGGGCCCCCTTGCTAGTGTTCCTCTTTGGATCCCTAGTTGTTGTTGTTGATGTATGCTTGTTGATTTGTTGTGTTGTTACAGATTTGGGAGCCTCCAATTTGGTTGTGGATGTGTGCCCCAAGAACCTTGTAAAGGCCCGGTTTCCGCCTCGAGGAAATCCCTTAGTGGAAGTGGGCTAGGCCTTCGTGGCGTTGCTCACCGGAGATCTGAGTGAAGCCTTCGTGGCTGTTGGTTTGGCTTGCGTAGCAACCACACTCCTCCAAACGTAGACGTACCTTCTTGCAAAGGAAGGGAACTACGGGAATCATCTCCGTGTCAACGCGTGCTACACTCTCGGTTACCTCTATCCCACTCTATCTCCTATATTGCGTAGCTATATCGTGCTTAGTTGATAACCTTGTCATATAGGTAAATTCACTTAGTTGCATATCTAGAGAATTTACCTTTGTGTCAAACCTAAATTGAAAAAGAACTAAAAATTGGTTAGCACCTATTCACCCCCCTCTAGGTGCGGCATACGATCCTTTCAATTGGTATCAGAGCCTCGGCTCTTATTTCGGGCTTAACCGCCTAAGAGTATGCCGGACGATGTGCCCCCGGTAGAGGCCGGTAAGGTGGTCACCATGGAGGACATCAATTCATTGAGATCCTCCATGGACGCTCAAATGGAAAGCATGAGAAAATTGATTTCCGAGCTTTTGACTCCGGTCCCTCCTAAGCCTACCGTCTTAGAGGTAAAGGACACGAGTGTGTTAGAAGAGGGAGGTGCTTCGGCACTACCCTCCTCTACCAAACCCGTGGAAGGTGATAACTTAAACACTATAAAAAATCCCATTGCATCTCCTAGGGATACTAGTGGAGGTGAGAGCTACAATCGAGTAGCTCCACCTTTTCTATCTCCCGATATACCGGTTCCCCATCCTCATTTGAACATTCGGGGCGACCCACCTAAGTTTTCCGTTGAAAATTACGATACTTGGCGATTTGAGTTTCGCTCTCATGTTTGCAGTGCCTCCAATGAACTTTGGAGAATCATCCAGGAAGGCCCTTACAACCCCGACAAGTTGACTAGAAGAGTAGCGGTTGATAGTCAACTCAACAACACCGCCTTGCACATGATTCAAACTAGTGTGGGGACAAAGGATTTGCCTCGTGTTCGGAACTACACCACCGCCAAGGAAGCTTGGGAAGGTTTGGCCGCTAGTTGCATTGGAAGTGAGAGCACGAGAAGGAACAAGTATAATGCTCTTAAGAATAAAGCCGAAGGATTCATGAGGCTACCGGATGAAGATCATCAAGACATGTATTCAAGACTCCTCATTGTTGCCGATTCCTTCCGGCTTATTGGTGCCACCCACATCAATGACTCTTGGATCAAGGAGAAGTACATTGAATGCATGATGCCATATGTACCCATTGATGTCAAGACCCTTGTTGGGAGAGAATGCTATTCCTCTCTCTCTTCTCAAGATGCCGTGCACGAGATGCAAGCTCTCAAGGTGCTCGAGCAAAACTCTCATGATTCTCTCAATCGTGCCATTGGTATGTCAAAAGGGAACAATCTTGCCTTGGTGGTGAACCCCGTAGAAGAAGTGTACCCTCAAGAGCAATATAGGGCATCTTGGAGTATGTCCTATCCGGAAGATTTGCAATGTCACTACCATGATCACATGGCCTTCCATGCAAAGTCCTTTTGGGTTGATCCCTCCAAGGCCAAGGAAGACAACATCAAGAGGAACAACAAGAGTGGGTTCACTAGCTTTGGTCCAAAGACAAGATCATGCTACAATTGTGATGACAAGCGCCACTTCATTGCCGAATGCCCCTATGAGAATAGAGAGCTTCATAATGGAAGGCTCATTCCCAAGGACAAGAGCAAGGACACAAAGGGCAAATATTCAAAAGCCTCAAACAAGAAATTCTACAACAACAAGATCAAGAAGGGCAAGAAGCACCCAAGAGTTGTACTCGTGACTAGGGAAGAATATTCTTCCGATGAAGTTGAAAGTTCTTGTAGTGAGGAAAGTGAAGAAAGCTCAAAGGAATTGGCCGCCATCGTCACCACCAACATTCCCTCTTCATCTCTCTTTGACTCTCCCAATGAGAATCCTCATAACAAGAATGCACATTGCTTCATGGCAAGGTCCTCCTTGGACACATCTATTGTGCTATCAACTCAAGAAGAGTATACCTCCGGAGATGATGATGTTGATGATGAAGAAGATGCAACCTCTAATGGATTGGTCGCTCTTGCCTCCCTCTCCACTAACTCTTCATCACCAAGTGAATCCCCCAATGAGGTCATTCATGTGGAGGAAGAAAGTTGCCTCATGGCTAAATCCTCCGAGGTATCATCCCCTAACCCCTCTATGCCTAACATATCTAGTGATCTAGGGGTTGATGATGCTAGTCTAAAAGTGAAACAAGAAATGCTAGAGTTTGATGATTTCATTCTCAACCTACAAGGTAACACTAAAAAGCATGTTTCAAATCTCATGGCTCGTATAGCTCAACAAAATCATACTCTTGAGAAAAAGGGTCAAATAGAGAGAGAAGACTCTCTTGAAATCCATGCTCTTAAAAATGCTCTTGAGGAAAGTCAAGAAACTATAGCTTCTCTTGAGGAGAGGCTAGAAACTCTTGAAGAGCCTCAAGATAAACTTAACAAGCTCACTAAAGCTAGAGATCTTGCTAGGGCTAAGAATAAAGTGCTTAAAAAGGAAAAGGCCCAATTTGGGGTTGATCATGAGAAACTTGTGAAGGATTGATGGCGTGTAACTCACACGTTCGTTGGGAACCCCAAGAGGAAGGTATGATGCGCACAGTAGCAAGTTTTCCCTCAGAAAGAAACCAAGGTTTAATCGAACCAGGAGGAGCCAAGAAGCACGTTGAAGGTTGATGGTCGCGAAATGTGATGCGGCGCAACACCAGGGATTCCGCCAACGTGGAACCTGCACAACACAACCAAAGTACTTTGCCCCAACGAAACAGTGAGGTTGTCAATCTCACCGGCTTGCTGTAACAAAGGATTAAACGTATCGAGTGGAAGATGTTTGCAAAGAAAACAGTAAAACAAGTAGATTGTATGCTATGTAAAGAATAGGACCGGGGTCCACAGTTCACTAGAGGTGTCTCTCCCATAAGATAAAGCATGTTGGGTGAACAAATTACAGTCGGGCAATTGACAAATAGAGAAAGGCATAACAATGCATATACATGACATGGTAAATATAGTGAGATTTAATCGGGCATTACGACAAAGTACATAGACCGCCATCCAACTGCATCTATGCCTAAAAAGTCCACCTTCAGGTTATCATCCGAACCCCCTCCAGTATTAAGTTGCAAAGCAACAGACAATTGCATTAAGTATGGTGCGTAATGTAATCAACAACTACATCCTTAGACATAGCATCAATGTTTTATCCCTAGTGGCAACAGCACATCACAACCTTAGAACCTACTGTCACGATCCCAGATTCAATGAAGGCATGAACCCACTATCGAGCATAAATACCCCCTCTTGGAGTTAAGAGCAAAAACTTGGCCAGAGCCTCTACTAATAACGGAGAGCATGCAAGATCATAAACAACACATAAACAATAGATTGATAATCACCATAATCATAGTACTCTCTATCCATCGGATCCCGACAAACACAACATATAGTATTACGGATAGATGATCTTGATCATGTTAGGCAGCTCACAAGATCCAACAATGAAGCACAACAAGGAGAAGACGACCATCTAGCTTGCTATGGACCCATGGTCCAGGGGTGAACTACTCACTCATCACTCCGGAGGCGACCATGGCGGTGTAGAGTCCTCCGGGAGATGAATCCCCTCTCCGGCGGTGCCGGGGCGATCTCCTGAATCCCCCGAGATGGGATTCGCGGCGGCGCTCTCTGGGTTTTCCGTATCGTGGCTCTCGGTGCGGGGGTTTCGCGACGGAAGCTTTAAGTAGGCGGAGGGTCAACGCGGGGGCCACACGAGGGGCCCGGGGGTAGGTCGGCGCGGCCGGGCCTGGGCCGCGCCGGCCTCCTCTGGCCTCGTGGCCCCACTTGTTAGGTCTTCGGTCTTCTGGAAGCTTCGTGCAAAAATAGGACCCTGGGCGAAAGTTTCGTCCAATTCCGAGAATATTTCTTTACTAGGATTTCTGAAACCAAAAACAGCAGAAAACAGCAACTGGCTCTTCGGCATCTTGTTAATAGGTTAGTTCCAGAAAATGCATAAATATGACATATAATGTGCATAAAACATGTAGGTATCATCAATAAAGTAGCATGGAACATAAGAAATTATCGATACGTTGGAGACGTATCAGCATCCCCAAGCTTAGTTCTGCTCGTCCCGAGCAGGTAAAACGATAACAAAGATAATTTCTGAAGTGACATGCCATCATAATCTTGATCATACTATTTGTAAACATATGTAATGAATGCAGCGATCAAAACAAAGGTAATGACATGAGTAAACAACTGAATCATCTAGCAAAGACTTTTCATGAATAGTACTTCAAGACAAGCATCAATAAGTCTTGCATAAGAGTTAACTCATAAAGCAATAAATCAAAGTAAAGGTGTTGAAGCAACACATAGGAAGATTAAGTTTCAGCGGTTGCTTTCAACTTATAACATGTATATCTCATGGATATTGTCAACATAAAGTAATATAACAAGTGCAATATGCAAGTATGTAGGAATCAATGCACAGTTCACACAAGTGTTTGCTTCTTAAGGTGGAGGAGATAGGTAAACTGACTCAACAATAAAAGTAAAAGAATGGTCCTTCAATGAGGAAAGCATCGATTGCTGTATTTGTGCTAGAGCTTTTATTTTGAAAACATGAAACAATTTTGTCAACGGTAGTAATAAAGCATATGAGTTATGTAAATTATATCTTACAAGTTGCAAGCCTCATGCATAGTATACTAATAGTGCCCGCACCTCGTCCTACTTAACTACCGGGTCTTCGCATGCCATGTTTCAACCAAGTGTCACAAAGGGGTACCTCCATGCCGCCTGTACAAAGGTCTAAGGAGAATGCTCGCATTTCGGATTTCTCGCTTTTGATTATTCTCAACTTAGACATCCATACCGGGACAACATGGACAACAGATAATGGACTCCTCTTAAATGCATAAGCATGTAGCAAAGTTATTATTCTCATATGAGATTGAGGATATATGTCCAAAACTGAAACTTCAACCATGGTTCATGGCTTTAGTTAGCGGCCCAATGTTCTTCTCTAACAATTTTGCATGCTCCAACCATTAAAATGATAGACCTTCAGACAAGACGGACATGCATAGCAACTCACATGATATTCAACAATAGTTGATGGCGTTCCCCAGAAGCATGGTTATCGCACAACAAGCAACTTAATAAAATATAAAGTGCATAAGTACATATTCAATACTACGATAGTTTTTAAGGCTATTTTGTCCCATGAGCTATATATTGCAAAGGTGGATGATGGAATTTTAAAGGTAGCACTCAAGCAATTTACTTTGGAATGGCGGAGAAATACCATGTAGTAGGTAGGTATGGTGGACACAAATGGCATAGTAGTTGGCTCAAGGATTTTGGATGCATGAGAAGTATTCCCTCTCGATACAAGGTTTAGGCTAGCAAGGTTATTTGAAGCAAACTCAAGGATGAACAAGTGCAGCAAAACTCACATAAAAGACATATTGTAAACATTATAAGACTCTACACTGTCTTCCTTGTTGTTCAAAACTCAATACTAGATATTATCTAGACCTTAGAGAGACCAAATATGCAAATCAAATTTTAGCAAGCTCTATGTATTTCTTCATTAATGGGTGCAAAGCATATGATGCAAGAGCTTAAACATGAGCACAACAATTGCCAAGTATCACATTATCCAAGACATTTTAGAATTACTACATGTAGCATTTTCCAATTCCAACCATATAACAAATTAACGAAGAAGAAACTTCGCCTTGAACATTATGAGTAAAGCCTAAGGACACATGTGTCCATATGCAACAGCGGAGTGTGTCTCTCTCCCACAAAGTGAATGCTAGGATCCATCTTATTCAAACAAAAACAAAAACGAAAACAAACCGACGCTCCAAGTAAAGAACACAAGATGTGATTGAATAAAAATATAGTTTCAGGGAGGAACCTGATGATTTTGTCGATGAAGGGGATGCCTTGGGCATCCCCAAGCTTAGACGCTTGAGTCTTCTTAAAATATGCAGGGGTGAACCACGGGGCATCCCCAAGCTTAGAGCTTTCACTCCTCTTGATCATAGTATATCATTCTCCTCTCTTGACCCTTGAAAACTTCCTTCACACCAAACTTCAAGCAAACTCATTAGAGGGTTAGTGCACAATTAATAATTCACACATTCAGAGGTGACACAATCATTATTTTCACTTCTGGACATTGCATAATGCTACTGGACATTAGTGGATCAAAGAAATAAATCCAACATAGCAAAAGAGGCAATGCGAAATAAAAGGCAGAATCTGTCAAAAACAGAACAGTCCGTAAAGACGAATTTAGAAATGGCACCAGACTTGCTCAAATGGAAAAACTCAAAACTAATGAAAGTTGCGTACATATCTGAGGATCACGCTCGTAAATTGGCAGATTTTTTAGAATTTTCTACAGAGAACTGTGCCCAGATTCGTGACAGACAGCAATGCTGTTTCTGCGCAGCGATCCCAAATATAACATCAACTTTGACATAGAAACTTTACTTGGCACAAAAACATGATAAGGAGAGGTTGCTACAGTAGTAAACAACTTCCAAGACTCAATAAAACAAAAAATTGCTGTAGGTAAAAACATGGGTTGTCTCCCATAAGCGCTTTTCTTTAACGCCTTTCAGCTAGGCGCAGAAAGTGCAAATCAAGTAACATCGAGAGTAGAAGCATCAACATCATAGCTTGTTCTAATAATAGAATCAAAAGGCAACTTCATTCTCTTTCTAGGAAGTGTTCCATACCTTTCTTGAGAGGAAATTGATATTTAATATTACCTTCCCTCATATCAATAACAGCACCAACAGTTCGAAGAAAAGGTCTTCCCAACACAATTGGACAAGATGCATTGCATTCGATATCCAAGACAACAAAATCAACGGGGACAAGGTTATTGTTAACCGTAATATGCACATTATCAATCCTCCCCAAAGGTTTCTTTTTAGCATTATCGGCAAGATTAACATCCAAATAACAATTCTTCAATGGTGGCAAGTCAAGCATATCATAAATCTTTTTAGGCATAACAGAAATACTTGCACCAAGATCACATAAGGCATTACATTCAAAGTCATTGAATTTCATTTTAATGATGGGCTCCCAACCATCTTCTAACTTCCTAGGAATAGAAGTTTCAAGTTTTAGTTTCTCTTCTCTAGCTTTTATGAGAGCATTTGTAATATGTTTTGTAAAGGCTAAATTTATAGCACTAGCATTAGGACTTTTAGCAAGTTTTTGTAAGAACTTTATAACTTCAGAGATGTGGCAATCATCAAAATCTAAATCATTATGAGCTACAGCAATGGGATCATTGTTCCCAAGGTTGGAAAAAATTTCAGCAGTTTTATCACAAGCAGTTTCAGCAGTTTTAGCAATTTCAGGCAGTTTTGTTCGCTTTGCACTAGGAGTAGAAACATTGCCAACACCAATTATTTTACCATTGATAGTAGGAGGTGCAGCAACATGTGAAGAATTAGCATTACTAGTGGTGGTAATAGTCCAAACTTTAGCTACATTATTCTCTTTAGCTAGTTTTTCATTTTCTTCTCTATCCCACCTAGCACGCAGTTCAGCCATTAATCTTATATTCTCATTAATTCTAACTTGGATGGCATTTTCTGTAGTAGTGATCTTATTATCAATATCATTATTAGGCATAACTTTCAATTTTAAAAGATTAACATCAGAGGCAAGCCTATCAACTCTAGAAGCAATAGTATCAATTTTATCAAGCTTTTCCTCAACAGATTTGTTAAAAGCAGTTTGTGTACTAATAAATTCTTTAAGCATAGCTTCAAGACCAGAGGGTACACTCCTATTATTGTTGTAAGAATTCCCATAAGAATTACCATAACCATTAGCAGAAGGATATGGCCTATAGTTATTACCAGAGTTGTTCCTATAAGCATTGTTGTTGAAATTATTATTTTTAATGAAATTCACATCAACATTTTCTTCTTGAGCAACCAATGAAGCTAAAGGAACATTATTTGGATCAACATTAGATCTACCATTCACAAGCATAGACATAATCACATCAATCTTATCACTCAAGGAAGAGGTTTCTTCAACAGAATTTACCTTCTTACCTTGTGGAGCTCTTTCCGTGTGCCATTCAGAGTAATTTATCATCATATCATCAAGAAGTTTTGTAGCCGCCCCCAATGTGATGGACATAAAGGTACCTCCAGCAGCTGAATCCAATAAATTCCGCGAAGAAAAATTTAGTCCTGCATAGAAGGTTTGGATAATCATCCAAGTAGTCAGTCCATGGGTTGGGCAATTCTTTACCAAAGTTTTCATTCTCTCCCATGCTTGAGCAACATGTTCAGTATCTAATTGTTTAAAATTCATTATGCTACTTCTCAAAGATATAATTTTAGCGGGAGGATAATATCTACCAATAAAAGCATCCTTGCATTTAGTCCATGAATCAATACTATTCTTAGGCAAAGATAGCAACCAATCTTTAGCTCTTCCTCTTAATGAGAAAGGAAACACTTTCAATTTAATAATATCACCATCTACATCTTTATACTTTTGCATTTCACAAAGTTCAACAAAATTATTGAGATGGGCAGCAGCATCATCAGAACTAGCACCAGAAAATTGTTCTCTCATAACCAAATTCAGTAAAGCAGGTTTAATTTCAAAGAATTCTGCTGTAGTAGCAGGTGGAGCAATAGGTGTGCATAGGAAATCATTATTATTTGCATTTGTGAAGTCACACAATTTAGTATTTTCAGGAGTATTCATTTTAGCAACAAGTAAATAAAACAAACTAGATAAAGTAAATGTAAGTAACTAATTTTTTTTGTGTTTTTGATATAGAGAGCAAGACGTAAATAAAGTAAAACTAGCAACTAATTTTTTTGTGTTTTGATTTAGTGCAGCAAACAAAGTAGTAAATAAAATAAAGCAAGACAAAAACAAAGTAAAGAGATTGAGAAGTGGAGACTCCCCTTGCAGCGTGTCTTGATCTCCCCGGCAACGGCGCCAGAAAAAGAGCTTGATGGCGTGTAACTCACATGTTCGTTGGGAACCCCAAGTGGAAGGTATGATGCGCACAGTAGCAAGTTTTCCCTCAGAAAGAAACCAAGGTTTAATCGAACCAGGAGGAGCCAAGAAGCACGTTGAAGGTTGATGGTCGCGAAATGTGATGCGGCGCAACACCGGGATTCCGGCGCCAACGCGGAACCTGCACAACACAACCAAAGTATTTTGCCCCAACGAAACAGTGAGGTTGTCAATCTCACCGGCTTGCTGTAACAAAGGATTAAACGTATCGAGTGGAAGATGTTTGCAAAGAAAACAGTAAAACAAGTAGATTGTATGCTATGTAAAGAATAGGACCGGGGTCCACAGTTCACTAGAGGTGTCTCTCCCATAAGATAAAGCATGTTGGGTGAACAAATTACAGTCGGGCAATTGACAAATAGAGAAAGGCATAACAATGCATATACATGACATGGTAAATATAGTGAGATTTAATCCGGGCATTACGACAAAGTACATAGACCGCCATCCAACTGCATCTATGCCTAAAAAGTCCACCTTCAGGTTATCATCCGAACCCCCTCCAGTATTAAGTTGCAAAGCAACAGACAATTGCATTAAGTATGGTGCGTAATGTAATCAACAACTACATCCTTAGACATAGCATCAATGTTTTATCCCTAGTGGCAACAGCACATCACAACCTTAGAACCTACTGTCACGATCCCAGATTCAATGAAGGCATGAACCCACTATCGAGCATAAATACCCCCTCTTGGAGTTAAGAGCAAAAACTTGGCCAGAGCCTCTACTAATAACGGAGAGCATGCAAGATCATAAACAACACATAAACAATAGATTGATAATCACCATAATCATAGTACTCTCTATCCATCGGATCCCGACAAACACAACATATAGTATTACAGATAGATGATCTTGATCATGTTAGGCAGCTCACAAGATCCAACAATGAAGCACAACAAGGAGAAGACGACCATCTAGCTACTGCTATGGACCCATGGTCCAGGGGTGAACTACTCACTCATCACTCCGGAGGCGACCATGGCGGTGTAGAGTCCTCCGGGAGATGAATCCCCTCTCCGGCAGGGTGCCGGAGGCGATCTCCTGAATCCCCGAGATGGGATTCGCGCGGCGGCGTCTCTGGTAAGGTTTTCCGTATCGTGGCTCTCGGTACGGGGGTTTCGCGACGGAAGCTTTAAGTAGGCGGAGGGTCAACGCGGGGGCCACACGAGGGGCCCGGGGGTAGGTCGGCGCGGCCGGGGCTGGGCGCGCCGGCCTCCCTCCTGGCCGCCTCGTGGCCCCACTTCGTTAGGTCTTCGGTCTTCGGAAGCTTCGTGCAAAAATAGGACCCCGGCGAAAGTTTCGTCCAATTCCGAGAATATTTCTTTACTAGGATTTCTGAAACCAAAAACAGCAAACAACAACTGGCTCTTCGGCATCTTGTTAATAGGTTAGTTCCAGAAAATGCATAAATATGACATATAATGTGCATAAAACATGTAGGTATCATCAATAAAGTAGCATGGAACATAAGAAATTATCGATACGTTGGAGACGTATCAAGGATCTAGATGAACTAGACAAAGCTCACAAAGCTTTGAAGAGTGAATACACTCTCCTATCCAAGTCATGTGAGCAACTTCAAATTAGGCTTGCTTCATATGATGTGCCTAGTTCCTCTACTCCTTCATGTGATCATGCAAATGTTATTGAGGAAAATACTAGGTTGAAGGATGAACTTGCTAAGGCCTCCTCTCCCCAAAGTAAACTTTCTTTGGATGATCTTTTGAGTAAGCAAAGATCAAACAATGGGAAGGAGGGCCTTGGTTATGGAGCCAAGGCAAAGAAGGCAAACAAGCAAAAGGCCAAGCCCGCACAAGAGAAGAAGAAAGATATCACTAATGGTGAAGCTCCTAAGGGCAAAACCATTAATGATGATGATGCGGGAAATGCTAACCCTCACTATGTTTTATTTAAAGATTATTATGGTGATGTTTATGCTAAATATGTTGGCCCATATGATGGTTATGTTGCTTGGTCTATTTGGGTCCCAAAGACCCTTGTTGCTAACAAAAGAGGACCCATTGTGAAATGGGTACCTAAATCCAAGAATTGATCTCATGTAGGACTATGCCGCCGGAGGTTCAAAATGGGTACTTGATAGTGGATGTACAAGTCATATGACCGGCGGCAAGAACCTCGTCAAGGAGTTGAGGCCCAACATAAACAATATCACCGTCTCCTTTGGCGATAATTCTACATCCGAGGTATTGGGTTTTGGCAAGGTTGTGGTTGCACACAACATAACACTTGTGGATGTCATGCTTGTCAAAACCCTTGGTTACAATTTGCTTTCCGTTTCCGCCCTTGGCAAGATGGGTTTCGCCGTCTTTATTGATAATGATATTGTGGTCCTCTTGTGGAGCAAGACTCTAAAAGTCGCTTTCGTTGGGTATCGCGAACATAACTTGTATGTGGTGGACTTTTCGGGGACCACCACTTCAAGTGCGATGTGCCTATTCGGAAAGGCGGATGTGGGTTGGTTGTGGCATCGCCGCCTAGCCCATGTCAACATGAGAACTTTGCAAAGTCTTCACAAGGGGAACCATATTGTGGGACTAATGGAAAATGTTTCTTTTGCCAAAGATCGTGTTTGTAGGGCTTGTGTTGAAGGCAAAATGCATGACTCTCCGCATCCAAGCAAGACTATCATCTCTTCCAAGAGGATCTTGGAGCTCCTTCATGTGGATCTCTTTGGTCCCGTTACTCATGCAAGTCTTGGTGCGAAGAAACATTGCTTGGTGATTGTTGATGATTACTCAAGATACACTTGGGTCTACTTTCTCAAGACGAAAGATGAGACTCAACAAATATTCATTGACTTTGCTACCGAGGTGCAACGCCAACACAACCTCCTCATTATGGCAATAAGAAGTGACAACGGCTCCGAGTTCAAGAACTACACACTCAATGATTTTCTTAGTGATGAGGGGATTCGTCATCAATATTCCGCTGCTTACACCCCTCAACAAAATGGTGTTGCGGAGAGGAAGAACCGGACTCTTATGGATATGGCAAGGTCTATGATGGCGGAGTATAAATCCCGCTATAACTTTTGGGCCGAAGCCATCTCCACCGCTTGTCACTCCTCCAACCGGCTCTATCTCCGCAAGGGCTTGAACAAGACTCCATATGAAATACTCACCGGGAACAAGCCTAATATCTCATACTTCAAGGTGTTCGGGTGTAAGTGTTTCTACAAAATCAAAGGAGTTCGTTTATCTAAATTCGCTCCTAAAGCTTTGGAGGGTATATTTGTTGGTTACGGTGCCGAGTCTCACACTTATAGAATCTTTGATATAGCCTCCGGGATTATCATTGAATCTTGTAGTGTGAGGTTCGAAGAAAATGATGGCTCCCAAGTGGGGCAAGTTGATGTTTGTGCAGGTGATGAAATACCTCAAGATGCCATAGTAAGAATGGGTGTGGGATTTTTCCGCCCCATTGAGGGACACGGTGTGGCGTCTCGGGAAGGACTATGCTCTACCACGGTGGAGCCCTCATCTTCTCAACATCAACAAACCCCATCAAGTGAAGCAAATGATGCACCAACCCAAGAACAAGAACAAAACCCTCCCTCTAGTGTGCAAGATCAAGGACAAGATCAAGGACAAGATCAAGGACAAGATCAAGGTCAAGATCAACCAAGAATTCATGATGGTTCCGACGAGTATCCATTTGATATTTGCTCCGCACCAAATGATGTCCAAGATCAAGCACATGAGGATGAGCATTCTCAAGAAATTGAGGAAGCTCAAATTGAAGGTCAAGACGGGGACCCAAATGATCAAGTTGATCAAGTGACACCTCCAAGGCCAAGAAGAACCAAGGAGGAGATCGAGGCCCGTCGTCTAGCAAGAAGAGATAGGATCCTTGAAATTCGTGGACACACTCATGACAAGGTCCTTGGTGATGTTCGAGCAAAAGTCTCCACAAGAAGGCAATTGGCTAACTTTAGCAATCATCATGCTTATATCTCCGTAGTGGAACCCAAGAAAGTGTTTGAAGCCCTTGAAGATTCGGATTGGGTGGAAGCTATGCATGAGGAACTCAACAACTTCAAGCGCAACAAAGTGTGGACCTTAGTAAAGAAGCCAAAGGAGTGCCGCAATGTTATAGGCACTAAATGGATATTCAAGAACAAGCAAGATGAGTTTGGAAATATTGTGAGGAACAAGGCAAGATTGGTGGCTCAAGGTTTCTCTCAAGTTGAAGGGATTGACTTTGGAGAGACCTATGCTCCCGTGGCTCGTCTTGAGTCCATCCGTATCCTTCTTGCTTATGCATCGCATCATAACTTTAAGTTGCAACAAATGGATGTTAAAAGTGCATTTCTTAATGGTCCTTTGCATGAAGAGGTTTATGTTAAGCAACCCCCGGGGTTCGAGGATCTCAACTTTCCTAACCATGTCTACAAGCTTGATAAAGCACTTTATGGTCTCAAACAAGCTCCTAGAGCTTGGTACGAGCACCTTAAAGAATTGTTGGTAGACCGTGGGTTTGATGTTGGGTTAATCGATCCCACTCTTTTTACTAAGAGGGTTAATGGGGAGCTTTTCGTTTGCCAATTATATGTTGATGATATCATCTTTGGCTCTACTAACAAAGCTTTCAATGATGAATTTTCAAAGCTTATGACCGATAGGTTTGAGATGTCTATGATGGGAGAGATGAAGTTCTTCCTTGGTTTTGAGATCAAGCAATTGAGAGAGGGAACCTTCATCAATCAAGCAAAATATCTCCAAGACATGCTCAAGAGGTTCAAGATGACCGAGTTGAAGGGTGTGGCCACTCCTATGGTCACCAAATGTCATCTTGCACTTGATCCCAATGGTAAAGAGGTGGATCAAAAGGTATACCGCTCCATGATTGGATCCTTGCTTTACCTTTGTGCATCTAGACCGGACATAGTGTTGAGTGTTGGTGTGTGTGCAAGGTATCAAGCTTCTCCTAAAGAGAGCCACATGATGGCTCTCAAAAGAATCTTTCGATATTTGGTTGATACCCCAAGATATGGTATTTGGTACCCCAAAGGCTCAAGTTTTATTCTCAATGGTTATACCGATGCGGATTGGGCGGGTGACAAGGATGATAGGAAATCAACTTCCGGGGCTTGCCAATTCCTTGGTAGGTCCTTGGTGTGTTGGTCTTCTAAGAAGCAAAATTGTATATCTCTCTCCACCGCCGAAGCCGAATATGTTGCCGCCGCAAGTGGATGCACTCAATTGTTATGGATGAGGCAAACTTTAAAGGAATACGGTGTCATTTGTGACAAAGTGCCTCTATTATGTGACAATGAAAGTGCTATCAAGATTGCCTATAATCCGGTGCAACATTCAAGAACGAAGCATATTGAGATCCGGAATCATTTCATTAGGGATCATGTTGCCCGTGGTGATATTGAGCTCATCTATGTTCCTACCAAAGATCAACTTGCCGACATATTCACGAAGCCTCTTGATGAAGCAAGGTTCTCTTATTTGAGGAATGAGCTAAATATCATTGATTCAAGGAGTATAGCTTGACCATCTTGCAAACACACCTTTGTCTCAAAACTTTATTTGGTTTAGATGTGGGCATGGAAATAGGGGGAGTGCGGTTTAAACTATTGAGCTATCCCTCCCCCCATAATGCCAACATTAAATAAAATCATTCTCTTTATATCATATAATGATATGTGAGCTTCAATGATGAGTAGTGGTTTTGGGCCCAAGATATATCTTCGCGGTGCCTGATACGTCTCCAACGTATCGATAATTTCTTATGTTCCATGCCACTTTATTGATGATACTTACATGTTTTATGCACATTATATGTCATATTTATGCGTTTTCTGGAACTAACCTATTAACAAGATGCCGAAGAGACAGTTGTTGTTTTCTGCTGTTTTTGGTTTCAGAAATCCTAGTAAGGAAATATTCTCGGAATTGGACGAAACTTTCGCCCAGGGTCCTATTTTTGCACGAAGCTTCCGAAGACCGAAGAGATAACGAAGTGGGGCCACGAGGCAGCCGGGAGCTAGGGCGGCGCGGCCCAAGCCTGGCCGCCACCCTACCCCCTGGGCACCTCGTGTGGCCCCCCGCGTTGCCATTCCGCCTACTTAAAGTCTCCGTCGCGAAACCCCCGGTGCCGAGAGCCACGATACGGAAAACCTTCTAGAGACGCCGCCGCCGCGAATCCCATCTCGGGGATTCGGGAGATCGCCTCCGGCACCCTGCCGGAGAGGGGATTCATCTCCCGGAGGACTCTACACCGCCATGGTCGCCTCCGGAGTGATGAGTGAGTAGTTCACCCCTGGACCATGGGTCCATAGCAGTAGCTAGATGGTCGTCTTCTCCTTGTTGTGCTTCATTGTTGGATCTTGTGAGCTGCCTAACATGATCAAGATCATCTATCTGTAATATTATATGTTGTGTTTGTCGGGATCCGATGGATAGAGAATACTATGTTATGGTGATTATCAATCTATTGTTTATGTGTTGTTTATGATCTTGCATGCTCTCCGTTATTAGTAGAGGCTCTGGCCAAGTTTTTGCTCTTAACTCCAAGAGGGAGTATTTATGCTCGATAGTGGGTTCATGCCTTCATTGACACCTGGGATCGTGACAGTAGGTTCTAAGGTTGTGATGTGCTGTTGCCACTAGGGATAAAACATTGATGCTATGTCTAAGGATGTAGTTGTTGATTACATTACACACCATACTTAATGCAATTGTCTGTTGCTTAGCAACTTAATACTGAATGGGGTTCGGATGATAACCTGAAGGTGGACTTTTTAGGCATAGATGCAGTTGGATGGCGGTCTATGTACTTTGTCGTAATGCCCGGATTAAATCTCACTATATTTATCATATCATGTATATGCATTGTTATGCCTTTCTCTATTTGTCAATTGCCCGACTGTAATTTGTTCACCCAACATGCTTTTATCTTATGGGAGAGACACCTCTAGTGGACCCCGGTCCTATTCTTTACATAGCATACAATCTACTGCAATTGTGTTTACTGTTTTCTTTGCAAACATATTCCACTCGATACGTTTAATCCTTTGTTACAGCAAGCCGGTGAGATTGACAACCTCACTGTTTCGTTGGGGCAAAGTACTTGGGTTGTGTTGTGCAGGTTCCGCGTTGGCGCCGGAATCCCTGGTGTTGCGCCGCATCACATTTCGCGACCATCAACCTTCAACGTGCTTCTTGGCTCCTACTGGTTCGATTAAACCTTGGTTTCATACTGAGGGAAACTTGCTTCTATACGCATCATACCTTCCACTTGGGGTTCCCAACGGACGTGTGCATCTACGCGTATCAAGCTAAATTTCTGGCGCCGTTGCCGGGGAGATCAAGACACGCTGCAAGGGGAGTCTCCACTTCTCAATCTCTTTACTTTGTTTTTTTCTTGCTTTATTTTATTTACTACTTTGTTTGCTGCACTAAATCAAAACACAAAAAAATTAGTTGCTAGTTTTACTTTATTTACTGTCTTGCTCTCTATATCGAAAACACAAAAAAATTAGTTACTTGCATTTACTTTATCTAGTTTGTTTTATTTACCGTTGCTAAAATGAATACTCCTGAAAATACTAAGTTGTGTGACTTCACAAATGCAAATAATAATGATTTCCTATGCACACCTATTGCTCCACCTGCTACTACAACAGAATTCTTTGAAATTAAACCTGCTTTACTAAATCTTGTCATGAGAGATCAATTTTCTGGTGTTAGTTCTGATGATGCTGCTGCCCATCTCAATAATTTTGTTGAACTTTGTGAAATGCAAAAGTATAAAGATGTAGATGGTGATATTATTAAATTGAAAGTGTTTCCTTTCTCATTAAGAGGAAGAGCTAAAGATTGGTTGCTATCTTTGCCTAAGAATAATATTGATTCATGGACTAAATGCAAGGATGCTTTTATTGGTAGATATTATCCTCCCGCTAAAATTATATCTTTGAGAAGTAGCATAATGAATTTTAAACAATTAGATACTGAACATGTTGCTCAAGCATGGGAGAGAATGAAAACTTTGGTAAAGAATTGCCCAACCCATGGACTGACTACTTGGATGATCATCCAAACCTTCTATGCAGGACTAAATTTTTCTTCGCGGAATTTATTGGATTCAGCTGCTGGAGGTACCTTTATGTCCATCACATTGGGGGCGGCTACAAAACTTCTTGATGATATGATGATAAATTACTCTGAATGGCACACGGAAAGAGCTCCACAAGGTAAGAAGGTAAATTCTGTTGAAGAAACCTCTTCCTTGAATGATAAGATTGATGTGATTATGTCTATGCTTGTGAATGGTAGATCTAATGTAGATCCAAATAATGTTCCTTTAGCTTCATTGGTTGCTCAAGAAGAAAATGTTGATGTGAATTTCATTAAAAACAATAATTTCAACAACAATGCTTATAGGAACAACTCTGGTAATAACTATAGGCCATATCCTTCTGCTAATGGTAATGGTTATGGTAATTCTTATGGGAATTCTTACAACAATAATAGGAATGTACCCTCTGGTCTTGAAGCTATGCTTAAAGAATTTATTAGTACACAAACTGCTTTTAACAAATCTGTTGAGGAAAAGCTTGATAAAATTGATACTATTGCTTCTAGAGTTGATAGACTTGCCTCCGATGTTAATCTTTTAAAATTGAAAGTTATGCCTAATAATGATATTGATAATAAGATTACTACTACAGCAAATGCCATCCAAGTTAGAATTAATGAGAATATAAGATTAATGGCTGAATTGCGTGCTAGGTGGGATAGAGAAGAAAATGAAAAACTAGCTAAAGAGAATAATATAGCTAAAGTTTGGACTATTACCACCACTAGTAATGCTAATTCTTCACATGTTGCTGCACCTCCTACTATCAATGGTAAAATAATTGGTGTTGGCAATGTTTCCACTCCTAGTGCAAAGCGAACAAAACTGCCTGAAATTGCTAAAACTGCTGAAACTGCTTGTGATAAAACTGCTGAAATTTTTTCCAACCTTGGGAACAATGATCCCATTGTTGTAGCTCATAATGATTTAGATTTTGATGATTGCCACATCTCTGAAGTTATAAAGTTCTTACAAAAACTTGCTAAAAGTCCTAATGCTAGTGCTATAAATTTAGCCTTTACAAAACATATTACAAATGCTCTCATAAAAGCTAGAGAAGAGAAACTAAAACTTGAAACTTCTATTCCTAGAAAGTTAGAAGATGGTTGGGAGCCCATCATTAAAATGAAATTCAATGACTTTGAATGTAATGCTTTATGTGATCTTGGTGCAAGTATTTCTGTTATGCCTAAAAAGATTTATGATATGCTTGACTTGCCACCATTGAAGAATTGTTATTTGGATGTTAATCTTGCCGATAATGTTAAAAAGAAACCTTTGGGGAGGATTGATAATGTGCGCATTACGGTTAACAATAATCTTGTCCCCGTTGATTTTGTTGTCTTAGATATCGAATGCAATGCATCTTGTCCTATTGTATTGGGAAGACCTTTTCTTCGAACTGTTGGTGCTGTTATTGATATGAGGGAAGGTAATATTAAATATCAATTTCCTCTCAAGAAAGGTATGGAACACTTCCCTAGAAAGAGAATGAAGTTGCCTTTTGATTCTATTATTAGAACAAGTTATGATGTTGATGCTTCTACTCTCGATGTTACTTGATTTGCACTTTCTGCGCCTAGCTGAAAGGCGTTAAAGAAAAGCGCTTATGGGAGACAACCCATGTTTTTACTACAGCAATTTTTTGTTTTGTTGAGTCTTGGAAGTTGTTTACTACTGTAGCAACCTCTCCTTATCACGTTTTTGTGCCAAGTAAAGTTTCTATGTCAAAGTTGATGTTATATTTGGGATCGCTGCGCAGAAACAGCATTGCTGTCTGTCACGAATCTGGGCACAGTTCTCTGTAGAAAATTCGAAAAAATCTGCCAACTTACGAGCGTGATCCTCAGATATGTACGCAACTTTCATTAGTTTTGAGTTTTTCCATTTGAGCAAGTCTGGTGCCAGATTTAAATTCGTCTTTACGGACTGTTCTGTTTTTGACAGATTCTGCCTTTTATTTCGCATTGCCTCTTTTGCTATGTTGGATTTATTTCTTTGATCCATTAATGTCCAGTAGCATTATGCAATGTCCAGAAGTGAAAATAATGATTGTGTCACCTCTGAATGAGTGAATTATTAATTGTGCACTAACCCTCTAATGAGTTTGCTTGAAGTTTGGTGTGAAGGAAGTTTTCAAGGGTCAAGAGAGGAGAATGATATACTATGATCAAGAGGAGTGAAAGCTCTAAGCTTGGGGATGCCCCGTGGTTCACCCCTGCATATTCTAAGAAGACTCAAGCGTCTAAGCTTGGGGATGCCCAAGGCATCCCCTTCTTCATCGACAACATCATCAGGTTCCTCCCCTGAAACTATATTTTTATTCAGTCACATCTTGTGTTCTTTACTTGGAGCGTCGGTTTGTTTTCATTTTTGTTTTTGTTTGAATAAAATGGATCCTAGCATTCACTTTGTGGGAGAGAGACACGCTCCGCTGTTGCATATGGACACATGTGTCCTTAGGCTTTACTCATAATGTTCATGGCGAAGTTTCTCCTTCGTTAAATTGTTATATGGTTGGAATTGGAAAATGCTACATGTAGTAATTCTAAAATGTCTTGGATAATGTGATACTTGGCAATTGTTGTGCTCATGTTTAAGCTCTTGCATCATATGCTTTGCACCCATTAATGAAGAAATACATAGAGCTTGCTAAAATTTGATTTGCATATTTGGTCTCTCTAAGGTCTAGATAATATCTAGTATTGAGTTTTGAACAACAAGGAAGACGGTGTAGAGTCTTATAATGTTTACAATATGTCTTTTATGTGAGTTTTGTTGCACTTGTTCATCCTTGAGTTTGCTTCAAATAACCTTGCTAGCCTAAACCTTGTATCGAGAGGGAATACTTCTCATGCATCCAAAATCCTTGAGCCAACTACTATGCCATTTGTGTCCACCATACCTACCTACTACATGGTATTTCTCCGCCATTCCAAAGTAAATTGCTTGAGTGCTACCTTTAAAATTCCATCATCCACCTTTGCAATATATAGCTCATGGGACAAAATAGCCTTAAAAACTATCGTAGTATTGAATATGTACTTATGCACTTTATCTTTTATTAAGTTGCTTGTTGTGCGATAACCATGCTTCTGGGGAACGCCATCAACTATTGTTGAATATCATGTGAGTTGCTATGCATGTCCGTCTTGTCTGAAGGATCTATCATTTTAGTGGTTGGAGCATGCAAAATTGTTAGAGAAGAACATTGGGCCGCTAACTAAAGCCATGAATCATGGTGGAAGTTTCAGTTTTGGACATACATCCTCAATCTCATATGAGAATAATAATTGTTGCTACATGCTTATGCATTAAAGAGGAGTCCATTATCTGTTGTCCATGTTGTCCCGGTATGGATGTCTAAGTTGAGAATAATCAAAAGCGAGAAATCCAAAATGCGAGCATTCTCCTTAGACCTTTGTACAGGCGGCATGGAGGTACCCCTTTGTGACACTTGGTTGAAACATGGCATGCAAAGATCCGGTAGTCCAAGCTAAGTAGGACGAGGTGCGGACACTATTAGTACACTATGCATGAGGCTTGCAACTTGTAAGATATAATTTACATAACTCATATGCTTTATTACTACCGTTGACAAAATTGTTTCATGTTTTCAAAATAAAAGCTCTAGCACAAATACAGCAATCGATGCTTTCCTCTTTGAAGGACCATTCTTTTACTTTTATTGTTGAGTCAGTTTACCTATCTCCTTCCACCTTAAGAAGCAAACACTTGTGTGAACTGTGCATTGATTCCTACATACTTGCATATTGCACTTGTTATATTACTTTATGTTGACAATATCCATGAGATATACATGTTATAAGTTGAAAGCAACCGCTGAAACTTAATCTTCCTTTGTGTTGCTTCAATACCTTTACTTTGATTTATTGCTTTATGAGTTAACTCTTATGCAAGACTTATTGATGCTTGTCTTGAAGTACTATTCATGAAAAGTCTTTGCTATATGATTCATTTGTTTACTCATGTCATTACCTTTGTTTTGATCGCTGCATTCATTACATATGTTTACAAATAGTATGATCAAGATTATGATGGCATGTCACTTCAGAAATTATCTTTGTTATCGTTTTACCTGCTCGGGACGAGCAGAACTAAGCTTGGGGATGCTGATACGTCTCCAACGTATCGATAATTTCTTATGTTCCATGCCACTTTATTGATGATACCTACATGTTTTATGCACATTATATGTCATATTTATGCATTTTCTGGAACTAACCTATTAACAAGATGCCGAAGAGCCAGTTGCTTTGTTCTTTTTGGTTTCAGAAATCCTAGTAAGGAAATATTCTCGGAATTGGACGAAACTTTCGCCCAGGGTCCTATTTTTGCACGAAGCTTCAGAAGACCGAAGAGATAACGAAGTGGGGCCACGAGGCAGCCAGGAGCTAGGGCGGCGCGGCCCAAGCCCTGGCCGCGCCACCATACCCCCTGGGCACCTCGTGTGCCCCCCGCGTTGCCCTTCCGCCTACTTAAAGTCTCCGTCGCGAAACCCCCAGTACCGAGAGCCACGATACGGAAAACCTTCCAGAGACGCCGCCGCCGCGAATCCCATCTCGGGGGATTCAGGAGATCGCCTCCGGCACCCTGCGGAGAGGGATTCATCTCCCGGAGGACTCTACACCGCCATGGTCGCCTTCGGAGTGATGAGTGAGTAGTTCACCCCTGGACCATGGGTCCATAGCAGTAGCTAGATGGTCGTCTTCTCCTTGTTGTGCTTCATTGTTGGATCTTGTGAGCTGCCTAACATGATCAAGATCATCTATCTGTAATACTATATGTTGTGTTTGTCGGGATCCGATGGATAGAGAATACTATGTTATGGTGATTATCAATCTATTGTTTATGTGTTGTTTATGATCTTGCATGCTCTCCGTTATTAGTAGAGGCTCTGGCCAAGTTTTTGCTCTTAACTCCAAGAGGGGGTATTTATGCTCGATAGTGGGTTCATGCCTTCATTGACACCTGGGATCGTGACAGTAGGTTCTAAGGTTGTGATGTGCTGTTGCCACTAGGGATAAAACATTGATGCTATGTCTAAGGATGTAGTTGTTGATTACATTACGCACCATACTTAATGCAATTGTCTGTTGCTTAGCAACTTAATACTGAATGGGGTTCGGATGATAACCTGAAGGTGGACTTTTTAGGCATAGATGCGGTTGGATGGCGGTCTATGTACTTTGTCGTAATGCCCGGATTAAATCTCACTATATTTATCATATCATGTATATGCATTGTTATGCCTTTCTCTATTTGTCAATTGCCCGACTGTAATTTGTTCACCCAACATGCTTTTATCTTATGGGAGAGACACCTCTAGTGAACTGTGGACCCCGGTCCTATTCTTTACATAGCATACAATCTACTGCAATTGTGTTTACTGTTTTCTTTGCAAACATATTCCACTCGATACGTTTAATCCTTTGTTACGCAAGCCGGTGAGATTGACAACCTCACTGTTTCGTTGGGGCAAAGTACTTGGGTTGTGTTGTGCAGGTTCCGCGTTGGCGCCGGAATCCCTGGTGTTGCGCCGCATCACATTTCGCGACCATCAACCTTCAACGTGCTTCTTGGCTCCTACTGGTTCGATTAAACCTTGGTTTCATACTGAGGGAAACTTGCTTCTATACGCATCATACCTTCCACTTGGGGTTCCCAACGGACGTGTGCATCTACGCGTATCAGTGCCATGCCATAACACTCATATATGGTGGCCTAGGCCACCACACTCTTCTTCGTGAAGAGTTGGAGTTGTTTGGATTTTCATTGGATCTTTTTGACATCTCCTTGTTTATGGGAAATCACTCATTTTTGGCCTTCATTTGATTTATTTGCAAAAATGAGTGATCATGTACCATCTCACAGTTTGGCGTATCTATCCTAAGCCTCACCTCTCCTAAAGAAACCATATCTATCTCCATACTCTAAAACTCCGCAATTTTTCGAGGGTTTTTGGGCTGTGGGCAGCTTCGGCGGCACTGCCGGCGTGTCCACACCGGCACTGCCGGCCTCGGCTGGGCGGCACTGCCGCTGTTGGCGTGGGATATGTAGTGGACCCGCGGGGGGTTAGGGCAACTGCCATTTTTCCTTCCCCAGCGCGTGTCTCCTCCTCCCATCCGACTCCAGCCGCCGCCGCCGTCGCCCCTGCCCTCCGGCCGCCGTCCCGGGCTCTCCTTCCTCCTCTGGTCGGTTGATCCGGGCAGGGCCCCCCTCCCCTCCATGGCTTCCTCCTCCGGTTAGTCTCCCTCCTCTCTCTCCCTCTCTAGATTGGGTAGACCTCTCTAGAAGAAAGATGGGTGGACGATTCTTTCCGTAAGTTTTGCCATAGAGGTGGATAACCTTGTGCATGGTTTTATGAAAGTTTGAGGAACAATGTTTGAGTCTAGAGCAGATCTGGCGTTTTTCCTGTTGACCGGCACTGCCGCCCCCTCCCCACCGGCACGCCGGTTGGGCCGGCACTGCCGCCCCTGTCTCACCGGCACTGCCGGTCGGGCCGGCACTGCCGCCCGTACCTCCCCGGCACTGCCGGTGAAGCTGTGCCCAGATCTTCTTTAGCCTTTTTCTTGTTGTATCTTAAACATATCAATCATCATGCCTTGTTTATCAAGATTGCTTTGTTTTAGTGTACCTTATCATTTGCTCCTCCTATCCATTGCTCTCACAGGTGCAGGTGGTTCTCATCGCTCTAGCTCGGGCAAACGGGCGATACCTAATGACTTTGAAGCTGAAATCCTACCTATGAAGAAGTCATCTCGTCGGGAGAGGAATTCCGCTCCGGCTGAACCTCGAGCTAACCTCATCCGGAGGCTGAGAGGCATGCCCATTGGGAAGTGGCCAGATAATGAGTATGCTCGGCTGCGTCAGACCAACATCTACACCTCTCCCAAGGCCACCAATTGCTCTGCGCTGTTCTGGAGTAAGTATCAAGAAAAGACTTTTGATGATCTCTATGCAAATGCCACCTATAAAGTTGCTCCTATGCATCACATCAACTTTGCTCACATGGATAAACACGCCAACTACTTTGCTGAAGCTCGAGATATTTGTGAGCAGTTTGGTCTTATTCCTCTGATGGAGTTTCATCATCCTTACTGTGTGGACGTGATTGGGCAATTCTTTGCCACAGTTTATGTTGACAATGATGATGCCAAGACTATGACTTGGATGACAGAAGGTCGCATGTTGCATGGCACTTGGGACCAATTTGCAGCTTGTCTTGGTTATCCGGTGCTCACTGGCAATGAAGATGGATACTTTAGAGCCCACAACACTCCCAAGCCCGTTGAGAAGGCTCTCCTTGCTGATCTTTATCTTGAAGGAGAAGTGGTATATGGTTCTCAGAAATTCCTCCGCCCGGTGTATGACATTCTTCTCCGCATTTACCGAGAGGTCCTTAATCCCAAGGTTGGCTGCGTTGATCAGATCTATGGATACCTTGGGAACTTGTTGCTTCTTTCTCACCAGCACCGTGACACTGGTATGCAGCTTGATGTGATGGACTTTCTGTGGAATGAGTTTTGGGCTTGCATAATAGCTCGCAAGGCCCCTGTTTTTGCTCCCTACTTCATGTTCTTCATATGCTCTCGTTGGGACAATGCTGGATATGGCAATCTCACTGATGAGGTTAACCTTCTACCTCACAAGGGTAAGGATCTCAAGGTCAAGACTCACGACAATCCTCCTCGTCTTCCCAATGATGAGGATTCTGCTGAAGAAGAAGACTCTGATTTTGAGTTTGCACCTCCTGCTGACAATGGCTGGTTTGCTCGCATAGAGGCCAAGTTGGCCAAGATGTTCTGCCTCAAGTCTGACATCAACAGGCGTCAGTATCAGGCTCATAGGGAGCGGAAAATGGACAGGAGGAACACAAAGCTCATCATGCGCAAGTTGGATATTCCTGTTGAAAGTGGATCTGAGGAGGTCATCACTCCTGAAGAAGAATGGCTCTCCAAGCATGGCAATGTGACTGAGTTTGAACAGCTTGGTCTTCCCGGTCCCTCTCGCCGTCGGCGCCCTCCTAGTGATGATGTTGAGCTCGCCGAGTCTGAAGAAGATGAAGAGACGGAGGACGATGAAGAGACGGAGGATGAGTGAGCTCTCATGGGACGTTGTAGCATCGCTTCTTTTCTCCTTTTTGGTGTCTTGATGCCAAAGGGGGAGAAGAAGGTCTAGTAGGACTTGCACGGGATTTGCTAGGGAGGTTTGAGGGCACAAGCATTTGCTTTTTATCATTCCGTTAAAGCTTGTGTCCTCCTTTTATCTTCTATATTATGTTGAACCTTATCTTGTGTTTTATGTGTCCTATGTGTGGTGAACTATTGCTATGGTTTCGGTATTCTATATGGTTGAGAGTATTGTCATGGATTGGTATGATCATCTTATATCTCATATTGTCTATGGATCTATCTCAAATTGATACTTGATGTGATTATGGGATTCTTGTTCATGATATTGAGGCTATTGTCTTGAAATGTTAAGGATGTCAATATGAAAAGGTATGATCTTAACTTGTCATCTTTTATCTTTTCCCATACATTTTATGCTTTATGTCTTATGAGCATTGTGCTTACTATCTTGTTAGTTGAAGTTGCTCTATACCTAATGTGTGCATATTTATATTCTTGCACTAAATTTCTCGCATGCACACATCTAGGGGGAGTTTCTCTCTGCTGCCAAACATATAGATATTCTTGCTCTATTCTTTGCAAAATCCCGGTATTGTCATCAAACACCAAAAAGGGGGAGATTGAAAGAACATTTCATGATCTCTGAGTTTTGTGTGTTTGTTAACAACACCGGTGACAATTTAACCGTGTGCTAAGTGGTTTACAGTTATGGAAAAGATACCACGGAAAATCTCGACCCACTCAAAAAGGAAGAAAAGAAAAGAAGGAAGAAGCTGTCTCCTGGCCGTGGCCGGCACTGCCGGCAACTCCGGGCCGGCACTGCCGGTGTGTACACTCCGGCACTGCCGGCATCTTTGGCCCGGCACTGCCGGCCTATCTGTCGATCTGCAGTATCAGAAAAGTGGCCGGCACTGCCGGCGTCTCAAGGCCGGCACTGCCGGCGTTTCTCCTCCAACGGGCAGAAAAGTAGGTGGGGTATATATACCCCCCTTCACTTACCTTGGAAGCTTGCTCAAACCCTAAGAACTTCATCCTCCATTGCTGAGCCACCAAGAACACCAAAATCGCCAGATCTCCTCCCTCAACCAACCAAATCACTTGTGCTTTGGAGAATCGAAGGAGAAGACCCCGATCTACATCCTCACCGAAGCGTTCTTCATTTCCCCCTCTTATGCTTGAGGGCCCCCTTGCTAGTGTTCCTCTTTGGATCCCTAGTTGTTGTTGTTGATGTATGCTTGTTGATTTGTTGTGTTGTTACAGATTTGGGAGCCTCCAATTTGGTTGTGGATGTGTGCCCCAAGAACCTTGTAAAGGCCCGGTTTCCGCCTCGAGGAAATCCCTTAGTGGAAGTGGGCTAGGCCTTCGTGGCGTTGCTCACAGGAGATCTGAGTGAAGCCTTCGTGGCTGTTGGTTTGGCTTGCGTAGCAACCACACTCCTCCAAACGTAGACGTACCTTCTTGCAAAGGAAGGGAACTACGGGAATCATCTCCGTGTCAACGCGTGCTACACTCTCGGTTACCTCTATCCCACTCTATCTCCTATATTGCGTAGCTATATCGTGCTTAGTTGATAACCTTGTCATATAGGTAAATTCACTTAGTTGCATATCTAGAGAATTTACCTTTGTGTCAAACCTAAATTGAAAAAGAACTAAAAATTGGTTAGCACCTATTTCACCCCCTCTAGGTGGGCGACCCTCTTGCATCAACACACCACCAATTCCAATACCACTAGCATCACATTCAATCTCAAATTGCTTATTGAAATCAGGAAGTGCAAGCAACGGTGCAGAAGTTAACAATCGTTTCAGTTCATCAAAAGCATGATCTTGGGCTGCGCCCCACTCAAAGACAACACCCTTTTTAGTTAATTCATTCAAAGGTGCAGCAATAGTACTAAAATTGGGCACAAATCTTCTATAAAACCCAGCAAGACCATGAAAACTTCTTACTTGACTCACATTCATGGGAGTAGGCCAATTTTGAATAGCTTCAATTTTAGACACATCTACTTCTACTCCATGCTTAGAGACAACATAACCCAGAAATATGACCTTATCTTTGCAAAATGTGCACTTCTCAAGATTACCATAGAGTTTACTATCACGCAACACTTGCAAAACATGTCGAATATGTATAGTATGATCAGATTCATTGCGGCTGTAGATTAATATGTCATCAAAGTACACAACCACAAACTTGCCAATAAAATCACGCAAAACATGGTTCATCAGTCTCATGAAAGTGCTAGGTGCATTAGTTAAACCAAAAGGCATTACTAACCACTCATATAAACCAAATTTTGTTTTAAAGGCTGTTTTCCATTCATCCCCCTCTTTCATCCTAATTTGATGATAACCACTACGCAAATCAATTTTAGAATAGCAACACCACTCAATTCATCTAGCATATCCTCTAAACGGGGAATAGGATGACGACATCGAATAGTAATGTTGTTTATCGCTCTACAATCTACACACATGCGCCATGTACCATCTTTCTTAGGAACTAGAATAACAGGAACAACACAAGGACTAAGGCTTATGCGGATATAACCTTTGTCGAGTAG
Source organism: Lolium multiflorum (assembly GCA_030979885.1). Taxonomy (NCBI): domain Eukaryota; kingdom Viridiplantae; phylum Streptophyta; class Magnoliopsida; order Poales; family Poaceae; genus Lolium; species Lolium multiflorum. The sequence continues at coordinate 282,452,434 of CM061748.1, forward strand.
TGCTTGTACTTGCTTCTGTATCTCCTTCGTCTCTTCGGGGTTCGTCCTATATGGCGCCCTATTGGGCAGCGAGGCGCCGGGGATCAAGTCTATTTGATGCTCAATACCATGCAATGGTGGCAATCCTGCGGGCACCTCCTCCGGAAACACATCGCTGAATTCCTGCAAAACACTAGAAACACCAAGAGAAATAGGGGTCATGTCGTTAGAAACCAAAACCTCACCCTTGTACATGAGCACAAGAGGCATGGCTGTAGGATCCTCACTAAATTCTCTCATGTCCTCTTTGGTGGCTAATAAGACTAAGGAATTCACTCTCTCACTTTTCGTTATATCACTCACGGTATTACAATTCTCTCGCCTATCTATAGGTGCATCCTCCAAGTTTACTTCAACTTTCTGACGAGATTCATTGACAATTTGCTGTGGTGACATAGGCTGCAAGTTGATTTTCTTGCCCTTGAACTCCAAGTGATATGTATTGGCACGACCATTGTGTTGCACAGAACGGTCATAGAGCCATGGCCGACCCAATAGTAGGTGACACACCGTCATAGGAACCACATCAAAATCAATGCAATCCTTATACGGTCCAATCTCAAAATCAACACGCACCATGTGGTTTACCTTCATCTCACCATTGTCGCTCAACCACTGAATATAATATGGATGCGGGTGCGGTAGATACTTCAACTTCAGCTTGGTACACAACTCCTTGCTTGCTAAATTGCGGCAACTCCCGCCATCAATAATGACCTTGCAAGCCTTGTCAGGACCAACTAAAGCCTTTGTTTGGAACAAATTGCAGCGCTGAGTAGATGCACTTGGCAACACATTAAGAGCACGCTGAGACACAACAATAGTGCGAGCTTCAGACGGATAAGCATCTACACCATCACTGTCATAATCATCATCTTCTGGAGCATATGGATCAACATCATCTCCAGTCTCATACTCATCATTGTCATTAACAAACATAACTTTGCGGTTAGGACAATCTCTCTTGAAGTGACCCTTTCCACCACATGTATGGCAATTCATATCGCGGTTGCGCGCAGTAGACATGCTAGAACCACTCGTACTTGCAGCAGGTTCGGGCTTCTTTGTGTTGGACACATTGGAGACCGGCTTGCTAGACGAAGTAGGAAACTGTGCGGAGCGCGATGATGGCGTCGGCGCCGTAGATGGGGCGCCTAGGCGTGTAGCGCCCAGCTCCCGTAGCACGACCTTTGATTTGCGCTTCTTCAGCCAACTGTGCTTCAGCTTCTCTTGCATGATGTAGCAACTCATTCATAGTGGTGTAACTGTGATGACGAACAATGCCTTTGATATCATACTTCAAACCATGTAGAAAACGTTGCATTGTCATCTCAAGTGACTCACGGACACGGCCACGCTGCATAAGCATCTCCATCTCCATGAAATAAGTATCAACAGTCTTCACACCTTGTCTCAAGAGGGTCAACTTATCATATATTGTATCATAAATAAGAGTGTCGAACCCAACGAGGAGCAGAAGGTGTTGACAAGCAGTTTCGATGAAGGATTCACTGTAAATGCTCACAGACAAGTATTCAGGGGGTTTTGATATTGCAGATAAATAAAGTACAAGTAAATAAAATGCGAGAGAAATAATTGCAGCGAGTGGCCCAATCCTTTTTAGCACAAAGGACAAGCCGGTTTGTTTACTTATAATGACCAAACGTTCCTGAGGACACATGGGGATTTTAGTCTAGTACTTTCGCTTCATGTGGTTTAATAATCTTCATTGTTTTGATAAGTGTTGTGTGGGTGAACCTATGCTAATGCACCGCCCTTCCTAGGACTAATACATACTTGTGATTATACCCCTTGCAAGCATCCGCAACTACAAGAAAGTAATTAAGATAAATCTAACCACAGCCTTAAACTCTGAGATCCTGCGATCCCTCTTGCATCGATATACTAACGGGGGCTCAGGTTTCTGTCACTCCGGCAACCCCGCAATTAGCAACCGAATACAAGATGCACTCCCCTAGGCCCATAAATGGTGAAGTGTCGTGTAGTCGACGTTCACACGACACCACTAGAAGAATGACACCACAACTTAAATATCATAACATTGAATATTACTCAACCATAATTCACTACTAGCATTTAGACTTCACCCATGTCCTCAAGAACTAAACGAACTACTCACGAGACATCATATGGAATACAATCAGAGGTGATATGATGATGAATAACAATCTGAACATAAACCTTGGTTCAATGGTTTCACTCAATAGCATCTACAACAAGTATAGAATAACACCGGGAGAGTTTCCCCTATCAAACAATCAAGATTTAACCCGAATTGCTACAGCGATGACGAGGTGCAGCGGTGGTGATGGCGGTGTAGATGGTGGAGATGATGATGATGATGATGATGGAGATGATGTCCCGCTCGATGACGATGGCGATGGCGTCGATTTCCCCCTCCGGGAGGGAATTTCCCCGGCGGATTCCTGCCCGCCGGAGAGCTCTTTTCTCTCTGGTGTTCTCCGCCCCGCAGAGGCGGCTGTAACCCTTCGTGAGGTCCCCTCTGTGGCTCCCTCCGTCATCTGGAAAAATAGGAATTTACGTGAAATTCCCTTCCACAGTTGATCTTCCGAAATATTGCGTTCTGACGGTGCTTTTTCCAGCAGAATCCTGGCTCCGGTGCTTGATCCTCCAATGATGATGAAACATGCAAAATAGATGAAATAACATAAGTATTGTGTCCCAATATGAAATATATCAATGAATAACAGCAAATTATGATACAAAATAGTGATGCAAATTGGACGTATCAACTCCCCCAAGCTTAGACCTCGCTTGTCCCCAAGCGAAACTGAGCTCGATAAACAAGACCACATGTTTATGGAGTGAAGAGTCGATAAATAAAATACGGACAAGAAGCATCATATTCATTCACACAAGACATTCTAGTAAACAACTTCCTCATATAACTCATCTTGAAATAGGTAAAGAGAAATCACAAGTAAAGGTGCATAAGAAATCATAGTTGGTGATGGCAAACTTTGTTCTTGGTCAGAGAACTACTAACGGATTGTACTTCTAAGCAAAGCTTTCATATTAGATTTTATAGCTGAGCCTTGATGACCCACAAGTATAGGGGATCGCAACAGTCTTCGAGGGAAGTATTACCCAATTTATTGATTCGACACAAGGGGAGACAAAGAATACTTGTAAGCCTTAACAGCGGAGTTGTCAATTCAGCTGCACCTGGAAACAGACTTGCTCGCAAGAGTTTATCAGTAGTAACAGTTCTATGGCAGTGGAAATAGCGAAATAACAGCAGCGGTGAAATAAAGACAGCAGTAGTGATTATAGTAAACAGCAGGATTAAAATACTGTAGGCACAGGGACGGATTTAACGGGCGTTGCATGGATGAGAGAAACTCATGTAATAATCAAAGCATGGGCATTTGCAGATAATAATAAAACAGTATCCAAGTACTAATCAATCAATAGGCATGTGTTCCATATTTAGTCGTACGTGCTCGCAATGAGAAACTTGCACAACATCTTTTGTCCTACCAGCCGGTGGCAGCCGGGCCTCTAGGGAAACTACTGGATATTAAGGTACTCCTTTTAATAGAGTACCGGAGCAAAGCATTAACACTCCGTGAACACATGTGATCCTCACATCACTACCATCCCCTCCGGTTGTCCCGATTCTTGTCACTTCGGGGCCATTGGTTCCGGACAGCGACATGTGTATACAACTTATAGGTAAGATCATAAACAACGAATATCTTCATGAATCAATAACATGTTCAGATCTGAGATCATGGCACTCGGGCCCTAGTGACAAGCATTAAGCATAACAAGTTGCAACAATATCATAAAAGTGACATCTACGGATACTAGGCACTATGCCCTAACAATCTTATGACTATTACATGACCAATCTCATCCAATCCCTACCATCCCCTTCAGCCTACAGCGGGGGAATTACTCACACATGGATGGGGGAAACATTGCTGGTTGATGGAGAGGCGTTGGCGGTGATGGCGGTGAAGATCTCCTCCAATTCCCCGTCCCGGCGGAGTGCCAGAACGGAGACTTCTGGCTCCCGCGACGGAGTTTCGCGATGTGGCGGCTCTCTGGAGGGTTTCTGGCGATGTCGACTTCTCCCCGTGCGTTTTTAGGTCGAACCCGATAAGTAGTCCGAAGGGGGGCGTCGGAGGCCGGCCGAGGGGGCCACACCATAGGGCCGCGCGGGCCCCCCCTGGGCCGCGCCGCCTTATGGTGTGGGGCCCTCGGGCCTCCACCTCCTTCGCCCTTCTGGCTCCGTCAATATTTTGGTAAAATAGGGCCATCTGAAGAAATTCCGAGGATTTTCCCGAAAGTTGGATTTCTGCACAAAAACGAGACACCAGAGCAGTCTGCTGAAAACAGCGTTAGTCCGTGTTAGTTGTATCCAAAATACACAAATTAGAGGCAAAACAATAGCAAAAGTGTTCGGGAAAGTAGATACGTTTTGGACGTATCAACTCCCCCCAAGCTTAGCTTATTGCTTGTCCTCAAGCAATTCAGTTAACAACTGAGCGATAAAAGAACTTTCACGAACACATTTGCTCATATGATGTATATATTCTCATGCTATGGCTAATACTTAAGCAGTTCATAATGAGATACATGCAAATAAGATCATCCAACAGCTATGTCAATCATGGAGAAGTACCAACAATTAATAATAAGCACCATGAATCATGTATATAAGCAGGATTGCAATGTTCATAAGAGAATATGATAAAGTGGTATCTCGCTTGCCTGTATTTGATCGGCAAAACATAAATGCCGAGGCACCTCTTGAGTTCATAGAAAGACTAGAAGTAGTGATTGTCAAAGATAAAAGCATCAAAGTTATACCACAATCAATCATATTTTGAGACAAGCATATTATACTAAGAATGACAGTTGTGCTCTCAAGATAGTGCTCAAAGAAAGAATGGAGACACAACATAAAAAGTAAAAGATTGACCCTTCGCAGAGGGAAGCAGGGATTAACATGCGCTAGAGCTTTTCATTTGTAAAGCAGGAGTAAAATTATTTTGAGAGGTGTTTGTTGTTGTCAACGAATGGTAATGGGTACACTAACTACCTCATCAACCGGACTCACAAGAGCGGCTCCCATTTATTTATTTTTGGTTGGCACTCCTTCCAACCTTTCTTTCACAAACCATGGCTAACCGAATCCTCGGGTGCCTGCCAACAATCACATACCATGAAGGAGTGCCTTTTTATTTAAGTTTTATTATGATGATGACACTCCCCCAACCTTTGCTTACACAAGCCATGGCTAACCGAATCCTCGGGTGCCGTCCAACAATCACAAACCATGGAGGAGTGTCTATTTAAGTTAATTAATTCGGGACTGGGAATCCCATTGCCAGCTCTTTTTGCAAAATTATTGGATAAGCGGATGTGCCACTAGTCCATATGAGAGTCCGTCAAAAGTAAATGACAAGGTTGAAAGCTAAACACCACATACTTCTTCATGAGCTATGAAACATTAACACAAATTGAGAAGCATTTTGAAGGTTTTAAAGGTAGCGCATGAGAATTTACTTGGAATGGTTTGAAATGCCATGCATAGGTATTTATGGTGGACACTTTTGGAACAACTTGGTTTTCAGGTGTTTGGAAGCACGAGCGGCGTCACCGCTCAGTACAAGTGAAGGCTAGCAAAAGACTAGGGAGCGACAAATCAAGAGAGCAGTAACTGTCATAATCATGCTTGCGGCAAAATAAATTAACGGAGGCATAAAAGTGATACAAGAACTCTGAAGCAATATAAATCATCGAGGCTTAATTGACTTTTTGTTCAGTCATATGCATGCGTGAGCATGTGCCAAATCGATATAAATGAATTATTCAGAGGAGGATACCACAATGCCATACTTACTTATGAATAAAACAATGCAAGCAAACATCCACGACATGCTACTCATATTAATAAATTGGAACTAAACATGAGAGATCATGAACTACTAGACTTTCTCAAATAACATATACCTCACATGAACCAACTAAGCATGCTCATATGGATGAGTATATGTACAAAAATGAAAGCAAATAGAGTTCATACCAGCCTCTCACCACAATCAGATTGTCGTAGATCGTCATTATTGCCTTTTCACTTGTGCAGCTTGGATAATATGAAATGAAAACCACGCTCCAGCCACCGAAGACCATTGAACTCATGATGAACTTTACAAACCAAAGAAGAACAGCAAATATTTTTGGTGTTTTCGAATTAGAAACAAGAACGAAAGAAAACAAGCAAACAAAGCAAAATCTTTTTGGGTTTTCTTATAGCAAACTAATGATAGCAAATAAAGCAAACTAAGAGCAAGGTACCAAATAAATAAATGGTGAAGAGAAACTACAGAAATATTTTTGGTCTTTTTGTGTTTTAGGAAAGAAACAAAGTGAAAACAAAAGAATGCAAACTAACAGAAACACAGAAAAGCAGGATGACAGAAATCTGCCAAATCCTGACAGCAGTACAGAAATCGAATTTAACAAAAATCTTCCATTGCTCAGACCAAAAAGTGTTCAACTAATGAAAGTTAGATAACAACCTGGGGAACATGCTCAAAAATTGGCAACTCAAAATAACGTTCTGGCTGTGCGTACGAATTTTTTTGGTAACAGCACAGAATCTGTTTTTGGACAGCACTTCCCCAAATATCATCTCCCTCTCATTAGAAAACCACTCTAGAGACTAAACAAGTATGTACAAGTATCCAGCAATCATAATATGCAAAGAATGAGTGATGCCGGTATACCTCCCCCCAAGCTTAGGCTTTTGGCCTAAGTGGAGTTCATTCCCACGGTCCCCATGAAGTGGTGTCTTCGTAATATGACGAAGAACGACCCGGTTCCATGTATGTGCTGGAGGAAACGTCGGGGTACGTGACGGTGTAGTCGTAGGAGGGCTCGGCGTTCTCGGAGTCATGTTGCTGGTGGAATTCTTGTATCTTCATATGCTCTTCCACCACCTCCTTTGTTAGCGACCATGATTGCCTGTCAATATTAAACAAACCCTGCTGGGGAAGAGGGATTTCTTTCTCGTTCCCATCAGCAAACAACATTTTATAGACAATATTATCTATGGTGGAGTTAGTAGTAACAAAATGATGGCTCTTCATAGCAGCAATATCTAGCTTCCTAGGGGTTAATGGTACATCATTAGAATCAAGAGGAATATCTAGATGTGTTAGAATGCGTGATGCAATAGTTCCTCCAAAAATAGGCCCCCTGCTAGACAAGCGGCGAGCAATAAGAGAACCAAGATGATAAGGTGTCTCTCCAGTAAGTGCAACATTCAAGAAAGCAAGATGGTAGCTAGAAATGTTACTAGTATTTTCTCTACCCAAAATGCTAGTACCAACGTAATATGCGAAATACTTAATAGCGGGGAGTTGAATGTTTCTTATCTTCCCTCGCTGGATGGTGCGGCAATCATCCCCGGTGATCCCTCGGTATAGCTCCAACAAGTCCCGGGGGTTGTCATCAATCCTTCTTGCTGTACCTACAGGGGCAATACCCAATGCAAAACAAAATTCCTCCAATTTCATGGTAACAGGAATATCATAAATCTTGAATGCGACTGTCGGCTCATATTCCGTGTTGTGGAACTTGAAGCTCTCAACGAAAATCTTGGTGAGCCTGTAATATTGTCCCCTCTCGTCTCCCACGTAGGTGGCTAGGCCTGCCCTGTTGACGAGGGTGAAGAAGTCATCCAATAACCCTGCATTGGTTAGAAACTCATAACAAGGGAAGGATGAAGCATTAGGGGCCCCTTGGTCCTCCTCGGGCGCGAAGCTAGGCGCGATGACATCCTCATTGTAGGATCGCCTAATTTGAGTGGACGCCCTTGAGGGCCTACCGGTGCTGGTTGTTGCTTTCTTGAACAACTCTCCAAACTTGAATTTCTTCATCTTCCCCTTCTGAAATTTTCAACAATCATTATAAAATTTGATTTCAAGGTGTGTAATTGAAGGGAACTACTATAGGAACTTGCTAGAGTGCTAAACATGCATCAAAACTAATTTCTACCACTTAGAACAAGCATGCAAGCTCACTAAACATGTTATCTACAGCAGCAAAATATTCAAGATATACTCAACCAAATGAAATTCTAATTGGACAATCAAAGGAGTCACATACCAAGGAGTAAATGTGCCAAATTTCAGACAGAAATCTGGGCTGAGCAAGGAGATCGAAAAATCGCGAGTTCTTGAGCAGAAACACGAGTGAGAGAAACTTGGTACGAGTTTTTTCGGGAGAGAGAAGGTGCTGGGAGAAAGAGATGAAGAAGTGGGGCAAGGGGTGGCCCACACCACATGGTGGCGCGGCCCCCTTGCTGGCCGCGCCGCCTATGGTGTGGCACCCCCTGGTGCCCCACAGGTCATCCTCTGGTGCTCCCAGGTGCCTCGTCGAAAAATAGGACCAACGGTGTAATTTTTGTAATTTTTAGAGAACTTTGAAAAATGCACATTTCTGGGTATTAAATTAATGATTACTGCGCAGTAAAATGATTTCTAAAATCTTAAATGACTAAAGCATATTGCAAAATAAAAGTGCTACAGCAAGTAAAATAAGTGAAAGGAGAGAGAAAGAAAGAAGTGTTGTTTAACTCTCCTATGCAATAAAATATACTTGTTAACAAGGTTGATCAAGTCTTGCTACCAAATAAATTTTATATGACATAAGAAGAAATAAACCTCAAATCAATCATGTTACCTTATATTGAATTGATATGGATCCAATCACAAGAGTTTGATATTCTTCTTTAGGCTCATATATAGGACAATCAATGGATCCCACTTTGATAGTTTTCACATTAAAAATTGTATTGACTCCACATACTTTATCAATCCTCTTGGGAAAATAGACAGTGTGTTCCTTATCATCAACATTGAAAGTAACCATGCCTTTATTGCAATCAATAACAGCCCCTGCAGTATTAAGAAAGGGTCTTCCAAGAATAATGGACATATTATCATCTTCAGGCATTTCCAACACAACAAAATCAGTTAATATCAGCAATGCTGAGTAACTTGAACAGGAACATTTTCACATAAACCAACAGGAATAGCAGTAGATTTATCAGCCATTTGCAAAGATATATCAGTAGGTATCAATTTATCTAAATCAAGTCTCTTATAAAGAGAAAAAGGCATCACACTCACACCTGCTCCCAAATCACATAGAGCAGTTCTAACATAATTATTCTTGATGGAACAAGGAATAGTCGGTATACCTGGGTCTCCAAGCTTCTTTGGAATCTTACCATTGAAGGAGTAATTAGCGAGCATAGTGGAAATCTCCTCATTGGGGACTTTCCTTTTGTTAGTAACAATATCTTTCATATACTTTGAATAAGGAGGCAATTTAATAGCATCAGTCAAAGGGATTTGCAAAAATAAAGGTTTCATCCAATCACAAAATTTATTATAATGTTCCTCCTCCTTTGATTTTAGTTTCTTAGCAGGAAAAGGCATTTGCTTTTGAACCCAAGGTTCTCTTTCATTACCATGCTTCTCAGTAATAAAGTCTTCTTTAGTGTACTTTTTATTTTTAGCATGCTTTTCAGGTTCTTTTTCAATTTCTTCTTTATCAGGAGTATCATTCTTATCATTATCTTCCTCATGTTCATTACCACTTTCAGTTTCAGCATCAGAAATAGAAATACTATTAGGATCATTAACAGGTTCAGAGGATTCTACAACATTCTTATGTTTCTTTTTCTTTTTCTTAGATGGAGCACTAGTTTTAATTGGTTGAGAATCTTGTTCAACTCTTTTGGGATGCCCTTCAGGATATAGAGGATCCTGGGTAGAAGCACCACCTCTAGTTGTTACTTCACAAGCATGTTTTTCTTTAGAATTATTTCCCAACAAGTCATTTTGCACTTTAGTAAGTTGATCAATTTGAGTTTGAACCATTTGAAAATGTTTAACAAGTATCTTAACATCATTGGAGGTTCTCTCCACAATACCATGCAATTCACTAATAGCTCGGGAATTTTCCATTAAATGATTCTCTACTCTCATATTAAAGTTTTCTTGCTTAACAATATAATTATCAAATTCATCTAAGCATTGAGCAGGAGATTTTGAATACGGAATATCTTCCCTAGTAAAGTGTTGAAGCGAGTGTACCTCAATCATGGATGAAGGGGGAATTGTCTCACATATATCTTCTATAGGAGGTAAATTCTTCACATCTTCAGGTTTAATACCCTTCTCCTTAAGAGACTTCTTGGCTTCCCTCATATCTTCATCATTCAATTTAATCATACCCCTCTTCTTCACTATCGGTGTCGGGGTTGGTTCAGGTGTAGACCAATCATCATGATTCCGGCCTATTTTAGCCAATAATTCTTCAGCGTCGTCTGGAGTTCTTTTCCTGAAAACACAACCAGCACAACTATCCAGGTATGCCCTAGACTCAATAGTTAGTCCACTATAAAATATATCAAGTAAATCATGCTTTTCCAAATCATGGTCAGGCTGAGCTCTAATAAGAGAGCAAAATCTAGCCCAAGCCTCAGGCAATTTCTCTCCATCTTCCTGGTCAAAATTATAAATTCTCTGCAAAGCAGCGTGTTGAGCACTAGCAGGAAAGTATTTACGGAAGAAAACATCAAGCAATTCTTTTGGACTTTTAATAGAACCAGGAGGCAAATTATTATACCAAGTTTTAGCATCATCCTTTAATGAGAAAGGGAAAATTTTAGCGACAAAATAAGTACGCATCTTAATATCATCAGAAAACAAGCCACTAAGAGTAGATAACTCAGTCATGTGTTCAACAACACTTTCTTTTTCAGTACCACAAAAGGGTGTTTTCTCAACAATAGCTATATGAGATAGATCAAGAGAAAAATCATAATCTTTATCCCTAATGTTTATAGGAGATGTGGCAAATTTAGGATCAGGAGATGGTGTATATCTAACAGCATGTTCTGCAAGCAACTTTTTAATTTTTCTTGCATCAGTAGTAGCATTGCATTTTTCAATAAAATCATCATCAAGCTCTACATAATCTTCATCAAGATCATCACTAGAATATTCAACAGACTCAGGTGAATTAACAGGTGTAGCAGCATTAGGAGTTTCAGTATTTTCAATTTGTCTAGACTTAGCAATTGTAGCATCTAGAAAAGATCCCAATGAACCACTATCATCAAGCACAGCAGAAACATTATCAATATTATGAGAATTTTCAGATTCAGCAGAAGTACCAGCACGCGAAGCATGTGGCGGTGAAACAAGTTTATCAATCACAGATGGTGAATCAAGAGCAGCAGAGGTACTCAGAGTTGTACCTTTTCTTGTAGTGGATGGTAATATGGCGATCTTAGTATCGCGAGGTTTACCCATAATGGAGAATTTGCAGCGAACAATATCAATCCAAGTGAACTTCCAAATAAAGCTATGCTCCCCGGCAACGGCGCCAGAAAATAGTCTTGATGACCCACAAGTATAGGGGATCGCAACAGTCTTCGAGGGAAGTATTACCCAATTTATTGATTCGACACAAGGGGAGACAAAGAATACTTGTAAGCCTTAACAACGGAGTTGTCAATTCAGCTGCACCTGGAAACAGACTTGCTCGCAAGAGTTTATCAGTAGTAACAGTTCTATGGCAGTGGAAATAGCGAAATAACAGCAGCAGTGAAATAAAGACAGCAGTAGTGATTATAGTAAACAGCAGGATTAAAATACTGTAGGCACAGGGACGGATTTAACGGGCGTTGCATGGATGAGAGAAACTCATGTAACAATCAAAGCATGGGCATTTGCAGATAATAATAAAACAGTATCCAAGTACTAATCAATCAATAGGCATGTGTTCCATATTTAGTCGTACGTGCTCGCAATGAGAAACTTGCACAACATCTTTTGTCCTACCAGCCGGTGGCAGCCGGGCCTCTAGGGAAACTACTGGATATTAAGGTACTCCTTTTAATAGAGTACCGGAGCAAAGCATTAACACTCCGTGAACACATGTGATCCTCACATCACTACCATCCCCTCCGGTTGTCCCGATTCTTGTCACTTCGGGGCCATTGGTTCCGGACAGCGACATGTGTATACAACTTATAGGTAAGATCATAAACAACGAATATCTTCATGAATCAATAACATGTTCAGATCTGAGATCATGGCACTCGGGCCCTAGTGACAAGCATTAAGCATAACAAGTTGCAACAATATCATAAAAGTGACATCTACGGATACTAGGCACTATGCCCTAACAATCTTATGACTATTACATGACCAATCTCATCCAATCCCTACCATCCCCTTCAGCCTACAGCGGGGGAATTACTCACACATGGATGGGGGAAACATTGCTGGTTGATGGAGAGGCGTTGGCGGTGATGGCGGTGAAGATCTCCTCCAATTCCCCGTCCCGGCGGAGTGCCAGAACGGAGACTTCTGGCTCCCGCGACGGAGTTTCGCGATGTGGCGGCTCTCTGGAGGGTTTCTGGCGATGTCGACTTCTCCCCGTGCGTTTTTAGGTCGAACCCGATAAGTAGTCCGAAGGGGGGCGTCGGAGGCCGGCCGAGGGGGCCACACCATAGGGCCGCGCGGGCCCCCCCTGGGCCGCGCCGCCTTATGGTGTGGGGCCCTCGGGCCTCCACCTCCTTCGCCCTTCTGGCTCCGTCAATATTTTGGTAAAATAGGGCCATCTGAAGAAATTCCGAGGATTTTCCCGAAAGTTGGATTTCTGCACAAAAACGAGACACCAGAGCAGTTCTGCTGAAAACAGCGTTAGTCCGTGTTAGTTGTATCCAAAATACACAAATTAGAGGCAAAACAATAGCAAAAGTGTTCGGGAAAGTAGATACGTTTTGGACGTATCAAGCCTTCATATTTAAGCATGACAATCTCCTCATAATCATTGATAACTTCAAAGTCATATTCATTCAGATAAAATTGGTACTAAACAAGAAAGTATAAAAGACATGATTAACTGAATCATAGCATAAATGATTGGTTCACAACAACTCAATTGCTTGCTTGAGATAGAGGGAAATAGGTTTACTGACTCAACATAAAAGTAAAAGATAGGCCCTTCGCAGAGGGAAGCATGGATTAAATCATGTGCTAGAGCTTTTCAAGTTTTGAAATCATATAAAGAGCATAAAAAGTAAGATTTTGAGCGGTGTTTGTTGTTGTCAACGAATGGTAGCGGGCACTCTAACCCCCTTGCCAAGCGAACCTTCAAAGAGCGGCTCCCATGAGGGACGGCATCTCTACCAGCAAGGTAGATCATCCCCCTTCTCTTTTGTTTACACATGTATTTTAGTTTTATTAAGGATGACACTCCCCCCAACCTTGGCTTTCTCAATCCATGGCTAACCGAATCCTCGGGTGCCTTCCAACATTCACATACCATGGAGGAGTGTCTATTGCAAAATTAAGTTGCTTACTGATAACTCAGAGCAAAACATGTGAAGAGAATTATTAATGAAAGTTATTAATTGGGGCTGGGAACCCCGTTGCCAGCTCTTATTGCAAAATTATTGGATAAGCGGATGTGCCGCTAGTCCATTGGTGAAAGTCCGCCCAACAAGATTGAAAGATAAAACACCACATACTTCCTCATGAGCTATAGAACATTGACACAAATAAGGAGTAGTATAGTTTGAATTATTTAAAGGTAGCACATGAAGTATTTACTTGGAATGGCAGAAAATACCATGTAGTAGGTAGGTATGGTGGACACAAATGGCATAGGTTTGGTCTAAGGTTATGGATGTATGAGAAGCATTCCCTCTCGATACAGGTCTTTGGCTAGCAAGGTTTGATAGCAAGCATAAAGGTTGAGGGAAACAAACAAATATACATATGATAGAACAATCATGCATCTTTCCCATAAGCACAAGCAATTTTAACTTTAGAATACTAAGCATAGAGATAATAGAGTAATATATCTAAGTGTATTTCTCTCTTCTATTAAACATCAAGATGTTGTTGCTATTGACCAATGCTAAGTTTGCCAAAACCAAATAGATTTACTTGATGCTCCCAAAGTGATATCAATACTCATGTCAAGAGTAATCATATAATGGAGATTGCAAACTAAAATAAGGTGTGCAAAAAGTAAATGATAAGACTTCTCATTAATATTCCATAACGATAACTCACACCAACGGATACATAGATAACTAACTAAGAGAGATACTTCCACATTGCATACTATTTCATATGATAACTTCCCTACTCATGATATGACACTACTTGATAGTAAAAGATAAAGGTGGTGATGATGTGATACCGCGGCACTCCCCCAAGCTTGGAACAAACCAAGGGGATGCCAATACCGATGATGAATTACTCCTTTGGTGATGATGGTGATGGATTCTTCTCGACAAGCTTCCTGACAAGCTCCTGTAAACCTTCAATCTCATAGGTGAGGTTGCGAATCATCTCCGAGTTGTGCTCAACGCGGCTCATAATCATGTCCGGTGGTGAATCCCAACTCTTAGAATTGTTTCCCCATCCTTCAGCTTCAGATTTCATCTCTCCTGCATTGTCAGAACGATTTATATCCCAATTACTCGGCAACACTACCTTGGGGGTCCTTTCAGTTTGACGATCGTAGATTAGATTGCGGTAAGGGTTGTAATGGCTCGGAGAAGATGTCCTTGGAGCCAAGTAATGACGTGGAACCGCTCCTCCGGTAGCGATTCGTGCACTCCTCTTGATGTTGGATGGATTTGATATCACGCCAATACTTGCAACGGTGGCTTGCTGGTGTTCCTGCGGAGCTTCCTCCACTTCTTCCTCATCCTCTCTTGCGTCTTCTTTCTTCAGCTCCGGGTCTTGAATATCTTCCTTCAAAGGTTCCTTGTCCTTGTTGTTGGAGGCCATGGTGCTTCTAGATCAAAACAAATCTGGCAGAAAACAGCTCGAAACAAAACACGACGAGAAAACGATATTACGGACCTCCAGGGGTCCGGGGGATTATATAGCAAATATTTTTACGACAAAAGGAAGGTTCCAGGTCGAAAACGAGTCGGAAAGGGGCAACGAGGCGGCCAGACCATAGGTCGGCGCGGGCCCAGGTCAGGCCGCGCCGGCCTATGGTGGCACGCCCTCGTGCGTCCTTTCCACTCCGTTTCGAACTCGTAATTTTTCATATTTTCTAAAAACAGCAGAAATAATGTTCGGAAAGGTAAACGCGGACTTTTTATTACCTGTACTGTTACCTATTCAAAGTCCAGTTCTGGCGGACTGTCAATTTGTCCTTTGATGAAAGCCTCCGGTGTTTCCACTTGAATAATATCAACATCAACATTATAAGAATCACCCGAGATATAATGCTTGAGTCTTTGTCCATTCACCACTTGTGTGGCATTGCCTTGGAGAGAGCTAATTTTAATTGCTCCTGAACGATACACCTCCTCAACAACATATGGTCCTTCCCACTTCGAGAGTAATTTCCCTGCAAAGAATCTGAGACGAGACCGATACAATAGAACTTGATCTCCAACATTAAATTCTCTTTTAATGATCCTTCTATCATGCCACTTCTTAACTTTTTCTTTAAAGAGTTTAGCATTTTCATAAGCTTCATTTCTCCATTCATCTAGAGAACTTAATTGCAACAACCTCTTATTACCAGCTAATTTAGGATCTTTATTTAGTTCTCTAACAGCCCAATAAGCTTTGTGCTCTAGTTCTAAAGGTAAATGACAAGCTTTTCCATAAACCATTTTATAAGGTGACATTCCCATAGGATTTTTATAAGCAGTTCTATAAGCCCATAGTGCTTCTTTCAATTTGCTAGCCCAATTCTTTCTAGATTTATTAACAGTCTTACCCAAGATAGCTTTAATCTCTCTATTTGATAATTCTACTTGACCACTAGTTTGAGGGTGATAAGCAGAAGCAATTCTATGATTAATACCATACTTAGCAAGAGTTTTTCTAAAACCTCCATGAATAAAATGAGAACCTCCATCAGTCATAATATATCTAGGTACTCCAAATCTAGGAAATATAACATCTACAAGCATTTTTATAGAGGTCTCACCATCAGCACTTTTTGTAGGTATAGCTTCTACCCATTTAGTAACATAATCAACAGCGACAAGTATATGAGTGTTACCATCTGAAGAAGGGAAAGGACCCATGAAGTCGAATCCCCAACAATCGAATGGTTCAATAACAAGAGTATAATTCATAGGCATTTCATTGCGTCTAGAGATATTACCAACTCTTTGACATTCATCACAAGATAAAATAAATTTCCTTGCATCTTTGAAGAGTGTTGGCCAATAAAAACCTGATTGTAGAACCTTTTGCGCGGTTCTATCTCCAGCGTGATGTCCTCCATAAACACTACCATGACATTTATTCAATATCTCCTGTTGTTCATATTCAGGAACACATCTTCGCATAATACCATCCACTCCTTCTTTATATAAGTGTGGGTCATCCCAAAAATAATGCCTCAAGTCATAAAAGAATTTCCTCCTTTGCTGAGCTGAAAAGGTTGGAGGCAAATACTTTGAAACAATAAAGTTAGCATAATCTGCATACCAAGGGCTCTCTCGCGAGCTCACCTTTATTACAGCCAATTGTTCATTTGGAAAACTATCATTAACAGGAACAGGATCATAAGCAATATTTTCCAATCTAGACAAATTATCAGCAACAGGATTATCAGCACCTTTCCTATCTATAATATGTAAATCAAATTCTTGCAACAGAAGTACCCATCTAATAAGCCTTGGCTTAGCATCTTTCTTTGTCATAAGGTATCTAATTGCAGCATGATCAGTATGAATTGTAACTTTCGAATCAACAATATAGGGTCTAAACTTATCACAAGCAAAGACTACAGCTAACAATTCCTTTTCAGTTGTAGCATAATTTCTTTGAGCAGCATCAAGAGTCTTACTAGCATAATGAATAACATTTAATTTTTTATCTACCCGCTGTCCAAGAACAGCGCCTACAGCAAAATCACTAGCATCACACATAATTTCAAAAGGCAAATTCCAATCAGGAGGTTCAACTACAGGAGCAGTTGTTAAGGCTTTCTTTAGAGTTTCAAAAGCTTCCTTACAATCATCATCAAAAACAAAAGGTACATCTTTTTGAAGAAGATTAGTAAGAGGCTTTGAAATTTTAGAGAAATCTTTAATAAATCTCCTATAAAACCCAGTGACCAAGAACACTACGAATACCTTTAACATCCCTCGGATAGGGCATCTTCTCAATTGCTTCAACTTTAGCTCTATCAACTTCAATACCTCTCTCGGAAATTTTATGTCCCAATACAATTCCTTCATTAACCATAAAGTGGCATTTCTCCCAATTAAGAACAAGGTTAGTTTCTTCACATCTCTGCAAAACTTTATCGAGGTTTCGCAAGCAATTATCAAAAGAATTCCCATAGACAGAAAAATCATCCATGAACACCTCTACAATACTTTCGCAAAAACCATGAAAAATAGCAGACATGCATCTTTGAAAAGTAGCAGGAGCATTACATAAACCAAAAGGCATACGCCTATAAGCATAAGTTCCATAAGGACAAGTAAACGTGGTTTTCTCTTGATCTTTAGCTTTAACAGCAATTTGTGAAAACCCAGAATAACCATCAAGAAAGCAAAAATGAGTATTTTTAGATAACCTTTCTAGCATTTGATCAATAAAGGGTAAAGGGTAATGATCTTTCTTAGTAACTTTATTAACTTTTCGAAAATCAATGCACATTCTATAACCTACAACTATTCTTTGAGGAATAAGCTCATCATTATCATTAGGCACAACAGTCATTCCTCCCTTCTTAGGAACACAATGCACAGGGCTAACCCATCTACTATCAGCAATAGGATATATAATACCAGCTTCAAGGAGTTTTAATACCTCGTTCCTTACCACTTCCTTCATCTTCGGAATTAGACGACGTTGATGTTCAACAACAGGCTTTGCATCTTCTTCCATATTAATAGCATGTTGGCAAATAGAAGGAGAAATCCCTTTCAAATCATCAAGAGTATAGCCAATAGCTCCTCGGTGTTTCTTCAATATTTCCAATAACCTTTCTTCCTCAATCTCTGAAAGCTTAGAACTAATAATAACAGGATATATTTTCTTATCATCAATATGAGCATATTTAAGATTATCAGGTAAAGGCTTTAAATCAAAAACAGGATCTTCCTTTGGTGGCGGTGTTGTACCCAAATCTTCCACCGGTAAATCATGCTTGAGAATAGGTTGGCGAAGAAAAATTTCCTCAAGCTCATCTCTTTCTTTCCTAAAAGCTTCACTTTCACTATTCTCCAAATGTTGCTGCAAAGGATTATTAGGAACAAGAACAATAGATGCACACTGCTCCATTTTAAAATCATTACTAGGCAAGTCAACTTTATAAGGAGTTTTGGTAAATTTAGAAAAGTTAAATTCATAAGGTTCACCAGCAAATCTAGTCAAAATTTTCTCTTTCTTACAATCTATAATAGCTCCACAAGTATTTAGAAAAGGTCTACCAAAAATGATAGGACAATGATCACTAGCAGCAGAACCAAGTACCAAAAAGTCAGCAGGATATTTAATCTTACCACATAGAACTTCCACATCTCGAACAATACCAATTGGAGAAATAGTTTCTCTATTAGCCAGATGAATAACCACATCAATATCTTCAAGTTCACAAGAACCAATTTCGTGCATAATCTCCGTGTAAAGCTCATAAGGTATAGCACTAACACTTGCACCAATATCACATAAACCATAATAGCAATGATCACCAATTCTAACAGATAGCATAGGAACACTAACTTGTTTGGATTTATTAGGATGTGAAACAATATTAGAAGCATCTTCACAGAAAATAATATGACCATCCTCCACATTTTCAGTCACAAGATCTTTAACTATTGCAACAGCAGGTTCAATTTTAATTTGTTCTTCAGGTTCTTTAGGTTTCTTTTCACTTTTATTAACCGCACTAGATATGACAGAGTACTCCTTCATTTTAGCAGGGAAAGGAGTTTTTTCAATATAAGCTTCAGGAATAACATTATCAACAGTTTCAATCACTACACATTTGTTTACAGATGAATCAACTTTATCTTTATACGGTTCATGATACTTATCAAAATTCTTCTTAGGCAGTTCATAATGAGAGGCAAAAGCTTTATAAAGATTTGCAACAACTTGGGAATCAAGACCATATGTAGCACTCATATTACAAAATTTATCAGTATCCATAAAAGCTTCAATGCATTTATAATCATAAATTATACCTGATTCTCTATCTTTGTCGTTCTCCCATCCTTCAGTATTTTCTTGGATCCGATCAAGAAGGTCCCTTTTAAACTCTTCATTCTTGCGTGTAAATGATCCAGAACAAGAAGTATCCAGCAAGGTCTTGTCTTGAAAAGAAAGTCTTGCATAGAAATTATCAATAATAACATTACCAGGAAGCTCATGAATGGGGCATTTGAGCATTAAAGACTTCAATCTCCCCCAAGCTTGGGCAATACTCTCTCCATCATGAGGCCAGAAATTATATATGCGGTTCCGATCTTTGTGAATTTCACTTGGAGGATAAAATTTGGAATAAAATAAAGGCACAATGTCCTCCCAATCAATAGAATCACCATTCTTCAGCAATTTATACCAGTGCGCCGCTTTACCAGACAGCGATATAGTGAATAGTTTCTTTCTAACTTCATTCATAGAAATACCTGCACATTTGAATAACCCGCATAATTCATGCAAAAACAATAAATGATCACCAGGATGGACAGTTCCATCCCCTTCATAGCGGTTATCCATAACACGTTCAATAATTTTCATAGGTATTTTATATGGTACTACTTCCTCACCTGGCGCTTCATCCACTACCGTTGCAGTAGTAGTAGATTTCCCAAATAGAAATTGAAGAGAAGATCTCTCCATAATGATTTATAGCAGCAGGCAGAAATAAAATCAGCACAAACAGTAAATTTCCTTACCAATTCCGCTTACCAATAGCGCTTCACTCCCCGGCAACGGCGCCAGAAAATAGTCTTGATGACCCACAAGTATAGGGGGTGTATCGTAGTACTTTCGATAAATAAGAGTGTCGAACCCAACGAGGAGCAGAAGGTGTTGACAAGCAGTTTCGATGAAGGATTCACTGTAAATGCTCACAGACAAGTATTCAGGGGGTTTTGATATTGCAGATAAATAAAGTACAAGTAAATAAAATGCGAGAGAAATAATTGCAGCGAGTGGCCCAATCCTTTTTAGCACAAAGGACAAGCCGGTTTGTTTACTTATAATGACCAAACGTTCCTGAGGACACATGGGGATTTTAGTCTAGTACTTTCGCTTCATGTGGTTTAATAATCTTCATTGTTTTGATAAGTGTTGTGTGGGTGAACCTATGCTAATGCACCGCCCTTCCTAGGACTAATACATACTTGTGATTATACCCCTTGCAAGCATCCGCAACTACAAGAAAGTAATTAAGATAAATCTAACCACAGCCTTAAACTCTGAGATCCTGCGATCCCTCTTGCATCGATATACTAACGGGGGCTCAGGTTTCTGTCACTCCGGCAACCCCGCAATTAGCAACCGAATACAAGATGCACTCCCCTAGGCCCATAAATGGTGAAGTGTCGTGTAGTCGACGTTCACACGACACCACTAGAAGAATGACACCACAACTTAAATATCATAACATTGAATATTACTCAACCATAATTCACTACTAGCATTTAGACTTCACCCATGTCCTCAAGAACTAAACGAACTACTCACGAGACATCATATGGAATACAATCAGAGGTGATATGATGATGAATAACAATCTGAACATAAACCTTGGTTCAATGGTTTCACTCAATAGCATCTACAACAAGTATAGAATAACACCGGGAGAGTTTCCCCTATCAAACAATCAAGATTTAACCCGAATTGCTACAGCGATGACGAGGTGCAGCGGTGGTGATGGCGGTGTAGATGGTGGAGATGATGATGATGATGATGGAGATGATGTCCCGCTCGATGACGATGGCGATGGCGTCGATTTCCCCCTCCGGGAGGGAATTTCCCCGGCGGATTCCTGCCCGCCGGAGAGCTCTTTTCTCTCTGGTGTTCTCCGCCCCGCAGAGGCGGCTGTAACCCTTCGTGAGGTCCTCTTCTGGCTCCCTCCGTCATCTGGAAAAATAGGAATTTACGTGAAATTCCCTTCCACAGTTGATCTTCCGAAATATTGCGTTCTGACGGTGCTTTTTCCAGCAGAATCCTGGCTCCGGTGCTTGATCCTCCAATGATGATGAAACATGCAAAATAGATGAAATAACATAAGTATTGTGTCCCAATATGAAATATATCAATGAATAACAGCAAATTATGATACAAAATAGTGATGCAAATTGGACGTATCAACTCCCCCCAAGCTTAGACCTCGCTTGTCCCCAACGAAACGAGCTTGCATAACGGCCTTCATCTCGCGCCATGTAAGAACTGGCAACTCGTTGTCTTCTTGACGAGCACGTGTAACTCCATCCCACCAACGCAATGCATAATCATCAAATTCTGAGGAAGCAAGTTTAACCTTCCTATCTTCAGTATAGTCATGTAGGCGCCACAACTTCTCAATTTTCAGCTCCCAAGTGAGGTATTCTTCAACATCAGCTCCTCCTTCAAACTTGGGTATGGAGAACTTGGGCTTACCCAAACCATCGTCTTGTTGTTGTGGAGGGACACGGCGGCTCCAAGTTCAACAAAGCCACGAGGACGGTTACCACGTCCAACACCACGACCAACACCACGTGCTTCATCCTGAGCTCGGGTCTTCATCTTCTTGTTGCTGTTGTTGGGTGAGATTATCAACAGCATAGTCAAAACTTGCAATATTGCGCTGTATATCCGTCATTTGATCAGACAATCCAGTGACGGTGACATTGGTAGCATCCAGCGTTTGTTTGATCTCATCAACTGTACCCTTAAGCTCATCATCCTTAGTGCGGAATTCACGTCGCATCTCATTACGAAGAGCTTCATACTCCCTCCATGTCATCAGATCAGCGGCATCCTTGTTTTGCTGGTTAACAATTTTGTCATCACTAGAAGACATGGTTAGTAGGTTAGTGCACTAAATCAAAAATATATGGTGGTACTCTCACAACTCACTCAAAACTGATAAGAAAAGGAAATCTTACCGCTCCAAAGTGAATTAGTGTTGCTTACCACTTGTAGTAACAACTAGTGCACGGATGTAGCGAAGCGAATATCAAGGGTATAAGAACAAATCACACGACAAAGCAGGATATATGTGGGGCTGTAGGTAGGCTACCTATTTGCACCAATAACAAGCTCTAGCGCTGACCGTAGACAACCAATGATACTCACACAAGGCGATAAATGTGGCAATGCAACTATATGGATGAAAGGTTGCAATGCACTCGAGAGACACTAGCAAAGCTCAACGAAACAGGCACAAGATTGCTCAACTACAGGTGCAGAAAAGTAAACTAGGCCTTCACTTGATCTTACTAGCAGTTCACACTTTTGCTTTTTTTGGATTTTCTTTTTGTAACACACGCAGCTATGTAGCTTTTTTTTTACTTCTTTTCTATTTTCTCTATTTTTTGTTTTTTGATTTTATGACGCAGTTGATAACCCACAAGTATAGGGGATCGCAACAGTCTTCGAGGGAAGTAAAACCCAAATTTATTGATTCGACACAAGGGGAGACAAAGAATACTTATAAGCCTTAACAACTGAGTTGTCAATTCAGCTGCACCTGGAAAAGCACTAGTAACAGGGGTGATGTGAAAGCAGCAGTAATATGAGAGCAATAGTAACAGTAACACAGCAGCAGTAAGTAACACAGAGGCAATGGCACCAGAAAATAGTTGATACTACTTCTAATGGCATATAGGACCGAGTGAGTATTTGATGATGAAAGATGGACCGGGGTTCCCAGCTATCTACACTAGTGGTAACTCTCCAATAACAAGTGTTGGGTGAACAAATTACAGTTGGGCAATTGACATAATTATTATAGCATTAAGACAGAACATCCAGTTTATTAATCATGTAGGCATGTTTTCCATATATAGTCATACGTGCTCGCAATGAGAAACTTGCATAACATCTTTTGTCCTACCAGCCGGTGGCAGCCGGGCCTCAAGGGAATCTACTGGTAATTAAGGTACTCCTTTTAATAGAGCACCGGAGCAAAGCATTAACACTTGGTGAAAACATGTGATCCTCATATCTAAGCCATCCCCTCCAGTTATCCCAGTTGCTGTCACTCTGGGGCCTCGGGTTCCGGACATAGACATGTGCAAACAACTTGTAGATACAATCTAAGCAATAATTATAGAGCTTAAATCTAAGATCATGCCACTCGTGCACTAGTGACAAGCATTAAACACAACAAGATTGCAGCAACAATAACTTCACAAACTTTATAGATAGACTGATCATAATGTAACAATTCATCGGATCCCAACAAACACAACACCGATTACATCAGATGGATCTCAATCATGTAAGGCAGCTCATGAGATCATTGTATTGAAGTACATGGGAGAGAGAGTACCAACTAGCTACAGCTAGAACCCGTAGTCCATGGAGGAACTACTCACGGAGCATGATGGCGGTGGCGTCGATGGAGAAACGGGGGTCGATCCCCGTCCGGCAGGGTGCCAAAACAGGAACTTCTGACCCCCGAAATTAGGTTTCGCGATGGCGGCGGCGCTCCGGGAGTCTTTATGGAGTATGATAGATACCTCTCGGGTTTTCGCGTTGTGGGGGAACAAATAAGCAAAGGGGCGATGTCGGTGGAGTCCCAAGGTGGGCTCCCCACACGCCGGCACGCCTGTGGGCCCGGCCGCCCGGCTGCATGGGGAGGAGGCCGTGGGCCTCCCCCGGGCTTGCCCTTCTGGCTCCGTGTGTCCCTCGGAAAATAGGAGGTTTGGCTTTTGTTCCGTCGAATTCCGAGAATATTGCCCGGACAGCTTTCCTGGAACCAAAAACAGCTGAAAACAGGACTGGCACTGTGGCATCTTGTTAATAGGTTAGTCCTAGAAAATGTATAATAATGATATATAATGCATATAAAACATGTGACAATGATACATAAAACAAGCATGAAACATCAGAAATTATAGATACATTGAAGACATATCAGCAGTCTTCTTGATAACACGACCAATAGAAATTGCAAAGCACCAAAACCCTAATGAGAAGCCTGTCGAGCGGTAAAACTAGTTTCTTTTGGGAAAGTTCCTAGTCACTTATATCGAAAGACTGTGTCTATAGTTGGGAACACACAAACTGTATGCTATGTGGACTAGGAGAAACAAAACTGAAAACTAGATGATAGCGGAAATACAAACCCTAACAATACTAGATGAAAGAAAAGATACGCAAAAACAACTACGAAAAGCAACTAAAACTCGAAATTAGTGCAATCTAAGGCTATGGCAAACCCTAACCCTAATATTTTTGGCTTTTTCTGGATAGGAAAACACTCACAACTCAACTATGGGGTGGATTGTGGATGGCTTACCGAGGAAACACGAAATCTGATACCAAGATGATATGGGGTGGCCCGATCTTCTCAGTAAGCAACGGTGGTGATGATGATCACGGGATGAACACAGCGGAGATACACGACGATGAAGTGGATGATAACTTGTATGACGCAACGAAGTCTCTCGATTGGTCCCTGTCGCCAATGCAACAGCTCTCAACCCTGCAAGATATTCGCAACTCCACACACTTGCGCACGTAGCCGCCGACCACGAAGCGGTAAGTTGCAACCGTCTAATTCCCAATGGAACAGCAGATCACACAAGACTTTCAGGGTAAACACCAAATCAATGCAATATGGTGTAGAGATTCAATAGAGTTGCAAAACAATCAACTATGAACTAGGGTTTATCTTAAACGTGGTCTAAACCTAATTTGGTGCGTGCTGGGCACTTATATATGGGTTCAGGACTACCAGGGGTCGAAAAGTTACATAGAAAACCGACCCAGATCGGAGTTGGTCGAGACAGACTCGGAGTCGGCCGGTCTGGGGCCCGGTCGATCGGGTCTGGGACCGGGCTGGTCCGATCGGAACCGGGCCAGGCACCGGGTGGCAACCAGGATATGGTCCAGGGCCCCTAGAAGGTCGCCCGGTGTGCACCGGCTGAGCGTCCGGTTGGCGCCGGGCTGGGCCGGTCGGGCGCCCGGTCGGATCGGGCCTGGGACCGGGTGCGCCGGCGTGGCGGCCGGTCAGACCGGGCCTGGCGCCGGCCTGGACTTCTTCTTCCCTCGCGCATGCCTCCCGCTCCTCCCTCGCGCGTCCATGGGATGTCTTCATGTCCAGCTCCATGTCCAGCTTCTTGTCCAGCTGCTCCTCTCCTCCTCGTGCGATGCTTGCTCCTTCTTCATACCTGATCATACACAAGTAATAGGACTTAGGCAGTATAAAGTTCTCATCGATCAAAGTATCACTTAGGAACAAGTTCACCTGTTGTTTGAGTAGCTTCGCACGAGCTCGTGTCATTGGTCCAATCCTGACTTCATTGGACTTGAGCTTCACAGCAACATCGTCTTCATCTTGCAATGACGGAGGTAATAGTGTAGTAGTAGGGAGTCCTCATCATTGTGGTTTTCAATTTTTTCAAAAGAAAGAAGTTGGCTGATGCCACATGGCACGGGGCACCACATCCTCACCCACCCACATGGCCAACAACACGGCACTACTACACCCTCTCAGGGATAACGTTTTATTTTTGAACAAGGAAACATCCTGGAACTGCAATTAAATCAATTCGTGGGTTACATATTACAAAGTGATCCAAAATAAAAAAAATGAGAAATTCTACCAAGACCAGCAACTTTACAGAAAGGAACGTGCAACAAGATGGAAAAAAGCAATCGAATCCTTGTGGTCCTTCTACACAGCGACATAATTTACTCGACATCACCAGCGCATGTGCCGCCACGGGGACGAGACCACTTAGCGATGGGCTGACCATGAGTATCATGACGGATTGGCTGTTGCTGAAGGGCCTTCTAGATGGCACGCCGGCCTCGAGGTTGAAGACACTGCAGTGCACACAACACCACAGAACGGAGTGGCCCATCGACCATAGATAACGAGGTAAAATTTGTCCTCCATTGACGAACTTTGAAGATACATGCAGTTCCTTGTTGTATAGGTTGAAGCGGAGCAGCTTCCCAGTATCCGCCATCCCCACATCCACGATGGCTGAAGAAGAAAAATCGGCCCTCCACCCCCACCACATCCACAAAGCGGCCAGTCACGAGATCAAGATCTAGGGGATAAATGAGCTTATTCGGTTAGGATCTTGCACCTGCCTCCTCCGCCACCTTCAGCTCCACCATGGAAGCGCCGTGAGCAAAAAGAGGAGAAGCACCCCTGGCTACAGCTCGAGAGTACCAGGAGCACATGAGACCATGGCATGGATCCGAACAAGAAGCAAACCGCAAAATCTAGACCTAAAACTACACATACTATACAAGGGGAGGGTCCCTCCCCGACCACAACGTCAGCTATCGCTAGAGAAGAAAAGGTGAGGGGCCTGCCGTCCCGGATCTGGGAGAGAATGAGAAGGGGGCGGTGGGAGCAAGAACGGTGGGGAAAGAACGTGTACCCAAGGATAACGTGACGCTCGAGTCAGTACAACTCCAGAACCACCTTCTGCATCTGCTTCCTCCTCGAACAACTCAACCAATACAATGTGTCACATTATCCTTGTGGCCCGCCATGGGCCCAGATCGGGCCAAGGCAACACTACCTCTAGCCGCATCCGTGCCAACGGTGCCGCTGCTGCCCCTACCCACCAGTAGGAAAATGGCTATAGGCGCATGCTAACTGGTAGCGGCCCTGAATTATGTCACCTGCTTGTCTTACTCGTAGCGTGCCAAAAATGGATGCGCTACCATTATGGGCTTATTGGTAGCATAGTCATGTGTTCCACACGCTACCAGTACGAGGGCCCTGATACGTCTCCAACGTATCGATAATTTCTTATGTTCCATGCTACATTATTGATGATATCTACATGTTTTATGCACACTTTATGTCATATTCGTGCATTTTACGGAACTAACCTATTAACAAGATGCCGAAGTGCAGTTCTGTTTTCTGCTGTTTTTGGTTTCAGAAATCCTAGTAACGAAATATTCTCGGAATCGGACGAAATCAACGCCCAGGTTCCTATTTTTCCCGGAACCATCCAGAACACCCGAGAGCCGCAGGGAGCCCTGGGGGCCCCACACCTCCGCGGCGCGAGGCCGCGCCGCCCTATGGTGTGGTGGCCCCAGGCCCCTCCGAGGCTGCCCTTCCGCCTATTTAAAGCCTCCGTCGCGAAAACCCTATTACGTTGGACGAAACCCACAGAAACCTTCCAGAGCCGCCGCCATCGCGAAGCCAAGATGGGGGACAAGAGTCTCTGTTCCGGCACCCTGCCGGAGCGGGGAAGAAGGCTTCTCCATCGACACCGCTGCCATCTCCACCGCCATCTTCATCAACGCTGCTGCTCCCATGAAGAGGGAGTAGTTCTCCATCGAGGCTCGGGGCTGTACCGGTAGCTATGTGGTTCATCTCTCTCCTATGTGCTTCAATACAATAATCTCATGAGCTGCCTTACATGATTGAGATTCATATGATGATGCTTGTAATCTAGATGTCATTATGCTAGTCAAGTGAGTTTTACTTATGTGATCTCCGGAGACTCCTTGTCCCACGTGTGTAAAGGTGACAGTGTGTGCACCGTGTGGGTCTCTTAGGCTATATTTCACAGAATACTTATTCACTGTTATGAATGGCGTAGTGAAGTGCTTATTTATATCTCTTTATGATTGCAATGTGTTTTGTATCACAATTTATCTATGTGCTACTCTAGTGATGTTATTAAAGTAGTTTTATTCCTCCTACACGATGTAATGGTGACAGTGTGTGCATCCGTGTTAGTACTTGGCGTAGGCTATGATTATGATCTCTTGTAGATTATGAAGTTAACTATTGCTATGATGGTATTGATGTGATCTATTCCTCCTACATGGCGTGAAGGTGACAGTGTGCATGCTAAGTTAGTACTTGGTTTAGTCGTGTCGATCTTTCATGCACTCTAAGGTTATTTAAATATGAACATTGAATTGTGGAGCTTGTTAACTCCGGCATTGAGGGTTCGTGTAATCCTACGCAATGTGTTCATCATCCAACAAGAGAGTGTAGAGTATGCATTTATCTATTCTGTTATGTGATCAAAGTTGAGAGTGTCCACTAGTGAAAGTCTAATCCCTAGGCCTTGTTCCTAAATACTGCTATCGCTGCTTGTTTATTGTTTTACTACGTTACTACTGCTGCGTTACTACTGCTTGTTTACTTCCTACAGTATTACTACCATCAACTGCACGCCAGCAAGCTATTTTCTGGCGCCGTACTACTGCTCATATTCATTCATACCACTTGTATTTCACTATCTCTTCGCCGAACTAGTGCACCTATTAGGTGTGTTGGGGACACAAGAGACTTCTTGCTTTGTGGTTGCAGGGTTGCATGAGAGGGATATCTTTGACCTCTTCCTCCCTGAGTTCGATAAACCTTGGGTAATCCACTTAAGGGAAACTTGCTGCTGTTCTACAAACCTCTGCTCTTGGAGGCCCAACACTGTCTACAAGAATAGAAGCACCCGTAGACATCAAGCACTTTTCTGGCGCCGTTGCCGGGGAGGAAAGGTAAAAGGTACTCACACTCCGGATCTCGGCTACTAAGCTATTTTCCGGCGCCGTTGTAAGTACTCGAAGCTATTTCCTTTAGACTCTGCAATTGCGACATTTGGTTTCTTGTTTACACTAGTTAGGCATAATGGACAACAATGACCTTCTTATTCTATTTCCTGATTTAAGACATGGATGGTTTGATGCGAAAATTAAAAAACCCATGGAACATATTAATATGAATGCTTTGAACACTATTGTTGCTAATGCTATGGAAAATTCTAAGCTTGGGGAAGCTGGCTTTGATGAGCATGATATTTTTAGTCCCCCAAGCATTGAGGAGAAAATTTACTTTGATGATAATATGCCTCCTATATTTGATGATGAGAATAATAATGATAGCTACTTTGTTGAATTTGCTCCCACTACAACTAATAAAATTGATTATGCCTATGTGGAGAGTAATAATTTTATGCATGAGACTCATGATAAGAATACTTTATGTGATAGTTATATTGTTGAGTTTGCTCATGTTGCTACTGAAAGTTATTATGAGAGAGGAAAATATGGTTGTAAAAATTTTCATGTTACTAAAACACCTCTCTATGTGCTGAAATTTTTGAAGCTACACTTGTTTTATCTTCCTATGCTTGTTACTTTGCTCTTCATGAACTTGTTTATTTACAAGATTCCTATGCATAGGAAGCATGTTAGACTTAAATGTGTTTTGAATTTGCCTCTTGATGCTCTCTTTTGCTTCAACTTCTATTTCTTGCGAGTGCATCATTAAAACTGCTGAGCCCATCTTAATGGCTATAAAGAAAGAACTTCTTGGGAGATAACCCATGTGTTTATTTTACTACAGCAATTTTTGTTTTGTTGAGTCTTGGAAGTTGTTTACTACTGTAGCAACCTCTCCTTATCATGTTTTTGTGCCAAGTAAAGTTTCTATGTCAAAGTTGAGGTTATATTTGGGATCGCTGCGCAGAAACAGCATTGCTGTCTGTCACGAATCTGGGCACAAGTCTCTGTAGAAAATTCGGAAAAATCTGCCAATTTACGAGCGTGATCCTCAGATATGTACGCAACTTTCATTAGTTTTGAGTTTTTCCATTTGAGCAAGTATGGTGCCATTTTAAAATTCGTCTTTACGGACTGTTCTGTTTTTGACAGATTCTGCCTTTTATTTCGCATTGCCGCTTTTGTTAAGTTGAATGAGTTTCTTTGTTCCATTAACTTTCAGAAGTTTTGTGCAATGTCCAGAAGTGTTAAGAATGATTGTGTCACCTCTGAACATGTGAATTTTTGATTATGCACTAACCCTCTAATGAGTTTGCTTGAAGTTTGGTGTGAAGGAAGTTTTCAAGGGTCAAGAGAGGAGTATGATATACTATGATCAAGAGGAGTGAAAGCTCTAAGCTTGGGGATGCCCCCGTGGTTCATCCCTGCATATTTTAAGAAGACTCAAGCGTCTAAGCTTGGGGATGCCCAAGGCACCCCCTTCTTCATCGACAACATCATCAGGTTCCTCCCCTGAAACTATATTTTTATTCAGTCACATCTTATGTACTTTACTTGGAGCGTCTGTATGTTTTTGTTTGAATAAATCCTTGTGTGGGAGAGAGACACGCTCCGCTGGTTCATATGAACACATGTGTTCTTAGCTTTTAATGTTCAAGGCGAAGTTTCTTCTTCGTTAAATTGTTATATGGTTGGAATTGGAAAATGCTACATGTAGTAATTCTAAAATGTCTTGGATAATGTGATACTTGGCAATTGTTGTGCTCATGTTTAAGCTCTTGCATCATATACTTTGCACCCATTAATGAAGAAATACATAGAGCTTGCTAAAATTTGATTTGCATATTTGGTCTCTCTAAGGTCTAGATAATTTCTAGTATTGAGTTTTGAACAACAAGGAAGACGGTGTAAAGTCTTATAATGTTTACAATATGTCTTTTATGTGAGTTTTGTTGCACCGGTTCATCCTTGTGTTTGTTTCAAATAACCTTGCTAGCCTAAGCCTTGTATCGAGAGGGAATACTTCTCATGCATCCAAAATCCTTGAGCCAACCACTATGCCATTTGTGTCCACCATACCTACCTACTACATGGTATTTCTCCGCCATTCCAAAGTAAATTGCTTGAGTGCTACCTTTAAACAATTCAAAAGTTATTACCTCTTATTTGTGTCAATGTTTTATAGCTCATGAAGAAGTATGTGGTGTTTATCTTTCAATCTTGTTGGGCAACTTTCACCAATGGACTAGTGGCTTCATCCGCTTATCCAATAATTTTGCAAAAAGAGCTGGCAATGGGATTCCCAGTCCCAAATTAATTAACAAAAATAGACACTCCTCCATGGTATGTGATTGTTGGACGGCACCCGAAGGATTCGGTTAGCCATGGCTTGAGAAAGCAAAGGTGGGGAGGAGTGTCATCATAATAAAACTAAAATAAAAAGGCACTCCTTCATGGTATGAGATTGTTGGCAGGCACCCGAGGATTCGGTTAGCCATGGTTTGCGAAAGAAAGGTTGGAAGGAGTGCCACCCAAAAATAAAATAAAATGGGAGCCGCTCTTTGAAGGTTTGTCTGGCAAGGGGGTTAGAGTGCCCACTACCATTCGTTGACAACAACAAACACCTCTCAAAACTTTACTTTTATACTCTCTTGATGTTTTCAAAATCAAAGCTCTAGCACAAATATAGCAATCAATGCTTCCCTCTGCGAAGGGCCTTTCTTTTACTTTTATGTTGAGTCAGTTCACCTATTTCCTCCCATCTCAAGAAGCAAACACTTGTGTGAACTGTGCATTGATTCCTACATACTTGCATATTGCACTTATTATATTACTTTGCATTGACAACTATCCATGAGATATACATGTTATAAGTTGAAAGCAACCGCTGAAACTTAATCTTCCTTTGTGTTGCTTCAATACCTTTACTTTGATTTATTGCTTTATGAGTTAACTCCTATGCAAGACTTATTGATGCTTGTCTTGAAGTACTATTCATGAAAAGTCTTTGCTTTATGATTCATTTGTTTACTCATGTCATTATCATTGTTTTGATCGCTGCATTCATTACATATGTTTACAATAGTATGATCAAGATTATGATGGCATGTCACTTCAGAAATTATCTTTGTTATCGTTTTACCTGCTCGGGACGAGCAGAACTAAGCTTGGGGATGCTGATACGTCCAACGTATCGATAATTTCTTATGTTCCATGCTACATTATTGATGATATCTACATGTTTTATGCACACTTTATGTCATATTCGTGCATTTTATGGAACTAACCTATTAACAAGATGCCGAAGTGCGTCCTGTTTTCTGCTGTTTTTGGTTTCAGAAATCCTAGTAACGAAATATTCTCGGAATCGGACGAAATCAACGCCCAGGTTCCTATTTTTCCCGGAACCATCCAGAACACCGAGAGCCGCAGAGGGAAGCCTGGGGCCCACACCACACCCGGCGCGGCGCAGGGGGCCGCGCCGCCTATGGTGTGGTGGCCCCAGCCCCTCCGAGGCTACCCTTCCGCCTATTTAAAGCC
This sequence comes from Lolium multiflorum, assembly GCA_030979885.1. Lineage (NCBI taxonomy): Eukaryota > Viridiplantae > Streptophyta > Magnoliopsida > Poales > Poaceae > Lolium > Lolium multiflorum. Next base: position 282,484,761 of record CM061748.1, read on the forward strand.
TCCATCGCGAAAACCCTATTACGTTGGACGAAACCCACGAAACCTTCGAGAGCCGCCGCCATCGCGAAGCCAAGATCGGGGACAGGAGTCTCTATTCCGGCACCCTGCCGGAGGGAAGTGCCCCGGAAGGTTTCTCCATCGACACCGCTGCCATCTCCACCGCCATCTTCATCAACGCTGCTGCTCCCATGAAGGGAGTAGTTCTCCATCGAGGCTCGGGGCTGTACCGGTAGCTATGTGGTTCATCTCTCTCCTATGTGCTTCAATACAATAATCTCATGAGCTGCCTTACATGATTGAGATTCATATGATGATGCTTGTAATCTAGATGTCATTATGCTAGTCAAGTGAGTTTTACTTATGTGATCTCCGGAGACTCCTTGTCCCACGTGTGTAAAGGTGACAGTGTGTGCACCGTGTGGGTCTCTTAGGCTATATTTCACAGAATACTTATTCACTGTTATGAATGGCGTAGTGAAGTGCTTATTTATATCTCTTTATGATTGCAATGTGTTTTGTATCACAATTTATCTATGTGCTACTCTAGTGATGTTATTAAAGTAGTTTTATTCCTCCTACACGATGTAATGGTGACAGTGTGTGCATCCGTGTTAGTACTTGGCGTAGGCTATGATTATGATCTCTTGTAGATTATGAAGTTAACTATTGCTATGATGGTATTGATGTGATCTATTCCTCCTACATGGCGTGAAGGTGACAGTGTGCATGCTAAGTTAGTACTTGGTTTAGTCGTGTCGATCTTTCATGCACTCTAAGGTTATTTAAATATGAACATTGAATTGTGGAGCTTGTTAACTCCGGCATTGAGGGTTCGTGTAATCCTACGCAATGTGTTCATCATCCAACAAGAGAGTGTAGAGTATGCATTTATCTATTCTGTTATGTGATCAAAGTTGAGAGTGTCCACTAGTGAAAGTCTAATCCCTAGGCCTTGTTCCTAAATACTGCTATCGCTGCTTGTTTATTGTTTTACTACGTTACTACTGCTGCGTTACTACTGCTTGTTTACTTCCTACAATATTATTACCATCAACTGCACGCCAGCAAGCTATTTTCTGGCGCCGTACTACTGCTCATATTCATTCATACCACTTGTATTTCACTATCTCTTCGCCGAACTAGTGCACTGATACGTCTCCAACGTATCGATAATTTCTTATGTTCCATGCTACTTTATTGATGATACCTACATGTTTTATGCATATTATATGTCATATTTATGCATTTTCTGGAACTAACCTATTAACAAGATGCCGAAGAGCCAGCTGTTGTTTTCTGCTGTTTTTGGTTTCAGAAATCCTAGTAAGAAATATTCTCGGAATTGGACGAAACTTTCGCCCAGGGTCCTATTTTTGCACGAAGCTTCCGAAGACCGAAGAGATAACGAAGTGGGGCCACGAGGCAGCCAGAGGCTAGGGCGGCGCAGCCCAAGCCCTGGCCGCGACCTACCCCCTGGGCCCCTCGTGTGGCCCGCGTTGACCTTCCGCCTACTTAAAGCCTCCGTCGCGAAACCCCCAGTACCGAGAGCCACGATACGGAAAACCTTCCGAGACGCCGCCGCGAATCCCATCTCGGGGGATTCAGGAGATCGCCTCCGGCACCCTGCCGGAGAGGGGATTCATCTCCCGGAGGACTCTACACCGCCATGGTCGCCTCCGGAGTGATGAGTGCGTAGTTCACCCCTGGACCATGGGTCCATAGCAGTAGCTAGATGGTCGTCTTCTCCTTGTTGTGCTTCATTGTTGGATCTTGTGAGCTGCCTAACATGATCAAGATCATCTATCTGTAATACTATATGTTGCGTTTGTCGGGATCCGATGGATAGAGAGTACTATGATTATGGTGATTATCAATCTATTGTTTATGTGTTGTTTATGATCTTGCATGCTCTCCGTTATTAGTAGAGGCTCTGGCCAAGTTTGTACTCTTAACTCCAAGAGGGAGTATTTATGCTCGATAGTGGGTTCATGCCTCCATTGAATCTGGGACAGTGACAGAAAGTTCTAAGGTTGTGGATGTGTTGTTGCCACTAGGGATAAAACATTGATTCTATGTCTAAGGATGTAGTTGTCGATTACATTACGCACCATACTTAATGCAATTGTCTGTTGCTTAGCAACTTAATACTGAATGGGGTTCGGATGATAACCTGAAGGTGGACTTTTTAGGCATAGATGCAGTTGGATGGCGGTCTATGTATTTTGTCGTAATGCCCAATTAAATCTCACTATATTTATCATATCATGTATATGCATTGTTATGCCTTTCTCTATTTGTCAATTGCCCGACTGTAATTTGTTCACCCAACATGCTTTTATCTTATGGGAGAGACACCTCTAGTGAACTGTGGACCCCGGTCCTATTCTTTACATAGCATACAATCTACTGCAATTGTGTTTTACTGTTTTCTTTGCAAACATCTTCCACTCGATACGTTTAATCCTTTGTTACAGCAAGCCGGTGAGATTGACAACCTCACTGTTTCGTTGGGGCAAAGTACTTTGGTTTTGTTGTGCAGATTCCACGTTGGCGCCGGAATCCCTGGTGTTGCGCCGCATCACATTTCGCGACCATCAACCTTCAACGTGCTTCTTGGCTCCTACTGGTTCGATTAAACCTTGGTTTCTTTCTGAGGGAAAACTTGCTACTGTGCGCATCATACCTTCCTCTTGGGGTTCCCAACGAACGTGTGAGTTACACGCCATCAAGCTCTTTTTCTGGCGCCGTTGCCGGGGAGATCAAGACACGCTGCAAGGGGAGTCTCCACTTCTCAATCTCTTTACTTTGTTTTTGTCTTGCTTTATTTTATTTACTACTTTGTTTGCTGCACCTAAACAAAACACAAAAAAATTAGTTGCTAGTTTTACTTTATTTACTGTCTTGCTCTCTATATCAAAAACACAAAAAAATTAGTTACTTGCATTTACTTTATCTAGTTTGTTTTATTTACCGTTGCTAAAATGAATACCCCTGAAAATACTAAGTTGTGTGACTTCACAAATGCAAATAATAATGATTTCCTATGCACACCTATTGCTCCACCTGCTACTACAGCAGAATTCTTTGAAATTAAACCTGCTTTACTGAACTTGGTTATGAGAGATCAATTTTCTGGTGTTAGTTCTGATGATGCTGCTGCCCATCTTAATAATTTTGTTGAACTTTGTGAAATGCAAAAGTATAAGGATGTAGATGGTGATATTATTAAATTGAAAGTGTTTCCTTTCTCATTAAGAGGAAGAGCTAAAGATTGGTTGCTATCTTTGCCTAAGAATAATATTGATTCATGGACTAAATGCAAGGATGCTTTTATTGGTAGATATTATCCTCCCGCTAAAATTATATCTTTAAGAAGTAGCATAATGAATTTTAAGCAATTAGATACTGAACATGTTGCTCAAGCATGGGAGAGAATGAAAACTTTGGTAAAGAATTGCCCAACCCATGGACTGACTACTTGGATGATCATCCAAACCTTCTATGCAGGACTAAATTTTTCTTCGCGGAATTTATTGGATTCAGCTGCTGGAGGTACCTTTATGTCCATCACATTGGGGGCGGCTACAAAACTTCTTGATGATATGATGATAAATTACTCTGAATGGCACACGGAAAGAGCTCCACAAGGTAAGAAGGTAAATTCTGTTGAAGAAACCTCTTCCTTGAATGATAAGATTGATGTGATTATGTCTATGCTTGTGAATGGTAGATCTAATGTTGATCCAAATAATGTTCCTTTAGCTTCATTGGTTGCTCAAGAAGAAAATGTTGATGTGAATTTCATTAAAAACAATAATTTCAACAACAATGCTTATAGGAACAACTCTGGTAATAACTATAGGCCATATCCTTCTGCTAATGGTAATGGTTATGGTAATTCTTATGAGAATTCTTACAATAATAATAGGAGTGTACCCTCTGGTCTTGAAGCCATGCTTAAAGAATTTATTAGTACACAAACTGCTTTTAACAAATCTGTTGAGGAAAAGCTTGATAAAATTGATACTATTGCTTCTAGAGTTGATAGACTTGCCTCTGATGTTAATCTTTTAAAATTGAAAGTTATGCCTAATAATGATATTGATAATAAGATTACTACTACAGCAAATGCCATCCAAGTTAGAATTAATGAGAATATAAGATTAATGGCTGAACTGCGTGCTAGGTGGGATAGAGAAGAAAATGAAAAACTAGCTAAAGAGAATAATGTAGCTAAAGTTTGGACTATCACCACCACTAGTAATGTTAATTCTTCACATGTTGCTGCACCTCCTACTATCAATGGTAAAATAATTGGTGTTGGAAATGTTTCTACTCCTAGTGCAAAGCGAACAAAACTGCCTGAAATTGCTAAAACTGCTGAAACTGCTTGTGATAAAACTGCTGAAATTTTTTCCAACCTTGGGAACAATGATCCCATTGCTGTAGCTCATAATGATTTAGATTTTGATGATTGCCACATCTCTGAAGTTATAAAGTTCTTACAAAAACTTGCTAAAAGTCCTAATGCTAGTGCTATAAATTTAGCCTTTACAAAACATATTACAAATGCTCTCATAAAAGCTAGAGAAGAGAAACTAAAACTTGAAACTTCTATTCCTAGAAAGTTAGAGGATGGTTGGGAGCCCATCATTAAAATGAAATTCAATGACTTTGAATGTAATGCTTTATGTGATCTTGGTGCAAGTATTTCTGTTATGCCTAAAAAGATTTATGATATGCTTGACTTGCCACCATTGAAGAATTGTTATTTGGATGTTAATCTTGCCGATAATGTTAAAAAGAAACCTTTGGGGAGGATTGATAATGTGCATATTACGGTTAACAATAACCTTGTCCCCGTTGATTTTGTTGTCTTGGATATCGAATGCAATGCATCTTGTCCTATTGTGTTGGGAAGACCTTTTCTTCGAACCGTTGGTGCTGTTATTGATATGAGGGAAGGTAATATTAAATATCAATTTCCTCTCAAGAAAGGTATGGAACACTTCTCTAGAAAGAGAATGAAGTTGCCTTTTGATTCTATTATTAGAACAAGCTATGATGTTGATGCTTCTACTCTCGATGTTACTTGATTTGCACTTTCTGCGCCTAGCTGAAAGGCGTTAAAGAAAAGCGCTTATGGGAGACAACCCATGTTTTTACCTACAGCAATTTTTTGTTTTGTTGAGTCTTGGAAGTTGTTTACTACTGTAGCAACCTCTCCTTATCATGTTTTTGTGCCAAGTAAAGTTTCTATGTCAAAGTTGATGTTATATTTGGGATCGCTGCGCAGAAACAGCATTGCTGTCTATCACGAATCTGGGCACAGTTCTCTGTAGAAAATTCGAAAAAATCTGCCAATTTACGAGCGTGATCCTCAGATATGTGCGCAACTTTCATTAGTTATGAGTTTTTCCATTTGAGCAAGTCTGGTGCCAGATTTAAATTCGTCTTTACGGACTGTTCTGTTTTTGACAGATTCTGCCTTTTATTTCGCATTGCCTCTTTTGCTATGTTGGATTTATTTCTTTGATCCATTAATGTCCAGTAGCATTATGCAATGTCCAGAAGTGAAAATAATGATTGTGTCACCTCTGAATGAGTGAATTATTAATTGTGCACTAACCCTCTAATGAGTTTGCTTGAAGTTTGGTGTGAAGGAAGTTTTCAAGGGTCAAGAGAGGAGAATGATATACTATGATCAAGAGGAGTGAAAGCTCTAAGCTTGGGGATGCCCCGTGGTTCACCCCTGCATATTTTAAGAAGACTCAAGCGTCTAAGCTTGGGGATGCCCAAGGCATCCCCTTCTTCATCGACAACATCATCAGGTTCCTCCCCTGAAACTATATTTTTATTCAATCACATCTTGTGTTCTTTACTTGGAGCGTCGGTTTGTTTTTGTTTTTGTTTTTGTTTGAATAAAATGGATCCTAGCATTCACTTTGTGGGAGAGAGACACGCTCCGCTGTTGCATATGGACACATGTGTCCTTAGGCTTTACTCATAATGTTCAAGGCGAAGTTTCTTCTTCGTTAAATTGTTATATGGTTGGAATTGGAAAATGCTACATGTAGTAATTCTAAAATGTCTTGGATAATGTGATACTTGGCAATTGTTGTGCTCATGTTTAAGCTCTTGCATCATATGCTTTGCACCCATTAATGAAGAAATACATAGAGCTTGCTAAAATTTGATTTGCATATTTGGTTTCTCTAAGGTCTAGATAATATCTAGTATTGAGTTTTGAACAACAAGGAAGACGGTGTAGAGTCTTATAATGTTTACAATGTGTCTTTTATGTGAGTTTTGCTGCACTTGTCCATCCTTGAGTTTGCTTCAAATAACCTTGCTAGCCTAAACCTTGTATCGAGAGGGAATACTTCTCATGCATCCAAAATCCTTGAGCCAACTACTATGCCATTTGTGTCCACCATACCTACCTACTACATGGTATTTCTCTGCCATTCCAAAGTAAATTGCTTGAGTGCTACCTTTAAAATTCCATCATTCACCTTTGCAATATATAGCTCATGGGACAAAATAGCCTTAAAAACTATCGTAGTATTGAATATGTACTTATGCACTTTATATTTTATTAAGTTGCTTGTTGTGCGATAACCATGCTTGGGGAACGCCATCAACTATTGTTGAATATCATGTGAGTTGCTATGCATGTCCGTCTTGTCTGAAGGATTTATCATTTTAGTGGTTGGAGCATGCAAAATTGTTAGAGAAGAACATTGGGCCGCTAACTAAAGCCATGAATCATGGTGGAAGTTTCAGTTTGGACATATATCCTCAATCTCATATGAGAATAATAGTCATTGCTACATGCTTATGCATTTAAGAGGAGTCCATTATCTGTTGTCCATGTTGTCCCGGTATGGATGTCTAAGTTGAGAATAATCAAAAGCGAGAAATCCAAAATGCGAGCATTCTCCTTAGACCTTTGTACAGGCGGCATGGAGGTACCCCTTTGTGACACTTGGTTGAAACATGGCATGCAAAGATCCGGTAGTCCAAGCTAAGTAGGACGAGGTGCGGACACTATTAGTACACTATGCATGAGGCTTGCAACTTGTAAGATATAATTTACATAACTCATATGCTTTATTACTACCGTTGACAAAATTGTTTCATGTTTTCAAAATAAAAGCTCTAGCACAAATACAGCAATCGATGCTTTCCTCTTTGAAGGACCATTCTTTTACTTTTATTGTTGAGTCAGTTTACCTATCTCCTTCCACCTTAAGAAGCAAACACTTGTGTGAACTGTGCATTGATTCCTACATACTTGCATATTGCACTTGTTATATTACTTTATGTTGACAATATCCATGAGATATACATGTTATAAGTTGAAAGCAACCGCTGAAACTTAATCTTCCTATGTGTTGCTTCAATACCTTTACTTTGATTTATTGCTTTATGAGTTAACTCTTATGCAAGACTTATTGATGCTTGTCTTGAAGTACTATTCATGAAAAGTCCTTGCTTTATGATTCAGTTGTTTACTCATGTCATTACCTTTGTTTTGATCGTTGCATTCATTACATATGTTTACAAATAGTATGATCAAGATTATGATGGCATGTCAGAAATTATCTTTGTTATCGTTTTACCTGCTCGGGACAGCAGAACTTGGGGATGCTGATACGTCTCCAACGTATCGATAATTTCTTATGTTCCATGCTACTTTATTGATGATACCTACATGTTTTATGCACATTATATGTCATATTTATGCATTTTGGAACTAACCTATTAACAAGATGCGAAGAGCCAGTTGCTGTTTTCTGCTGTTTTTGGTTTCAGAAATCCTAGTAAGGAAATATTCTCGGAATTGGACGAAACTTTCGCCCAGGGTCCTATTTTTGCATGAAGCTTCCAGAAGACCGAAGAGATAACGAAGTGGGGCCACGAGGCAGCCGGAGGCTAGGCGGCGCGGCCCAAGCCCTGGCCGCGCCGACCTACCTGGGCCTCGTGTGGCCCCCGCGTTGACCTTCCACCTACTTAAAGCCTCCGTCGCGAAACCCCGGTACCGAGAGCCACGATACGGAAAACCTTCCAGAGACGCCGCCGCAATCCCATCTCGGGGGATTCAGGAGATCGCCTCGGCCTCCCGGAGAGGGGATCCATCTCCCGGAGGACTCTACACCGCCATGGTCGCCTCCGGAGTGATGAGTGAGTAGTTCACCCCTGGACCATGGGTCCATAGCAGTAGCTAGATGGTCGTCTTCTCCTTGTTGTGCTTCATTGTTGGATCTTGTGAGCTGCCTAACATGATCAAGATCATCTATCTGTAATACTATATGTTGTGTTTGTCGGGATCCGATGGATAGAGAGTACTATGATTATGGTGATTATCAATCTATTGTTTATGTGTTGTTTATGATCTTGCATGCTCTCCGTTATTAGTAGAGGCTCTGGCCAAGTTTGTACTCTTAACTCCAAGAGGGAGTATTTATGCTCGATAGTGGGTTCATGCCTCCATTGAATCTGGGACAGTGAGAAAGTTCTAAGGTTGTGGATGTGCTGTTGCCACTAGGGATAAAACATTGATTCTATGTCTAAGGATGTAGTTGTCGATTACATTACGCACCATACTTAATGCAATTGTCTGTTGCTTAGCAACTTAATACTGAATGGGGTTCGGATGATAACCTGAAGGTGGACTTTTTAGGCATAGATGCGGTTGGATGGCGGTCTATGTATTTTGTCGTAATGCCCAATTAAATCTCACTATATTTATCATATCATGTATATGCATTGTTATGCCTTTCTCTATTTGTCAATTGCCCGACTGTAATTTGTTCACCCAACATGCTTTTATCTTATGGGAGAGACACCTAGTGCTGTGGACCCCGGTCCTATTCTTTACATAGCATACAATCTCTGCAATTGTGTTTTACTGTTTTCTTTGCAAACATCTTCCACTCGATACGCTTAATCCTTTGTTACAGCAAGCCGGTGAGATTGACAACCTCACTGTTTCGTTGGGGCAAAGTACTTTGGTTTTGTTGTGCAGATTCCACGTTGGCGCCGGAATCCCTGGTGTTGCGCCGCATCACATTTCGCGACCATCAACCTTCAACGTGCTTCTTGGCTCCTACTGGTTCGATTAAACCTTGGTTTCTTTCTGAGGGAAAACTTGCCGTGCGCATCATACCTTCCTCTTGGGGTTCCCAACGAACGTGTGAGTTACACGCCATCATGCACCTATTAGGTGTGTTGGGGACACAAGAGACTTCTTGCTTTGTGGTTGCAGGGTTGCATGAGAGGGATATCTTTGACCTCTTCCTCCCTGAGTTCGATAAACCTTGGGTAATCCACTTAAGGGAAACTTGCTGCTGTTCTACAAACCTCTCCTCTTGGAGGCCCAACACTGTCTACAAGAATAGAAGCACCCGTAGACATCAGGCCCTAGCCACACACGGGGCAAGAACATATCCACATCGTATCCACATGCTAGAACGCTACCAGTATGACCTTATCGGTAGCGTAGGTCACTCCAGAGCACACTTCCAATATATTTGGTCCTGGTTGGGGCGCCGGGGTGTGGCTAGCACACTACCATCTACTCCTTCCGTCCCTTTCCTCCCTTCCTTACCCTATTCCTCCCTCCATCAATTCCGCATCTTGCAAGAGAGCATGTGGCCACCACGCTGTTCACTTGTCCCGGCTCGACGCACGTAGGCGGCCACCATCCCGGCTCGACGCACATAGGACTTAGGGTTGGTTACATGTTTGGTTACCCCTATATGGGCTTATACCTTTGTTGCACGCCAGGTTCCTGGGCTTCAATTGCTAATAGCATCATGGGCTTCATGAGCCTTCGATTGGACCGCACATGGTATGCTAATAGTGGAAACCTAATAAGGTATGCCCCCTTCACTTGTTTCTAGATGTGCAATGTTACTTGGATCACAATTGTGATTAAGATTGTCTCAGCAAGATCCCGAATAAGAAAATAGAAACCGAGGAAACCACAAGAGTGAAGACTAGTAGAGTCTCGTCTTTTGCCATTCTTTGCTCCTTTTTCACTCAATGATTCATTCTAATTTCCCGACCAAAAATTCTATATCTCTATTCTATGATATTTCTATATATATATAGAATATGATATCTAATATGACACCCGATTTGTCAAAGGAGATTGGAGTGAAGATGGGCTTAAGGATACAGTGGAGCATCTTTGAAGCGGCCTTGCACGAAGAGTTTGGGCTAGATTGCCCATGTATCTGTAAATATAGTAGATCGTATTTTAGTTTAGATTAAAAGATAGAGTTTAACTCGTGCACGGTTAGGTGCACGTCCAAATTAGAAAGTCTCTTGGACTATAAATATGTATCTAGGGTTATCGGAAAAGGAGGACAATCACGTTCACAACAAACACAAATCAGGCGCATCGCCACCCCTTCTTTCGAGGGTTTCTCCCGGGTAAGCATCATGCTGCCTAGATCGCATCTTGCGATCTAGGCAGCACGTTTATTCGTTTACCTTGTGTTGCTCGTGCTGAAGCGTTGTTGATGGCGAGTAGCACTACTTATCGTAGATGTTTTGGGGCTTGCATAGATGCTTTTCTTATGCATATCTGCTTAGCTGTGCCGTCCCTCGATATCTAGCTGCCCTTACACCTATCCAGGTGTAAGGGCAGCATCTTGCTTGTTCGTTGTTTAGTAGATCCGATCCGTTATAGTTGCTCCTTGATTCTTCAAGGATTGGTTTAATATCCGTATGGTTAGGCCTTGCAAACGGGTTGAACGATCCGGTAGTGCGTTAGGTATGGTTTGTTAGTCCTAAGAGGGATGTTCCGGGAATTAACTTAATGTTGGTTTTTAGGCCTCTTTTAGGGTTAGTTTTCCATTATCTTTCGTGTCTATTAGGCTCAACTACGCGTAGGATGTTCCGATCATACGGTGAGAACCCCAAACTGTCGTAGATTGGTTTAGCTTTATACTGATCAAGCAGGAGCCCCATGTCGTTAACCCTACGTGAAACATGGGCGATCGGCTTTGTGAGCCGATCCACAGGGCAACCGAGAGCCGATCGGGCTCGTATTTAATGTTTACGTGTCTGCCATGCAGGAACTAATCAAAGCAATCCAACACCTTCCGACCAGGTATAGGTCAGGTGGCACGCCCTGCAAACGCCAGGACGTGTGCCGGAGCATTTGCGGGACGACGTCGAGGGACCAGGGCCCCTGCAGTCTTGGAAGCCTCCCGGCTCTTCGTGTTGCTTAACCACTGCTCGCCGGTGGGTTTTGGCAGGCAACACATTCTGGCACGCCCGGTGGGACATCGGGACAATCTTCGCAGCAACCACGTCGACATCTGCATCGAGATGGCGGAAGAATCAAGTACGAAGATCTGCCTCCCGAGCATAAGAAGAAATACGATGATCTCAAGGCCATCCTGGAAGCCGATCTCATCGGCGCTTTTGAGAAAACCCGTTCACACGGGATCAAGTTCAAAGGGTTCCAACCCGAAGGCGCGCTAGATGGACTAGATCTATCTCTCCCTTCGGACGACGTACCAGAGCCCTGCGACAGGAAGTCAACTATGCCGTTGCTCACTCTCTTCATCGGCATTCTGAGAGCTTGGTGAATACTCTGGAGCGTGTCGCGCTCAATGTGGTGCAAGAAGTCATGAAGCACAAGTACTCTCCGTCAGGACCTGCTCTAGGAACTCATCAAGGAGAGATACCACTCTATACCAGGCCGCCACTGCCATACACGACGGCAGCTCCACAGCAACCAGGTTCACCGGCGTACGTTGTCTACAAGGTTGGAGGTGATCCGGGCGATTACCAATTCCTGTATGAGCCGCCCAAGGAGATTTCACATGGATACGTGTGCACAACGTGCCGGCAACGACTGGATGACCCAGGTTACAGCAGGAAGGACTGCCACGGCATGAGGATCGCTGGAACAGGAGTAGTTGCCGGAGCAGGAAGCAGTTCTGGAGCAGATGCTGAGAAACAGGCGTGGTTAGCCAAATATACCACCGGTACAAGTCATGCACGCTCAACTTCTGCAGCTCCTACGCTGGATGAGATCACCGCAATCATGAGAGACCAGTTCGGCATCCTGCCGAAGAAGAGAATGATCGGCTATTCCAAGCCGTATCCCAACGATTACGACCTAATCCCACTACCGCCTAAGTATCGGCTCCCTGACTTCACAAAATTCAGTGGATCAGAAGGAACCAGCTCAATCGAGCATGTGAGCCGATATTTGGCACAGTTGGGCATGGTCTCAGCTTGACGAACTACGTGCGAGGTTCTTCTCACAGTCCCTCACGGGTCCAGCCTTTGGGTGGTACACCTCGTTGCTACCAGACTCGGTTCGGACGTGGAAGCAGCTGGAAGAGCAGTTTCATGTACAATACCATTCAGAAGCTACGAAGCTAGCCTTGCCGATCGACCGGGTTCGCGAGAGAGGAGAGACGGTATCTGAGTACATCCAGAGGTCCAGGACCGTCAAGAACCGATGTTATTCGGTTACCTATCTGAGAAGAAGCGTCGAGCTGGCGATAGCAGGATTATCAGCGCCGCTCGGAGATGTGACCTCCCAAGCAGAGTACAATTCACTGGTGCATATGGTGCAGAAATTGACATTGTATGAACAGCGCCATCCAGAATTGTACCAGGACAAGTACAAGCGCGTCGCCCTGATCGAGATGGAAGAAGATGATGATTCTGTAGGAGATCATGTAGGATAACGTAGCATAGAAAACAAAAATTTTCCTACGGCGAACACGCAATCCAAGCCAAGATGCAATCTAGAAGACGGTAGCAACGAGGGGATTATCGAGACTCACCCTTGAAGAGATTCCAAAGCCTACAAGAGGAGGCTCTTGTTGCTGCGGTAGACGTTCACTTGCCGCTTGCAAAGCGCGTAGAAGATCTTGATCACGATCGGTTCCGGCGCCACGAACGGGCAGCACCTCCGTACTCGGTCACACGTTCGGTTGTTGATGAAGACGACGTCCACCTCCCCGTTCCAGCGGGCAGCGGAAGTAGTAGCTCCTCTTGAAACCGACAGCACGACGGCGTGGTGTCGGTGGTGATGGAGAAATCCGCTTCGCTTAAGCGTGCGGGATGTGGTGGAGAGAGACCGCTAGGGTTTGGGGAGAGGGGGAGGCTAGGGCGCCGGCCAAGGGCAGCCCTAGGTGGTGCGGCCAAGAGTGGGCAGCCCCCTCCCTCTCCTCCTCATTATATAGGTGGAAATCCCCAAGTGTTGGTATCCAAGTCTTCGAATAAGACCCCAACAATGAAACCTCCCATATGTAGGGAAACCTACCCAAGGTGGGAATCCCACTTGGGGTGGGATTCCCCCTTCCATGAGGGGGTTGGCCGGCCACCCTAGGGGAGTCCACCTTGGACTCCTCCCCTTTAGGGTTGGCTGGTCATGCAAGGTGGAGTCCCTCCGGGACTCTACTTTCCATGGTGATTTCTTCCGGACTTTTCTAGAACCTTCTAGAACCTGCCATAAATGCACCGGATCATTTCCAAACTTGGAATATGACTTCCTATATATGAATCTTATTCTCCGGACCATTCCGGAACTCCTCGTGATGTCCGGGATCTCATCCGGGACTCCGAACAAATATTCGAACTCCATTCCATATTCAAGTTCTACCATTTCAACATCCAACTTTAAGTGTGTCACCCTACGGTTCGTGAACTATGCGGACATGGTTGAGTACTCACTCCGACCAATAACCAATAGCGGGATCTGGAGATCCATAATGGCTCCCACATATTCAACGATGACTTTAGTGATCGAATGAACCATTCACATACGATACCAATTCCCTTTGTCACGCGATATTTTACTTGTCCGAGGTTTGATCATCGGTATCACACTATACCTTGTTCAACCTCGTCTCGACAAGTACTCTTTACTCGTACCGTGGTATGTGGTCTCTTATGAACTTATTCATATGCTTGCAAGACATTAGACGACATTCCACCGAGAGGGCCCAGAGTATATCTATCCGTCATCGGGATGGACAAATCCCACTGTTGATCCATATGCCTCAACTCATACTTTCCGGATACTTAATCCCACCTTTATAACCACCCATTTACGCAGTGGCGTTTGATGTAATCAAAGTACCTTTCCGGTATAAGTGATTTACATGATCTCATGGTCATAAGGACTAGGTAACTATGTATCGAAAGCTTATAGCAAATAACTTAATGACGTGATCTTATGCTACGCTTAATTGGGTGTGTCCATTACATCATTCATACAATGATATAACCTTGTTATTAATAACATCCAATGTTCATGATTATGAAACTAATCATCTATTAATCAACAAGCTAGTTAAGAGGCATACTAGGGACTTCTTTGTTGTCTACATATCACACATGTAATAATGTTTCGGTTAATACAATTATAGCATGATATATAAACATTTATCATAAACACAAAGATATATAATAACCATTTATTATTGCCTCTTGGGCATATCTCCAACAGTCTCCCACTTGCACTAGAGTCAATAATCTAGTTTACATATGTAAAGATATAACACCTTGGCCTTCTGGTGCTTTATCATGTTTTGCTCACGGGAGAGGTTTTAGTCAACGGTTCTGACATGCTCAGAAACGTATGTATTTTGTAATTCATATGCGTCTCAGCGCATCACTCATTTTCCAAATGAGTCGGCATATATGCTTAGTCCTCTGGTGGAACCTTAATTCCGCGGTCTGAAATATGTCACTAATATTGTCACACACAATATAGCTTCAAAGTTCTGACTTTGTCGGAACTACACCAAGTTCTCAAAGAACCTCCTGACTTAACATCCTTTGTCATTGTCAAAACAATGACATATTCTGCCTTCTTTTGTAGAATCCATCACAATATTTAGAACTCTTCTAAATCTAGCATAGACAACTTCTAGCTCATTGTGCTACCTTTTAAACAACACTTAGTCTAATTTGAGATTTGAAATTATATTTTATATGTGACAAAACCAATATCGGTGTAACACCTTACAGCGATTTGTTTGTCATTTCTTCATACAAAAAAATATATATATATCCTTAGTTCTTCTAAAGTACTCAAGGATATTCTTACTGTCGTCCAATGATCATCATATGAATCATTCTGGTATATGCTCATAACACTTTATAGCACATGATATCTGATTGTGTACATGTTATTCGTGATCTATAATCACTCATGTGTTTTTACTCATTGAGTGTCAGATACACTCAAGTCTTGTTAAACCTTCACATGACAAGAACATTTTCTTAATATTTCTATATTGAACTACTTCAATATCCATCATATGTACTTTGACTTAAACTTATTTATGTGTTTCAATCTATCTTCATAGATCTTGACACTAAATTTGTTTCAGTCCATATCCTTTCATTGAAGTTAATTCTCAATGAAACCTTTTTAATCAATTATATAATTACACTATTTATAATCAACGATATGTCAGCTACATAAAGTATTACAAATATGTCTCAGCGCTCCCACTTAATTTCTTGCAAATGCAAGCACCTTCATCGTTTCTGATGAAATCAAAACTCTTTGACTATTTCATCCGGTGAAGATTCCAACTCCGCGATACTCACTTCATCCAATTGAAGTTCGTATACCTATCTAGTATTCCACGGACTAGCAAAACAATTGGTTGTATCTTGTATACACCTTTAATACACACTTCTGTTAAGTAATGTATTTTGCCATCCTACTATCATATCTCATGAAAGAAATATGTAGCGATTACTAGAATAATCCACATAGACTATAAGCATTACTACGGAAGATCTAATCTTATCATAGTCAACTCTTTGAACTTTGTCGTAAACAACTTTTCGACAAGTCGAGCTTCTTTAAGGATATTTCATCCAAGTCTATAGATCCATTTACTTTCAAAAAGTATTCATCTATTATGGATTTCATGGCGCATGGCCATTTTAACGGAGTCAGGGCCCATCATAACTTCTTTGTTTGTAGTTGGTTTATCATTATTCAAAATCAATCCTTTGTTCACAAATCATTTATTTGATCACAAAGTAAACCATACCTACAAGGTTCAATATGTACTTCGATCTCCATGGCTAAAACACTTTGTAGTCATGGGAGCCATGATCGTCGTGGCCGCTTCCGAAACAAATTCCGATGCTGCGCTACTCTGATCATTATGCTCAGGTTCATAAACCTTATCAAATTATATTGTCCTCCCACTCAAATACTTCACTAGAAACAATTTCTCGGAAATAAGAAACATTGACAAACACTTTTGTCTTTGTCTCGTGGGAAGAATTCCCAATTAATTCTCTAGGATAACCAACAAAGACATTCATCCGATTTTGGTTGTAAACTCTTAGACCAAAATTTAAAGAAAGACTATTAGGGTTTATACCCATACCATAACTCGTATGGTGTCATTTCAACGGATCATGATGATGCTCTATTCAGTGTAAAAGCGGTAGTCACTAAAGCATAATCCACAAAAATATAATGGCGTCATAATATTTTATCTCATCATTAATCCAACAAGGTTTGGATACATATCTCGGATACTATATCATCATTATGATACTCCAAGAAATGTGAGTTGTAGAACAATTTCATAACTCTCTTAGATGTTCGCTAAAACTCATAATTCAAATATTTCTACCATGATCCAATCATAGATATTTGACTTTTCCATTACGATGATTTCCACTTCATGCTGAAATTTATTTGAATCCATTCAAATGTTTCAAACTTCTTCCTTATTGAATATATCCACATATATATACTCAATTCATTGTTGAAAGTTTTCATGAAGTAGAAGAATCTCCCGCACACAACTATGCCCAGTGAACCACATACATCATCATGTATTTTTCCACTAAGTTAGTTGCCCGTTCAACTTTTGGCCTATGAACGGTATTTTAATCATTCTCTTTAGAAAAGATTTGCAAGCGTCAAATGATTCAAAAATCAAGTGACTCCAAAAATCCATTTGCATGGAGTTCCTTCATGCGTTCCTTTCCAACATGACCTAAATGGCGGTTCCACAAATAAGTGGAATTCAAATCATTTGCCTTATGGCATTTTAGCGTCAGTGTTTATGTATGTGTGTTTTCACCATTAAGATTTATAATAACTTATCCATCGTACATGGAGTAATGTCATAATTTGAACAACTCATTGTTTTCATTTGACCAGAGCAAAATAACAATTATTAAGTTCTTTATTATAAATTCTAAGGGCTAGATAGAATGCCAACGACGAACATAATAACACTTTATTTTTGTTCTTGACGTGCATTTCTATCATATTTCTTGTCAGTCACTTAGGTCATTGTATTCTTGTATTGTGTTGTTTTGTATGACACTTCATACCAACCAATATGGTACTAATACCCAAGAATTTCATTATGTGACTTAACTAGGAATACAACCATAACATGTATATCATTTATATACACCTGAGCTAGACTTTCTAGTCTTTTCTTTTCTTTTTGCCAAAATATCTTTTGCAGTTTCTCTTTTAGCTTTCCTCATTATTCAGAAAAACACTTCAACATCAATAACTTCTAGGTTTGTTGGTCAAATACCAATAATCTTGAGGTTCTGAAGTTGATCATCATATGACAAGTGTTGCAGATTTCACTATTAGTAACTTTGTAATATGATGAACAATTTCACTCATAATTTTATCCATCAATTCATGACGACTTTCCGAGACCATGTATGTACATGCTAGGCTCGTAAAGTTTAACCTCAGTATTCGCATGTGCAAATCTGGCCCGTTGTATGCACACGTAGAATCTATCACACCCGATCATCACGAGATGCTTCGAAATGACGAGTCTTAGCAACGGTGCATACTAAGGACGATCACTTCATGGATATGCGAATATCGTTAGTGCCCCAATAGTTGGAGGATTGGGACGCCTTGCGTCTTCAACCTTCGTACATTCCCATAAAATTTATGAGTTTATGTAGTCTCACCAAATTATATTCTATCATCTTGCAACAAGGTCTTAGATATCACATATATCTCCTTCGCTTATTTCTGAAAACTAAATTTTCAGCTCCTTACTTTTCAAACATATTTGAACTTCAAGTTTCACGGAGACAAGATGACTTTAGGTACTAATTGAAACCATAGCTCTTTGAATCAACAATGTGAGGTTTACTAAAAGTTTGCAATAGGACTTAATCATTTCTTGATTCTTTAACAATACGGTACCAGTCCGTAAAGTTTATTTTCAGATTTTAACAGTATTTCTATCTCAATAACAAGACTAGCGCTTGGTAGAAAAACGGATGCCAATACTACAAATTAATTCAAAATACTACTCAGACTATGTTTATGATAATTAGTTCATGTTTTAATCTAATTACTAATGAACTCCCACTTAATACAACATCCCTCATAGTTGTTAAGTGGTACACGATCCACATCCACTACACCAAAACCGATCATCACGTGAGATGATGTAGCTTCAATGGTGAACATCAACATGTTGATCATATCACCCATATGACTCGTGTTCAACCTTTCGGTTTCCGTTGTCCGAGGCCATGTCTGTACATGCTAGGCTCGTCAAGCAAACCCAAGTATTCCGCGTGTGCAACATGGCTTACACCCGTTGTACGTTGAGTCTATCACATCCGATCATCACGAGATGCTTCGAAACGACGAACTTTAGCAACGGTGCATACGAGGGGAGAACACTTTATTATCTTGATATTAATGTGAGGGATCATCTTATAATGCTACCGTGCGATCTAAGCAAAATAAGATGCATAAAGGATTAACATCACATGCAATTCATATGTGATATGATATGGCCCTTTAGTCTTGCGCCTTCGATCTTCATCTCCAAAGCACGGACATGATCTCCATCATCAACGGGCATGATCTCCATCATCGTCGGTGTAGCGTCAAGGTCCATGGCGCCGTCTTCATGGTTGTTCACCGCATGTAGCAACTATTACAACTACTTTGAAATAATACTCAACATGAAATTTAAAGACAACCATAAGGCTCCTGCCGGTTGCCACAATACAATAATGATCATCTCATACATATTCATCATCACATCATGGCCATATCATATCACCAAACCCTGCAAAAACAAGTTAGACGTCTCTAATTTGGTTTGCATATTTTACGTGGTTTAGGGTTTTCGAGTGAGATCTAATCTACGTACGAACATGAACCACAACGGTGATACTAGTGTTGTCAATAGAAGAGTAAATTGAATCTTCACTATAGTAGGAGAGACAGACACCCGCAAAGCCACTTATGCAATACAAGTTGCATGTCAAGCGTGGAGCAAATCTCATGAACGCGGTCATGTAAAGTTAGCCCGAGCCGCTTCATCCCACTATGCCACAAAGATGCAAAGTACTCAAGCTAAAGACAACATAAGCATCAACGCCCACAAAACCATTGTGTTCTACTCGTGCAACCATCTATGCATAGACACGGCTCTGATACCACTGTAGGATAACGTAGCATAGAAAACAAAAATTTTCCTACGGCGAACACGCAATCCAAGCCAAGATGCAATCTAGAAGACGGTAGCAACGAGGGGATTATCGAGACTCACCCTTGAAGAGATTCCAAAGCCTACAAGAGGAGGCTCTTGTTGCTGCGGTAGACGTTCACTTGCCGCTTGCAAAAGCGCGTAGAAGATCTTGATCACGATCGGTTCCGGCGCCACGAACGGGCAGCACCTCCGTACTCGGTCACACGTTCGGTTGTTGATGAAGACGACGTCCACCTCCCCGTTCCAGCGGGCAGCGGAAGTAGTAGCTCCTCTTGAATCCGACAGCACGACGGCGTGGTGTCGGTGGTGATGGAGAAATCCGGCGGAGCTTCGCTTAAGCGTGCGGGATGTGGTGGAGGAGATACCGCTAGGGTTTGGGGAGAGAGGGGGAGGCTAGGGCGCCGGCCAAGGGCAGCCCTAGGTGGTGCGGCCAAGAGTGGGCAGCCTCCCTCTCCTCCTCATTATATAGGTGGAAATCCCCAAGTGTTGGTATCCAAGTCTTCGAATAAGACCCCAACAATGAAACCTCCCATGTGGGAAACCTACCCAAGGTGGGAATCCCACTTGGGGTGGGATTCCCCCCTTCCATGAGGGGGGTTGGCCGGCCACCCTAGGGGAGTCCACCTTGGACTCCTCCCCTTTAGGGTTGGCTGGTCATGCAAGGTGGAGTCCCTCCGGGACTCTACTTTCCATGGTGATTTCTTCCGGACTCCTTCTAGAACCTGCCATAAATGCACCGGATCATTTCCAAACTTGGAATATGACTTCCTATATATGAATCTTATTCTCCGGACCATTCCGGAACTCCTCGTGATGTCCGGGATCTCATCCGGGACTCCGAACAAATATTCGAACTCCATTCCATATTCAAGTTCTACCATTTCAACATCCAACTTTAAGTGTGTCACCCTACGGTTCGTGAACTATGCGGACATGGTTGAGTACTCACTCCGACCAATAACCAATAGCGGGATCTGGAGATCCATAATGGCTCCCACATATTCAACGATGACTTTAGTGATCGAATGAACCATTCACATACGATACCAATTCCCTTTGTCACGCGATATTTTACTTGTCCGAGGTTTGATCATCGGTATCACACTATACCTTGTTCAACCTCGTCTCGACAAGTACTCTTTACTCGTACCGTGGTATGTGGTCTCTTATGAACTTATTCATATGCTTGCAAGACATTAGACGACATTCCACCGAGAGGGCCCAGAGTATATCTATCCGTCATCGGGATGGACAAATCCCACTGTTGATCCATATGCCTCAACTCATACTTTCCGGATACTTAATCCCACCTTTATAACCACCCATTTACGCAGTGGCGTTTGATGTAATCAAAGTACCTTTCCGGTATAAGTGATTTACATGATCTCATGGTCATAAGGACTAGGTAACTATGTATCGAAAGCTTATAGCAAATAACTTAATGACGTGATCTTATGCTACGCTTAATTGGGTGTGTCCATTACATCATTCATACAATGATATAACCTTGTTATTAATAACATCCAATGTTCATGATTATGAAACTAATCATCTATTAATCAACAAGCTAGTTAAGAGGCATACTAGGGACTTCTTTGTTGTCTACATATCACACATGTAATAATGTTTCGGTTAATACAATTATAGCATGATATATAAACATTTATCATAAACACAAAGATATATAATAACCATTTATTATTGCCTCTTGGGCATATCTCCAACAGATCAGGAGGTCGCTGTAGCTGAGTGGACTCGGGGGGCAAAGCCCGTGTCCTGCAAGTGGGTGAAGCAACCAGGGCCTGCGAAAGAGTTTGACTTTGATTTGAGCAAAACGGAGCAAATTTTTGATTTGCTGCTGAAGGAGAAACAGCTGAAGTTGCCCGAAGGCCACAAAATCCCCACGCCACAAGAGATGAACGGCAGGCCATACGCAAATGGCATCACACGTCCACCCATGCCACCAACGACTGCAAGGTCTTGCGCGGACAGATTCAGATGGCGATAGAACAAGGCCGATTACTCTTCGGTCAGTTTGCCATGAGAGTTGAAACGCAGCCGTTTCCAGACGTCAACATGGTGGATCTCAGCCACTGCATAAGACGCGAGCCAGGTTTCTCTTTTGATATCAACATGGCAGGCTTGCAGATCGCCATGGTAAGGATAAGCCCGAGAGAGTCGCTCCCGTGGCAAAGATAAAGAGGAGGCCGATCCACGCCGGCCCCAGCATGATAGACGGTATTTGACTGAGGAAGAGGTGATAAGTGTGCGGTATCAACGACCACTTTCCGCGCACCTCCTTAACAAATACGGACAGCAGTACGACCGACGTCAACGCTACGACGTAGATGATGATAGATATCGTCGGTCTGATGCAGACAACAGGAAATACCGTCAATATAAAGGGTATGAGCGTCACGCCAGAGGGAGGTCAAGGGAGCAAGAGGACATGGATAGGCATTGGAACTATCCTTTCTTCAAACATTGCTGGGACTCAGGAATGAGCCGATTGCCGACAATCGAGAACTGCCCAGAATGTAAATAGAAGAGGAAGGGAACTAATGAAGTTTCAGTGTTCAAGCGTCTAGGACCTTGTTACGACCCAGGTGCCGTGTCAGGAGATGCAGTCAGGAGTCAAACGAGGACGAGCACGTGACATACGCAGGAGGCGTATTTCGGGAAGGCGTGATCCAGCTGGCGAAGAGCTGGCCAGCTGAAGACGGGTCCGTGGGACCGGGTCTCCTTTATCTAGCGATGAACTCCTTCGTGAGGGACACGAAAAGTAGAACTGGCATTTGAATCGGGATCTGAAGCTAGGCTTCGTCCTTGGACTCTCCTTCCTCCCTCCCCAATTCTCCTGTATCCCTGTAATCTGCTACTTGTTGGTGATTCGAGATCAAGGACCATAACATCTGCTAAGAAGTTCGTGATTGAGACAGATGCCAGCGGTACTGGTATTGGAGCTGTGCTCATGCAGGACGGGCATCCAATTGCCTATTTGAGCAAAGCTCTCTGTCCACGCAACCTAGGCCTTTCTGCTTATGAGAAGGAGTGTTTGGCTTTATTGTTGGCAGTCGACCACTGGCGTCCCTATCTCCAGCACGACGAGTTCACTATTCGCACTGATCAGCGCAGTTTGTTGCACCTCACAGACCAGCGGCTCAATACGCCTATTCAACAACGAGCTTTTACCAAACTGTTGGGACTGCAATTTCGTATTCAGTACAAGCAAGGCCACACTAACCGTGCTGCAGATGCTCTGTCTAGGCGATATCACACAGAGACAGTCGGGGATGCAGAGCTCACAGCTATTACTGTGTGTCGCCCAGCGTGGCTCGAGACTATCCAGAGCAGCTATCACCAAGACCCCGAAGCACAAAACAGACTGATGCGTTTGAGTGCAGGTGATACATCTGAGGCAGACTATGTGTTGAAAGGAGGACTTATCCGTTATAAGGGTCGCATTTGGATTGGCAAGGATGCTGTCACTCAGCAACAATTGGTTCGCTCTCTGCATGATAGTGCAGTTGGAGGGCACTCGGGGTTCCATGCAACTTATCATCGAGTGAAACGTCTATTTGCTTGGGCAGGCATGAAGCAATCAGTGAAACAGTTCGTTCAGGAGTGTGTGACTTGTCAACAAGCGAAAACAGAACGACGTGCACCTGCAGGACTGCTTCAGCCACTAGATATTCCAGGTCAGCCATGGGAAGTAATCTCATTGGACTTTATTGAAGGGCTTCCTCGGTCAGCTAACCATGATACAATCTTGGTGATCGTGGACAAGTTCTCCAGATACAGCCATTTCATTCCTTTGAAGCATCCATTTACAGCATTGCAAGTGGCCAAGGCATACATGACCAATGTCTTCAAGATTCATGGACTACCACAAGCCATCATCTCGGACCGTGACAGAATATTCACAAGTACTCTCTGGCAGGAGTTGTTTCGACTGTCGCAGACCGAGCTTCGCCTCAGTTCTTCGTATCATCCGCAGAGCGATGGTCAAACAGAGCGGGTTAATCAATGTTTGGAAGCTTATCTGAGGTGTGCTGTTCACTCTTGTCCGGGCAATTGGTTCCATTGGCTGCATCTGGCTGAGTACTGGTACAATACATCGTACCACTCAGCCCTTGGCACTACTCCATTCCAGGTACTCTTCAATCGTCTTCCTCGTGAATTCGGCACCATTCAAGTTGATCAGTGTCAAGTTACTGACCTCGCGGCATGGCTGCGGGAACGGGAGATTGTCTGGGAGCTGCTCAAGCAACAGCTGATACGAGCACAGCAGAGGATGAAGCATCAAGCAGACAAGCACCGCACTGAGCGCGAGTTCGCGGTGGGCGATCATGTTTTCCTCAAGCTACAACCGTATATCCAGACATCGGTGGCTCAGCGACCTCACCAGAAGCTGGCGTTCCGATACTATGGTCCATACGCCATCACAAAGCGCGTGGGCACAGTGGCGTACAAGCTCGACTTGCCAGCGACAAGCAAGATACACGACGTCGTCCATGTTTCACTCTTGAAGAAGGCGGTGCGCCCCAGTACGCCGGTGAGCAAGCATCTACCACCGTCCATCGACCTTCTGCAGGCAGTCCAAGGTCCACAGCAAGTCCTGGATCGTCGCCTGGTCAAGCGCGGCAACACCACTCACTCACAGGTACTGGTGCAATGGGAAGGACTGCCACCACACCTGGCAACTTGGGAAGACAAGGACGACATCCAGCGCCGCTACGACATGACGACGGCGTGGGGACACGCCGTTTCTCAAGGCGGGGAGAATGTTACGACCCAGGTGCCGTGTCAGGAGATGCAGTCAGGAGTCAAACGAGGACGAGCACGTGACATACGCAGGAGGCGTATTTCGGGAAGGCGTGATCCAGCTGGCGAAGAGCTGGCCAGCTGAAGACGGGTCCGTGGGACCGGGTCTCCTTTATCTAGCGATGAACTCCTTCGTGAGGGACACGAAAAGTAGAACTGGCATTTGAATCGGGATCTGAAGCTAGGCTTCGTCCTTGGACTCTCCTTCCTCCCTCCCCAATTCTCCTGTATCCCTGTAATCTGCTACTTGTTGGTGATTCGAGATCAAGGACCATAACAGACCTCTCCCACCTCAGGACAAACGAGCTGAGTCATCCCAAGATGAAGACTTCGAGGAGTCAGAGGAAGAAGATAGATATCATCGACCAAGGTGGTGTCTGATGGACTCAGCCACTCCCAAAGCGCAGAGTGCAACGGCTACGAAACTTGGAGGAAGCCGAGGCGCAGTACCTGTACACTTTGAGGAAAGCACGGCCCGATCTGGCCGTGAAAATTCAGCAAACGCTGGAGACAAAAGCTCGCCCACCAAAGAAAGTGTGGCGACCCAAGCAGACAAAAGCCGATGCAGGGACATCGGCTGATACAAACATGGTGTTCGTTCTCCCATCAGAGTTTTGTGCTCCAAGAGATGAGGAAGTATCAGTGGCACAGTTTGATTGCGGGCCACGACCAGTTATCTTTGAAAAGCCACGAGAGAAGAGCTACATGCATCTGAAAGCCCTATACCTGAAGGGTTATATCAATGGGCAGCCTATCAGCAAGATGCTGGTTGACACGGAGCAGCAGTCAACATAATGCCGTACTCCATGTTACGACGTTTGGGACGTTCTACTGAAGATCTGATCAAGACCAACGTCACGCTAAGCGATTTCAACGGCCAACCGTCAGAAGCCAAGGGTGTGCTGAACGTGGACTTAACTGTCGGCCGAAAGACCATCCCTACGTCCTTCTTCATTATCGACAACAAAAGCACTTACGTTGTCCTGCTAGGAAGGGATTGGATCCATGCTAACTGTTGCATTCCATCCACAATGCATCAGTGCATCATACAATGGGATGGAGATGAAGTGGAGGTTGTTCATGCAGACGACTCGATCGACATTTCTTTGGCTGCCATGAACATCTGGGAAACAAATGACCAAGAGCCGCTCTCTGGAATCAATCTGGACGGCTGTGAGCGCATCGAAGCTACAAAAAATGGGGTGAGACTGGTCTTATCCACCGGCCTCACAGAGTAGCAAGATCCGAGTATATGTACGAACGTGGCAAGGCCGATCCCTATGATCGGCCCCAAAAAATAATAAACAAGGATCTCACTTCAAGCATTCCACGTCGTCGTAGCAGAGGACCAAGAAGTTGTAAACCCTCGTTAAACATTGCAATGGAAAAGGAGGCCGATTCTAGCAATCGGCCACAAATAGTCTCAACATGCCTTCTGCCTGTGTTCATCATTGATTTAGCAGGCGATGGAAAGCTGGGGTTTACAGCAGCTGATGGACTAGAAGAGATCGAAATTGGTCCTGGGGATAAGCCATGGCCAACATTTATCAGCAAATAGTCGGATCGACAACTGCAAGGGAAGCCGATTCCAGCAATCGGCTAAAATTATTCGCACCACGCGTGTTCATTGATGTGCTATTTGGCGTGGTGAGTCCCGAAAACAAGATTGAATTGGCTGAAAAGCCGATATCTTCAATCACTTGAAGCATTCGGCTCGGGGGGCATACACACAGAGAGGGTACAAGGCCACGAAGTATGTAGAAGCCGATTCAGGAGATCGATCGGCTAATAAAAAAATCGAAATTTTTTAAGCACAGCCGATGCTGGGACATCGACTTCAGAATTACAGAGTTCAAGCTGCCACTAGATCATGGGTAATGGATGGGCCGATCTAAGCAGCAAAGCACAAGAATTGAGCCAGGAGGAGTTAGACAGCCATGGTGTATCGACTCCTTGTGCGTAAGCTTCCCTATCTTGTTTTGGTAGGAGTTGAGGGCTGACCTGTTCTTGAAAGCCGATGGTGATACATCTGGCTAGTTTCATGATTGTGGCGTCCCCAGAGGTGCCCAAGCTGGGGCTTCGTCGGCTGGATTGCATGTTCTCATTGATATTATCTTCAGTATCCCTTTTCGAGCCGGCACAGGGTTGTTGCCTTTCAAAGTTCCTGGTGGTCACCTATCTCCCTGTTGTTCTCGCCTTGACTGAGTCTCGGGGGGCACTGGCCTTGAAAATCCATGACCAGGTTTCATGGTCCTGTCTGAAGTAGTCAAACCGGCAGGGAGGAAGCAAGGACGGATCATGAGTAAAAATGCCAGGTGCTGTCGTCATCGGCAGGGTGGTCTAACCTAAGGGAGACCATATTTTTAAATTTTCAGGCTCCTGATAAGGAAAGTTCTGAACCATTCTGATACTTCCTTGGGTTCGGTTTGATGCCTGGAAGATTGTGCAAGGCTGCTCTGGTAATTTGGAGTGGTTAAGGATTGCCGTTTAAGGATCGGAATTGGGACAAGGGTCGCAGGCTATTATTTGAGGGATGACTGGATTAACCTGTCTCGCAATTCATCCAGAAGGACTGCTGCGTTGCCATTGTCTCATTAATGCGTTGACCATCTTTGACAATCAGAAAGTGGCAAGAGGTGACATCGGATGATTGGAAATCGAATTGGAAGAACATCTTCATTTTCATTGATTAAAAAAGGTGATTTCTTACAAAGAGAAGCCGATTGCTCAAAGGGACAGATTGCTATTACTAATCTTATGCTAGTAAGTCCCTACTCTAAGGGCTGTTGCCGTCTTCGCCGTCGCTGGGGTAGCTGCCGTCATCGCCGTCGACGATTTCCTCGTCGCTGCTACTGTAACCTTCAGCGGAGGCTTCTTCCTCTTCGTCATCGTTGTCCTCATCTGACCAAGCCCAGCCACGGATGCTCTTTGGCGGCGGTTCGTCGGAGGAGGTGTCATCCTCCTGTTCTTGCTTCGTGTCGGAGGAGACGTCTTCGTCTTCATCGTCCTCTTCTACTTCTTTGGTAGAGGAGGTGAATTTGCCTCGGAAGGGGGTCGTTGCTGTCGCTTTCCGCCTCCAGTTCTCCGTCGATCAAGAACCGAAGGTCATCTTCCCCGTCAAGTCAGGGGCATGTCACCATCTGACCAGACGAGGTCCTCGGGTCGGCCCTCTGGCACGAAGTCGAAGTCAAACTCCTGCTTATCCCAGTGCTCGGGAGCGCGCCGATTGTACGCTTCCATCTGATTGACCTCCGGCTCTACTTTGCTCGAGGAAGAGGATTGGGAGGAGGAAGATGAAGACATGGCTACGGAGGAAAAGGGTTTTTTGGCTGATGGCTGGTTTGGAGCAAGGGGATGAAGAGGTGAACTGTTCGATGCGGTTAAATAAAAGGAGATATATTGGAGATTCAATGCTCGAACAGTTTCCGAGGATGTGGGGCAAAACTCCAATCGTGCAGAGAAGTTGAGAAGGCAAGGCGTCATGATGAAGAATACTGCGACGGTTCTGCTCTGCACGACCCCCTCGAAGGAAAAACAGAGTGGTTTTAAAATTATCATTACCAAAACCGGGGGCATGTGTTATCACCGGATTTTGGCCAAATCAGGAGATGGGCCGTAAGTGAAGATGGGCTTGAAGGATACACGCGTGGAGCATCTTTGAAGCGGCCTTGCACGAAGAGTTTGGGCTAGATTGCCCATGTATCTGTAAATATAGTAGATCGTATTTTAGTTTAGATTAAAAGATAGAGTTTGAACCGTGCACGGTTAGGTGCACGTCCAAATTAGAAAGTCCCTTGGACTATAAATATGTATCTAGGGTTATCGGAAAAGGAGGACAATCACGTTCACAACAAACACAAATCAGGCGCATCGCCACCCCTTCTTCGAGGGTTTCTCCCGGGTAAGCATCATGCTGCCTAGATCGCATCTTGCGATCTAGGCAACCCACGTTTATTCGTTTACCTTGAGTTGCTCGTGATGAAGCGTTGTTGATGGCGAGTAGCACTACTTATCGTAGATGTTTTGGGGCTTGCATAGATGCTTTTCTTATGCATATCTGCTTAGCTGTGCCGTCCCTCGATATCTAGCTGCCCTTACACCTATCCAGTGTAAGGGCAGCATCTTGCTTGTTCGTTGTTTAGTAGATCCGATCCGTTATAGTTGCTCCTTGATTCTTCAAGGATTGGTTTAATATCCGTATGGTTAGGCCTTGCAAACGGGTTGAACGATCCGGTAGTGCGTTAGGTATGGTTTGTTAGTTCTGAGAGGGATGTTCCGGGAATTAACTTAATGTTGGTTTTTAGGCCTCTTTTAGGGTTAGTTTTCCATTATCTTTCGTGTCTATTAGGCTCAACTACGCGTAGGATGTTCCGATCATACGGTGAGAACCCCAAACTGTCGTAGATTGGTTTAGCTTTATACTGATCAAGCAGGAGCCCCATGTCAGCGTTAACCCTACGTGAAACATGGGGCGATCGGCTTTGTGAGCCGATCCACGGCAACCTGAGAGCCGATCGGGCTCGTATTTAATGTTTACGTGTCTGCCATGCAGGAACTAATCGAAGCAATCCAACACCTTCCTGACCAGGTATAGGTCAGGTGGCACACCCTTGCAAACGGTGCCGAAACATTTGCGGGACGACGTCGAGGGACCAGGGCCCACTGCAGCCTTGGAAGGCTCCCGGCTCTTCGTGTTGCTTAACCACTGCTCGCCGGTGGGTTTTGGCAGGCAACAATATGGCCCG
The DNA here is from genome assembly GCA_030979885.1 of Lolium multiflorum. Classification (NCBI taxonomy): domain Eukaryota; kingdom Viridiplantae; phylum Streptophyta; class Magnoliopsida; order Poales; family Poaceae; genus Lolium; species Lolium multiflorum. The sequence continues at coordinate 282,513,862 of CM061748.1, forward strand.
ATTTGTCAAAGGGATTGGATTGGTGACTTACCCATTCAGTGATTTTGGCACTGGACGTTCCAAAAACGGGTACTATCAGATCGGGTGAATTAGAGAATAAATGCGAATAACTTATTTTGAGCTAAACATGACGGTGCAAAAACAGTTGTTTCTTGATTAATAACTTCAGAATTGCAATATACAATGAAGATACACTTCATTCTCTGGAGCATACCCGTCTGGCTAACTAACAAAACCAATTGTCATTCCACCACCAAGCGAAACTCTGCTTTTGCAGAGCTATGCATACAACAGTTCCTTGTCAAATATGGACATTGGTTCTCAGCATTTGTAATTTCATATTCCAAATGCTATTGGCAGAAGAAACTTAATTGTGAATGTTTTGTTTCCTCTTATGGTTGCAATTTATAAATTAACTATATTGATATTGTTTTTTTTGAAACGGGCAAAAAAGCTTTTGCCTTATATTGATAAAGGAGAAGCAAACAGATACATGGCAGGAGCCATAAAAAGAAAAAAGAAAGGCGGAACAGCGTTCCGCCCTAGAAAACAACTCAGCTAACTAAATCCGCAAGGTTCTTGGCTCCTGCAACGATCCAATCTTTTCCTTCTTCCCTAATCTTATGCATAACGACCGAAGGCAGTGAGGACTTGTTGTTGAAAACGCGTTCGTTTCTCTCCTTCCATATCTCCCAGGAGATGAGAATGACCGCCGATCGTAGTCCTTTGGTAGAAGAGGTAGTGGTCGACGTGATGGCCTGCCAGTAATCAATGACCTTCGCCCTACCTTCTCCAAGGCTGCTCATAAGATCCGGGCAAGAGAGCCAGGAGACCGCCGCAGCCCAAATGCGCTTGGAAAACCGACACTCAAAGAGGATGTGTCGCGCCGTCTCGGGGGAGCATCTGCAGAGCTGGCAAATGGGGTTATGCGGCCATCCCCGTTTTGCCAGGCGATCGGCGGTCCATAGGCGATTTTGGACGGCGAGCCACGCAAAAAAGCGGCACTTCGGAGGAGCCCATGTCTTCCAGACAATCTTCTCGAATTGGCAAGGAAGAGCTGTGAGGAATTGGGCTTTATAAGCGGAACTGGCAGAGTAGCACCCGTTAGGGGTTAAAGACCAGGTGATGGAGTCCTCGGAGCCCGGGATCAGCTGGACTTCAGAAAGAAGATCCCATAGAAGGGCATATTGTTCCAGGTGTTCGTCAGTGAAGGCGTCAACCGTGATATCCGAAACCCAGTTATGATCGGCCAACGCCTCCTGGACCGTCCGATTTTTCCTTCTGGAAGCCTTGAAAATCAGGGGGGCAAGGTCCTTCGGAGGGGTGCCATGTAGCCATGAAGAAGTCCAGAAGGAGGCCTTGGCGCCATTGCCAATGGTGACACGCGTGGCTGCGTTGAAGAGATCTATATCTGCGGCATCATTAGGGGTTTCGGTGCCCACCCACGGCTTGTCCGGAGCCGTCCACTTGTACCATAACCAGCGAAGTCTGAGAGCCCTCGAAAACTTTTCGAGGTCCAGGATACCCAAACCCCCGAGCTCCTTTGGGCGACAGACCTTCTGCCAGTTCACCTTGCATTTCCCCCCACTGACCGTCTCTTTGCACGCCCAGAGCATTCCCCGGCTGATTTTTGCAAAGGACTTGAGGATACCTTTGTCAGCTTTAAGCGCCGTCAAGAGGAAGATAGGCATAGAGGACAAAACCGACTTAACCAGGGCGGTGCAGCCGGCACGGTTCAGGAACTTGCCTTTCCACGGGTTTAGGCGGGCTACGGCCTTGTCGATGTAAGGTTGAAGATCCACCCGTCGGAGTCTTCCCAAGGAGAGAGGCAAACCCAAATACTTGATGGGGAAGGGGGTTGTAGTCGCAGGGAAATTCGCCAATACCTCCTCAAGGTTTATGTTGGCGCACTGAATAGGGGCAATGGAGCTCTTCGCCACATTAGTCACGAGTCCGGTCACCTCCCCAAAACTTTGAAGTATGCTGGCGAGGCCGGCGACATCATGTGCAGTAGGGGAGATGAAAATCGCAGCATCGTCGGCGTACAAGGAGATCCTAGGGCCCTGCAAACCTCCTGGCATGGCTGAAAGGAGGCCGGCCTCAGTAGCCTTCTCCAGGAGCCTCTGAAGAGGGTCAATGGCGATGTCGAAGAGCAGAGGCGATAGAGGGTCCCCCTGGCGGAGACCCCGTCCATGAAGGATATCTTTTCCGGGGGTCCCATTAAGCAGAACACGGGAGGAGGCCGTGGAGAAAAGTGTCGTCATAAGAGCCCGCCATCTTTGAGGGAAGCCGAGGCGTTGCATAAGATCCAACAGATAGTCCCATCTCACCGTGTCAAAAGCATTGGCGATGTCCAGTTTAATAAGGAGGGTCGGAATTTTCCTGCGATGCAGCAGGCGGGCGGTGTTCCGGACATACATGAAGTTGTCATGGATAGTTCTGGACTTGATGAAGGCACTCTGGCTGTGTGACACTATCTCATTCATTCTAGGGCAGAGACGTCGTGCCATTGCTTTAGCAATAATCTTCGGGATCACATGTATGAGACTGATGGGTCTGAAGTCAGTGATGGATTCCGCACCGTCTTTCTTAGGCAGAAGTACTATATTAGCAGTGTTGAGAATATGGAAGTTGGTCGCCGAGAGCTCTGAGAAAGCATTTATGGTCTGCATAAGGTCGCCCTTGACAATCTCCCAGCAAGAGCGAAAGAAGGCCATCGAGAAGCCATCAGGGCCTGGAGCTTTGTCTGTAGGCATGTCCTCAATTGCTTCTAAAATCTCCGCCTCGGTGAAGGGGAGACCCAAATTGTCCAGGAGGTGAGCGGTAGGGTTGAGAGCTTCCCAATTGAAATCCAGCTGACGGGGGGGAGGTCGCCCGAGGGCTTGGGAGAAATGATCAAAGATCAAATTTCCCTTATCTTCATGAGTCACGGCCCATCCCGAGTTTTGCCTGAGCCTTAGGATGTGATTCTTTCGCTTTCTAGCATTGACCCGTAGGTGGAAGAACTTGGTATTAGCGTCACCTTCACGAAGGTAGCGGATTCTGGAAGCTTGACGCTTGCGAGATCTTTCCAGAGCGGCGAGGCCTTTGACACGGCGTTTTAGGCTGGCACGGAGCCATCTTTCCTCATGAGAAAGCAGACGGGATTCTTGAGCGATATCTAGCTGTAGAATGACATCTAGAGCCATCAGGAGTTGCAGCTTACAGTCGGAGAAGAGCCCTTTACTCCATGCTCTGAGTCCCGACGCCGTGGATTTCAGCTTGTGGTTGATGACATGGACCGGCTGAGAGTGAGAAGACGGTGCGGCCCAAGCTTTTTGGACGACCTCCTTGAACCCGGGCATCTTGGTCCAGAAGGACTCAAAGCGGAAAACTGGAGGCTTCCGCGGACCACTTTGGTTTGAGAGAATAAGTGGGCAATGATCCGAGAGAGAAGAGGATAAGGCGTGCAACACGTGATGTTCGAACCTCAGATCCCACGCAGCGTTACAGAAAGCTCGGTCCAACCTCACAAGGGTAGGAGTCTCTCTCTCATTGCTCCAAGTGTATTTCCTATTCTGCAGTTTTAGTTCCTTGAGTTGGCAGTTTGTGAGCGCCCTCCTAAACAGACCCATGAGCCGGAAGTCCAGGTTGTCATTGTTCTTGTCTTCTGCTCGATAAATGAGATTAAAATCCCCGATGATGAGCCACATGGAGTCGTCCATGGGCTTGGCGGCGGAAACTTCCGTAAGGAAGGCTTCTTTCTCTCCATGGTCGGACGGACCGTAGACCGTGGTCAGCTTGAACGAGGTACCACAGGTTCGAATAGAGACGTTCGCCGAGATCAGGTGGGTGCCAATATGAATGTTGGAGATGTCCACATGCCCATCATTCCAAAGCAGAAGAATGCCACCCCTAGTGCCAAGAGCCGGGCGATGCGCGAAGGAGCGAAGCCGAAAACCACCAATATAAGAGGCTGTATGTTGATCTAGCTGATCTAGCTTGGTTTCTTGGATACAAGCGATGTGGCAAGAGGTGTCTGCGAGGAAGGCATGAACGGTGTCTTTACGGCCTTGGTCATTTAACCCACGAGTATTCCAATTTGCGATGGATAGGTCCGGCCCAATCATGATGACTAACAAGAGGAACTTCTGGTCAAAGAAGACGCACCACAGGCGACACGGCACAGAAGAAACAAAACTGACCACAGGCACTTGTTCAGCTAAGACAAAACACACAACGGAAGAACGACTGAGGTGCTAGGCGGACACGTCCTGCGCAACGGGCTCACACCCTCCAGGTCCTCCCATGGCGATAAGGGAATCGTCAGCTTCCTCCATGCTGCGGATGTTGAGCTTGAAGAGCTTGGAGAAGGCGTCAATCGTCGTGCTCGGGAGCTGCGAGCTGAACTTTTTGATATAGGCCTTCCGCGCCTCCAGCAAGGGAACTCCTTCCGCGGCCACGCCCATCTTGGAGTTCAGGACCTGCACCGCCTTGTCCAGAGCATGCATCTTTGGCTTGCTGCCCAACCGTGCACTACGGCGAGATTCGGAGACGGGCTGCACCTCGGGCTTCCTTGCCAGCTTTGCCACCGGCGTAGGGCACGGAAGAAGCGGCTCCAACGGCCGCACGAAGAGATCTCCGAGGACAACTCCATCGGATGGAGTAGAGCCCTTGTTTGCGACGTCAACTTGCTCGGGGAGGGGGTCATCAGCTTCCAAAGCGTCCTCCCATGACTCAGGAACCGCTACAGGGGAGAGAGGTGGTGTAGGTGGTGCATCGCGCTGAAGCGGAGAAGTAGGCAGCACCGGGCTGCACTCCACCTCGTCACCCCAAGCACTGCCCTTGGCCGGCTCTTCGACGATCATGGGAGGCGGCGAGGCCAACCTCGAGGAACCGAAGGTTATTGCCGGCGGGAACTCGTTTATCGCCAAGGACCAGTCCGTACAGGTTGTACCACGCGTGATGACCGAAGCCAACTTTGCCCGCGGCTCTGGCTGCTGTGCGATGAAGTGACGACGATGATCTCCATGGTGTCCGGCATTGCGGCCGCTGCTGCGTCCATCAGAGCGGCGGGACCTCCCAGCGTGATGATGCCCTCCCGAGGGCGAGTAGGCCTTGGCGTGTGAGGCACGCGAGGTGGCACGGCGCGGCAGGCCACGGGGCGGTCGGCGTTGGTCGTCGTCGTCTTCGTCTTCACGACGGTGTCGCTTGCGGGAGACTCGGTCGTCGCAGCCTGCACCGTGACGCGATCGACTACGGCGGCGGTCCTTGGACTCCGCGGAGCCCGAACGGCGATGGATCGAGGCCCTCGAGTGGGAACGCCGTGATCTGAGCTTCTCCTCGCCACGCGGACGCGTATGGGTTTTGTCCTCGCGAACAACAGGGGCGGCAGAGCGCGATCGCTCCTGATGGTCTTCATCGTCATGGCGTCGAGCAAACGCCGGGCCGAGCTCACCTAAGGCCGGTATGGGGGCCGGCAGCACCGAACCAGCCTCCTCGCAGACCGGCCGGCCATCAACGGTGCCAAGCCGGCACGGAGGAAGGGAGTAGGAGGCCGGCCTGAAATCAGTGAGCGGTTCACCTCCATCAAGAACCGGTGCTCCGGTGAAGTCCTCAATGCGGTCGACGTGTAATAACACACGGAAGGAGATGCCGCGCTTCCATTGGTCCGGCCGGTCTTCCCCAATGCGAACCCTGGAGGAGAGGCCGCCCGCCCCTTTGTTGACCAGCGTGCACCAAAGGATCTTCGGGATACGGTGAGGGGCCGCCGTCCAAAGCCACACACCGAAGGAGGAGGTGTCCTCCATGGTGGTGAACCCCTCATCCAGGCGCTGAACCGCGCATTTGCGGCCCACGAGCAGGTCTACCACCTCCGGTCTCCATGCGAACGGAGGGAGCCCATCGACGACGACATGAACGCGGAAGTGGAGGTCGGCGTTGTAGGCGTGGGAGACGGCGCGCCAAGGCCGAAAGTGAATGTCGAGGCCGTCCATCTTGAAGCAGCAGCGGTCCGTCCGCATGATCTCGTTGCGGATCTCGGCGGTGGCGAACTTGACGAGGAACTGCTCCGGGTAGTGGGCGCTAACCAACAGCTCCGACTCGCGGAGACGGAACTTACGTCGGAAGGCGTCGTCGACGTCGGTTCGATCCATCCCCGATGGAGCGGAGATCACCCAAGCAACAATGGCGGTCTTCTCCCAGTCAAGCCTCTCGCGATCCAAGTCATACGAGGTGGCGATGTAGCAGGAGTCTTCTTCTTCGCGCGTGGAGGGGTGGCCAAGGAACGACATGGCCGCCGGGGCAGGGGCGCCCGTCCGACGCTGCACCGTATAGCTTGGGGACGGTGATCTAGGGAGAGGCTTGCGGTACCGAGGTTTGGAGCAGGTGGCGACCAAGTGATCCGGGGAGCTGCAGCGAAAACACGCCTTCAGGCCTTTATTTGAAGAGGAAGAAGTCGGGGAGGCGCTGCGTCGGGTGGGGGAGAGGAGGCGGCGGCGGTCAGCCTCAAAAGACGCCACGGCCCTTCGAGCTTCGCGTTTGTCGCGGCGAGACATTACTGTCGTCCATCCGTCTTCCGAGGCAACGGCGGCAGGGCCCAGCTTTGTGGAAATCGATCCGTCCCGATGACGTGGGCTTGCGTGGGCCCCCTCAAGGTTCGAGAACGTCGAGGCCGACAGGTTGAAGCGGACGACCTTCTTGGAGCGGCTTCGCGCCGGAGCGTCAGGGGCCGTGGGCTTGCGGAGGATGCCCACCGGGGCCGTGGACGAGGCGGAGAGAGGCGGAGAGGCCGCACGGCGCCATGCAACAAGCGAAGCGCAGATCGCCTCGCAATCTTCCGTCGAAGGCTCGTCGAGAGGAGACCTCGAAGCGACCGCACCCTGAAGCAGAGAAGAAGTCCTGCTCACGCCCGCCGGCGTCAGAAGGGCAGACGAGGCGGTCGCCGGAGACGTAGATCTTGCAACGGGCTTTGCAGGTGGGAACGACGAGGTTCCAAGAAAGGCTGGAGAGAAACCTGGTGGTATGGAAGGAGGCGGAGGAGGGGGGTGTAGAGGCCTGGAAGAGATGCTAGGGCGGCCGTCGAAGCAGGAAGACGGCGGTGGCGGCGCACCGTCGCGTCGTCCGGCCGCCTCGCAGGAGCGCCTCGCTCTAACGGTCATCTCGCTCGCTGAGCTCTGCTTCAATTTACTATGTGGTTCGTGTATATCGTTAAATCGTTGGGACTCCAAGCGTAGAGTGTCATAGCAAGAGCAACTTTTCCCATAAGGGTGACTTGAGGGTTATCGTGCAAAGCAAAGTTTTGCCTTGTATCTCCAACTCTACTATGTGGTTGTCAAACACAAGGTTTCGTATTAGTAATTGTCTAAAAGAGAGATTACATTTTACATTGTATTTTTATATGTGATGTAAAAGTAATTTATGTCATGTCATTTTTTTCTTATGTCTACTCTACTATGAAAGTAAAATAAAATTTACGTGACGTAGAAATCATGTAGGATTACAAAGATACATGGTGGATGTAGAATAAATATACGGGTCAAATAGCGCGTCCCAGATACTTATGCTCTTAATATCTTTTATTCATCTTTTTTTTTGCGGGTTCTTTTATTCATCGTTATTGTCGGTGTCATCATCATCATCATCAGAATCATTGTCATCCTCTTCCTTCTTTGCAACATCATTTTCCTTCTTCACATCGTCATCAACCTCCTTGGAAACATCTTTTTCCGTTTTAGCATCATGAACCTCCTCCTCCTTATTGGCACACTCTTTCTTTGACTTGAGGAACTCGACAATCTTACCGAGCGCGACATCGAGGCGTTTATCGTCATCGTGGTCCTCTTTGCTCGTCAACGCGTTCTCGGCCACATCGAGGTCCTCTTTGCTCCTCAACAAGGCCTCGGCCATTTCTGCAGGCGTGACTGCCACCTCCCCCAACAGCTCGTCAATCTCTGGATACGTGCGATGATTGTCGATGGGCACTTCTTTCTTGGAGAGGTTGTCGATGGGCACTTCTTTCTTGGAGAGGTAGTTGTCGACCAAAATCCTGAAAGCCTCAGGGGTACAGTATCCCATGTGGACGTGCATGTCCATCCTGCCAGGCCGTAGAAGCGCAGGGTCGAGACGCTCCTTGTAATTGGTCGTGAATACAATGATCCTCTCCTCCCCGGTTGTGGACCATAGGCCGTCGACGAAATTGAGAAGCCCGGACAATGTCACCTTCTCATCTTTGCTAGGATCAGACGACTTGGGAGGTTTCTTCTTGTTGTCATCTCGTTGTTTGAGTTCAATGGTACAGTCGATGTCCTCAATGACAAGAATGGATTTGTTCGTCATCCCAAGAAGAAGCTTCCTGAGCTGCGAATTGTTCTCGACCCCGGTGAGCTCAAGATAGTATAGGTCAAACCTGAGGTAGTTGGCCATGGCGGCGATGAGGCTAGACTTGCCGGTCCCTGGTGGACCATAGAAGAGGTAGCCCCTCTTCCATGCCTTTCCGATCCTCTTATAGAATGCCTTTCTCGTGATGAACTTTTCTAGGTCGTCGATAACCGACTTCTTGAGCGCGTGGTTCATGGCGAGCGTGGCGAAGTTGGAGGGGTGGCAGAAGTCTTCCGGAGTCCAATCGGAGTCGTCGTTAGTGTACATGGTGAGAGGCCTCTCCTTGTCCCTTATGTCCTTGGCGGTTTTGATGATGTAGTCGATGTACCCTGAGAGGGCCTTCGCCTTATGCTTCTTGTGGAAGGTGACGTGGTAGTAGAGCTTGCCTCCACGGCGGCCGAGACTCCTACTGATGATGGAGTCGTCGGGGACGTCGTGGGAGTAGAGGCACCATCGGAACTCTGCGCCCTCGTACACATCGACCATCTCCTCACCCTCCTCCATGCTCACGATGAGCTTGTCCGTGTCCTCGTCGTCCATGGTGCCGATGCTTAGGCGCAGGTGCTGAAGGGCGTTGGTGGCGCCGACGGCCTCCATGCGCGAGGCGAGGTAGGTCTTGACGTGGTAGAAGAGGTAGTTGCTGCTGTACGGGCCGTCGGTCTGCTCGATGCTGAAGCTGTGGCGCCACTTCATGCGGGCGCGCAAGTTGGCGAGGCCGTAGGAGAGCATGTCGCGAGCCTCGTTGGGGAGCAGCTCGTTGGCGAGGCTGCGCACCAGCATCACGGTCGCCGCCACGGATGTGGCCATCGCCATGGCCTCCTTGCCCTTCTCGTAGATCGACGAAGAAGCCATGACTAGACAGGGGATTCGAGTCCTCGATAGTCGATCGATCTGATTCTCGTACCTAGGTCGTGGTGCTGCTCCTCAAACTTACGGCCGGGCAGTCGGCCACTTTTATAATAACCCGAGCCTTAGTATAGTAGGTACACGGCTCCAAACGGACTAAAACATGGACACCGATCCGACACAAACTCAAATTTTCCTGCCTTGTCGAATTCTACGATGATTCGGAACTCAGGAGCCAGGCCAGGACTCTTGCCCTGCCTGCTGGAACTCGAAGAGGACCTACCCAATAAGCTGCTGCTTCACATGCATAACAAAATTGCGCTGGAAGCCTGGAACACAACTCACATTCTCTTTTGCGCTGGAACACGGGAGTTTTTTTTTGCTTTCTTGACATCCAAGTTCCTCTGAATTCCTTTTTATAGGATGGAACAGTCATGTACCTCAAAGTTCGAAGGTAGTTTATGCTCAAATCCACTGGCCGATCGAGGCATAGGCCAGTTATGTGAAAAGGCTGATGCCACCCTAGTTTGAGTCTTGCTCGTAATTTTCGTGATGTTGCACCATCCAAGGGGTTCCCTACACGCGTTTTTTTTTTTTCAAATGAGGATCTTCCTGTGCATCAATCAGCGCACACATCCATTTTTATTACTGAGTTCAAAATTCAAGTCGAAACACGAATCAACCAGCGAAACATATGTAGCAAACAAAACCTATGCATTCTGCAAATGCCTAGTGTGCAGCCAACCAGCCTGATCGTAGGTATCCTAAGCGAACATTAGCAGATGGCTGCATCCAGTAGCCATAAGTTCGAGCTGGTGATGGAAAGACCATAGCTCTATCCAATGAGATGGCATATGAATAAACTCCATAAAATTAGACATGCCCGAATTATTATAAACAATGTTATTCCTGCACTTCCATATAGACCAACATAAAGCCGAAACACCTATGCCCCTTAGTCTTGTTATCTATATTATTTAGTTAATTTCCAAACATATTTGTGATATAAGTAGGCGGAGGAATATTGCAAGCCATATACATAATATGGCATATATAATGCGAGCAAAATGATATGAAAGAAAATAGATGCTCAATGGTCTCATCTCACAGAAGCAACGTCTCTTACATCCATTCCGTTCTCTTTTTGATTGGTTATCTTTTGTAAGCAAACTTTTGTATTGAGGAACCACAAAATAATATTATTTTAGGCTGTAATTTTAATTGTGGCTTGTGCTTCCATAGACCCCAAAATCTGAAATGTTTTCCTGAGTGAAACACAAAGACGGCTGAGATTAAATGATACATGTTCGGAATTAAGTGTAGGATGGCTGAGACTGAACAATACCACGATACTCTTTCGGAGATTTACACTATTGTAAGATTTTGGGGTCTATGGAAGCACATGCCACAATTAAAATTACAGCCTAAAATATTATTATTTTTTGGTTCCTCAATACAAAAGTTTTACAAAGACGGCTGAGATTAAATGATACATGTTCGGAATTAAGGGTAGGATGGCTGAGACTGAACAATACCACGATACTCTTTCGGAGATTTACACTATTGTAAGATTTGGAGGTCTATGGAAGCACATGCCATTTTAATTTGTAAAAATACTTGCGTAGCAACCTAGATTTGAACCCACACACGAGGTCTTCATACATTGATTTCGCTGTAAAATTTCCTTAAAATGTTAATTTCCAAATGAAAACATCGAGCTCATTTGTAAGCTGAACCGTCATTTATCTTTGGCATAGTAGTAGCCACCCTATCCACTTATTACCACTCAAAGTCCTTCTAAAACCAATCTTTAAAGAGACATGAGATAAAACACTATGATGTTAAGCCACCTAGCTCAAACTATGTAATTGTTCCTTCTTTCTCTCAATCTCCTCACCGTAAATCCTGATGTAGATAGGATTTTACTTGAATATGAAAATTTCTTAGGTTAGCGCTTTGCGCCCGCCACAGATTTCTCAAAAAAATCTAATGGATAATCATATCACATGATTGGCCTGTCCGATTTTGATGCTCTACTAGGATGGGATCCGCGTTCTGTATCTTTTCTATTTACATCACGCATCTTGTGGTGCCAAGCTGGTACAAGTACATAGGTTACACGGTTAGTACCATACGTATAATATCCTATCTCTAACACCCTCTCTTAATAACAACTTAGTCATGTTGAGATTATGTTTCAAGTCTTCATAGCTACGTACGAGAAGGGGTTTTGTGAACCCATCGACGACTTGATCCTTTGAAGGAATAAATCGAATCTCCAGCTGCTTGCTGAGAACTGTCTCTCTTACAAAGAGGAAGTCTATCTTGATGTGCTTGGCTTGTGCATGAAACACGGGATTTGCAGACAAATATGTTGCTCCCATATTGTCACACCATAAACACGGTGATGGACAAGTTCTTCAAGCAATTACTGCATCCATATTACTTCTACTATAGCATTTGCCACAGACTTGTACTCTGATTCTGTGCTGGACCTAGAAACTGTGGCTTGCTTCTTAGAGCTCCAAGAAATAAAATTTGGCCCAAAGAAAACAACAAAGCCCCCAATCTGAGAAGCACTCACTAGTGTACATCTGGGCTTTAGAAATGTCATTCCAACCTCAAATGTATGTTCAACATATCTCATAATACATTGAATATTTGTCCAGTGCAGAGTAGTGGGAGCATGTAAATACTAGCATGCCTTGTTTAATGCATAGTAAATAAATGCCTTGTGAGAGTGAGATACTGTAACACACCTACCATGTTTCTGTATTTGGTGCTATCCTTGGGTCCCAACAATTCTACTTCATGTGTTGTGATCTTCTCTGAAGACGACAATGGAATAGGTGAGCCTTTGGATTTTTTCATGCTGACACGTTTTAGTACATCCTTAGCATATTCTGCCTGACTCAACGCCAATCCATTGTTGACTTTGTAAACTATAATTTTGTTTGACAATTTTACCCTAAGAAAAACCCTACTGTGTGATGAACTTCAGTCGTTCCCGGAAAATAGTGGAGATCACCAAGATGTTTTAAGGCAAATTCCTTGCTCAAGTATTTCAACAAGGCATCGGTTACAGCTGTGTACAAATAATTTTAAATACTTGGATGTATATAAAAAAGAAGTAGCAATAAAAATCCATCACATGCCATCACCTGCAATGTTTCATGACCAGTACTTACATACAAGATTTCATAACTAGTTGTGTGTTTTTTTGTACATATGCAGTGCCACCAAAGACCTTACAAAGTTTGGAAAATCAACATGCCAAAATAGCCAGGTGCATCCAACAAGCACCAAGTGTACAGATTGAAGGAGATCATGTATGTCTTTAAACAAGCTCCTGGGCAGTGATACCATAAATGACAACATGATCATTGTGCCTTTAGGAAGAGGTACATTGAGGGTGATTTTATTATTCTCTTTCTGTATGTAGATGACATGCTGATTGATGGAAATGGCACAAAGAGGATTGCTCTCCTCAAGAAGCTGCTTTAGATCTCACATGAACGATACATTCAAAAGGTACTTGAAAGGTTCAATATGCAAGGTGCAAAGTCTGTTACCTTTCCACTTGCAGGCCATCACAAACTGAATTCAGAACAGTAAACTATCAGAAGGAAGGACAAAGAAGAAAAAATTAAAGTACCATGCCAATTTTCCATGGGTAGTTTGATGTATTCCATAGTATTCACTAGGCATGATATTGCCTATGCAATTGGAGTTGTTAGCCGGTTCATGATAAATGGAGGTGAAGCTCACTAGAATCCAATGAAGTGGACACTCTCATGTATCCCAAAGGACTTCTACATCGTCCTTATGTTGTGAAAGTGGTGATCATGTATTGTGAAGCTATACATATGTAGATTATGCTGGTGATGCAGATTCTAGGAAGTCTACTTGTGGATACCTAATGACTTATGCAATGGGGCAATAGGCATGGCAATCAAGTTTGCAGAAATGCATTTCATTATCAACCAAAGATGTACATAGATGCGGTTGAAGCTTTCAAGGAAGTGTTATGGATGAAGAACTACTTGTAAACATTGTGCATGAAGTAAGATCATTAAATTCTATTTTGTGAGAGTCGTAGCGCTATCCATCTTGCCAAGAACCAAAGTTTGCACTCTCGAACCAAGCACATTGATGATGTGAGGTATCACTAGAGTCGAGAAGTTGTGATTCACAAGTTGGTGAACTTCAGAAGATCCAAACCGACAAGAATAACTGATATATGATGTCCAATATATTGCAAAGTGAGTAGCTACTTCAATGTTGCAAGGCAGTTCTCACTTCTGGATCAGGCATTGGCTCTCCGAGCATCTGCCCAAGTGGATACATATTTTATCCATATATAGTGTTGCACGATATAGTTAGCACACAAATGGTGCTGAAATTATCCTTTGTGCCCATTCTTTTCAACATATACTTAGGGACAAAATATTATTCCTTCGCACATATGTTCTCTACAATAATCTACCTCCCAGGGTGAGGTGTACATAGATATATGTGGTGTACTGAACAGAATTATTGGGTACAAACAACGCATGACTAGAAGCACACACGTATTAGAGAGAGAAAAATACCACGTACGATTTGCAAGCGATCAAACGGCGACGTATCGGTAACGAGTAATGACCAGGCATATCCATTTGTTCCGTCGCATCAAAATGCCACTTCCGCGTTGGCAAACTCGTCCCTCTTGTCCCCCACCATCTCGCCAAACCTGCATGGCGGGCTGACCACCGGCGCCGTGCCGCGCGCGTACTGTCCACGCCCGTTCTGGAGCCCATCGGCATGCACGCCGTCGGACTTGCGCGCGATGATGACGGAGTTAACCACGTCGTCGTCAGGGTGGCACACTGCCAGCACCTCGAACCCACCTCGACCGATGTCTTCTGGGTCGACGATCGGGTACAGGAACCCGCGCGCCCCGTGCGCACTGCGCACGACGAGTGCCGCCCCGTCCGCCATGTGCGCGCCAAGGTGGGCGATCACCTTGGCCTTCTCCTCGGCGGCCATGCCCACGAGCGCGGCCAGGAAGACGACGTCGTACGCGGCGAGCTCGCCGGCGAGGTCGGCGACGTCCGCCGTGTGAAATGACATGCGGGCGCTCAGGTCCTTGTCCGCGCGGAACAGCTTGCTTGCGCGGTCGTTGGCCGCGCCGCACAGGTCGTAGTTGTCGAACATGGTGTCGGGCAGGTGGCGCGCGGCGAGGACGAAGGAGCTGAACGGCAGCGGGCCGGACCCGATGAAAGCCACGCGGGCCGGCGCGATGCCACCGGGCACGTAGCGCGCCAGGAGCTCGTACTCGAGCTTGCTGAGGTTGATGTAGTTGCTATAGTAGGGGAACATACCAAGGTGGTCGAGCGGGTTGTCGAAGGCGGCGAGCATGTCGGAGTAGTGAGCCTCCAGTTTTCCCTCGGCTTCGGAGCAGAGGCGGATGAGGCTCGGCATCTTCTGCGCTTCCGGGCCGAGCTTGGTCACGTCCACGGGACTCGGGGGGACGCACGCGGTGACAAGGTCGGTGAAGAGCGCGTTCACGTCAGGGCACGGGCTTAGCGACGGAAGCTTGGAGATGGCGGCGTGGAGCCCGGTGATCTTCTGGACCAAGGCGTCGACCTCCTTGTTCTGGGACTCCATTTTACTTTCTTGCTTCTAACTGATCGACGCGGGAAGGCTGAAGGACAGGAAGATATGACAGTAGAGTGAAGTGCTCGAGAGCTGCTTGATGAGCTATGGGACAGGCACTACGATGTGTATATGTACTCTAGAGAACTGAAGAAGCTGGAAAAGGTCTGCAACATGCATGCATGCAAGCTTCACGCGTTCATGCCCAATCAGGCTGGTTTCACGCCTCTGCTGTGACGTGTTCGCGTCCGGCTGTTGAAGTGGACACCGTACGTTTTTTATGTCTTCCTCGCGATCTCTTCAGATAAAGTGCACGCATGAAAAATGTCACGCTTAAAAATAAAATAGCTTTGCATATATAGTGTTTGCAAACCTACCGAATATGGTGGTCTGCATTTTTCTTTATGAAACTCTACTGATCAATTCATAATCTTCAATAGTAGTACTCCATCGTCTCATAAAATTTGTCTAAGATTTTTCAAAATGAAGAAGTATCTAGATGGTATTTAGTGTTTAGATACATCCAGATATAGATAAATTTCAGAACATTTTCATGGAACGAAGGGAGTACAAAAAAATCCTAAAAATTATAAAATACCTTTGGATCACCTATGACGACTACAAGCATTCGAGCAAGCCGAAGACGCGTTACCGTCCTCGCCCCTCTCTCACTAGGGTTGGGTAAAGCTTATCGTTGTATATTTGTTGTAGTAGACAGACGAAAAACCGTCGTGCTAAGGCCCAAAAAGGCCAGTGCACGAGAGCCACAACCGCCGCTATGAAAAGAAGCATTGCCGATGAAGAAAGGCGTAGATTAGAAGGAACATCGACTGAAACCAGCAAGATCTGCCACACACACACACACACACCACACACACCCTCCAACGACTAGACGCACCGCCTAGATTGTGGATTAAGGGAATGGACTTTATTCCATCTTCGGAAAGTCTGCGCCGCCAAGCAATCCTAAGCAAGACACAAACTTCAACCAAACTAAAAAAATATTTCAAAAAACACAGCCCTCCCGCCAGCAAGAACCGGGATCCAATGCGCCTTGATGGCTCTAGGGCCAGAGAAGATGTGGCAAATCGGCGGCTCCGCTAACGGGATGCAGAAAACCCTATGTCTGGTCTCCTGAGTTATGGGAACAAAGGGGCACGTAGCGTATGTCCAAACAATGTAGTAACTAATTAGCGCGATCTGCATTAAACAAACAAACACATGAAAACGCAAAACACCTGCCTCTAGTCAAGTTGACCCCGGGCTCCTCTACTCAAACTATCTCCCTACGATCCGCTGCTTTCGCTCAAAACGAACAATGGTTGTTGCAATTGAAGAAGATATTGGATTGATGCACTAGCTAAGTTTTTTAAAAATCAGAACTGATGGAACGAGGCTATGCAGTATATTTACATTCAACATTCTCCCTCATGTTTATGCTATTTAAGTATCTAGTATAGGTTCACTGTAGGCCGCAGGGTATTTTTTCTTTGTTTTTAATACTGAGTGAGCAGGGTCTCGAACTTAAACCTCTTGGCTCTGATATCATAAAGGATTGATGCACTAGTCAAGTAAAAGTTCGAACTGATAGAAAAAGGCTATGCAATATATTTATATTCAATAGTAGAAATATATGTTGTACACTATTATATCTTAGCGTTTTTTTCCTATAATTCTGGTATGTATGCTCCTTAAATTATGGCATCATTGAAAATGAACTAGAAAATGCATGTCTAAGATAAGCCATCTCGTACGATGAAGAAAAACGTTGTATGTTTCTTGCTAAGATATAGTCTCTTAGTTAAGACAATATAAACCACTTTTTCTCACTTCCATCTCTTCCAACTCAACGTTATTGTATGTGGCATCGTTAAGATAAGACCATTGTACATGTCCTTAGGGCATCTACAATATGCCTTCTCTTATATCTCCACATTATCTATAGAAAGCAATATATTTAACTTATACTAGTATAGTGCATTATCTCGCTTACTGTCATGCCTATTAAATGCTCCCTCCATATCGGTTTATTAGGGTTTCAAGTGTTTAAGGAAAAGTTTGATCATACAATTGGGATGTAATTTTGTGATATATAATTCACATTTTGTTGACTAAATTTATGGTTAAACTTTTCTTTAACTACGTGAAGACTTAATAGACTGTAATAAGGATTATTTAATTTTTAGTAGAAATTAATTTGCTAAGAAACAACATATTGTACAACGCACAAATTAGCTTTCTCTTATTTTTTTCTCTCTTCTCTAACTAAGCGATTTTTTTTTACGTGGTAACTCTAAAAGAAGGATGACGTCACCCCATTATATATATTCTCAGGATACTTAACATTCAGGCCTTCTACCTCAGTAGATTCTTGCAAACTGTAAGTTCTGGAGGATCAGCCACAATTGTGACATTCTTGCTATCTCCTATTAAAAGAAGGATGACGTCACTACCGTGTCGCTCCTGGAGGCACAGGAGGCGAGCCTTGCGGGCAGTACAACGAGATGGGCTCCCACGGTAGCGAGATGGACACCAATAGTGGTGGTGAGCAGGAAGAGATCTCATACTTCTTCGCTCGGCTTGCGTCGTTGCGTGCTCGGGAGGAGTACCTGGCAGTGATCGCCGCTGAACTTCACCCGATCAAGGATTAGCGCGGATCGAGTGCCCCACCTTCATCGAGCTGGCGGCCTTCGTGCTCCTGCGCGAGAGCGCCGCTGCCGTTGAAGGTCTCCCCATCACCCTCGCCCCGTACTCGGGATTCAAATAACTTATATTTCTTGTTGTTCTAGATCGGACTGATGATGAAGTGGTAGAGAACATTTGTGACACAATCTTATGTACATATGCAGGATTCCATTGTGTGCAAATTACGTGTCGATCACTCACGACAGTCGGAGTCTATCTCATTTGATGTTGCATGCGGTTGAGCTTCTGTTGGGAATTCGACGGTGCTATTTAACACATGGTGGTTTGCTAATAGTGTTTACATGACTATCTTGACACTTCATTCTGCCAAATTTTTGCTTTCTACTGTAGTCAAGGGTTCAAATCAACACAAATAACTAATTAGAGTTAAAAATGTTGAAAGAGTTGCACACTGAATGAAGTTATTACATGCAATTTGTTTTGCTTTGTATGGCTATGTGTTGCGAGAGTCATATGTCCTTCACTTCATCTGGTAATATTTTTAGATAAAATGCATTTCCGCTCAGCTTTATATAACCTTAGGTGTTCACAAGTACAAACTACACACGGCTAGAAAGCACCGCACGGGTATACATGAAAAGCAAAATCAATCTAGTTGTGTGATGGATGTCGAGAGTTGAAGGCGTCTCACATCATTGAGATCACCTCATCCAACATCGGGAGATTCTTACTTCTTAGGAGTAGCTGCCATTGCTGCAGAATAAATAATAAATATGAAAATACTGTCAGCTGGTTGTGCTGGGAGGTTACCGGCCTTCAATGGTTAATTTGTTACGGGTGTTCTAAATAAATAGTCCGGTCTTCCCTGATAGGATAGCAAGAACTGAGAGACGTCGGAGGAAGGATGGTGGGTTCCACAAAACCAAGAGCATCTCACGACTATTCTCCAGATGAATTTGGCTAAGTGGCACGGAAAAATACATGGTCAACAGATTCGGTAAGGCCACGCAACGGAAAAAGGCAGTTGGGAAGGGCCTGGGCGCTTAAGGATTTGGTCGGGGAGACATGGATAAACGAGCTGCCCAATGAAGAATTTGATTTTTGACAGAATCTAAACTGATAAAAAATCATTGGCTTACATGCAACTGTCACCCCGATAGATATTCGGTAAAGCGAAGAGGTGGAGAAATGTCCCGATGGCCCCAAAGACAGAAACTTAATAATTTTCATTCGTTGGTGTGAAGTCTTTGATTTCGTTGGTATGTTCTAATTAAGCACTTCGACTTATTGTCAGATACAGACTCAGACAACTGGATCATGCTGGCCAATACTTCAGTTAAAGTTTCACAAGTTTATAAGGTACTCATTGGGAATGATGGGACCATACCTGCTTTGAAATGGATGTGGAAAGGATGTTGGCAGCAAAGACATAAAGTATTTTTCTGGCTTCTTATTCACAATCGACTTAACACCCGAGCTCTTTTACAACGAAAGAATTTTGTGATGAATGACTATTCTTGTGTCATGTGTAACCAACAGCAGCTGGAGACAAGGGGTCATCTATTCTTCCAATGCCCCTTTGCTGATTTATGCTGGCAATATCTTTGTCCTCTCTGGGTTCCCCTGCAGGCCTGCGGCTAAACAGTTTGATCTTCAAGAGGCATTGTCTAGCCTTAAACCATCTATCTCCAAGCCGTTTTTTATGGAGATTATCATGCTGGTCACTAGGTCCATATGGATCATGCACAATGATTTTATCTTCAAGGCTGCTCCTCCTAGTCTCTACAGATGTGGAAAATGTTTAAAGATGAGCTTGTCCTTCTAGTTCACAAAGCAAAGAAGAAATCTTATCATGGCATAGTTTCTTGGGCGGAAAATTTTAGATAGCTTTCTTCTTTTCTTTTGGCCTGGAGCCTCTTGCTTTTTTTATTGCCCCTCTCAAGCAACTATTTTATTTTGTAGACACCCTCTTACAATTATATAAATAAAATGAAAAATATACAGTGGGGAAACCCACTATTCAGCTTCAAAAAAGAATTCTTGCCAAGAAGGCCTCATTGTGCGAGATGCTAGCCATCATTCTGATGAGCCTAGGTAACTAACATTGTTGGGATAGAATGATCTCAAATCGTGTGTGGTACCTATATAGCGAAGGACCAGGCCGTGTACACCATTTAGACCAAAATATGATCTTGTACCATTTCCTAGCACATACTAGCCACCTAGCTTGAAGAAAGGTTTAATCTTATATATGGAAGTTATGCTTAAGTTTGGAGCCCCCGCTAGGGAAAGAAGCAAAGATCGCGTCAGATCTTGTGTATTTTTCTCAAGTGAGTCTATATCAATTATTTTAGTCAATGTCCTCTGACATCAGATATCATATCAATTGTTCATGAGTGTAATACCGAGAAACAGAGAATTGAGGAAACCCAGACCACCCTGTTCTTTAGGGTGGCATATGTCCGGCCATGTTGCACTCATGATTTTATTCCGACCTTTTGGTTTTGGAGGGTGCAACGCGAAGCTCTTTTCTGTCTTGACACCAAGTGACAACTGATCCATGGTGAAGTCAGAAGAAGAGAATATCATGAAGGCCGGATTTGGAGGACTAGCTAATGGAGGTTCAAGTCTTTGCGTTGTTGAGGGGCTTGCTTGGTGTTCCGGACTTCGCAACAGTGGTATGAAAGTGGGGGCGGCTGCACCTGTGAAGTTCGGAGTCTTACCTTTTAAGGTGAAAACCCAAGGTCTGGCCTTAACTGGTTGTGCCTGGCAATGTCCTTGTTGAAGGCATTGTTTTGAGAGTGGAGACTATCTTCAAGGTGAAAACCTAAGATCTTTGATCAGGCGATAACAGCGTTGGTGCACTGTTTCCTTCTTGGAGACGTTGCTTTTGAAGAGTCTGAATTTCAGGTGTTGTCTTGGTGCTGGATGTATTACTGTTGCTAGGGCTGGGATACTGTAGCGGGACTTTTATTTCTTAGTTTTCTTTTTCTCTTTTTTGGTTGTGTGCATCCGTAATGTTATTAGAACATTGCGTTGTTGTAGAGGCTGGGTGTAATTGGTATCTTCTGATATTAATATATTCCTTTTATCAAAAAAATATGTCCGGCATGGTGAACCAATGATACATTTGTTTATTGCCAACCTCTACAAAAAAAAACGGGAGAGGTGTTTCTTAAATGTTAAATCCCACATGGATCCTTCACAAGCAAAAACAAGTCTATAGTAAAAAAATAAAAGGATGCTAGACATATAGAAATCAGTAAGAGTTAGACGGGATGCATGCCATAAATCGGCCTTGCCAAGGGTTAACTCTATGACCAACTTGGAGAAGCAGGCTTCTAAGTTTGCAATATGAGCTTTATGTGCGTAATAGGCGAATCCAGGTAGGTGAGCGGGAAGGATCCAACTTTAGGATTTAACATGTTTACCATTTGGCTTGTTCCTGTTGGGATTCTCCTATGTTATGGCTCCACTCTTAGAAAAATCTATTACCAACCCTGAGAGAAGTTCAAATCATAGTAGCAAGCATTTCTTGATTATGATGTTATTGTTGATCTAGAAAATAAAAATCATGTTTTTGATGAAGGGTGCTTTATTATTTAAAAAGTTTTAAGCATTACACCCTACTTTTACATAACTGAGATGCACACAGATGCACAATCATTTGACGTCCTCCATTACAAAAGGTAAAATATAAAAGGTGCAATACACTTGATCAACTTAGAATTACTAAGAACGCCTAGGGTGGTGGAGGTTTAATCCGCAGATTACACTGCCATACATGTTGGGAAAAAATTCCCTCGATGTGTGCTGTAATTGCGTAGACACCTCCATAAATAGGTCGTGATTCTTCACATGCTGAAGAGACGACCATGAATGAAGCAAGCAGTGCACTGGTAGATAACCTGCGGGCTAGAGTAATTTTTTTTATTAAAAACCTTGTCATTTCTACATAGCCACAACGATAAAATAATGGCAAGCGTTCCTACCCTAATACTACCTCGGGTTGGAATTAATTGATGCAAGATGCTACCAGGATGTTGTATACTTTGTACAAGTTCGCTTCGATTAATACAGAACGGAGAGAGTAAGTATTTTAACCCTATGATCCACCCCATTAAGCTAGTTGCCAAATATATTAGCAACGCTACATGGCGAATATAAGGTAGAACATATTTGGATAACTGGCCATATACATCTAGCAAGCTGGCACTAGAGGAATATTTGTTTGATAGTCTTATTGTGATGACAAAAGACACACGTTGTTACTTCCGTGAAAATTACGCTTAGCAAGGTTGCCCTTAGCGAGAATTATCCCTCTACAAAGATACCACGCAAAAAGTTTAGTTTTTAGCGATATCTTCATTTTCCATATTTTTTATTATCAACTAGCATGCTAGGCCCGAGCAAAGCACTATACATGGATTCCACATAGAATTTAACATTATCGTGTAGATTCCATCAAAAATCGCCTGTCACATGCGTTAACTAAACCATATCCAAATGCTGAAGCAAAGCATTTCAGGATGCTAGCCTTGAAGCAATAAGGTCTCATCTAAATGTCACATTCGAAGGTTAAGTTATTATCAACTTTGCTAAAGTATCCGATTTGTGACGCACGATATTGTTTGTTGAAGGATATTATTCATGAAGAGTGGCATTACCAAGCCACTTATCTTTCCAGAACCTTCTAACAACCATCCTTAATAGAGAAAGACCCATACGAAAAGAATAACTTCTTTATCACCATAAGGCCAGCCAATAAGTGTGAGTCCCTAGGTTTCCAATAAACCCGGGACAAAGCCTTTGAGACAATATAAATTCCTTTTAGGATGGTTTTCCAAATCCCATCTTCAGTCAGAATCATGAATAACCAGTTCCAGGGAGTGCTCGGTTTTTTACCTCAAGATCATGAATACCAAGTACTTCTTGATGTTTTGGATGGCAAACAACGTTTTATTTAGCTAGCCGATATTTTTTTCTCACTTTCGCCTTGCCAAAAGAATATTGACCGGAATAGTCCAATTTTTTCAAGACTCCTTTAGGCAAGTGGCAAAGGAAATCATATACAATATAATATTGTTTAATACTAAGTTAACGAGGACCAACCGTCCGCCCAAAGATAGTAATTTTCCTTACTAGCTACTTAACCGCTTTTGGATTCCTTCCTCGACGTGTTCTCATTCAGCATTTATAAGCCTTCGATAATGAATCAAAATGACTAAATAACTAATAGGGAACTCATCAATACCACAACCAAAAATATCAGGGTTGCCTTGTCTTGCGCCTCACGGAAGCAAAACAATTCACTTTCATGGAAGCTAATTTTAAGACATGATAGCTTCTCAAAGGCGGACAAAATCAGCTTAAGATTTCTTGTTTTCTCAAGGTTGTGTTCCA
The DNA here is from genome assembly GCA_030979885.1 of Lolium multiflorum. NCBI lineage: Eukaryota > Viridiplantae > Streptophyta > Magnoliopsida > Poales > Poaceae > Lolium > Lolium multiflorum. Next base: position 282,536,752 of record CM061748.1, read on the forward strand.
TAAATAGAATCGCATCATCGGCGTACTGAAAAATAGATAGACCACCATCCATATGTGGAACTATCCCTTCAATATGGCCCTGAGATTTTGTGCACTCAATAATTATGGCTACTATATTAAGTAGCATGGGTGATAATGGGCCGCCTTGGTTTAATCTTTTTTTCGTTTAGAAGTATCTACGAATGTCATTATTGAGTTTGCTTGCCACACTTTCTTCGAAAATAAATTATGACACCGCTCATCATAAAAAACTTCATTCTAAGTGTTTGTTGAAGGAAAGACCATTTGTCCTTATCATAAACTTTTTCATAGTTAATTTTTAAAATAACCCCTTTCATATTTTTCCGGTGTAACTCAAGAATTGTTTCATGAAGGGTTACTACCCCGTCAAGGATATTTCTTATCTACATGAACACACAATGAGAGGGGCCGCACTACATGATCAACCACCAAATTCATCCTAATAGTTGTTGTTTCTGTGAAAATCTTGAAGCTAACATTAATGAGACATATAGATCGATATTGCTAGATCCTTTTCTGCTTCGTTAACCTTAGGTACAAATTACCTCGCCGAAATAAAGGCAAAATAGCACGAGTTGTCCTTCATGCAGAGCAGTAAACATCGCCAACAGGTCCAGTTTGATTATCTCCTAGAAGTTTTGATAGAACTCTGCTGGGAACCATATGGTCATGGGGGTTTTGTTCAGCTTTCTTACCCCATCCTATGAATAATGCATGGTGAGTAGGCGTTTTCACGTTTTCCTCATCGAAAACTTGAGAAATGTCATATATTCGAGAAGAAAAAAAATATCCTCCCAATACTGAAGGTGGGTAAATCTTCTAGAGATCATGTGCGGGACCACTCCGTGTATGTGCCTAGCTCTAGAAGAAGCTTGCATTATTGAAACTAGGGCATCAATAGTGAAATGGAACAGAAGCGAGCATATGAAGCCACTTTGTCTGACACCCCTTTTGTTTCTGAAGTAGGATCTCACCTCACAGTTAATGCATATCTCCATTTCTCCACTTGTGACTAACTGCATGATTCTATGAATGAACCTGGATTCAATCCTCTCTGCGAGAGTACTTCACAGAAAAATGCCCAGCTGACTCTATCGTATGCCTTCTCTAAGTCAAGTTTAAAATGCTATGTAAGAAAATAAGGTTTATATATCTAGCTACTCTTTTTTAAGAAAATTAATTTTATATATCTAGCTATCTTATTTTGTAAGAAAATTAGGTTTATATATCTAGCTATTCTTTTTTAGGCTTTCATATGTTTCCCTACTGCTTATTATTTTCACTTATTATGTACAAAAAAGATTATAACTAACAAGGTTATCTAGCTACTCTCTCCAGCTAGGAAGTTGCGTTTGGCCAAACTTTTTCAATTGGAATGCTCAGCTAACTTGGGTGTGCACGTATGCATTTGTCATCATGATCCTTCCGAAACTGCCTATAGAGGAGTAGAGCGCACATGATTCTCAGCTAACAGTGCAATAAGATATCTCCCGGGGACCCCCAAAATTAACAGTGAAATAATGCCCTCGTCCACAAGTTAGGTCTCTTGGAATAGCAGCCAGGTCTCCTTTCCTTTATCTCTCGGTTGGGTCTCTTTAGTGAAACCTCAAGGAAGCTGCTGAGCTGCTAAAAAAGCCAGAGCCCAAAATGTGCACCTCACTCTAGTCTCTACACTAGTATCGACTATCGAGCGAAACTTCTCTTCTGCCACCGTCCAACATATAGATAGCACGTTGTACTCTATTATTATCAGCAGTCCAAACCCCAATATCGATCGGATCGATCGCAGGCTAGCTAGATCGGATCGGATCGATCAAAAGTGAGTCTAGCTCAACTGGTTGGGGGCAGATGTACAAACCCAGCACCTGAGTTCAAATTCTCACGGACGCGAATTTAGGTTCCTATTTATACTTGAAGCCCAGGATGGTCCTGGTACTCATGCAATTTAACTTGAGGACTATGCTTTAATCTTTTACCAAGGTTAAAATCTTAGTACTCATGCCTATGGCTGTGTGCATCCCTAGTTGGTGCAGAGGCCGGAAGTGAAATTCCCCCCATTTTTTTCTTATTGGCCGGTTGTGCCTAGCAATGACCTTGTTGGAGGCATTGTTTTGAGAGTGGGGACTATCTTCAGGGTGAAAATCTACGACTGGTGCACTGTTTTCTTCTTGGATGCGTCGCTTTTGGAGAGTCTGTATTTCAGGTGTTGTCACGGTGGTGGTTGTATTGCTGTTGCTAGATCTGAAATACTGTAGCAGGACTTTTATTTCTTAGTTTTCTTTACTCTTTTTTGACTGTGTGCATCCGTACTGCCACTAGGGTGGGCGTTGTTGCAAAGACTGGATGTAATTGGTACCTTTTGATATATTAATATATGAGAATATTCATTTTATCTAAAAAAAATTTATCATGGGCATGATATTATCGTGCGTGGATGGACATATGGAGCCAACTATACACATCTCCGTCTCACATAATACCTCAACTGCACGCACGGAACAAGCGTTACACCGAATGGGCGCAGGCAGGTGCGACATAGCAGTTGATGTGGCGAGCGAAAGTGACTTGCAACAGAAAGTTTGTAGCTGCTACGGCTACTCCATTACAGAAAGCACGGCGTCGTCCATTCTCTTCACCATCTACCACTAACTCTATGTATAAATCCACCGACCATTCTCTTTACCAGCTACTAGCTACCCCGATCACGCATGCCTGTAGCATTTGGAACAAAAGAATCCACCAACCATACATTCGGACTCACTTCGCAATGACGCGGCGGCTGCGCCGGCCCTTTCGATCGCCTCCGGCCGTTTTGATCTCGAGCTACCTAGCTGGACTGGTGGACTTGCGTGAGCTCATGATCCACAAAAAACTAAAGGTGTTCCTTATTCCACCATTCTTCCTTTTCCCCACTTTTTGTAACATATCTGGGAAACTAAAGGTGCTCCTTTTCTCGCCGTAATCTGAATTCCCATCCGCCACAAATCATTGCCGCGTTTGGAACTTAGCACTAGCACACCCCCACAGGCCACCAGTTCCATTCACCTGTAACCATTAATTAACCATCTTCCATTTGTATTTTCTCTGAGATCATTAACCACCTTTCATCAGTCAGGCTTACAGTTCCACCGTGACGGTCCTTACACTGACCAACTCGACACTAGGTACACTGTAATTAACTACCTGAAAGGCCCTCGTGTACAGGTAGTTCTGCTCCCGGCCGACAACACTCAGCTTGTCAGTCTTCACACTGACCAATGCTAATCCCCTCCTCGGCTCCTCCTAACCCTATCACTCACCAATTCCCTTCCCACAATTCCCCGAGGATATATATACCTCCTCTGCGCACACTGCCCAGAGCTCCTCCCTCAATTTTCCATCCTCTTCACAACTGCTAGCTCAAAACCAAAACCACATCAATCTATCACGCTAGCTTCATCAATCAGCTGCTCAATTAGTGTAGCATCGACCGGCCATGGCGATCAAGGACTGCGGCGGGCACAAGGGCGGCGGCAGCGGGTGTGAGTGCCACAAAAGAAAGCTCTACCGCAAGTGCTGCGGCTTCCTCCTGGCCGTCATCCTCCTCGCCCTCTTCGTCATCCTCGTCGTCTACCTGGTCCTCCGCCCCCACAAGCCGCAGTTCTACCTGCAGGACCTGGCCGTGCTCTGCCTCAACGTCACGCCCCCCGCCTCCGCCTACCTCTTCACCACCATGCAGGCCACCGTGGCGGCCCGGAACCCCAACGACCGCGTCGGCGTCTACTACGACTCCGCCGACGTGTACGCACAGTACAAGGGCGTGGCCATCACCGTGCCCACCCGCCTCCCCGTCGCCTACCAGGGCCACCGGGACCAGTCGGTGTGGTCGCCGTACCTCAGGTCCATGGACAACGTCATGCTGCCGCCGGAGCTTGCCGTCGCGCTCGCGCAGGACGAGACGGCCGGCTACGTGCTCATCGACATCCGCGTCGACGGCTGGGTGCGGTGGAAGGTCGGCACGTGGATCTCTGGCCACTACCACCTCCGGGCCAACTGCCCGGCGCTCATCAGGGTGAACGAAGGGAAGGGCAGCTACGGCGCGACCACTGGTGGCGGGACTGACTACTTCCGGTTCCAGCAGGCGGCGGCCTGCAACGTCGACGTCTGATTCCATTAGTTCGCCGTCGATCCGAGAAGAGAACTGATACCTTGTAGTTCCTTCTTTCTTTTCCACCTTTTGACTTGCTGTTCGTTTCAGCAGAATCGGTTAATTAAAGAATTGATTGAATACTGAAGAGCTTCGGTTCTTGCCCTGTCCTTTGGAAATTCACCTCTCTTTTTTAAAGAGTTTTTCTTTGGAATCAGGTTGGTTTGATTGGATGGAGTAGCCTTAAAGTGGAAGGGAAACTACTGAAAAGGAACGGAACAGGGAGTAAACGTGAAGATTCGATCGTGCATATATACGGCTTAACTTGTAGTACACTACTCCTTGCGACTGACTAGCTAGCTAGCTATGTACACACCATAATTAAGCGTGTTAAGTCATCATCGTGTAATTACTCCAAGCTTTCTTTTTCATTTCTTTTTTACGAAGGAGGTCGACGAGCTTAGACGTTCTTCGTTGCTTGTGCTTGACAGATACGGACTTTTCTACTCGATCTCGACTCTTAGCTCCAAGTGTTTTGCTTTGAAAACGATCTGATCACGAAATCCTCCCACTTAATCAATCGCTGAGTTGGACAGTTAGCTGGATCGGGCGCTTGGCTGGAAACCGGGGCACGTCACCGGCGCACACACATGCTGATGGTGACGCGGCCGCGATTATCTCCTCGCCATCTTGCGAGGAATTTCTGCACATACATAGTCTATCATTGACTCAAGGTCCCTTCACAATTTTGTACGTGCATATTCATCAATCATCGTCACACAGAAGATCGAAGATTTCCTTTGATTGTCAAAAGAGTACACCTCAGTTGGCAAGGTAAGGGTGCTCCGAGCTGTCGTCGCCGGAGAGGTTTACAATTTTCTCGTCATCTTTGTTGCTGCATATCCTAGAACCGCAGTTGATATTGATGGGTGCCCCCAATGTTTTGGCTTGTCTATATTGACGCGATGTTTATGTGTCTTGTTTCAAGTATTCGTTTGTGTCGCTTTGTGGTCTCTTGTGTTGGTTAGAGTGAGTACGGTATGTTGTTCCGGTTTCTATTTAGCTTGGCTATGGGTGTGGGGGGTGTGCTGTTTGCGTAGGTTTGGCTTTGTTGTTGTAGATTTTCACCTGATTTTTTTTATAAAAATGGCACTCTCTTCATAATTAATAGATAAGGGGAATCTTTTTCCTCCGTTTTATTTTAAAAAAATCACTCTTCAGTGGCGGGTGGTTCACGTAGAAATTCACGGCGGCTAGCTTCAAACATGAATGATAGCGCTTAGAATTAGAGGCCTAGATAGCTAGTGAAATTACTGAAGTATTAACCATGAATGAATGGTGCTCTATTTCTGAACCCAATTCAGATCGTTTGCTCAGCTGTAACTCCGAGGTATAGTCAAACAGATAATGCGCACTGAAACAGGCACGCAGTCGCCAGCAGCAAGAAGAAGAAACGTGACTTATGTAGCGCTGAATTAATTATGTTTAGCGGTGATGTATAGGAGTAACGAACAAGAGAGCTTTCCGAGTGGCAAAAGGTGCTGGCCGGTGAGACGTCTACATCAAACGGAACCCAAAGGAAGCTGCTATAGTGGACGACCAAGACTATAAGGGCATCTCCAACGGGGTGACGCAAATCGGATGTCCAAAATGTTCGCGTGCGTCCGTTAGCATGATTTTTCATCTTGAACCTAGTTGTTGCCTAGTTTCTTGCTTTGTGATGTTGTGTTCTTCGATGATATCGGTCAACGTCAACTATATTTGTCCCTTCTATTCCACAACTCTTTGCATTTTTTTGTTGATGCTTTTCATTGCTTGCTGCATCTTCTGGATTGTCTCATCAGTTGCCTTAGCTTCTCTTCGGTCTTCCACAATTCTTCATCGGCCTTCCTCTTATCCTTCCTTATAAAGTTTAATTCTTCTACGAGAATGATTTTTCCTTGTAGAAAATGTTAAAACTGTACACAGTCATCTGCAAAGGTTTAAAGAAAATTGAATTGGGAAAAGCTCATAGTTCATCTACACAAATGAATTTTAAAAACAAATTGAATTAGAGACACGATATATAGAAGCTTAATACCTCGTCCGATGAGGAGGGGTAGTTCCCGACGGGGACGAGGAGCTCATTGTCGTCCATCGTCGTAACCATGTAGGACGACGGCGGCAGAGATATGAGGCGCGGCGGTGATTTGATGGAGATTTGACATCTGCGGAACCTCGTCCAACATGATCGAGATGTTGTGGAGCTCGATCTAAACCGCGGATGGTGGAAGGTGGCGGGTGGGGGCAGCCGGCGACACTTTGGGAGGGAGAAGAGAGATGGGAGCGCGGAGCCTTCAAAAGAGTGGGGAAGGTTTGGGCGTGTGTGGCTGGACATATAAAAGGCGAATTCGGACCCTCCAGATAATAACCAAAGGTTACAGATATGTGCTTTTTTGATATACTTCAAATTTCATCTTTTTTTTGTTGGAAAACTGGTGTACTAAATGCATGTAAAAAATCATGTTTTATTACTTATAAATATTGATATGTCTTATTTTACAGATGGACCGTGGGTGGATGTACCTCAGTAATCGTGTGTTCGACGCATACCTCCATGGTATTGCGGAGTTTTTAAAAGCAGCTGAAAAGAATGTGATTGATACAAAGGACCTGTGGGTACTTTGCCCCTATTGTGACTGTAAAAACATCAAGAGTTTTAAAAGCACTACAGTAATCCAGGCACATTTGATCCAAAGGGGATTCGTGCAGGGTTGCGAATGTTGGAGCCACCACGGAGAAGAAGAAAAAAGGACAGATAAGGAGGGTGATACTTATGAGGAGCAGATCATTGTAGACGATATCATAATGCATGATGCTGAGATTACGACCATATATCCAACAAATCACAAGGTTCGTCAAGTAAACCAAGTGCACAGTAATAACATCATGGCAAGGGAACACGACACATGATGAAAATAATAAGTTGTGAGTCAGATGTTGCAGGAGTTTCAAGAAAACTATGAGGATCAGAAAATGTACCAGAAATATGTTTGCATGATCAAATACTTCGAGAAACCAATGTACCACGGATGTAAGCCGAACTACAGAAATATAGCTATTGTGCTTGAATTTCTAGAGGTGAAGCAAAAAAAATTTGGATGGTCAGATAGAAGTGTAACCAAGTTGTTAACACTCTTACAAGACTTTACCGTGGATGAAAACCACATGCCACACTGCTTTTTACAAGGCTAAGAGGATTATTCATCCATTAATTGGGAATGGAAGTTCAGAGAATACATGCATCTAAAAATGATTGCATATTTTACCGTGGTGATGCCTACATCAATTTGCGTGAATGTTAGGATGCAAATTTTTAAGGTTCAAGGTTTCGAAGGGTGAAGCAGCTGATGATATGGCAAATGACAGTGAGGATGACATGGATACTGATCAGGCGAGCAAGAAGAAGAGGTAGAAAAAACCGGGTAGGAAGGACATACCAGTAAAAGTGTGTTTGTACCTGCCTAATACTTCTTGTTTGAAACGCTTGTATTCAAACGCGGATATGGCAAAACCAATGTGTTGGCACGCATATGAGTATGACATGCTCAAACACTCTGGCGACTCTCCACATTGGAGGAACGTCAATTGGTTGAAGCCTTTGGATGGCGGTGATCGCTTTGCAAATTATCCTAGAAATGTGAGGTTTGCGCTGAGCACTGATGGAATGAACCTATTTGGCATATTTAGTACCACTCAAAGAACATGGCCCATGAATCTCAGCATTTACAATCTTCCTCCATGTTTGTGCATGAAGTAGAAGTATATCATGCTTGCAATACTAACCTAGGGCCCGAAACAACCTGACAATGACACTGATGAGTACTTTGCATCTTTGGTGGAAGATTTGAAACTTCTTTGGATTGAAGGGAGTAGAAATATATGATGTGCATCTGAAGGAAAACATTACCCTATGATGCATGTTGTTCATAACCATCAATGATTATCTGGCCTATGGGAACTCCTCTGACCAAGCAATAAAGGGGACCAACGCATGTATCCAGTGCCTAGACAAGACAACAAGTCATTATTTGCACGAGTGTAAGAAAAATGATGTACATGAATCATCAGAGGTTTTTGCCAAAGTGTCATCGATATAGGAACATGAAGAAGTTTGATAGCACTCATAGGAAGATTTGGCTCCTCCAATTCTAAAAGGCAGGTAAATCTTTGCTCAGCTTAAACACTTAAAAGTTATGCATGGGAAGGATTCAAACCCAAGGGCATATTCAAATGCAAAGGCAAAAACAATTACAATGGCAAGGAGAAATAAAAAATAGTTACAGACAATCAACCTCTCAAAATAAAACCGGTCTGGAAAAGGAGATCGATACTTTGGGACTTAACTTATTGGGAGCATTTCTATGTTCAGCATTCCATCGACGTGATGCATGTTGAAAAAAATTGTGCGGAAGCATAATAGGGAAATTTCTGAACATGAAGGAAATAACAAAATAAAGTATGAATGCACGACTTGAAGCTACGCAACTCAGAGGGGAAAAACCACTTGAGGTTACAGCTCAACTAAAGCTAGTCCCCCTGAGTTATGTCTGCAGCAAAAAAGAGGCAAAGGGAATGTGTGATTCTCTATATGGCATGTATTTTTCAACGGGCTATGCCGCTAACATGCAAAGGATTGTTTCAAAGATAAAAAAAACAAATTAACGGGCATGCAGTCTCATGATTGTCATGTTCCGATAAAGCAGATAATCCCTGTCGTGATAAGGAATATCTTGACACCACATGTTCGAGACACTCTAACAAAGTTTTGTGAATTCTTCAACACAATTTCTTGGGAGGTGATTGACCCTAGTACGCTAGATGAGCTACAAAAGAATGTGCTGGAGACTATGTGCAATTTGGAGATGATATTCCCTCCACCATTCTTCGATATCATGGTTCATCTTATTGTTCACCTTGTGCACGAGATAAGGATGTGCAGTCTAGTATATCTACTAAGAATCTACCCGTTTTTGAACACTTCATGGTATTTCTTAAGCACTATGTTGTGAATTGAGCACGTCCAGAGGGAAACATCATCATGGGCTATGTAGCCAAAGAGTTTGTTGAGTTCTACCTTGATTACATGGCACATCTTGACCCGCTGGTGTGCCTAGATCTGTCCATGAGGGGAAGCTCACCGGTGTCAGAACGAGTGGAAAGGTCAAGTTCAGGCCAACTAGCACCGAATATTCGCAGGCATATTTTACTATGATGAACCACATGAAAGAAATCACTCCATACATGGAAAAACACATTATTGTTCTATGAGCAATGCATCCACGTCGACGTTCGGTTAACCAACTCCACATTTCGCATTTCAACACCTGGTTCACTAATCAACTACGTGATGTTGAAGCAATAGATCCCAAACTTGCTACTCTAACGAGAGGTCCTACATGGGAGGTCAGAAAATTTCAGGTGTACAAAATTAGCGGGTACACATTTGCTATGAGGAAAAAATATAGCACAACAACAACGCAAAATACTGGCCTATGCTTAGAAGCATTTGAATAAAATGAAGAAATTAAACAACTCTACTACGGATACATAGAAGAGATTTGAGAGCTAAACTATGTGAACTTCAAATTTTCATTGTTCCGTTATTGTTGGGTTCAAAAGAATCAAGTGAATCCAAATAACAATTGACATACTAGCATCAGCCTAGATCGTTTAGAACAGCTAACCTGGTTCATCAAGTCTTCTAGTCAATCCGAAGAAAAGAGACATGTAGTTATGCCATCAAAAAGGAGTATCATCAATCGGCGTGGACGGCGTGATCTCCGGGGAAGATTACAACAATATCAGTGATACTCTGTTATCACCAGATTTTAGCCAAATCAGGAGATGGGCCGTAAGTGAAGATGGGCTTGAAGGACATACACGTGGAGCATCTTCGAAGCGGCCTTGCGCTAAGAGTTTGGGCTAAATTGCCCGTGTATCTGTAATATAGTAGATCGTATCGTGTTTAGAATTAACAGAGAGAGTCTGGCCCGTGCACGGTTAGGTGCACGCCTCAATTAGAAAGTCCCTTGGACTATAAATATGTATCTAGGATTATCGGAAAAGGAGGACAATCACGTTCACAACAAACACAAACCAGGCGCATCGCCACCCCTTCCTTCGAGGTTTCTTGGGTAAGCATCATGCTGCCTAGATCGCATCTCGCGATCTAGGCGATACGTTTATTCGTCTACCTTGTGCTGCTCGTGCTGAAGCGTTGTTGATGGCGAGCAACACTATTTATCCTTAGGTGTTTAGGGGTTTGCATTGGTGCTTTCTCGTGCATACATGCGTGGCAATGCCGTCCCTCGACACCTAGCTGCCCTTACACCTATCTGGGTGTAAGGGCAACATCTTGCTTGTTCGTTACTTAGTAGATCCGATCTGTTATAGTTGCTCCTTGCTCGCAAGGATTAGTTTAATATCTGCATAGTTAGGCCTTATGCTGGGGTCGGACGATCCGGTAGTGCGTTAGGTGTTGTTTACCGTTCCTACAAGGGATGTTCCGGGAATTAACGTTATGTTGGTTTTTAGGCCTCTTGCATCATCTTCCGTATCTGCTAGGCCCGATCACACGTAGGACGTTCCGGTTATGCGGTGAAAACCCTAAACTGTCGTAGATTGGTTTAGCTTTGTTTTGATCAAGCAGGATCCCCATGTCATTGCAAATCCAACGTGAACCATGGGGCGATCGGCTCATTGAGCCGATCCACAGGGCAACCTGAGAGCCGATAGGGCTCGTATTTAATGTTTACATGTCTACCATGCAGGAACAATCGAAGCAATCTAACACCTTCTGATCGGGTCTAGGTCAGGTGGCACGCCCTAGCAACCGCCAGGACGTGGCTGGAAGACTTGCGGGACGACGTGAGGTGCCAGGGTCCACTAAGCGGCCTTGGGAGCCTCCCGGCTCTTCGTGTTGCTTAACCATTGCCCGGGTGGGTTTTGGCAACATTCGCACGCCCGGTGGGACCATCTTCTGCAACATCCACGTCAACACCGACATCCGAGATGGCAGAGGAACAGATCACATACGAGGATCTCCCTGCAGAACACAAGAAGAAGTACGATGAGCTGAAGGCCATCGTTGAAGCCGAACTCATCGGCTCCTTTGAGAAGACCCGGTCACACGGCATCAGGTTCAAGGGATTCACGCCACAAGGCGTCCTCGAAGGGTTGGATCTGTCTCTCCCTTCGGGGGAACGTACCAGAGCCCTGCGACGGAAATCAACTACGTCGTGGCTCATTCGCTGCATCGGCATTGAGAGCTGGTAAATGCTTTGGAGCGCGTTGCGCTCCGGGTGGTGCAAGAGATCAGGCATCGGTACTCCCCTTCAGGACCTGCTCTAGGGACTCACCGGGGAGAGTGCAACTCCACACCAGGCCACCATTGCCGTACGCGATGGCAGCTCCACAGCAACAAGGTTCGCCGGCATACGTTGTCTACAAGGTTGGAGGTGATCCGGGCGACTATCAGTTCTTATGAGCCGACCAAGGAGATCCCGCACGGATACGTGTGCACGTTTGTGCGGTGCAACAACTGGACGCAGGCGATCCGGCTCAGCGGGAGGGATTGCCGGGCCGGAGCAATTGTTCCGGCGGGGAGGAGCTGCGGCGGGAGTTTGGGTGCGACGAGAAACAGCGTGGCTAACCAAGTATGCCACTTCACCAATTCATGACAGCTCATTGCTACTTCCTCCACCGCGGATCGGATCGGTGGATCTGAGAGATCGTTCGGCATCTGCCGAAGAAGAAGATAATCGGCTATTCCAAGCCGTACCCCAATGAGTTTGACCTGATCCCACTACCACCTAAGTACCGGCTCCCGGACTTCACCAAGTTCAGTGGGTCGGAAGGGTCTAGCTCAATCGAGCACGTGACTTGGCCCAGTTGGGCATGGTTTCGGCATCGGATCAGCTGCGGGTGAGGTTCTTTTCGCAATCCCTCACGGTCCAGCTTTTGGATGGTACACCTCGTTGCAGCCAAATTCGGTGCGATCATGGAAGCAGCTAGAGAACAGTTTCACACAATATCATTCGAAATACGAATTGCGAATTGCCGAGTTAGAGGGAAAGAAAATGTTGAATACATTCAGCGTTTAAGCTGTCAAGAACCGTGTTATTCGGTCCATTTAAGCGAGAAAGAGGCGTCGAGCTGGCCGTGGCAGGCCTTGCAGCGTCCTTCAAGGATCGACGTTTCAAGTGGAGTACAACTCGTTGGACATGGTCCGGACGACCTTATATGAGCAGCGCCATCGAGCTGTACCAAGACAAGTTCAAGCGCGCGATAAGCCTGGTCAATGCGATGAGGATGAAGATTCTACGGAAGATCGGGAAGTCGCAGTGGCCGAATGGACTCGGACGGCGTACCTGTGTCCTGCAAATGGGTCCACCAGGGCCTCCAAGAGGGTTTGACTTTGATGTGAGCAAAGCTGAACAGATCTTCGATCTGCACGAAACAGTTGAAGCTACCCGAAGGCCACAAGATCCCTACGGCACAAGAGATGAACAAAAGGCCATACTGCAAATGGCATCATACGTTCACGCTCTCCACCAACGACTGTAAAGTATTGCGCGCACAAATTCAGATGGCGATAGAATCAGGCCGACTAACTTTCGGGCAGTTTGCCATGAAGGTAGACATGCGTCCGTTTCCGGATGTCAACATGGTGGACCTAAGCCACTCCATAAGGGAACCAGGGTTCTCTTTCGATGTCAATATGGCAGGGCTTGTGGGCCGCCATGGCGAAGATAAAACAGAGGGCAGCCACTCCCGTGGCAAAGATAAATCAGAGAGCAGCCACTCTCGTGGCAAAGACAAAGAGGAGGCCGTTTGCCGGCCCCAGGATGATAGACGATACCTAACCGAGGAGGAGGTGAGAAGCATACGGTATCAACGTCCACTATCCGTGCATCTCCTCAACAAATATGAGCAGCGTCGACCGACGTCGGCGCCACGCGAAGACGACGAAAGATATCGTCGGTCGGATCAGCGGACAGGAGGTATCGTCGGCACGACGAAAAACAACGGGTACGAGCTTCACGCTAGAGGGATGTCAAGGGAGCAAGACAACATGGATAAGCACTGGAACTGTCCTTTCTTCAAACATTGTTGGGACTCCGGAATGAGCCGATTGCCAACAGTCGAGAACTGCTGACATAGGCACCCCAAATGGGCCTGCCATAGATGGTACCCGGGATTTACTGAAGGCCCACTATTCGAAGAATAAGAAGATTCGGGAGCCCAAGATGTATTAAGGAAAGCTAGAATTGTAATAAGAAGTATTATTTGTGTCTGGCGGGACGAGTTGAAACCGTCCCGAACTCTGTAACTTGTACGATACGAAACCTCGGCTCCACCCTCCTAAGGGGGAGTCGAGGGACAAAGAAAGGAATCTGTCAACATAACCCTAGTTTTCATAATCGCCGAGTACTTTTCGCCTAAACCTTCGAGATCTACTTGCCCTCTACTTCTAGCAAAACCCTAGTCTACAATCGTAGGCATTGACAAGTTAATCCCTTGTCAATTGGCGCCGTCTGTGGGAACTAGAGGCTGCAAGGATGATCTCGATGGCACGTTCAAGATCTTCGACTTCATCAACAGCAAGCAACGCGATGGATCGAGGTAACAAGGGAAAAACTGATCTATTCAATTTTATTCCTCACCCGCCCTCCCGTATGGATGCATGTGCCTATCTGGAGGAGCCCATCGTCATGACGTTCGGAGAATTCCGATTTGGCGTCAACAAGGAAGGATCCGACTCGAAGTTCCGATCTCGTCGGAATTTTCAGCGGTCGACTCCAACTTTTCGTCGACGACGAGGAGTTTTCGTCGACATCATGTCGACAACAAGGCAAGCGGAAAGCTCGCCAAGATCTTCAGCAACACATCCTTCGAGTCATCTGCGGACTCCTTTATAAGCAGCGACTCCGACAGCGTCGACACTTCAACTTCATCGACAAGTCTGCTGCCATCGGAAAGGTCTTCACCACTCTATATGATGGTGTCACCGGTCCAAAAATCAATACACAAAATATCATCAGATCTATGTGGTAGAAGGGGCAGGCACATCAGACCCGCCAACATCGAGGCTTTCGACGAATTGGGAAATCCATACGTCGATCCCGCTGATCTCGACATGGTCTAGGCACCAAATATCCTGGAACCACAACTCGCGCAAGAGTACAGCTCCCGCAAAGTGCGTGGGATAGGGCCGCAAAAGCCATGGATGGTTCAGAACCCATGACCAACACCGCTACTGCACAAGAACTTCAAGCATATCAATATAGACTTGCTCGAGTAAGCGGAGAGTTGGAAAGACCAGCATCCTTGAATAGGAGAAAAGAGCACGCATCAAGCGGACGCCGGGCAGATTTAAGTCGCCTTTCGGGAAATACAGGAGATAGTCACAGAGAAGCTCGGAGGAGAGCAATGTCTCGACTGCAAAACATACTGAAGCAGAAAGAGGAAACATAATCCAAAATCTCGACATGTCCTTTATGTCGATCGGAAAGAGGAAATATCATCCCGAAAGGCAGGTTACATGGCAACACAAGCATATATCTTGGCGTCCAGACCACCTCCTGGGGACCCGAGAGAACCATTGTTCAATATGGCAATGGCTGGAGTAGGGGTTATGGGAACGGCGTTTGCAACAACGCCTCCCGAAGAAAATCCCAGACAAAATAGTCCACGACACACAGCAGTCCAAGACCCACCAAGAGCAAGTGGAGCAAGAGACACAGCAGTCCAAGTAAGGGTGGACGGAGCGCGACAAGAAAGGAGGGACCGTCGGTACTCACCGAGCTTGCCGACGAAGATATGTGTGGGCTCCCATGCTTTACGAGAAGAGTCGAAAAACTCGAGTCCCAAAAGGGTTCAAGTTACCCGAGAATTTCAAGAAGTTCGACGGCCTGCAAGATCCCGAGGATTGGCTCGTGGATTATCTCGAGATGGTGAAACTGGTAGGAGGAACCAGAGCAACAGCTATGCAAAGTATCCAAGTTCACCTGAGTGGTGCCGCAAGATCTTGGATAAAGAAACTCCTTTGAACTCCATCGACAGCTGGGAAACCTTTGAGGACATCTTCGTGAAGAACTTCCGATCCACCTGCAAAAAACCCGCGTCGTTGGAAGAATTACGAGCGTGTCGACAAAAACATGACGAGTCGATGAGAAAATATATACAGCGGTGGAACATTATCAAAAACTCGGCAGAAGACATATCTGACGAGAGGGCAATAGATGCGTTCGTGGCGGGAATCCGACGAGCAGACTTCATCGAGGACTTGGGAAGAACTAATCCCAAGACAATCTCAGCGTTGATGGAAATCGCTAACAAGTGGGCAGATGGAGAAGACGCAATATACAACAAACGACACAGGTCGCGAGAAGAGGATCGTAGTCGAAATTATCAAAATAGAAGGCGATTTTCTCGCGGTTCTACAACAACGATGCTCCTGGCCATATATCGGCTGGTTTTCGGGGAAACCCTGGAGGGAATAGTCGAGATGATTATCAAAGGAGCAACGAGCAACAAGGCGACAATAGAAGTGATTTTCGCGGCAACAGACAAAATAGTGGACCAAGGATTCAAAGACCTTACGTGTCTCCCGAGGAGATGATGAACGGTCCGTGTCAAATGCACTTTTACCTCGACAACAATGGAAAGAGACAGTCGGGACATCTCCAGAAAGACGCCAATTTTCAGGCAATGTTGCGAGCCGCAGGAATCGCAAATGCCCAAGCAAATAAGAAATCCTCGCCAAGGAGCGAGATTCACCTTCCACCTCCTCCCGCAATAACCGAAGAAAATCGACACCAGCTCAGAATAGCGGCAGCACCACAACCACCCCCATATGTCGATCCCAATTCCAACGGCGCAGTTTTGATGATTCGAAAGCTAGGCCGTCCAACAGGGCGCAGAAGGTCATATCTCGACAAGTGTTTATGGCAGAGAAGATGCCTCCACCAACGATCGAGTATCTAAATTGGTCGGGGCAAGACATAGGCTTCACAATCGCGGATCATCCGCGGCAAGTTCCTCGACCAGGACAATCAGCACTTATTCTACCCGCAGTAATTGCTGGGTTCGACGTGTCGCGAGTTTTCGTAGATGGCGGCAGCAGTCTAAACCTCATGTATGCAGACACATTGAGGAAGATGAACATATCCTGGCAAACTTGAAACCAACCGACACACGCTTTCACGGGATCACACCAGAGAAGCCAAGTTACCCATTGGGCAAGATCAACCTCGACGTTCAGTTTGGAACCCGAGAAAACTACAGAATAGAGAACCAGAGTTCGAAGTTGTGGATTTCCGTCGCAATATCACGCTTTGTTGGGACGACCAGCGTACGCCAGGTTCATGGCAGTGCCGCATTATACATATCTGTTGTGGAGGTTGCCTGGGCCTAAGGGACCTATCACAATCAAGGAAGCTTTGCGATAAATCGACAAAGATTTCCATCGACTGTCAGAAACTTTCGGGATGCAAGCGAATATGCGGCACCTAGGTTCACTGATTATGATGTGCTGCCAGAGGTAGGAAGATCTAAGGAGCCAACTTTCAATATAAATAAAGATTCAAAAGAGGTACAGATCCACCCGACAGATCCAAAGAAAACGACGTCCATTGCTGCAAACATGGATGTCGCATAGGAAACGCGCTCGTCGAGTTCCTCCGTGAGCATTGGAAAATCTTCGCATGGTGTCCAGGTGACATGCCAGGAGTACCCAGGGAACTTGCTGAGCACCACCTCAATTTGGATCCTCTTGCAGACCAACAACCTTTGCGGCGTTTTTCGGAGCCTAGCCGCAAAGCTATGTTATCAGAAATAGATCGACTCAAAGATGCCGGGTTCATCAGAGAAATATCTACAAGCCACATGGGTAGCTAACCCGGTGATGGTGCCGAAGAAACACACAATAGTCCTTCGCATGTGCGTCGACTTTACGTGTCTCAATAAACATTGTCCCAAGGATCACTTTCCCTCCCAAGAATCGATCAAATCATCGACTCCACGGCAGGATGTGAACGTCTTTCCTTCTGGACGCATATTCTGGTTATAACCAGATCAGATTGAAAGAAGAAGATGAAGCCAAGACAGCGTTCATCACACCTTATGGCGTGTTTTGCTACAAAACAATGCCCTTTGAAAAACGCGGGAGCAACATATCAGCGGATGATGCAGAAGTGCCTAGCAACACAGATTGGGAAAAATGTACAAGTCTACATCGATGATGTCGTAATAACATCAAAGAAAGGGTCAACATTGATTGAAGATTTGAAGGAAACCTCGACAACCTCGACAAGTTGCCTCAAGCTGAACCGACAAAGTGCTCTTTTGGAGTACGCAGAACTTCTCGGGTTCTTAGTATCAGCAAGGGATTGAAGCTAATCCGAAAAAATACAGACCATCGTCACTATGAGAAAGCCAACAAAGTTGAAGAAATACTGTTAACGGGCGAGTCGCAGCTTTAAGCAGATTCGTCGCCAGGCTAGGAGAAAAATTTGCCGTTTTATGCGTTGATCAAGCAAGGAGAAAAATTTCAATGGAACGAGGAAGACAGAGCTTTCGAAAATCTCAAGCGAGCAATTTCGACACCGCCGATATTGGTGGCGCCAAAAGAGAAAGAACCTCTCCTCTTGTACATTGCAGCTACACCTCAGGTGGTCAGCACGGCTTTAGTGGTCGAAAGGGAAGAAGAAGGCAAGCTTCATGGAGTTCAAAGGCCAGTATATTTCATCAGCGAAGTACTGTCGCCATCAAAACAGCGGTACCCGCAATATCAAAAGCTAGCATATGGAGTATTCACGACGGCAAGAAAACTGCGGCATTATTTTTCGGCTCACCCGATAATAGTGGTCAATGAAGCTCCCTTATCAAATATACTGAACAATCCAGAGGCTACGGGTCGTGTCTCCCTTTGGGGAATAGAACTTTCCCCTCGGGACATCACGTATGAAAAAGAAAAGCAATAAAGTCACAGGTCTTACCAGATTTCATTGCGAGTGGATGGAGCTACAAAACACGGGACCCCCAGTTTATCGAGGACTTGGACCATGAACTTCGACGGGTCCAAGAGATTGGAAGGTGCTTGAGGCGTGATATTAGTTTCACTGAAGGCGACAAGTTGAAGTATGTTCTGCGGATGACGTTCCCAAACGCATCTAATAATGAAGCAGAATATGAAGCTCTCATACACGGGATGAAGATGGCGAAAGCTTGGTGCAACCCGAAAATTTTCGGCGACTCACGGTTGGTAGCTCGCAAGTAATGAACCAATGCGGCGATCAACGAAAGTATGATAGCATACAAGGAGGTGTACAATGAGCTGGAGAAGCTATTCGATGGTTGTGAAGTAAACCACATCGGCAGGATGAGCAACGATGAAGCCGACGTTCGCAAACATCGGGTCACAATGCCTCGCAATCCCTCCGGTGTGTTCGGGAAGAGATTAGCGAGAGATCAACAAAACCAGCAAAAATAAAGGAGAAAAAAGAGAAACCTTCGAGTATCACCAAAAACATAGCAGAAGAAGAAGAAGAGCAAGAGCTAGTCATGATGGTGCAAGTCCCTTGGATGCAGGCTTACATATCCTATATCCTAAGGAAAACGTTACCCGATGATCCAGTTGAAGCAAGGCGAATAATTAGGCGATCAAAAGCTTTCACGTGGTAAAAGGGAGCTGTACAAACGCAGTATTTCGGGTGTGCTACAACGGTGTGTTACACCCGAAGAAGGAAGGATCATCCTAAAGGACGTGCATGAAGGAATATGTGGGCACCACGTGAGTAGAGCTATCGCAAGGGTTTCGAGCAGGATTTTATTGGCTAACAGCAATCGAGGATGCGAAGAAAATAGTGCGAACTTGCGATGCGTGCCAAAGATTTGCGGCAAGACCTCACTCTCCTGCCGCAGAACTTATGCCAATCCCATTGTCTTGGCCCTTTGCTCAATGGGGTCTCGACATGGTAGGTAAATTACACAAAGCTTCGCCAGGAGGTTATGAGTATATGCTTGTTGTTGTCGACAAGTTTACAAAATGGATCGAAGCAAAGCCGATAAATTCACCGGACGGCGCGTCGGCGTTAAGTTCGTGAAAAGCATCGTCTTCAGATTTGGAGTTCCTCACAGTATTGTGACAGACAACGGCAGCAATTTCACGTCCAAGGAGTTCAAAGCATACTGCGCAGAAGTGGGCATCAAATTGAGTTTTGCGTCGTCGCGCATCCTCAGACCAATGGACAAGTCGAGAAGGCCAATGGCATCATCTGCAACGGCATCAAGAAACGCCTGCTAGGCCCATTGGAAAAAGCCCGGCATACTTGGCCGGAGGAGTTACAAAGTGTGTTGTGGAGTATCCGAACAACACCAAATACGGCGACACAGGAAACACCGTTCTTTACGGTTCATGGCGCCGAAGCAGTCCTGCCGATAGAAATAGAGCACGATTCTCCAAGAGTCAGAATATGACGAAGAAACATCGAGAAAAGCTTTGGAGGATGATGTCGATGTACTCGATGAAGCTCGAGACGAAGTCTGTCAAGAGTCGCCAAATATCGCAGGACTGAAAAACTATCACGATCGACGATTGCGGCCAAGGTCTTTTCAAGTTGGTGACTTAGTTCTGCGGCTCAACCAAAAAAGTCACGAAAAACTCGAATCACCATGGCTTGGACCCTACATCGTCACAGTAATCGAAGGAGGAGCATACAATCAAAGACAAGAAGACGATTGACGAGCCAAATCCCAGGAATGTGGTGGCGTTTCTACGCCTAGGTGTCGAAAATATAGTCCTTTGTAAAGCTTCAATATACTGAAACGCCCACGAGTTTTCAGACGCACTCTTTTCCTTTTTCGGGGCACCGAGTGGGGCGGGAAAGGTTTTTAATGAGGCGGGCTCGTGGTGCTGCAATATAATAAAGATAGTGGAATTATATATCTTCTTCTCGACAAGATCAGGGGTCTTCCCCTACATGATACAATATATATATAAACACAGTATCGACAAATGCAAAAGAAGCATCCGGCCTTGGTAAAAATACCTCGCCAAAATAAAAAGAGATATCGACAAAATAGTGATCAAACAAAAGCTCGGGGGCTTACACCCGTACAAAATAGTACACAATGTATATTATCTTGCCTTGGGACAACCTCGCATTATAATACACAAGATATTGCAATCAAACGCGCCGGGGGCTTGGCGATAAAAAAAAATACAATGACTTTACAATATAGCTCGTCTATACAGGATACAAAGTTCGGAATAAATGTCAAGGATTTCCCAATATATTATCTATGGTTAAGCGCTCGTTATTTACGAGTACTATGCTCAGCATAGCTACCCTTCACGAAGAATTCGGAATCCATCCGAAGAAGTTCATCCATCATATCTTCAGCAACAGGAGTAACTATGTCATCATATTTGCCGAAGTTCCTCTTCCTCTTCGACATCTTCTCCAGGCACTTTGGGACAATTTGCCCTACATCTAACTTCGGGTAGCAAATCTTTATCATGATCATCGCAAACCTTGCACCAGCAGCTAGTTGGGCTCGTACAAAGCCGTGGATGCGAGGAGCATCTCGAAATTTGTCCATCAATGCGGAAGGGTTTCGGCATCTTATTGCAAGGAAACATGGTACCATACACCATAGACAAAGTCCTTGTACAGAAATCAAGATATTCGCGAACCTGAAGTGCACGATCTTGAAATCTCACGATTTGGCGGGTCCGCTCAGGTGTACCCCAAAAAGTTGATCCATGTTCATGTGCAAGCCGAAGGAGAACTTTGGAGCGAGCCTCGACACGTTCATCTTCAGTTATAGGATCCAAAAAAGCACCTATGGTTTCATAAAACAATTCAATAGGCAATGAGGAGGCAAGCAGCAAAGGAAACGAAGAAGCAAGATAAAGACAATGAAACTTACCCGCCATATCCAAGCTAGCATCTGTTAGCAGCTGGAGCATAGAATTCTCTCGAGATGCAGCTGCGTCAGCTTCAGCAACAGCAGAGTCCTTTTCAGCAATGGCAGTTTGTACTTGTTGGAGTGCAATTTCCTCGGCTTCAGATGACTTACGAGCCTTCTCCATCAGCACAAGTGATTGCTTCTTCACGAACTGAAGTTGGTGTCGAAGTTCGTCTAATTCTTGCGGCAAGGAATCCTCGGCAGTCGAAGCATCAGCAGGAATTCTCCTTGGAGAAGAAGGCAAAATATTGGAAGAACCAGGAGCTGGCGTATAATTGTCAAAAATTGGAAAAAGAAATATTTCGACATCAATCACTGAGCAAAGATAGATTTCCATTCATCTCCATAGTATATACATGTCTATTACAAAAGAAGGACCTTCTAGAGGGATACTGAAATAGTTCTCGCCAATAACACTACGGCGACAAAGCCAAAAGAAAGAGGAATGCTAAAAAAGAAAAAGCAGAGGCATTCAACTAGACCTCCGGCTTTGATGAGCTAGGAGTCGAAGACGGCTTGATCCCGATATAAGCCAGGATTTTCTTCGTGTTGGGCTTAGCTGCCTTGATCAAAGACCTCCACCTTGACTGTTCTATCTGATCAGTGTCGCCAACTTTCGACCAGTCGATAGACTGCTGGCTGTGAGCAACCAAGGCGACAGTATTCTCCACGGCAACCTTCATATTTTCATGACGCACCCTTAGTCCAAGATCTTCTGATGGATTGAAGCACTTGGCGAGATCAACGAAAGTTGCGGGTTCCTCTTTCTTGGGGAAGAAATAAGGGAAAAGCCGCGACAACCCCGCTTTAGCCTGATCAATGCCTTCACGTGCCTCTGATCCATGAACTTCAAGGAGTGAAAGGGCGTCAAGAAGAGAATCATTGGCGGGTTCATCAAGTTGAAATTATTGAGCTGTTCTAGCTGTCAAGAAAGGAAAAATTGAGCAACAAACGAGTGCAGAGAAGAAAAATACAAAAGAATAAATGAGTGGTACTTACCTATGAAGCGGCGACTCTGCGTCGTTAAACGCTTACGGATCGCCTCCTCGCGAGCAGATTGGGTGGCTATGTGATCGCTCAGGGAAGTTTCAGCGGTGTGAAGCCTCTTTCTAAGGTCTTCGACACCAGCAGCGTCAGCCTTGGCTCTATCAGCCTCTGCTCGCGCATCAATAGCATCTGACTCAGCCTTTTTCCGAGCCT
Organism: Lolium multiflorum; assembly: GCA_030979885.1. Classification (NCBI taxonomy): domain Eukaryota; kingdom Viridiplantae; phylum Streptophyta; class Magnoliopsida; order Poales; family Poaceae; genus Lolium; species Lolium multiflorum. Next base: position 282,559,115 of record CM061748.1, read on the forward strand.
TTTCACTTTGCTCTAATTGCTGAGCAAGTGTATTGGCACGATCATTGGCTTCCGCCAGTTTTTCTACGATGGAAGATAAATATAGTTACAAATCTCGACAACAAAGAAGGAACAAAAGAACAGAGGCAAAAAGCAGAGCATTACCTTCAGCTTTATTCGCATATTCACGATACCCAACAAATTGGGCACCGATGCGAAGAAGATCCTTGATCACAGGCTGTTAACCAAAAAGAGAAGACAAAAAGAAAATGGGGGTATGAGAAAAATATGGTGATGCGCAGAAGCAAACAAAGAAAACAAAAACAAAAAAAAAGTAAAGAACTTACATCTTCCATGAGAAGGTTCGAAGAGCTACTCAATTGAAGAGTAGGCTCGAGACAATCTCCGTCCTTGCCCTTTTCGGTGAAGAGGCTCGGGGCTCGAAGGAGGAGTAGAAGCGCCGATGTTTTGTTGAGGAGGCGAAGATTCCTCTCCTTCAACTCGTGGCTCTGAAATAACTAGGGTATGTGACATACTCGTTCGAGCAGCCACATCCAAAGCTGGCGTTTCCTCGTCATCATCACTATTGCAAAAGGGTGGCAGTGTAAAAAGCAAGGCAAGCAAAAATTCTTCGAATAGAAAAATAAAAGAGGGAACTTACGAACTGATGATACTCGCAAGATATGGATCATAAGCTGCCTTTTGCGGTAAAGGAGCAGCTTCTTCGGGTTTAGAAGTCCCGGAATCTTCGACATCACCCCTCTTCCTTTTGTTCTTTGGAGAATCAGCAGGAGGAGGAGGCCGCCGATGTAGTGTCTTGAAGCAGCATCTTTTCAGAGATCCCGCAGATTTTCGAGAATCTGCGGGTTCATTCCAAAGAGGAGGCCTCTTGGTTATCATTAGAGATAACGGTCCTTTCTTCGACTTCCCCACCTTCGGGAAGAGGAGGAAGTGAAACAAGATTTGGATGATTCTGTCCAAAAAGAGGGAAGGATATCAGAACGAAGCAAACAATGCAAAAAAGCAAGGCAGTAAAAAATTGCGCGACAATGTTTACCTTAGGAAGCGCATGGGTGGCGCTGTATGGTTTTACGCGACAAGAAGAAGGGATGGCATTTTTGCTGAGGGAGGTGATTTTTCGGACAAGCCTCTCCAGGTCCTTGACTTCCAAATCCACCGACAGCCGATCCACGTCTTCGTTGCCAGTATATTTCCAGAGAGGGAATTTGCGAGCTTGAAGAGGCTGAACTCTACTCTTAAGGAAATACACTATAATCTGGATACCTGACAATTCTTTGCCGCGAGTATTTTGCAACTCATGGATGCGAGCCATCAGGGTCCTCGAAGTTCTTTCTTCCTCGGTAGCCTCGCATCCCGAACGGCGACGAAGAATTTTCTCGGCACCGTCAAAAGGAGAATATTATCCTCGAGGCAGCCATCGTTTTCTTCGCGAATGTACAACCACCTCTTGCGCCAACCTTGAACGGAGTCAGGGAGCTTGACGTCGAAGTAATCAGCAGTGGAGCGAATAGAAATAACAACGCCGCCTATATTATAGGCGACATTGGGAGAGCCATTGCGACAGAAGAAAATGCGCTTCCAAAGCGCCCAATTAGGTGAGACGCCAAGGAAGGCTTCACAAAGCGTGATGAAAATAGAAATGTGGAGGATTGAGTTTGGCGTGAGGTGGTGAAGCTGGAGACCGTAGACATAGAGTAATCCACGGAGGAAAGGATGGATGGGGGTGGATAAACCACGGATGAGATGGTCGACAAAACTTACCCGGTACCCCATTGGGCTGGGTAGCTTTCTTCAGGGAAGCAAACCGCTTTGGGCTTCGTGGTGATTCCCAGTTTCTTCAGGAGGTTCAGGTCTTGGTTTGTGATCTTGGACCTCTCCCACTCCGCAGTTCCTAGATCCGCGGCGGCCATGGAAGAATCAGGAGTGCTGTGCCTGGTTAAGCGACGCGGTGGCATCAACAACGGCAATGGCGAGCAGCAGTGAAGAGAAGAGCTTTAGCAGCAGTGGAGCGCAAGAGATTTTTTAGGAGAAGCAGAGAACGGCGCAGCGGAAGTGCTCGAGGAAGAAGAAGGAGATCTTATATAGAGGTGCGGTGAAGCGACGGAACCGTTGGATGAAGAAAGAATGCAGGAGATGATTACCACGTGGCAACGAGGGCAAATTAGTATTTCAACATTGACGAGGTTACAGAACGTGCGCCGGAAAAGCGGAGGACGTGTGTCCCCCACTTGCACGACGTGTCAACGTGGTGGGAATAGTGGACCCACAAGGCAGAAATAAAATCCCAATTATTGACAGAGATGAAGAGAATTTGACAAGGGAAAATATGTCGACAAGAAAAATAAAAGAGAATGGCGACAGGGTTAAATATTCGAATACTCTTGGAGCCTTTGATCAAATACAAGTTTTTGCTCAAATGCTCGGGGGCTACTCGGAAAAATAGAAAATTTCGAGTATGACAATATAGAAATGGCGAGAGCCTATGACCAAATCCAAGAATTTGTTCATAGCCTCGGGGGCTACTCCCATCGGGAGCGCTGGTCGCGCACCCGATAAATATAAAAATATCGAGAAGGATTATAAATATAGCGGCAAAGGATGCTAATGTGGAGCCTACACCCAAGCACAAGTTCTTGGCTGTAGCCTCGGGGCTACTCCCATCGGGAACGCTGTTCGCGTGCCCGATGAATTTGATCAGAAATAGAGAAAAAGAAGTGAGTATATTTGAGTTACACAAATAACTCTATATATACTCCCATCGGGAAGACAAAATAAAGTCATCAAATATGACTCAATAAAATGTGCTATTCCAAAGGCGAAAAGCACTCGACAATATATTCTCGAGAACGCCAAAGTTGCGATCAATTTCTGAATGCCGCAAATTTGCGAAGGTAAGACCCCAGATCCGTTCTGTGGGCGTGGCATCGCAAAGACTGCGCTCTGCTACTTTTATCCGTATCAAGATACGAAGAAAAATCTAACGGACGCGTTAGGTACCGATAAATTTGACTGGGACTTGACAGAATGGTAAGACCTTAAGCGGCACATGTCGAAGTTTACACCGGTATCCCGAGATCATGTTCGGGGACGTGATCTTGAAGTAGGTTTTGCGGATTGCCACTAGAGCAGTTAACTAGTACCTGATCCGTCAGATGAACTAGCCCCAACTACCATTATCCTGTACAACATAGAATTTTGTGTGGAGTATAAATAACAGTTCTCGAACAAAAATAAACGGGAGAGATTTTCACGACTCTGCGATTCAAGCAAAATCTCGGGGGCTACGACATAGGCACCCCAAATGGCCATAGATGGTACCGGGATTTACTGAAGGCCCACTATTCGAAGAATAAGAAGATTCGGGAGCCCAAGATGTATTAAGGAAAGCTAGAATTGTAATAAGAAGTATTATTTGTAATCTGGCGGGACGAGTTAGAAACCGTCCCGAACTCTGTAACTTGTACGATACGAAACCCTCGGCTCCACCTCCTATAAGGGGAGTCGAGGGACAGAAAGGATCGAATCTCTGTCAACATAACCCTAGTTTTCATAATCGCAGTACTTTTCGCCTAAACCTTCGAGATCTACTTGCCCTCTACTTCTAGCAAAACCCTAGTCTACAATCGTAGGCATTGACAAGTTAATCCCTTGTCAAGCGCCGAGTGCAAAATCAAAGGAGAAGGGCAAAGGAGTTCGAGCGTCTAGGGCCTCTCCCACCTCATAATAAACAAGCTGAGTCATCTCAAGAAGAAGACTTTGAGGAGTCAGATGGAGAAGAAGATCGGTATCACCGACCAAGGTGGTGCTGATGGACTCAGCCATTCTCGAAGCGTAGGGTGCGGCGGCTACGAAACTTGGAAGAAGCCGAGGCACAGTACCTGTACACGTTGAGAAGGCACGGCCCGATCTGGCCGTAAAAATTCAGCAAGCATTAGAGACAAAGGCGCGCCCGCCAAAGAAAGTATGGCGCCTAAACAGACGAAGCCGATGCACAGGCATCGGCTGATGCCGATGCAGAGGCATCGGCTGGTACAAACATGGTATCCGTGATCGGACAGAGTAGCAGGTCCAAGATATTGGACGTACGTGGCAAGGCCGACCCCTGCGATCGGCCCTCAAAAGGAAAGCAAAGGATCTTATCTCGGCATGCCACGTAGCTACGGTGGGAAACCAGAAGTGCTAAACCTTCACGAAGCATTGCAATAAAAAGGGAGGCCGATTCCCGATCGGCCAAAATTATCCTCGACATGCGTTTTGTCTATGTTCAGCATTGATCCGACAGATGCCTGAAGAGCCGATACCATCAAATACTTGACAGAATCGGCTCGGGGGGCACATAGATGGATGGGACACGAGGATACAAAGCTTGGAGTGGATGTCAAATATCCAGCAGAGCAGCTCAAATATAGGGGGCCGATGCAATCGGCCAATAATATATAAAAAAAACGAAAATACAAAAATTTTGGGCACAGCCGATGCGTAGACATCGACTTAAGAGTTCAAAGCCGATGCACGGCCATCGACTCAAGGGATACCACTTAAAGCAGAAGCCTAATGGAGCGGTCATCAAGTTACGTAGCGAGGCTCTACTAAAGGAGCCCCTCAGTGGAATGGTTGGTGGCTCCGTTAGCAAATCTTCAAGATCAGCAGCGCCTGCATGAACGGGCAGATCAGGTCAGGATCATGAGAACAACCGATGATCGTCCAATCGGACTGAACTGCATTCTCACGAGAAGCTGCATCATTGAGCGAAGAAGCTCGGGGGCAGCTCACCTTGAAGGTTCTCTGCTTTTGAAAGCCGATTTGGTTAGACTCGTGACGCACTACGGTTGGGAAGCCGATGATGGTCCCTTCGGCTGGTTCACTTTTATCCTCGCCTTGATTGAGGCTCGGGGGCAGTTCGCCCTTAAGGTTTCTTGTTCTACAGAGCCGATTTTGTTGGGATCGGCTGGCTTCATCACCGCTCGTTTGAAAGGTGGTGAATTATTGCAGAAGGGAACTGTCGGAGCTGATGAGAGGAATTTGAAGAGGGAGCCATGGTCATCAAGGGGCTCTGGACCAGTTGGTTGCTGCAAAGAAATGGAGCATCGCAAGGACAGTTATGGGCGAATGGTGCCTGTTTTGCAAAGTGTTAGCTTCAGCAGTTGAGTTAATCCAGCGACAGTCCTAGGGATCTCCTGAAGGCAAAAAGGATCTGGATGAGAAGGATGCGGCAGAAGAATGTCTGAACTTTAAAGTTAATGAGGAGACTGGGCATTATTTCAGGAGTTTTGACGCTAAGTCTAACATTTCATTCAGTTGGGTCTGCATTTCCAAGTTTTGGGGTTTGCACGATTGTGGCTTGGCCCTGTTTGACCGGGAGTCTGGAGGTCCGGATGGATTTACCTCGAGAATTGTCATGAGAGACCGATGTGCTGCCATCGGCTCATTGAGCATTGACCGAATTGACAATCGGCAGACTCAGTACGAAGGACAATCGGCTAAGTTATCATAAAGGAAATCGGCAAAAATCAAATTGGGGAAATCCTTCATTGATAAACGAGATTTCTTACATAAAGAGCTGATTGCTCTCAAAAGGAGGTCCTAGGGGATACATTGCCCCGTCTACTACTGCTGTCCCTAGGCTAAGATCCTATCTAGGGGCCGTTGCTGCCCTCGTCGTCGTCATCCTCATCATCGCCGTCGTCGGCGCTGCTCCCGGCCGGCTCGTCATCACTGCTGTAGCGGCCACCGGCAGGACCTTCGTTGTCCTCGTCCTCCTCGATAGCGTCGTCATCGTCGCTGTCGAAGTCGCTGAGGTTCCCGGGCCAGGGGCAGTGGCGTTTGGCCGGCGGCTCGTCGGAGGAGCTATCGTCCTCCTCCTCCTCCTTCTCCACCTCCTCAGAGGAGGTGACCCCCTCCCAGGGAAAGTCTTCGTCGTCGCTCTCCTCCTCCGCTGCCCCATTGGCGAGGCAACGAAGGACGCTCTCCCCGTCGGTCACGGATTGGTCGTCCTCTGACCAGATGGAAAAGTTGTGGCTCGGCTCGTCCCCGGCCTCGATGGCGCGGCGGATGTTGGCCGCATGGGCCTCTTCCGGGTTCCACTCCGGCGTCGGCTCGCGGAAGGGGGAGGACTGCGCAGACCCGAGGAGGAAGAGGAAGACATGGTGGCGAGAGGAGGGCTTTTGGAAGTGCTGATGCGAGGGGATGAGGAGGAGAACTGTTCGATGCGGTTAAATAAAAGGAGATGGAGATTTAATTGTCGAGCAGTTTTCGAGGACATGGTGCCAAACTGTCAAATCGTGCAGAGAAGTTGGGAAGGCAAGTCGTCATGATGAGAAAATACTGCGACGGTTCGCTGCACGACATGACCCCTCGAAGGAAAAACAGATGGTTTTGAAATTATCATTACCAAAACCGGGGCATGTGTTATCACCGGATTTTGGCCAAATCGGGAGATGGGCCGTAAGTGAAGATGGGCTTGAAGGACATACACGTGGAGCATCTTCGAAGCGGCCTGCGCTAAGAGTTTGGGCTAAATTGCCCGTATATCCGTAATATAGTAGATCGTATCGTGTTTAGAATTAACGGAGAGAGTCGGCCCGTGCACGGTTAGGTGCACGCCTCAATTAAAGTCCCTTGGACTATAAATATGTATCTAGGGTTATCGGAAAAGGAGGACAATCACGTTCACAACAAACACAAACCAGGCGCATCGCCACCCCTTCCTTCGAGGGTTTCTTCCGGGTAAGCATCATGCTGCCTAGATCGCATCTCGCGATCTAGGCAGTACACGTTTATTCGTCTACCTTGTGCTGCTCGTCTGAAGCGTTGTTGATGGCGAGCAGCACTATTTATCCTTAGGTGTTTAGGGGTTTGCATTGGTGCTTTCTCGTGCATACATGCGTGGCAATGCCGTCCCTCGACACCTAGCTGCCCTTACACCTATCGGTGTGGGGCATCTTGCTTGTTCGTTACTTAGTAGATCCGATCGTTATAGTTGCTCCTTGCTCGCAAGGATTAGTTTAATGCATAGTTAGGCCTTATCTTTGGGGTCGGACGATCCGGTAGTGCGTTAGGTGTTGTTTACCGTTCCTACAAGGGATGTTCGGGAATTAACGTTATGTTGGTTTTTAGGCCTCTTGCATCATCTTCCGTATCTGCTAGGCCCGATCACACGTAGGACGTTCCGGTTATGCGGTGAAAACCCTAAACGTCGTAGATTGGTTTAGCTTTGTTTTGATCAAGCAGGATCCCCATGTCATTGCAAATCCAACGTGAACCATGGCGATCGGCTCATTGAGCCGATCCACAGCAACTGAGAGCCGATAGGGCTCGTATTTAATGTTTACATGTCTACCATGCGGGAACAATCGAAGCAATCTAACACCTTCTGATCGGGTCTAGGTCGGGTGGCACGCCTAGCAACCGCCGGACGTGGATGGAAGACTTGCGGGACGACGGGTGCCGGGGGTCCACTAAGCGGCCTTGGGAGCCTCCCGGCTCTTCGTGTTGCTTAACCATTGCCCGCCGGTGGGTTTTGGCAGGTAACACACTCCTAGCCCTTCCTGCTCGCTTGAGATAAGAGGCTAAGATGAGATTCTTCCAGAATCGTCGCACATTCGTGATCAACACCCGGAAGCATGAAAGCCTTTTTGATGGAGGGAGCGTTTCTAAGAGATTATCTCGCCTGGATCCTGGAGCACGCATCTTTTTTTTTCTTCATTCCCCTGTCATCCGAATTTGTAACATAGTTTTCTTGAGCTTTAAGCCCATGAAAAGCATGTCTGCAGTTTGACTAAAGGTGATTTAGACTTAGCTATGAGATTTTAAGCATGTGTGGAGTTATGAACATCTCTGATTCATGTAAAACATGTGGGTTGTGAACTGTGGTGTATACCTACTTAGTTACATCACTGTGTCTTTGTGAATTGCTAATACTAGATCACATTATTCTACCGGTATACATATGTTAGTAGATAATAGTTGTTCGGAAGGTTGGCATTGGTCGGATGTTAGTTCATATCCTAACCTTCTCTCTTTGTTGATTATAAGATGATCATGTTTTCGACAGTTATGTTTCAAGTTTTAGCAATGCTGTTTCAGTGATCATCATAACATAGCAATTCCACAACCCAAAAAATGGCCTAATAAAAAATTTCAATTACCTCATCGCATCTAATTTGCCTTGAATTTCACAATGATGCTTATGACTGTGCTGGCGACAATATAGAGTATTGACATTTGACACGGGTGAAGCATGAACCAAGGTATATGATAGGTGTGATTCTAAATCCTCTACATCTGTACGCAGATCACTAGTTTGAATAATACTGGAACTCAATGACTTAGACTGCTAATATCTTATCAAACACTCGAACAAGATCGAGGCATTGATGCCGGAAAAAAATTGTCAGGGGTTGGGCCGCAACGTGCTTCTCCTAGGGCCCCTTCTAGGATTTAGACACCTCATACTTGGCACGCATCCCAAAGTAGATTCCAAGACAACTCAGGGCTAACTAAGTTCCACCTTTTTGGAGTTGTTGATCCTCGAAGTCGTTCAATGCCGGTCGAGATGCGGCCTTGTTAGTTAGCTTAGGACAAGCTATTTCTTGTTGCATGTGTGTTTTGTTGGTGGGGGCTGTCTTTAGGCTAGCCAGTGTGGAGTTATTGCTACACTCGTAGTATTCTTGTACTTAAATCTCTACCATCTGTAAAAATATTGTAATATTGTACGCCTTTGGCGTACTTAAAAAAAATATTCATGTTACTATGCACATTGATTTTCAAACCAGAGTTATAGCGAGATGAGTCTTAGTATTTGCCCATACACATTTTAACCACTAGTACATGTGCGTGTACCTAGTTTCAATTTTCCATTGTCGACCAAGTTAAGCCAAACTAGTTCAGTTGGTTCTTAAAAATACTTTAGAACGTCACAACTCAAAAAGAAGAACCAAGACATGGTCTAAATCCTTCCTTGAAGCGTAGCCATTGTAATCGCTCAGCTTAATGCACCCCAAATCACGATGGGATTGGGTCAGCCCGGACCTGGCCCCGGACCTGGCCCCGTGGCCCCAAGGCCAATAAGAGGAGCCGTGGGTCGGCCCATTTCAGAAAAAGGTCCTGGCCCCACTGACCCATTGGGTCATCAAGGCCGACCCGGCCAGTCCACGTGCACCCATTCTGGAAACGCTCAACTGCTGATGTTCCGTGAGTGGATACGCTAAACTGCTGAGAAGTCTGATGGACAGCTTGCTGAGAAGTAGAACATTCAGTGCAGTATTTCTTGATGTACAAATACGATGCATAAGCTTTTATTTATACAAATAACATTGTCCAAATAAATTACTATGAAGCAAAACTGCTGGCTAACCAGAGATGATAATATAATATAAATAAGTTACAAGTGAGCCAAAAAATAGTGGTTACAGGTTACTAACATGACGAAATCTACTTCTTCAGATGCTGGATATGACAATGAGGGCGACCGAGACAATGACGGCGTTGGGTCGACTGGAACGACGGCGACGACCCCGACCGACAGCGAACGGCAGAGACGGCAGGAGCGGCACAGCAAGCACGAGGCAGTGCCACCGGCAGCAGAGATGGGCGGCGACCGGGACGGCAGCGACCAGGACGGCGACGACCCGTACGGAAGGCAGCCGGAGAGACGCAGGAGGCAGCGCCGCCGCCGGCAGCAGAGATGGGCGGGGGCAGGGGCGGGGGCGGCGACTAGGTCAGGCGGAGACGGGGGCTGCGACGGGTCAACCCCGTTGACCCAGTGGGTCGATCAAAGCCGGCTCTGTTGGCCCAAAAACATATCAAGGCCGACCCGTGCGCCCCAATGGCCTTGAACTTTTGGGCCGGGTCAGTGACCCGGCGGGTCGACGCGGCCCAGTCCCATCTTGAACCCCAAAAGGCAACCGCATAAACCTTCAGTACGTCACAGCAAAAGCAGCTCTTGCTATCCGTTAGCTTTACAGTCATGGGTTACACAAAAGTTTCACACGACGGGCAGGACTATAGCCACAGCAGCTCACTTCCTGCCACGGCCCTTAGCCTTTTTGGATTTCTTCTTGCTCTTCTGCTTCTGTGCCGTCTTTGTCGAGGTTGAGGCAGCCCCAGCCACTCCTTCGTTGTCATCTTCATCGTCTGAACATTCAGCCTGTCTGTGCCCTCCGTCAGTGTGCGACTGGACAGCTGCTGCAGCACCATTGCTTCTTTCACCTTCTTTCATGGATGCCTTTTGAGAATGCAGAAACCTGATGATCGCTTGCAGCTTGTTCTCGCCATCAAGCCATATTGAGTACAGATTCTGAAGAGTCAGAGAGGCTCTCTTCTCCTTCCTGTGATGACAACAAGTTTTCACAGACAGATGATAAATTTTCAAAAGACATGGGGATAACCTAGTCATGTTTACACTATATATATGGTACACATCATGCAGAAAAGAGGGACGGCAAGTTTCAACTCATATTTGTCCATCAGCTTCAATACAGCATATGCGCTGCCATTATGAAAATTTAGAGTGGGTGCTATTTTAACATTTGCTTACCTGGCAGAACGTTCTTCAAACTCACTGCAGACGTGCCTGACCTCTTCCAACAAATGTGCATGAAAGCCTGTTTGCTCCAGCCATGGAAGGGCGCTTCTAAGGAATTGAAGAACAATCCTTGCATCTTTCTGCATAAAATAGCTTTTTTAGAATAACTTGCAACTGCGAAGCACGGGGACAAACAGAAAAGGTAAGAAAGCAAACATTACAACATATCAAACTCACCTGGACTTGCTTATTGACTTGAAAATTCTCAAACTTCTCCCAGAAAGGAGTATTCTCGTCACTTAAATCTATTTCACATGTGCTCTCCATAGTATTACCTCGGACAGCCTTAGGAATCTTTCCAGAAGTTACATTGTCGCCATCAGATTTTTCTGGCAATGGAGTCTCTTGCTTTGCAGAGCTTGGTTCTTCAGGACGCAGAAGAGCCATTACCTTGGGAACATCAGATATATCCGCCTTGCTGATCATATAAGCATTTACATTTCGACAGATTGTTTGGCCTTTGGGTGAACCGATAATCACCATATCATCTCCGATTGCGGCAAGTGCATCAGCAAGCACTTTTATGAAGTTGGCTGGTGTGCGACTCCTCATTTGCAAAGCATGTACAATCTTCTGAGAGAACTCCAAAGGTAAATCCTTAAAGACTTCACACCTCAGAAGGTTATTTGTGACCTCATAGCAACTACCCAGAGAAAGGGTAAGGATCAGTGGATAAAGTGTGATAACTAGTCTCAGGAGGACTGGTTTGTACGAACTACTAGAAGACGTTGTTGAAGTCTTCTGTACCCATTCCTGGAGACTCTGCTTGTTCATCAAGATGCCCAGAATTGTCTGATATATGAAACGCCCTGATGACAATGCCAAACGCTCAAGTTCGGCATCTGGGCCGGAATCAGATAGCACGGAGCTGTCAAGGTAAACCTTGCTGGTACGGCATTCCAGCATATTGAGCAACAAAGATTTCGTGCAGCATATAAAATCCTTCTGTAGTAAATATGATGAAGCCAAGAAACCGAGGCACTCCATAAGACCCACAAAGCACATTGGGGATATGTAGTCTACTTCATCCTTCCACTTCACATTGAAGGTAAAATCAAGAGCAACCCTATAGTTCATGATCAAGGAGGATCTATCAAGACCACTGTCAAGAAATTTCTTCAAAGAACGGAAAAATTCAGCCCACTCAGAACTATTGTCCAGGTACTTTAGTAGTCTTGAAACTAGTGCATTGTCCAATCGTGCTGCATGGAGCACAAGCATGGTAATTCTCCCTAAATGCCCATAAGTCAAATTTTTATTTGTTGGCCGAAGATTTGCACCAAGGGAATCAGCAATCAAACCATATGCTGCTGGTGAGTCGAGTAAACGCAATAGGCTCCTCGATGTTCCATCTCTCCACACAAGAAAAACTAACTCAAAGAAGCGACGCTCACAGAGAACAAAAAAGCTTCTTAACTTGATGGAACTTTTTGGCAGACTGAACTCTGGTTCTTCCAAAAACTTTGCTATCTCATTTATAAAAAGGATAGTTTTCACCAGGGAATACGAAGATGCCGGCTTTGGAGGAATTTGAACAATGGACTCCAACTTCTTAAGTACACTCAAACCAACAGAAGACAGCTCATTCATCCAGAAATACTGTGCACATGAATGACACTGGGAAGCATCCAATAAACATCGGTTGCCATCTTGCTGCAAAGAATTTCTTCCAGCATTAGAAATCCAACTCGAGTTCATGTTAAGCACCAAATATCGGTCAGCATCGCCATCTTTTCTCAACCCGAAGTACTTGGCCGAGAGATCTCCATATTGTTTAAATTCTGGATCATCAGTGTGGCGAAGATGAGACAGTACTTTAATTATGATCGACTTCCAGTGATTCCAGATATACAACAGAGTTTGGGGTGATATCTGGTTGCAAGCCAGCAAATCATTACAGCTATTTTCATCTTCAGATTCTGGGCCTAATTCCAAATTGTATCCAGAGGCTCGAGACTGGAGATGAATATCAAGAATCAAACGGGAAGCAATAAGTTCAACTAACAAGATTGTACACTTTCTGCCCTCAAGCAAAGTGCAAGTTAACTGTGCAAGAGACTTATTCGCATCTGACAGTGCATCAGCTTCCAGGCAAACAAAAGAGTAGAAGCTCTCAGAGACCTTCTCGGCCATCTCTTTGGCTCTTGCGAGCAACTGTTCCTTCTCTGTATATCTTCTGGGCGGCCACCCTCTACCATTTGAAGACCACAAGGAGTCTACAACAATATGGAGGAGGAGAAGCCTTGTTGCTTCGTCAAATAAGTCTGCCTTCTCGAGCATGTCTACCTCAAGTAAGACATCTCCTTTATGCTTTGCTATAGCTGCAGCTTCTAGAAAATTACCCATTTCCATCTCTAAGCTCATTAGTTCATCAACAAGATTCCTAGAGTTAAGGAATGTCCGTACATGATCCATAGAGCTGAAAGCTTTAACAAAAGGCATCATCTGCTTTATGTCACCATGCTCAAAATAATGTTGAGCACAGTTATCCAGATACTTCTTTCTAACTGCAGAAACCTCCAAGGATTTTGAATTCTCAAGAGAATGTTCCTCTTCCAACTGTTGCATAAACTGCAAGCCCAGATTGAATAATCGTTTTCCTTTCGAGCACATGGAGAAACACTTGGTGTAACATTTAGCTTTGAAGTACACTTCAGCTGCCTCCGGCCAGCATTCAGCTCTAGCAAAACAGTCACCAGCATCCTCAAGTCTAGAATTACCACACTTTTGCATATAGACCATACCTATGGCAAACACAATGTTTAGTCAGATAGAGCTTCGTAGAGTGTGAGGTAAAAGTATATGTATGAAAGCTAAAATTTAGCATGTATGCAATTTAAGTGATATCATTTTGAACCAATGTTTTGAAATTTGATGGCATTTACTTCTATAGCAACTCCTTAAAAACACCTTGTCATTTGTAAAACATTATGGAATGATGAAGTCACAAAGTATGATACAGCTTGGAATCGAGGACAGTTAGCAGACCTGCTCTTTTGCAGTCACCTAATTTGATATAGCACATAGCAGCTTTCTCATGCATGCCTATGGACTCGTAGATCTCTGATGCTGTTTGCAGTGAAGCCTTGCCCAACTCCAAATTTGAGGAGATGACACGGTCAGCAGTTGATACAAGTCCGGCAGCTCTTGCCCACTTCTCTCTGTGTGCATCACCAGCCTTTTCGAAACACATAGTAGCCATCTCGAATTGTCCTTCATTAAATAACTACAAAAGGAGAAATTGTGACATAGAATAACAAAGGTAAAGATAAGTACTCCCTCTGATTCATATTATTTTCCACTAGTGTGGATATACCTAGAACCAAAATATGTCTAGATACATCTATATTAGTTGCAACTAATATGGACCGGAGTACATAAAAACTGTAAGTAGGTGCGCCCCGTGACCTAACAAAGAATTTGTCTGCTAGAACAATTGTGAGATAAAAGAAATAACCATGAATTCCACGAGATCAAAAATAGAAAAAGAATAACTCACTAGGCAACATAATGCATAACACGAAAATAAAAAAATGGCTTTCCAGACCAAACAAGTAAAAGGTATCGAACCTTAGTTCCCCGTAACCTCCAATCATCACTGCTGCTCCCTTTCTGCATTGCCTGAATGAGGGAAGAATCAAGTAATCTAACTTCCACAAGGCAGAGCTTCTTCCAGTAGTCAAACATTGGTCGACAATAATCGTCTGTATTTTCACATATCCACAGTCTTTGCCTAGTGCGCGTGATTGCAACATAGAGTTGCTTCAGCTCTGAACAGAGAAGATAATGCTTGCTTCTGTCAAAATCCGGATGAGAGATCTCCTCGGAGTGTGCTATAATATCTTTATCTTTCATGTAGCCATACAAAACTCTCCATTTGTTTCTTAATGGCGACGAACCAAAAAAGTTGTACAACAGCACATCCTACATAATATCTCTGAAATAAGTATACTCCAACATTTTGAAACAGCATGTTTACAATTAAAATATTTTGCAAAATGAACACAAATGAAAATGAATTTATAGACTCATACCTGAAACTCGAGGCCCTTACATTCAACAATAGTCAACACAAGAGCTTGTTTACCAACAAGATCAATGATTTGTTTTCTGGTAGCATCATCACGAACCAATATGACTTGCTCAGCACCAAACCCATGCAGGTTACCATGTTTACTTTTGCTTTCTCCAAAAATAGTCATAATCGCATTTTCATCATTATCAGACTCCAGAAGCACAGGAGCTTCTCCATATACAAGTCCAGTCTCTGGATTAAGCTTGTCAACACTTGATGGGAAAAAGAAGTACAGAAGGCTCATGATACTATGTGCCATACGGAGGATACCACAATGTGTGCGGAAATTTTGAGACAGTTGGAACATATCAGAGAGATGGACTTTCTTTCCATGTTTAGGTCCTTGATTAAAAGCTTCATTTTCTGCCAGGAATGCAGTATAAAAAAGTGAACGGATATCCTCAAACCTGAAATCGATACCCCTTGCTATAGTCTGTGCAGTGTCGCCAGCAAAAAGGAAGCCTTCCTTGATGTTTCTGCAGACATACTTAAGAAGTGCTATCTGTGTCATGGTGAGATCCTGTACCTCATCTATGTAAACAAAATCAACCATATCTCCACTGTAGCCCTCGGATAAAAGGCTATTGTGAAGACTATTGACAAAATCTGACAAATCAAACTCCCTGGCACTGCATTTCATACCCTCATATTCAAGGAATAAATCGTAAATTCTATCTCTTTTCTCACTGTTTAAAGATGAAAATCTTTTATCTGAGAGCATCACATAATCTTGTCTTCCCAGTTTGCCAGTATAAGGCCTGCTTGCTTGATATGCACCTTTTATATGAGAAATTATTTCAGTGAAGACAGTGGACGCATCAAATTTCTTGGTGAGGTCTGCATTAAAACGAGGCCAGTAGAAAGTAGCAAATTTCTCATAGGTAACTTCCTTCAATTCAATAAAAGTTTGCACTGCACGAGATTTTGTATGGCCTCTCTCAATACTAGACTTCATTTCACCATAAAACGCATCAAAAAATGATGTCCGACGTGTTCCATCAAGCATCATCAAGAACTTGCGATATGTTATAGTAAGAGGATAGTGCTCATGAGGTAGATCACAAAAATTGTCAGGAATTTCTGTAAACTCTTGCAGGTCATCCATAATGTCATGCATGTGAAGAATGCTAGCCTGATCAGAGACATCACCAGCGCCAAATCTATGAAGAGTCAAAATAAATTGGAATTAATATGAGGATCCTTGTTGGTATAAATCATAAAATAAAGAAAGGATATATTTTTTCACATAAATCACTGAACCAGCTTGCAATGTACAAAAAAAAATAAAGAGCAGCAAGCATTTCTCAGTTAGCTAATCGTGTGGACGCCTAGCCCAGCTGCATTCAAGGCCTAATCTGCAGAGTGGTGCTCACAGTTTGTCTGCCCCTTTAAAACAAAAACTACTGGGGTAGTTGCAATATGCATAGTGTATTTTTATAGTTCTCGAAAATATATTTTAAAGAGAAAATGCACTTAAGACGGATAAAAACAATCACCCTTCAAAAGGGTATGACAGAGGGTCTAAGGAATCTCAGGTTACAGATAACGGTAGAGCTAAGTATAGTGAAAAAGTATTGAAGCCAACTAGTGCACACATTTCTATAAACTTTCAAATAGCTATATGAAAATCATTTACAAAATGGTACAAATATGTAATACTTATAAAAAAGAGGTCCAATTCAAAAGACTTACCTTTTAAGCTTGCAGATGTGATTTTTTATGGCTGAACATAACTTTGGGCTTACAGTGATAAACACTTGTTTCACAAAACTTTCTTCTCCATTCCTCAGTGGCACAGATAAATCAGCTCCATCAAAATTTAGACCTTGGGATGCAATCAATGACTGTTGCTCTTTTTGAATCAATTTCATTGTCAATACAGTGGTTTTTCCGGTGCCCGACCTCCCAAGTATAAAACTTGTGAAAGGAAATTGGATTATCACACGCTCTTCATCAGTTAGTTCAAAAGGGATGTCGATTTCAGACCCATCAGTAGCTGTCAGCAAATGCTTTGCCACCCCAGATGATAAAGAGTAGAACTTCATCAGCAAGAAGCTTTCGCTAACTTTTGAATTCTCCATGGCATGTGATGTATCCACGATATCATGCTCTTCCTGAGCATCAACTTTACAATCTTTTCTATAGCGAATAATATCATGCTCAACATCCCAAACCACAGGAACCTCCAATTTCCTGTTATCCACAACAAAAGGAGGGCAAACATTAGAAAAATGTCAACAGGGGAACTATTTACAAACAGTTCATCTCAAAGCATAAAGGGAAAAAATTAATCCACCAGAGTAACAATAAACAACTCATACCCAAGTGTCTGGACTCTCCTGCAGTGATCCAGGCAATCATCTGTGTACATGGAGAACAGATTCTCGAGACGTTGAATAGTTCTTGCAAGATTTTGCTGCGACAGTAGGTCCCAAATTCTTATTATCTGGAAATACCTTCTTTCGGTTTTTTCCACATCAGTACTCCAAACAAGATACAGGTCTCTGACTTTATATACTTTTGCGAGATGAGAAACACCTGGTATATCAAGGTTCTTAACTGTTGTCCTCCAACCAGCCCCAAGTCTGATAAGCTTTTGGAGTACTTCCCTCCTGAGCTGTGGTGATTTTAGTTTGGTGAAAGACTTTCTGAACTCGTCACTAAGAATGACCTGTTGAATTTACGAATAAAAAAATAGAACCTGAGAAGAAGCGTATCCAAGAAAAATGAAAGAATAGTATGTTCTTCAAGAAAACTAGAAGGTTCACAAGATGGTATACATACTCTATAGAAAAAAAAAACCATAGCAATTGACAGAGTATGGTACAAAGTAGCACATGTCCAGAAAATCTAAATTACAAACCTTTCACAGTCGAATTACAGAGCAAATAGCCTAGCAGAGAGGCAGAGACAAGCAAACCACATACACATTCCCAAAAAGTAAAGATACATCTATTCATCAATACACACATCACCTTACAGAACGAAGTGTATAGTCAGTAAACCCTAACTCCCTGACAAGCATGAGTCTCATAAGAGTATAAGACACATGTACATACATGTGATTTGTTCTGGGTAATTTAAGTGCAGCGGCATATTAAAAAACAAGAAAGTATGTTCAAAGTCAAACTGGCCAAAACCATGGCACCTACCTTCCATCTAGTATTGCTGAATACCGCTGAGTCAGCATTAAGAAGATCATCAAGTTCATCAAGCTCTTGCTTTACTTGCAGAATCAACTTACAGATGGCTGCATCATTAGTTGCACTGAAAACACAATTACGTCTCTCTGCATCAGCAATAAGATCTGTCCATTCGGTTCCACTTTTATACAGTGTATGAGCATTCCCAACAATCCAAAGACAGTGCCTGCATGAAAATAAAGCATCCATTAAATGGTTTATACCACCAATCGGACATATTTTCAACAGCAACTAACAAAGGCCCGCAAAAGAAATTGATGCGTACCTTGCTCTAGTAAGAGCAACATTTGTTCTTTGGTTATCAGCAAGAAATCCAACAACTCCTCTCTCATTGGATCTAACAGTTGATAGTATTATTATATCATCCTCTTCTCCTTGGAAACCATCAATGGACTTCACCCGCACATGAAAGCCATCACATGTATCGTATTTTTTGCCAAGTCGACTTTTAATTGCATCAACTTGAGCATTATATGGAGAGACCACGCCGATGCTGAGCCCTTGGCCTGTCCTTTTACAAGCTGCAGAAAAAACTATAGTGTTACTGATCTTGTGGGGTAAGGCTATGGAAAGAATTTTCTTTCAGCAAATTTAAGTTCATTTTGCATCACCAAATAATTGACATATCACTGCTTTTCCGCTCTGAAGATAAAAAAAATTGCGCTGAAAATGGGTACATGCAGTGGCCGGCGACTCTAATAGAGCATGATGTTTCATCTTTCATGTAATCTACTTTATGTTCTCCTTTTTCTAAATAATAATGTAACATTTTCTACTGAACAGGGCAGCAAAATTGAAATCTCATAAAGCCAGGGAGAAATGTAAAACAACTCTATCTTTTTAATGCAATGAAATGTAAAAATCTTCTGCTTTTTCTCGAAAAGAAAATCCAGATTGATGCAATTACCATATCATGAGTTACACATATATAAAACTGGACTCTTGAACATAGATTAGTGTAGTGAACAGGAAACTCAAATCCGCAACTAGTTGCGGGTGCAACCCATTTTTTTTATGACACTTCCAAGTTTCAAAAAAATGCGAACTAAAATATTCGGACTCTGAACATTCGCACTCGTAGTGAACAAATTCCTACCAATGAAGTTTATGCAGTAGGCAGTAAAAGGAAGGAAGACCATGTCAGCTTCTAAAAGTCCCATGTTATAATAGCCATATAGCTTCATAAAAAAAGTAGAAAGGATATTAAGGAAAAGGACAGAGTTCAGTGTCGACATACATTTAAAGATGGTATGGATTAGGTGCAAAACAACAGCAACTTCAACCATGTTTCTCCGACTGTTTCCTGTGCCCTCTTTGTCTTCCCTTCCATCACTGACATTTATAAACGTGTAGGTGCCAAAAGGGAGGCATGTGTAATCCTTACTATAACTAGGAGACAGGACATTGGGACCATCCAAAATCTTCTTCTCATAAAACTGAGCATTTGGAAATAAGCTGATACAAGGATTCATGCGATACTGTATATTCAACAAATGTTTTTCAAATTTTAGCATAACCAATCTCCCATAAAGACTTGTCCCAAATCCAACTTCTTTGCATACCTGGAAATAAACAATAAAAGGTAAGGATTAAGATTATAAAAAACAGATCAATAACAAAGGAACACAACAGAAAAATATGGCCTTCACAATTTTCCAAGAAAAACATGTTGTGGCATTTCATTACGAAAAGTTTATCTTGTTGATAAATAGACCAGTGACTAAGAAATGAAACAAGACAGTACAAAGAAGGAGACAAAACCTTACTTTGCTTTTAACCATTGAGCTCAGCTGACAGTCATCTCCTACCAAAACAACATGTTTCACCCAATGCAGACGTAGTGGGATCACCAATTCACACTCCCGCACTTGAGCAGCCTCGTCAACAATTAATACATCAAGGGGTGCAATCTCCATGTGATGTAACCGGTACGAGCTAGAGACAGTAGAGAAAAGAAGTGTTGCATTACTGATGCAGTAGCTCTGGATCCAGTTTTTGTCTACTCCAGTGGGTAAATTAAGTGAGTGTAGCAGATCTTTAAGCAATTTAAGGCATGTAGACCTTGCTCCATCCAGTTCCTTCTCAATAGAAGATATAGGCTGTGTACAGACAGAGTTTTCAGTTGACAGACAACCAAGGCCCCTTCTCAAGCCCTCATCAGTCAATTCTACGTCGCACAGGAGAGCACCAAACTTTTTCAGCATATTAAGCAATGTAGATATATTTATGACATTATCAGGAGAAAAGCAAAATCCAGGAAGGTGAACCCACAAATTCATTAGGCATCTTTCAAGAGCTATTGCTGTCGCATGAAATTCCTTCTTTATGAAGTCCAGAAAGCACACTGGGTCAATTTTGCCA
The DNA here is from genome assembly GCA_030979885.1 of Lolium multiflorum. Taxonomy (NCBI): domain Eukaryota; kingdom Viridiplantae; phylum Streptophyta; class Magnoliopsida; order Poales; family Poaceae; genus Lolium; species Lolium multiflorum. Next base: position 282,579,339 of record CM061748.1, read on the forward strand.
ACATCCTCAAGAAGCAAATCATAACGTGAAGCACAGCCTTCAAAAAAGGATATCACTGAAGCTATTCTGCACTTCCATCCAGACAATGATGAAAAGCATTCCACAAGTTCATCAACACGAAAATCCAAGAAAACATCCTGAAGATCGTCGGTCATGTCCATGTTAGACCTGCTTCCAAATAGCAAGATATCTCCGAGAGAAATAGGTAGACCATTGTCCTCATTGAAAGCCTTCACGTTTTCAAGGAAACGAGTGCAAACTCCAACAACAGCAACATTTGTGGGAGCACAGGTAAGAGTTCTGCATTTCAAACGCGCCAAAACCCACAGCAGAGTGCTAACGGTCTTGGTCTTTCCAGTACCTGGTGGACCCCAAATAAGCTTCATGAGGTTCACATGCCTACATTGTACAGCTGAGATAACAGATTCAATAGCATCCACTTGTGATCGGTTAAGCTTAATTGACAGTAGTTGCTCTGTGAAAGAAGCCAAACAGCCTCCATCCTGTTTGACACAGATACCACACACATCCTCAACCTGCAACGGAGCCAAAGCTAAGAAAGTTAGGTACCACACATATTTTTATAATGATAATGAAAATAGCAAGTAAAACTACGTGGGCAGTGATGTCAACTTACCAAATTTGTTGGGGTTAAGAGCGACTTGATTACTGTGAAATTGCCGTTCATGTGTGTATCTAAGGTGAGTGCTTTCCATATTCGCATGTTTGTCGTGATATTATTGAGAAATATTGCATGTTTGAGTTTATTCAAGTCTTCTTCCAAACCAATATCCTTTGTAACTTTGACTCTGAAGCCCTTCTGGTATTCATCATCCATAGAAACCTCAGTAACCATTGCCAAGCAATATGTGACACCATGGCGGTTTAAGTCCTCTGCAGCTTCAGGCTTCATGCTAGACAAGATAAATATGTCACCATTCCTTGCAGCATAAGCCTCAGTAGAAAACCCAGCCTCATTGTCCCAGAAGTCCACATCCATAAAGTATGAACCAGATTTCCCCGCTACCTCCATGGAAAGTATTTTTGAGGAGGGTGCTTCCCTGATGAGTTCAAGGCATGAGCATAGATCTGACCTTGTTTCTTCAATCAGAGGCACACGATACGATCCGAGATAGTGATCAAGTGACTTGAAGTTGCAGGGAATAGTCTCAATCTGAACAGAAACAAAAGAGAAGATGTTATAAATGCAACATGATTTATAGCTAGCAAAAGATAGCACAAAAATGGCATGTAATCAATGAAAACAGAAAAGCTATCTGGTCAATATCATTTACTGCAAAAACAAGCAAAGATCAATGCAGGGCTTAAGCTGCTCATATCATAGAATCATAAGGAGATTACTACCATACACAATCACAGACATAATTTGCCACAGCAAGGTAATTTATAGCTTGTGCCCCAAAATTGTACAACATCACAACATGTAACAATCTCAATAGGATACATGACTTGCACATCTCCCAAAAGCCATTTACAACTTGCAGCGCTATCATCTAAAGGTTTTTCATGGAACAAGACATGCTAGCTAGATAATGCTCCAGCCCAGTTAAAACACTTGCGAAATGATGGTGCATCACAAATGAGTGTGTCATTCTTCTCGAACAGTAATGGGCACCTCCAACAGTAACAGAAAATCATGCATATAACACTCTGGCATGAACAGCGACATGTAATTCCCTGACTTTCATGTATCAGCACCAAGTGTGCAACAGTTATGGCAGCACAATGATTGTCAACCCAAAACAAGGCACTCAGCACATGACTCTTGCACACTTGGCATCTCCCAACAGCCATTCAAAACTTACAGCAGGTATTATTATCATCTAAAGTTGTTTGAAACGGGACATGCTACAGCCCACTAAAACATTTCCCAAATGATGGTGCGCCTTATGCACAGCAACTCCATCAGTAGTACAGAATTATGCATATCATCTACCAGTTAAAGCCCAAATCAGTCACGCATGTATGGCACCAACAGCTAGCAACATGTAATTTCCTGACTGCCATGTATCACCACCAAGGGTGCAGCAAGTATTATGCCACTAGTATGATTAGCAAAACAAAACAAGGTAGTCACTCAGCACATGCCAGTCTCACTTCCCTGACACGTGAGCAGAAACCGCCCCTAAACCCTAGCGCACGGGCTGAACCGCGCATCCAGAGCACCACCATCCGGCGGATCCAACAGACCAACTTTGATTACGCACAGAACAAAGCAAGCCAGCAACGGCGCGCTAAACGATTAACTGAGAAAAAAAAAAGTGGCCGGATTTAAGCGCGCGCGAGGAGAAACCTAGCGCGCGCGCCCACGCGTGCATACTTACATACACGTCGCCAGCCCGGAGCCGGAACGCGCGCACGCAAGGCACAGATTCGCCGCGCCGCGCCCGCACGAATCATCGTCGTCGGGAACTGGCAAGCGGTTTAGCCGATCACGCATCCGAGTAGCCCGTACGCGCGCGCAGATTCGAAAAAAAAGGGGGGCTCGAGGTCGCGGCGGCGCGACCCGCACGAAGCATCATCACCCGGAAGTGCTAGCGGCGGCGGCGGGGAAAGGAGGAGAACCGATCACGCACCTTGTCCCTGTAGAGGTCGTGGTCGGTGATCTCGTGGAGCGACCAGGAGAGCACGACGTCGTCCAAATCCATCTCCCCCATGCCGCGCGCGGCTCGCCCTCTCCGCCCCGCCTCGTCCCGCGCCCTAGCCGCGGCTCACGCGCGCGCGCCGGAGCGAGCAGGCGGCATTCGCGGGGAGGAGGAGGAGGAGGAGGAGGAAGGGGGGTCTCCGCCGTCTCAGCGGCGGCGGTGGTGGTGGTGGTGCGGGGAAAAGCAGAGGAGGGAGCGATCAACTTGGAGGAGGGGAAATGGGGACGGGATTGCTGCTCTGCTGCTGCAGCACTGCGCAGAAATCCTTTGCGTGCGTCTGGGAGAAGATAGTGGTAGAGTCTAGAGAGGGAGAGGGAGGGCTTTGGGGGTTCTAGTCTAGGGGCTGCGTTGGGAGCCGGGCCCTGTTCCGCAGTGACCGTCGCGGTGAAAGGGGTGTGGGGAGTGGCGGGGCCCGCTTTCGTCGCGGTACGTAGTACGGTAAAAATCTCCACGGTAAAAGAATACTACGGGGGGCAGGACGCGTCGTGCCGTCTCGGCATGGTCGTCGACAGCCTCGCTTTTCCCTCTGCTCTTTCCACAGTCTTTGTTTCTTTCTCCATTGCGGAGGGAGGCCGGCGACCGGTCAATGGTCATGGAGGATCAACAATGGCAACGGCATTTTCTTCCGCAGTGGAATTAACGTCTTCCGGCCAGTAAGACATGTGTCTTCTGGTACACTGGATTTCGTATGTTTAACACGTTCACTGTGGAACCTGTCTAGGACTTGTTTGGTACATTTGTAGGTATTTTAGAGAAGAATTACATGTCTTACTGATTTTCCTTGTCGAGCTTGTTTGTTTTCAAGGATTTGAAAAATATAGGAACTTTTTCTAGGGTCGGCTTTACATCTTCGTGTAAAACTTTCCTTTGTTCCAACCTCATAGAAAAATCTCTTTGTTAACAACTATTGCAAAGACACAAATGTTTCATAAAAAATGGGAATTGCTACAGAATTAAGCTAGTGCTCTATAACGTCCAATTTGCATCGTGAGTCGTGCACAAGAGTTGCAAGTTAGACCATCCACTATGTATACTGTGTTAAAAGCGAAACAAGACGTCCATTGAATCGGTTTCACAGAGCACCGATGCATAGGTCCTGACAAGAAAAACGAACCACCAGTTTAGTTCCACTCATCTGAGATGGAAATTGATAATTTTATGTCCATGGCTTGGTGTAGTGGCCCCCCACTTGTACTGCTTGATCCGGTTCCATACATAGTAGCAAATGTGCATCAATTCATTGTCTGACAAACTTTTTCTATAAATCGGCACCACATAGTATATGGCCTTAGGTTGCAACTAAGATTCTTTTCAATTGCAAGTGTGGAATTTTTCGTTGCAAGTACTGAGTAATAAGGTTGCAACTAGAAAAATATCCCAAAACCATTAAATTTACTTCGCGATCTATGCTACTTGTGAGTTGCAACACGGGTTGTAACTGAGATTCGATAACATCATTCTACTGGAAACTAAGTTAGTTCTCATTTACAGAACTAATCACCCCGATAAAAGATCTTGTTATTTTCCTGCAACGCAACCAATAGGCATGCATTACATATCTCGGTCTTTCTCAAATCCCCCCCCCCCCCCCCCACCAACACACACACACCAAGAATTCACCATTACATGCCATAATATTTCTATGTTTTCTATTTTCATGTCTCTTGAAAACCCTTGAACCAAACATCCAAGATGATATGGTCCTCTCCAAGTGAAGCACTAGAGATCATCCGTCCATTGTGCAGTGAGAGCACCCATCCGAGGAAAAACACATTTGGACCCTCCGTGTCGCTACCCGTGGGCGATGGGAGGGAGACAAATCCTAGCCGCACGAACCATCCTCCCTACTCCCTTCTACCGCTGCCACCGTTGGCGCAAACCGCCGGGGCAAAGCTATAACAACACATAAAAATTGTCTTATAATTTTGGAAGGGGCGTGGAGCCTTTTCGTCTGGTGGCAATGCATTTCGATTGGTGGAGGTTCAGGCGGCGGCGTGGCTCCTAGGGCGGCGGGTTGGGGATGTAGCGGCTCGTTAGTGACGTGTTGGCGTGGCGGTGCCCTCCCGGCCCAGATCTGGGCCCTTTGGGCCTCATCTGGGACTGGGTGGACCTGGCTGGGGCGAAGCTGGTCTGCCTCCAATAGCGTCGGAGGTGGCCGAAGCGGGGGGTGGCGGTGTGTGTCCTGCAACATCCCGACGGGGGCTTCACGAGCATAGGCTAGGTCGGTATCTTCTCAGCCAGGCCAGGAGGGCCTAGTGTGCCCCTTTCTGGCATGTCCGAACGGGTACCGCCATTGGCAGTGGAGGCGGCTTCCTCCCACGTGGACACTACCTCGCTGCTGCTTGGTTTCGAGATCCTCCTTGGTCCCATTGGCCTCGGTTTGTTGCCTACGGTAAGAGAGTTGATGATGTTTCAAAGGCCATGGTGGCGCGCGTTTGTGGGTGGTGAGTTTGGTGGAGGACGATGGAGCGTCTCGGGAAGGTTTGTGAGGGTCGGGATAAATCTCTATGGGTCAGGCGACACCGACGCGGTGACGCCTGCGGGCGCCAACCTTCCTTCCTGAAGGGCGTTGGGTGAAGCCCTTCTCCCTTGTCCCTACGCGTACCGGAACCGGGGGTAACCATACGACTAGTCCGGGCAGCAGTGTCATCGTCGTCGCATTCCTTCTTGAAGGTGTTGCTTGGTACGCGACGCCTTAGAGTGCTAGGAGTGTGGTGGGAATTCTCCGGAGGGTGAAGCGGCTGCAGGACATCTTCGTTTTCGTCGATCCGACCTTGTCGACTTTCTTTCTAGTTTTTGTTCTTTTGCGTGTGCTTGTGTTGATACCTAGCAGGTGTACAGTGTGCACTAGTACAAACTCGCTACTTAGAGACGGCGTGTTCACCGGTTTCATCCAAGTTTTTTGAAAGCCGGCTCTGCAAGAAACCTCAGACGGCTGTGAATAACAACCCGTCTCTAAAACGTATAGAATTGCGCTGGAATACTATGTGCTTCTAAGAGTGGTCAGTTGGAGTCGGACTGTATCAGCAACCGTCTCGGGGGAGTCTCTTAAGCGGTTATGAATAGAAACCGCCTCGAAGACTGGTTGTCCTAAGACAGCCGGCACTAGAAACCGTTGCCTAGGTCAAATCTGAAAGCAGCTCAGCTCACCCGCGAGTTCGAGTGACCGTACAATGCGGTTCTTCCTCCTCTATATTTCTACAATCCTCTCTACATTTCTTCATACGACGAAGTAGATTGTGTTGATGCATTTCGTTCCGTCTAGTTCGCACCCTAGGTTAATGTGAGATTTGTTCCTCTCTATTTTTTCCCTATTTCATTTATGGTTTTCCAGCTCTTGATTTTCTGTTCTTTCTCACAATGTTTTTCTGATTTGATGTATTTTGTTGTATTTCAGCGATGGAGATCTGTCATGCTTGCAATCGGCCAGATGGAAACTGTCATCGGTCAAAAAGGAAGACAGATTTGTTCGCCATCGTCATGAACCACTCACACTTCCACAACATTGTGGTGAGTAATTTGATCATAACTAGTGCCCCAAGTTACTCTAATATGTGCAATTCAGGTCATATTTATTTTAGTGACTTAGCTTAACCTAGTTCATCAAGTCGATGATCCCGATTTAGTGGCTCTGTTCATCAGTTTGTGCCAGGTTACTGAAGTTATTCTTCAGTTCGTCAGACTATTTGTATTTTACTTTATTTAGCTCACTGGTATGCTCCAAATGCTTATTGTATACCTCCAGTGATTTATGTTAGAATATTATTAAATAAAAATAAAAATATGCTTCTTCATTTTAACTTGTTAGTTTTCCACAAGTGCAAATGTACATATGTTATTTCAGTTCATTTAGATTTGATACATTTGGCTTCACTTTAATATTAATCTGTGTGTTAAATATGCATAGACATAAACATCTGTTTTTATTTTTTCTTGTCAGACTGTTCCATGTCACTTCAAGGTAAGACTCGACTACTATGCCGATAAGTGGCTACCTTGTATGGCCGCAGACCATAGGTTTGAGTTTTTCCTAGTGAAAAGAGAAGATATTACATATAAAAGAGGCCCATTCTGAAATTTCTTATGTACTCACACAACATTGCTCACCATGATGTTGTTACCTTCACATTAATCAAAATAACTGAAGAATCTGATCAAGACGAGGAAAATGTGCAGGAAGAGAAGCCCGTCATAGAGTTGAGTATGCGTTCCAAATGAAAGCACATAACAAGAATGGTGACATCAAAAATTCCGTTATTTTCCTGGTATGTGTGTGGTTTCCCATTAAATGTGGCTGCCATGCAATCATCCGTTTATGTTAATTGCATTTTATAGGATTGACTTTGCCACGTGTGGATTCCAACATTAGAGAGGTTTTTTACATGAGTGTGTTCACAAATATGCATCTCATTACTGTGCCAGACATGTGTGCCATTACTTTTGAGATGATGAAGGAAGTAAGCAGACTGAGATTGCTTGATGATGATGAATTTTACCATATGTCTGAACTCCAGTACTTTTTTACATGTCTTCATGGAGATGATGTAGCTAACACCATCTTCGTGAGTAAATTATTATAGCTGAACCATTTTATGAGAGTATTACTTGTGTGTTTACTAATGAGTTTTAGTTAATTCTTTATTTCAGGTCATGCCATTAAACTTGGCAAATGGTTACAAGATCCCACGCAAAGTCGGAGCTCTGTTTCTGACCTATGGCATGGATGCTCCAATTTTTGGGAAGTATGGTATCTATCATGGCAACATTAATAAGATAGAGTTCAGTAATGGCTGCCTGAACCAACTTGAAGTTGGTTCACAGGTTGTTGTGAGAGTGGAAATGGGGGTAGAATGCATCGGCTTGTTTGTGGTGAAGATTCACTAAATACCCCTCAAATAGTTCTGAAGAAGATGCTTTTGCATGTACCTATCTAGAACTTAACAGTTTAGGACCAAGTGTTTAATGTTGGGCACTGTGAACTACTATATGTTTGTATTGTAATATATATGCAATTATATGCATGTCAATTCCCTTGGCCATGAATCTGAATCCTTGGAATATCGATCATGTATGAACTTTCACATAGAATAGGTTCAGATTCGTCTTGGTACCAAGAAAATTAGCATAACAAACAGTAACGAGAACCATCTCAGGATGGCATGCTAGTAGAGACCGAGGCCTTGAGCCGGATAGCGGAACCGTCCGAGGGCGAAGGGCCAAAACCGGCTCTAAGTAGCAGGTCGGTACTAGTGGTGGTTGCTATATTAATATTCATGGGTTCGTTGCATGGAAAACAAAAAAAAAATCTACCGTGAACATGAACAAAAACCAAGATCCAATCTAGGAAGAAGCAAATTTCTAATCTAAGAAGGTCGAAGCAACGAGATGTATGAGAGAATAACCCTCGAAGATCCAAAGCCTTACGAGATCATATCTCGTTGTTGATGTAGTCGATCGTCCCGTGCTGCAATCCGGCAGCACTTCCATACTCGGTCGTGCGTACGGTGTCGATGAAGTCCGTCCTCTCCCCGTTCCAGCGGGCAGCGGAGGTGTGGTAGCTCTCCTCGGAATCCCAGCAGCACGACGGCGTGTTGGTGGTGATGTAGGAGAAAAACTGCAGGGCTTCGCCAAGCCGGAGCAGAATTATGGTGGAGGAAGAGAGGGGGCAGCCATACTTTGGTGTGAAGGGCAAGGGAGAGGCGGCCAAGGCAGCCCCTTGGGCCCCACCAATGCACGGAAGGAAAGGGGGGGACATAAATCATCCCCTTCCAAGTTTGCTTCCCCTTCCAAAATTGCTCCCTCGATTTTAGAGATTTCATCTTATCATTCGGGATTTGATCTTATCCCTAGGGGGGCTGGCCGGCTGGGCCTTGAGGGCTTGTTGTCCCTGGCCCATTAGGCCAGGCTGCACTCCCTTGGCCCATGTGGTCCCTCCCGGGGTGTGGGCCCACAGGTGGCCCTCTAGAACCTTCTAGAAGCTCCGGTCAAACACCGAAACTTTTTCCGAACCCCGGAAAATAACTTCCCTTATATGAATCTTATTCTTCAGACCATTACGGACCTTCTCGTGATGTCCTGGATCCCATCCAAGACTTCGAACAACATTCAGTCTCCATCTCATATTCCGAAGCTACTATACAACATCGAACCTTAAGTGCGTCACCCTACGGTTCGTGAACTATGCGGACATGATCGAGACTCCTCTGTGACCAATAACCAATAGCGGGACCTGGAGATCCATAATGGCTCCCACACATTCAGCGATAACTCAGTGATCGATTGAACCATTAACATACGATACTGATTCCCTTTGTCACACGATACTCTACTTGTCCGAGGTTCGATCATCGGTATCTCCATACCTAGTTCAACCTCGTTACCAACAAGTACTCTTTACTCGTACCGTGGTACGTCATCTCTTGTGACATAATCACATGCTTGCAAGCTAATTAGATGACATTCCACCGAGAGGGCCCAGAGTATATCTATCCATTATCGGGATGGACAAATCCCACTCTTGATCCATATGCCCCAACTCATATTTTCCGAATACTTAATCCCATTTTTTATAACCACCCATTTACGCAATGGCGTTTGATGTAATCAAAGTATCCTTTCGGTGTAAGTGATTTACATGATCTCATGGTCGAAGGACTAGGTAACTATGTATCGAAAGTTTATAGCAAGATGAACTTAATGACTTGATCTTATGCTACACTTATATGGGTGTGTGTCCATTATATCATTCACCCAATGACATAACCTTGTTATTAAAAACATCCAATGTTCATGATCACGAAACCATGATCATCTATTAATCAACAAGCTAGTTATACAAGAAGCTTACTAGGGACTCCTTGTTGTTTACATAACACACATGTATCAATGTTTCGGTTAATACCATTATAGCATGGGATGCAAACATTTATCATAAACACAAAGATATAATAATAACCATTTTATTATTGCCTCTTGGGCATATCTCCAACAGTCTCCCACTTGCACTAGAGTCAATAATCTAGTTTACATTTGTAAAGATATAACACCCTTGCCTTCTGGTGCTTATCATGTTTTGCACTCGGGAGAGGTTTCAGTCAACGAATCTGACATGCTCATAAACGTATGTATTTTGCAATTCATTTGCGTCTCCACGCATCACTCATTTTCCAAATGAGTCGGCATTTATCGTACGGATGAAGCCTGGTGACCGGGTGTATACGTGAGCACGCGCACAGAAGTCGATATGTGTCTAACGGCCTTTGTTTCCCCGTGAGGTGATGTGCTACTGGAAAGTTGTTTTTTTTGTCCAGGGGCGGCGGTGCATCAGCGGATTCTTCCCCAACCACACCATCAATGCCACCCGATCATATCGAGCAAGATGCTAGGCCAGAGCGCTGCGGCGCACGCACGGAAGCGATGTGGGAGTGGGGAAAGGGCGGCTCGGTGGCTAGCGCTGCTGCACAAGCTAGCTCAAAAGCGCTACTTTTAATGCTACTTGATGTTGATGTTGCACAATGCAGTGATGGAATCGCGTAGAGGTGATGGGAATCAAGAAGGGCAATGGAGGTAATCAAACTCTAAATTGCTTCATAGGCCCGTCCTTGTCCACTCAGTATGCCAGTTCTCGCATCTGATTTGGCCCAGGCGAGGTAGTGAGAGTTCCCCGCCGCGATTTCTCTCTTCGGAGCGGCACAAATCGGGAGGCCACGGCCATGGTAGCTCGATGGGAGGTCATGGCTCTCCAATTCTAGTGAAGGGGAGCTCGATTGGGAGGCATGGCTCTCCAATTCCAGTCAGCGCGAGGGTTGGTCATGGTGTCCCAAATCGAGTCAACGGCCGTCGACCGCCTAATGTAGTCGTGACTCGCCACCGCCGCTACAGTCCCGGCCGACGCCCGTCGGCGGGACTCCCTGCCGCCGCCCGCCTGCTGTAATGGCGACCTGTTCTGTAGTCGCGGCCGTTGCCCGCCTGCGGTAGTCGTCGCGTGGTTCCAGAACCGCCACGCGCTGGAAGACCAAGAAGCTGGAGCGCGACTACAATGCGATGCGCGGCTCCTCCACGACGCCCTCCGCCTCGACCACGACGCGCTCCGCCGCAACAAGGAGGCGCTCCTCGCCGAGATCAAGGCGCCAGAAAACAGGCTTGATGCGCGTAGATGTACACGTCCGTTGGGAACCCCAAGAGGAAGGTATGATGCGCACAGTGGCAAGTTTTCCCTCAGAAAGAAACCAAGGTTTAATCGAACCAAGAGGAGCCAAGAAGCACGTTGAAGGTTGATGGTGGCGAAATGTGATGCGGCGCAACACCAGGGATTCCGGCGCCAACGTGGAACCTGCACAACACAACCAAAGTACTTTGCCCCAACGAACAGTGAGGTTGTCAATCTCATCGGCTTGCTGTAACAAAGGATTAACCGTATTGTGTGGAAGATGATTGTTTGCGAAGAAAACAGTAAACAACAATTGCAGTAGATTGTATGCGATGTAAAGAATAGGACCGGGGTCCACAGTTCACTAGAGGTGTCTCTCCCATAAGATTAAAGCATGTTGGGTGAACAAATTACAGTCGGGCAATTAACAAATAGAAATGGCATAACATTGCACATACATGATATGATAAATATAGTGAGATTTAATCAGGGCATTACGACAAAGTACATAGACCGCCATCCAGCATGCATCTATGCCTAAAAAGTCCACCTTCGGGTTATCATCCGAACCCCTTCCAGTATTAAGTTGCAAGCAACAGACAATTGCATTAAGTATGGTGCGTAATGTAATCAACAACTACATCCTTAGACATAGCATCAATGTTTTATCCCTAGTGGCAACAGCACATCCACAACCTTAGAACTTTGTCACTGTCCCAGATTTAATGGAGGCATGAACCCACTATCGAGCATAAATACTCCCTCTTGGAGTTAAGAGCAAAAACTTGGCCAGAGCCTCTACTAATAACGGAGAGCATGCAAGATCATAAACAACACATAGGTAATAGATTGATAATCACCATAACATAGTATTCTCTATCCATCGGATCCCGACAAACACAACATATAGTATTACAGATAGATGATCTTGATCATGTTAGGCAGCTCACAAGATCCAACAATGAAGCACAATTAGAGAAGACGACCATCTAGCTACTGCTATGGACCCATAGTCCAGGGGTGAACTACTCACTCATCACTCCGGAGGCGATCATGGCGAAGAGTCCTCCGGAGATGATTCCCCTCTCCGGCAGGGTGCCGGATCCTGAATCCCCGAGATGGGATTCGCGGCGGCGCGTCTCTGGAAGGTTTTCCGTCTCGTGGCTCTCGGTACAGAGGGTTTCGCGACGAAGACTTTAAGTAGGCGGAAGGGCAAGCGGGGGCCACAGGGGCCCCACACGCTAGGGCCGCGCGGGCCGGGCCGCACCGCCCTAGTGTGGCGGCGCCTCGTGGCCCCACTTCCTTTCCCCCTCGGTCTTACGGAAGCTTCGTGCAAAATAGGACCCTGGGCGTTGATTTCGTCCAATTCGAGAATATTTCCTTACTAGGATTTCTGAAACCAAAAACAGCGAAGACAACTGGCTCTTCGGCTTCTTGTTAATAGGTTAGTCCAGAAAATGCGTAAATACGACATATAATGTGTATAAAACATGTAGATATCATCAATAATGTAGCATGGAACATAAGAAATTATCGATACGTCGGAGACGTATCAGCATCCCCAAGCTTAGTTATGCTCGTCCCGAGCAGGTAAACGATAACAAGGATAATTTCTGGAGTGACATGCCATCATAACCTTGATCATACTATTGTAAGCATATGTAATGAATGCAGCGATCAAAACAATGGTAATGACATGAGTAAACAAATGAATCATAAAGCAAAGACTTTTCATGAATAGTACTTCAAGACAAGCATCAATAAGTCTTGCATAAGAGTTAACTCATAAAGCAATAAATCAAAGTAAAGGTATTGAAGCAACACAAAGGAAGATTAAGTTTCAGCGGTTGCTTTCAACTTATAACATGTATATCTCATGGATAGTGTCAATGTAAGGTAATATAACAAGTGCAATATGCAAGTATGTAGGAATCAATGCACAGTTCACACAAGTGTTTGCTTCTTAAGGTGGAGAGAGATAGGTGAACTGACTCAACATAAAAGTAAAAGAAAGGTCCTTGATGCCTACGGGTGCTTCTATTCTTGTAGACAGTGTTGGGCCTCCAAGAGCAGAGGTTTGTAGAACAGGAGCAAGTTTCCCTTAAGTGGATTACCCAAGGTTTATCGAACTCAGGGAGGAAGAGGTCAAAGATATCCCTCTCAAGCAACCCTGTAATCACAAAGCAAGAAGTCTCTTGTGTCCCCAACACACCAAATACACTTGTCAGATGTATAGGTGCACTAGTTCGGCGAAGAGATAGTGAAATACAAGTAGTATGGATGTATATGAGTGGTAATAGCAATCTGAATAAAATATGGCAGAGTAAACATGCAACAGTAAGTAAGCTGTGTTTGCAGTATTGGAAACAAGGCCTAGGGATCATACTTTCACTAGTGGACACTCTCAACATTGATCGCATAATAAATAACTCTTCCTCATATGTGCTACATATACTCTTGTTTGATAATGAACATCATTCGTTGCGTAGGATTACACGAACCCTCAATGCCGGAGTTAACAAGCTCCACAACATTCGATATTCATGTTTAAGTAACCTTAGAGCATAATAGATCATTGCAAAATAAACCAAGAACTAACATAGCGCACACACTGTCCACATTACACTATGAAGGAGGAATAGATCACATCAATACTATCATAATGACAATTAACTCCACAACCTACAAGAGATCATGATCATAGCCTACGACAAGAACCACACGGTGCACACACTAGCACCTTTACACCATGCAGGAGGAATAGACTACTTTAATAACATCACATGAGTAGCACATAAACTAGTAGCGATACAAAGCTCATCATATGGATCTCAATCATGTAAAGCAGCTCATGAGATCATTGTATTGGAGTACAGAGAGAGAGATTAACCACATAGCTATGGTAGAGCCCTCAGCCCGGGGAGAATTACTCCCTCCTCATCATGGGAACAGCGATGGCGGTGAAGAGCGATGGTTGGAGGGCAATTTCAGGTGCCGGAACACACTTTAGAATTGAGGTGGATGTGGCGGCGCCTGCGGTGACCCAGCATACCACTGCATGTTGTAGTATACAAGTCGTTGATATGATCTTCATGAAGGGACTTCTTCACAAATATCACATCCCTCGGAGTGGTACAACAGAAACATTGCAGGTCATAACACTCGATAATATATTACAATCATGGTCTTAACAAGTTGGTATTCTCACAGGTCCGATGAGAACACCCTACAACATAAGGTACTAGTACAAACCAACTTAGATATGAAAAGAGCTCAGCAACTTATTTAAGTATGCCACTACGCTGCTCGGCTCTAAACTACTAAGATATATCACTACTCCTCCACCTCCATGTCATCGGGTCCGTAGACTATCCCATAGTCTACGCCTTCAACTCCTCCGGAAAGATCAGGTTCCTCGTAGACCAGCTCGTAGCTCCCTTCTGGTGCTCCATCGGTCATGGCCTCCACTTCCGTATCACAGTCTAGCAAGGGTGTCGAAATAAAGTGAGTACAGGGGTACTCAGCAAGTTCAAAAGAGTAAAAGGTGTTTGATGCACTAGCTACGACCTTCGATCAGAAAATCTTAGGTCAATGCATGTTTCGAAATCATTTCTTCAAAAGGTTTATTTTATTCTGAAAACTATGCCCGTCGGTCTTCACAGGTTGACTAGAACTTCACGGAGTTCCTTTCCTGCCGCGTTCGCAGTTCCCTTCCCGGAACAGGGAGTGACAGCCACAATTCTTGATACCCTCTGCAGAGGTGCGTTACTTTTCCCATAAGAGATCTCACCCTTTTTGCCATCCGCAGGGACTTGCCCCCGTTCACACTTCCTTGGTGTGAGGCCAGGTATAAAGATCCAAGCCCACACCGCCTTCTCCGCGACCCTGCAAACCCACCCTTTTGTCCATCCGTACACCCCCGGTAGACATCTCCCGTTCATACGGCTTTACCCCCGGTGTACGTCGGACAATCCTTCATAGACGGTAGAGCCTCTCATCCAAACGTCCGGATGGGGATTTTAAAGGCTATCCCAACCTACGGCAGTGCCTCCAGCACCCCGCCAGGCTCTATCAAGTCCGTTGGCGTGCAGGAGGGAAAGATACAGCTGGCTTCCCCAGAGCCATTATAGATCTTATGGTCAACGCGATATGTACGGCGCTAGAATCACTGGACGGCATTGGTACTTAGTCCTAGATGAATAGTACCCGTGCAATGGAACCTCCACCAATAATCACATACCATGGTTCCATTGCCCACCACATAGTCATATTCATAATTGGAAAAGTAACATTTCATTTTCAATGCAGGAATGGTAAGTAATATAGCTTTGCGTTAAATTAATAGAAAATACTCAAATTTGACATGAGCAAGGGTGAACTTGCCTGTGGACTGCGAGATAGTGCAGTTCAATGCGTTGGATGGAACCTGGACCTCGGGTTCTGTAAAGAAGCATCATTGTCCGGTAAGGACAATGTTATAAAATCCAAATGATGCATGCATGGATGTATTATTTTAGGTTGAATCCCTTTATCCCGATAATTTATTACAATTTTAGGGTTGAGTTAAGATTTATGCCTTTGGCAGTAATTTGCAACTGTTTTAATGTATAAATCACTTTAATTCACACAAGGTAACATAATTTAAAGTAAAACTACTTTATGTTGGTGATTCATTATTTATTCCAAAATAATTTGAAATAATAGAGTTGTCTCAATATTTTTGAGAATAAAAAGGAATAGAATATCTTCCTTTGGAAAATACCTTTTTCAAATAGAAATGACTTGGAATAATAGAATCTCATTTTGAAATGTTTGGAAATAAGTATTTAAACTTATTTGGGATTTTTCCTTGATTTATTAATACAAGGAAATATAATTTGAAATTCCAAATGTTTATTTTAAATTCATAAAATTCACAAATTTAAATTTGTGCATTAAATTTTATTTCATATTTTATTCTTATCAAGAATAATTTTTCATTCACTAATCCAATTTTTAATGGATTTTTAGAGTTGTATTTTATTTATTAAAATTTGGTGAAGTTATGGCCTTTTTTCTAAATTGTTAAAATATTAAATACCCCCCTGGACCCATATTGGGCCCAGCCCACTAACCTAAGCCCATGGGACAGCCCACTAAGGCGTGCCCATAGCGGCTCGGTGGAGCCGAACGGCCCACCGCTCTCACTCACTCGGCCCTCTCTCACTTTTTCCTAACCCTAGCCTCTCTCTCGCGACGCCCGTGGCGATGGCGTCGCCGCCATGGCCGCCGCCGTGCTCCGGCCGACTCCGAGCTCCTCCGCCGTAGCCACCTACCGCACCTGAACCGCCGTGAGCAGATCTATCGATCTGTCCGCGTGGTTTTTCCCATCTCTTCTTCTCCTGGCGAATCGCCTCCGATCTGGATCTCGGGTGGAATCGCCTCGACGAACTCCGGCGAGATCACGTCTTCTCCGACGACGGGTGCGCCTCCGAGACCGACCTGGCGCAGGTGCTGCTTGCAGTGCTGTGCCGTCGTCTCTGTGCCGTGTGGTGGTGTTGGTGCTCGTCGTAACGCCGGCGCCTACCCTGGATTTGCAGCTGTTAGGGCCGCGCGAGCACTGCCTCGCCATGCCCTAGCCTCTGCTTCCAGGCGCAAGTAAGTGTTGCATCCACCTCTTCTCTGTGCGCCTCCTCTTGGTGCTGTTCTTCTTCCTCCTCAAGCTCTGCTGCTCTCTGGTGATCACCCAGAGCCTTGCTATTCCGATGCAATTCATCTATGTTTGGATTGATTGCAAGCACATGGTCCAATTACCATTACTGGTACTGGCACCTGCTGCTCGACATGCTGTTCATGTTGTTCTTGCTTCTCTGCTGCTCCTAGCATGCTCTATACTTGCCATGCTCTACTGTGCTTGCTCAAGAGCTAACTATGCCATGCTATGCTTGGTGATGACTTGCTTATGCTTACTGGTCTATCATGCTTGCTTGTCTAGGTGTACTTGTGTTGCATCTGTGACACTTGTGTGTGTGCCAGAGGTGCCTGTGATATGATTCAGTGCTACTCTTGTAAGCCAATGATCCATTGGAACATTCCTTGCTTGCTGGCTAACCTCTCTGTGTAACTTGGCTTGCTATGATTGATCCATTTGATCAATTGATTGACAGAGATGGCTTACTGGATAATACTGTGGCTATAAATTAACTGTGTTGCTCAGTAGTGTGCTATTGTTAGTACTGAGCATGGATCTGTGATAAATTCATGCTTGTATTAATTTGATTATGATGAACTGCTTATGCAGTGATGATTTTAAATGACTTGCTTGATATGAATTTGCTGTTCATGAATATTTATCAAGCAATTAAAGTCTGAATCCATTTCTGGATAGTGATGCTTTGTGTTTGGCTTTCTTTCAATTGGTGCTAAGTGTGAAGTGACCTCAGTAGCCTTGCTACTGACTGGTTGCTCACATGGTTGGCTAGATCTGGTTGGCTACTCATCTTTGCTTGTATATTTGGGGATCATAGTAACTATGAATGCCAATATACTTGCCTGTGAAGAAATCTAGGGTTTCTGATGGTTGTATGCTTAGGATTTATTGTATAGTCTTGGCTGCTAATCCATGCCATCTACTGGTGCTATCTATGCATCAAATCTGGCTAGTGTGTGCATCAGTGCATATGTGCTAGTTTCTGTGCATAGGATCTGTACCTAGATGCTTTATATTTTAGTGGCTTTTGACTGGCAGTAATCCTTGGTGAAAACCAAGTGATGATCTACCCATATGAGCATCTGCTCATCCCATGCTCATGCATATGATGGATTAGATCCATGGGATCTTTTCCAGGGACTAGGTATACCTTGTTCCAGCTCCTAGAAAGAAATGTTTTGTTGCTGCAGACTTGGGGTTTTGTGTACAGCTCTCCACCTCCAGGTCTTGGATGATCTTCTCAGGTCACCATGATTCCTGGTGGTTGAGTGGTTTTGGTATGGGTTGGTTCTGTTCTTGCTCAAGAACTGGATGAACTGAGCTTGTTCTTGCTTCACCCTTACCTGGTGAATTTGATCTGGTCGACTGGTTCTGGCTTCTAGGGTTTGTGCCCCTTTTATATGAACCCTACTTCTATCCTGGCATTGACACACAAGCCTGGTTGCTTTGGTGACTAGGCTGATGCATTGCCTTGCTGTTGCTGCCTAGCACACTTGAGCAGTGTGCTCTCATATGCTGAAACTTGAGCCCAGCATGTGTGTGCTCAGGTTTGGTCTGCTGCTGCCCTTATCTTGTGCTGTCCATGGTTTTGGAACAGCACAAGTGTGCATGACACTTGGTTCTGTCCAAACTGAATTTATTTAGCTAACACTAATATTCTGGCTAGTGTTGGTGTTTTATTTTGCAGGTTTTTGAAGATGGACATGGCCATGAAGAGATACTTCAAGGCACATAGTCTAGATTTTTGTTTAGGAACTATATTGTAATCTTTATTTTTATTTCTGTTTATTATTCATCAATTCTTGTATCAAGAATTCTGTAAAGACAATGTAATTTGTGTTGTGTTATCAATAAAGCTCAAGTTTTTGTTTATGAGCTTTTGCATTATGTAAAGTGTATAATCTTGATTAAATATTGTATTTGATACTCACTTTGAAATCCAAAAGGATTTGAATAATATATTGTGTTTGAATTGTAAATTCATATTTATGTTGTGTAATGATTATTGTTTAATGTTTAACACTTGTCAAATAAAATCAATTCCCCAAATCAACAAGATACAAAAGAGATCATGTCGAAATTTCCCTAACTCACATTGCCTAACCCTAAGTGCAAAATGAGAGAGAACCTCGATCCCTCTTAGGTTTAGTTGCAATAAGGCGCGAAAATTTCCCCGTTTTGCGATGAAATGCACATCCCATTTCTAAATCTACCCTTCGTTGTTCCTATGTTGGGTTATTAGCCTCTTTAACAGAAACTTCGTCCCGAAGTTAAGATTGGTACCTGAATAACTCGGGGTAGGACTTCCTGAGCTCTTCTTCGGTCTCCCAAGTTGCTTCTCGTTCAGGATGATGTTGCCATTGTATCTTGCAGTATTTGATTGCTCTATTCCTTAACTTCTTCCACTGTACTTCCAAAATCTTTTCAGGCTTCTCCACATAAGTTAAGTCTGATTGTAGCTCTATTTCTTCATGTGTAATGGGATCATCAGGTGCCTTCAAACACTTTCTGAGTTGTGATACATGAAAAACATTGTGAATTAGACTGAGCTGTTCCGGTAGTTCCAACTCAAAAGCTGTTTCTCGATTCTGACTGAGTATCTTGAATGGTCCTATGTATCGAGGACTTAGTTTTCCTTTTACTCCGAACCTTTTGAGTCCTTTCATTGGGCTAACCTTCAAATATACCATGTCTCCTACTTTTGGTTCCCAAACTCGTCTTTTCTGATCGGCATAACTCTTCTGTCGACTTTGGGCTATTTTGAGTCTATCCCGGATCACCTCGATGACTCCTTGTCTCTCCTTGATGTAGTCCGGTGTAAACTCCTTGTTCTCTCCGGTTTCAAACCAACAGATTGGTGATCTACACTTCCTTCCGTACAATGCTTCGTACGGTGCCATCTGGATACTACTCTGATAACTATTGTTATATGAGAATTCCGCCAATGGTAGATGGTCTTCCCATGAGCCTCCAAAGTTTAGAGCACAAGCTCTAAGCATGTCTTCAAGTATCTGATTGGTTCTTTCGGTTTGTCCTCCGGTTTGTGGATGATAAGCTGTACTGAAATCCAACTTGGTTCCTAAAGCTTCTTGGAGTTGTTTCCAAAACGCTGATGTGAAAATTGAACCTCTATCTGAGACTATCTTCTTTGGTACTCCATGCTTGCTAACAATTTCCTTCACATAAATATCCACCAGCTTTTCTGCAGTATCCCTTGTATTTACGGCTATGAAATGAGCACTCTTGGTAAGTCTATCCACGATTACCCATATCATATCCTTCTTTTTACTGGTCATTGGTAAACCAGTAACAAAATCCATTCCGATTTCATCCCATTTCCATTCTGGTATCTCTAATGGTTTGAGTAATCCCGCAGGACTCTGATGTTCTGCTTTTACTCGCTGACATGTATGGCATTCAGAGACATATTGAGCTATCTCTCTTTTCATGTTGTTCCACCAGAACATTTCCTTCAAATCCATATACATCTTAGTACTTCCCGGATGTATTGAGTAAGGGGTTTCATGTGCTTCCTTCAATATGATTGACTTCACTTCTGGATCATCCGGTACACATAACCTCTTCTGAAAGTATAGAGAACCAAACTCTCCAAGATTGAATTCTGACGGTCTCCCTTCTCCAATCCTTTTGATTTCTTCTTGGATGAATAAGTCGTCTGCTTGCTTCCGAATGATTTCATACTTTAAGTCTGAGTACATTTCATCCATAATTCTCATGGTTGCTATGCTTCCCACTGTATCACCCTGGATAAACAGAATCTGAGCTTCTTCGAGTTCTTTCCGAAGTTCCTTCGGAATCTCCCATTCTGTAGGTTGATTCTCAGTACTCTTCCTGCTTAAAGCATCTGCTACTACATTAGCCTTGCCTGGTGTGTAGTTGATTGTCAGCTCATAGTCTTTAATCAACTCTAACCATCTCTTTTGTCTCATGTTTAATTCCTTCTGAGTGAAGAAATACTTCAAGCTTTTGTGATCTGTATACAACTCACATTTGGATCCATAGAGGAATTGCCTCCAACTCTTCAAAGCATACACAACTGCCGCCAATTCTAAGTCATGTACTGGGTAGTTATGTTCATGTGGCTTAAGTTGTCTTGATCCGTAGGCTATCACCTTCCGATCTTGCATTAGCACACATCCAAGTCCATTCTTGGAAGCATCACAATACACCGTGTAATCCTTTCCGGGTTCCGGAACTGCTAACACTGGTGCCGTGGTTAACTTCTCTTTGAGTGTTTGGAAACTGGTTTCACACTCATCCGTCCACACAAATGGGGTATTCTTCTTGAGTAACTTGGTCATTGGTCCTGCAATCTTCGAAAATCCTTCAATGAATCTCCGATAATAGCCCGCCATACCAAGGAATCCTCTGATCTCCTTAGCATTCTTGGGTGACTTCCATTCCAATACTGACTGAACCTTGCTTGGATTCACTGCTATTCCCTCTTTGGTTATGACATGTCCAAGAAATTCAACACTGTCTAACCAAAACTTGCACTTGCTGAACTTTGCATATAGCTGATGTTCCCTTAAAATCTGCAGAACTATCTTCAAATGCTTGGCATGTTCTTCTTTATCTTTGGAATAGATCAAAATGTCATCGATAAACACGATCACAAACTTGTCCAAGTACTTCATGAATATCTTGTTCATCAAATTCATGAAAATAGCTGGTGCATTTGTTAGTCCAAATGGTACAACCAAGTATTCATGGTGTCCATACCTTGACACAAACGCTGTTTTTGGCACATCTTCCTTCTTGATCTTGATTTGGTGATATCCTGACCTTAAATCTATCTTCGAGAAGACTCCAGCTCCTTGAACTTGATCAAAAAGATCTTGTATTCTGGGTAAAGGGTACTTGTTCTTGATAGTTACATTGTTAAGATTTCTGTAATCTCCACACATTCTCCTTCCTCCATCTCTTTTATCCACAAAAATAACTGGTGTACCCCATGGTGACACACTTTCTTGGATAAATCCCTTCTGTTCCAGTTCATCTATCTGAGCCTTCAGTTCCACTAACTCCTTTGGCCCCATCTTATATGGTGGTTGAGCTATTGGTGTTGTGCCTGGAATTAGATCTATGGTAAACTCGATCTCTCTATCGGGTGGCATTCCCGGTAGTTCCTTGGGAAATACATCTTGAAATTCATTCACTACAGGGATATCTTCAATCTTCACCTCCTTCAGACTATTCAGCTCCAATCCTATCTCCAACTGAGTGTACTTGTCTCCTTGAAACACTATCTGACCTCCTATGGAGTTTCGGAGTGATACTGTCTTGTCTCCACAGTTGATTACTGCGCCATTCTCCGTTAACCAGTCCATTCCTAGGATGACTGATATGTCCTTCATGGGAATGATGAATAGGTCCGCGAAATATACACAGTCACAAATGGTTATGACCTGTGCTTCTTTCACGTGGGTTACTAATATCGTTCCCCCCGCAGATAAGACGGTTATAGGTGTTTCTAACTTAGAACATCTAAGCCCGAATTGTTCCACAAATTCCCGTGCAAGAAATGATGTAGTTGCTCCAGTATCAAATAACACTTTGCCAGGGTGAGTAAGGATGCTGAGCGTACCTAAGACTGCTTGATCCGACTCTCCCGCTTGCTCTAAAGTTGTGCAATTCAGCTTTCCATATGGCTTTCCCTTCTTGTTGTTGTTGTTGTTGTAGTTCCGGTTGTTGTTGTTATTGTTGTTGTTGTTGTTGCCTCCGCCTCGTCCTCCGGAGCTTTGTCCACTCCAAGACGCCTTGTTTGGACACTCTGGCTTTATGTGTCCCTCTTTCCCACAACCATAGCATATAATCTTGGGCTTCTGACAATCCTTCTGGACATGTCCCCTCTGGCCACAATTATGACAGAGTATCTGATTCCTTGGATTCTGATTCTGACCTCCCCGGTTATACTGATTACCAGTAGGTCGGAATCGTGGTTTGAAACTCCGATCTGGAGTCGGTTTACTAACTGGATACTTCCTTGGCTCGATACGAGCCCTCTTCCTCCTATCCTCCTGGACCTGCCTGTAGTCATCCTCGAAAGTGATTGCCGAATCAATCAGTTCCTGGAATTCGGTCCTTGCCAACCTCAGTTGCATCTTCATGTATGGATTCATGCCTTTCATGAATCGTTTCTTTCTTTTCTCCTCAGTGTCCACTTCCTCAGGTGCATATCTTGACAGTCGATTAAAATCTCGGACATACTGCATGATAGGTGCAGTATTCTGATGCAGCTCGTCAAACTCTCTCTTCTTCAGCTCCACCACGCTCTCCGGAACATGGGCATCCCGGAACTTCTTCTTGAACTCCTCCCAGGTAAACACCTTTTCTGGAGGATGTACTGCCACAAGATTCTCCCACCATGATGCTGCTGGACCTGACAACAGATAAGTGGCATACCGAATCTTTTCTTCATCATTGCATCCAACGGTCCTCAACTTTCTTTCAGTGTCCATGAGCCAGTCTTCTGCATCCATTGGTTCTGGGGCTGATGCAAAAGGTAGTGGTCTTGCATTCTGGAAGTCTGATAAGGTTACTCCCTTGCCTTCATTACCCCTATCATTGATGACGTGGGTAAAGAAATCTTGCATGTTCTTGTTCTGACTCTCCTGGTACCTCCTCCTATCTTCTTCCATTGCCCTCATGTACTGTTGGAAATCTGGATGCATCATTGGATGTGGTGGTGGTGGTGCATCCTCTGCTCTAGCTGCGGCATCCGCTTCTTCCTTTTCTTTCGCCTCCCGCTCTCTCCGAGCATCTTCGGTTTCAACTAACGCCATTTCCCCTAGTCCTGTAACAAAGAGCGATTACTCATAATTACACCATGCAAATGTTTTCTGAGCTCAACTCATTGCCCAGAACTAGTCACACAATGAAATCAAGAAGCAAATCCAAAGCAAACATTTATTATGTATATACACCGTATATAACATAACTTACACACATATATTACATGTGGTACTTATATAACCACTTATTTGGCTTCAAGCCCAAGCCAACGGAATTTAAAATACGTTCTAGTACAATACCACCTATACTACTTTATTCTTCCTCGAAGCTCTACTCCTCATCATCTTCGTTCGCCTCCGCATACATTCCTGGGGTCCATCCGGTACAGCGACTCGTCTTCCGAACACCGTCCGGAACAAAGGTCCTTCCAGTAGGTATGTAATCTGAATCGGACGAAGTGCCGAGACAGAGATCGGTCATGCCAAAGTAACTGGACAATGACTCGTATGTATCCCCAGTAGGATTCATACCTCCTTCATTGGTCATCCATGAAGGGTTTCGATTCACCTGCCCCCTCATCTTCTTCTTTTTCTTCTTCACTCCGGAGCTTTCACCTACCTCGTACTGTGATGGTTTTGAGAATCCCATCTCCAAATCTAAAGAAATGGAATCAGTACCTTTCTCTTCCTTCCCGTAGTGTCGGTTAACATACTGGTTAACCCCACCACTTTCATCTCCAGTGTCACAGGGAATAGGTTCCTCCTCATCTCCATAAGGTTCCCCGAAACGCCAACCGGTTGAGTTTTCGATTGGTGACTCGGAGCAGTTTAGGTTCCATGAGTTATCTCCCCCATATCCAGAATCATATGATGCGGACACATGTGGATAATGTGGGACAAAGTTGGGTGTAAGTGGATCTCTCTGGGTTTCCTGGCCACTCCAATCTACAGGGTTGTTTAGGCTAAAGAAGGGTGTTGTATATTGGGGTTGTGCCTTCAGATCATGCATCCGAGCTTGGACTTTATCAGGGTCCGTGAACTCAGCTAGCATGTGGTCAATCTCACCCACCATCTTCACGTGTAGAAGGTACATCGTAGTCAATAAAGACTTACAACTGTCCATGTGCTGTGCTGCAACTTCAGGATGTTTGTTTGCCATCAGCAGATGATTCAGAGTGGGATCCTCATCTTCCTCGGCATGAGGTATATGAGAATACTCTGAACATAGCAGTTCTACTGACTTATGCTGCCTTATTTCAAGAATTGCCTTGAATATGGCCATGTGAAAGGCTGTGGTAAAGGTTTTGGCTTCTCCGTATGGCATTATACGGCTCATCTCCAGTCGCATAGGTAGTTGAACTGAAACTCTGTGCTTGGCTACTATCTCTCCATCATAATAGGTGTACTTGAAAACAGGTATCCTAGTTTCACAGTGAAGTTCCTTCAGCATCCCACGCAGGAGATCTGTAAGTGGTCCTTCATAATCACCGAGCCATCCCTCAACCTGCCTCAAAGTCCTCTTGGGAAATGTGTACGCCATTATGGCTGTATACAAAAGCAGAAAATTAGTAGTGATAGTGTATAATAATAGTGATAATAAAGAATTATCGCACTAAAATATATGATTTTTCTATTCTCAAGTGAATAAACATCATATTCTTAGAGAATCCTTTACTATTTTCAACTCGACTCCTACAGGTTTCTTCCCTATACTAGGTTTTTCCAACCTAAGGTCGCAACATTTGCTCTGATACCAGCTGCGGTGACCCAGCATACCACTGCATGTTGTAGTATACAAGTCGTTGATATGATCTTCATGAAGGGACTTCTTCACAAATATCACATCCCTCAGAGTGGTACAACAGAAACATTGCAGGTCATAACACTCGATAATATATTACAATCATGGTCTTAACAAGTTGGTATTCTCACAGGTCCGATGAGAACACCCTACAACATAAGGTACTAGTACAAACCAACTTAGATATGAAAAGAGCTCAGCAACTTATTTAAGTATGCCACTACGCTGCTCGGCTCTAAACTACTAAGATATATCACTACTCCTCCACCTCCATGTCATCGGGTCCGTAGACTATCCCATAGTCTACGCCTTCAACTCCTCCGGAAAGATCAGGTTCCTCGTAGACCAGCTCGTAGCTCCCTTCTGGTGCTCCATCGGTCATGGCCTCCACTTCCGTATCACAGTCTAGCAAGGGTGTCGAAATAAAGTGAGTACAGGGGTACTCAGCAAGTTCAAAAGAGTAAAAGGTGTTTGATGCACTAGCTACGACCTTCGATCAGAAAATCTTAGGTCAATGCATGTTTCGAAATCATTTCTTCAAAAGGTTTATTTTATTCTGAAAACTATGCCCGTCAGTCTTCACAGGTTGACTAGAACTTCACGGAGTTCCTTTCTGCCGTTCGCAGTTCCCTTCCCGGAACAGGGAGTGACAGCCACAATTCTTGATACCCTCTGCAGAGGTGCGTTACTTTTCCCATAAGAGATCTCACCCTTTTTGCCATCCGCAGGGACTTGCCCCCGTTCACACTTCCTTGGTGTGAGGCCAGGTATAAAGATCCAAGCCCACACCGCCTTCTCCGCGACCCTGCAAACCCACCCTTTTGTCCATCCGTACACCCCGGTAGACATCTCCCGTTCATACGGCTTTACCCCCGGTGTACGTCGGACAATCCTTCATAGACGGTAGAGCCTCTCATCCAAACGTCCGGATGGGGATTTTAAAGGCTATCCCAACCTACGGCAGTGCCTCCACCACCCCGCCAGGCTCTATCAAGTCCGTTGGCGTGCAGGAGGGAAAAGAGCTGGCTTCCCCAGAGCCATTATAGATCTTATGGTCAACGCGATATGTACGGCGCTAGAATCACTGGACGGCATTGGTACTTAGTCCTAGATGAATAGTACCCGTGCAATGGAACCTCCACCAATAATCACATACCATGGTTCCATTGCCCACCACATAGTCATATTCATAATTGGAAAAGTAACATTTCATTTTCAATGCAGGAATGGTAAGTAATATAGCTTTGCGTTAAATTAATAGAAAATACTCAAATTTGACATGAGCAAGGGTGAACTTGCCTGTGGACTGCGAGATAGTGCAGTTCAATGCGTTGGATGGAACCTGGACCTCGGGTTCTGTAAAGAAGCATCATTGTCCGGTAAGGACAATGTTATAAAATCCAAATGATGCATGCATGGATGTATTATTTTAGGTTGAATCCCTTTATCCCGATAATTTATTACAATTTTAGGGTTGAGTTAAGATTTATGCCTTTGGCAGTAATTTGCAACTGTTTTAATGTATAAATCACTTTAATTCACACAAGGTAACATAATTTAAAGTAAAACTACTTTATGTTGGTGATTCATTATTTATTCCAAAATAATTTGAAATAATAGAGTTGTCTCAATATTTTTGAGAATAAAAAGGAATAGAATATCTTCCTTTGGAAAATACCTTTTTCAAATAGAAATGACTTGGAATAATAGAATCTCATTTTGAAATGTTTGGAAATAAGTATTTAAACTTATTTGGGATTTTTCCTTGATTTATTAATACAAGGAAATATAATTTGAAATTCCAAATGTTTATTTTAAATTCATAAAATTCACAAATTTAAATTTGTGCATTAAATTTTATTTCATATTTTATTCTTATCAAGAATAATTTTTCATTCACTAATCCAATTTTTAATGGATTTTTAGAGTTGTATTTTATTTATTAAAATTTGGTGAAGTTATGGCCTTTTTCTAAATTGTTAAAATATTAAATACCCCCCTGGACCCATATTGGGCCCAGCCCACTAACCTAAGCCCATGGGACAGCCCACTAAGGCGTGCCCATAGCGGCTCGGTGGAGCCGAACGGCCCACCGCTCTCACTCACTCGGCCCTCTCTCACTTTTTCCTAACCCTAGCCTCTCTCTCGCGACGCCCGTGGCGATGGCGTCGCCGCCATGGCCGCCGCCGTGCTCCGGCCGACTCCGAGCTCCTCCGCCGTAGCCACCTACCGCACCTGAACCGCCGTGAGCAGATCTATCGATCTGTCCGCGTGGTTTTTCCCATCTCTTCTTCTCCTGGCGAATCGCCTCCGATCTGGATCTTGGGTGGAATCGCCTCGACGAACTCCGGCGAGATCACGTCCTCTCCGACGACGGGTGCGCCTCCGAGACCGACCTGGCGCAGTGCTTGCAGTGCCTGTGCCGTCGTCTCGTGCCGTGCCGTGGTGGTGTTGGTGCTCGTCGGCGTAACGCCGGCGCCTACCCTGGATTTGCAGCTGTTAGGGCCGCGCGAGCACTGCCTCGCCATGCCCTAGCCTCTGCTTCCAGGCGCAAGTAAGTGTTGCATCCACCTCTTCTCTGTGCGCCTCCTCTTGGTGCTGTTCTTCTTCCTCCTCAAGCTCTGCTGCTCTCTGGTGATCCTGTGATCACCCAGAGCCTTGCTATTCCGATGCAATTCATCTATGTTTGGATTGATTGCAAGCACATGGTCCAATTACCATTACTGGTACTGGCACCTGCTGCTCGACATGCTGTTCATGTTGTTCTTGCTTCTCTGCTGCTCCTAGCATGCTCTATACTTGCCATGCTCTACTGTGCTTGCTCAAGAGCTAACTATGCCATGCTATGCTTGGTGATGACTTGCTTATGCTTACTGGTCTATCATGCTTGCTTGTCTAGGTGTACTTGTGTTGCATCTGTGACACTTGTGTGTGTGCCAGAGGTGCCTGTGATATGATTCAGTGCTACTCCTGTAAGCCAATGATCCATTGGAACATTCCTTGCTTGCTGGCTAACCTCTCTGTGTAACTTGGCTTGCTATGATTGATCCATTTGATCAATTGATTGACAGAGATGGCTTACTGGATAATACTGTGGCTATAAATTAACTGTGTTGCTCAGTAGTGTGCTATTGTTAGTACTGAGCATGGATCTGTGATAAATTCATGCTTGTATTAATTTGATTATGATGAACTGCTTATGCAGTGATGATTTTAAATGACTTGCTTGATATGAATTTGCTGTTCATGAATATTTATCAAGCAATTAAAGTCTGAATCCATTTCTGGATAGTGATGCTTTGTGTTTGGCTTTCTTTCAATTGGTGCTAAGTGTGAAGTGACCTCAGTAGCCTTGCTACTGACTGGTTGCTCACATGGTTGGCTAGATCTGGTTGGCTACTCATCTTTGCTTGTATATTTGGGGATCATAGTAACTATGAATGCCAATATACTTGCCTGTGAAGAAATCTAGGGTTTCTGATGGTTGTATGCTTAGGATTTATTGTATAGTCTTGGCTGCTAATCCATGCCATCTACTGGTGCTATCTATGCATCAAATCTGGCTAGTGTGTGCATCTGTGCATATGTGCTAGTTTCTGTGCATAGGATCTGTACCTAGATGCTTTATATTTTAGTGGCTTTTGACTGGCAGTAATCCTTGGTGAAAACCAAGTGATGATCTACCCATATGAGCATCTGCTCATCCCATGCTCATGCATATGATGGATTAGATCCATGGGATCTTTTCCAGGGACTAGGTATACCTTGTTCCAGCTCCTAGAAAGAAATGTTTTGTTGCTGCAGACTTGGGGTTTTGTGTACAGCTCTCCACCTCCAGGTCTTGGATGATCTTCTCAGGTCACCATGATTCCTGGTGGTTGAGTGGTTTTGGTATGGGTTGGTTCTGTTCTTGCTCAAGAACTGGATGAACTGAGCTTGTTCTTGCTTCACCCTTACCTGGTGAATTTGATCTGGTCGACTGGTTCTGGCTTCTAGGGTTTGTGCCCCTTTTATATGAACCCTACTTCTATCCTGGCATTGACACACAAGCCTGGTTGCTTTGGTGACTAGGCTGATGCATTGCCTTGCTGTTGCTGCCTAGCACACTTGAGCAGTGTGCTCTCATATGCTGAAACTTGAGCCCAGCATGTGTGTGCTCAGGTTTGGTCTGCTGCTGCCCTTATCTTGTGCTGTCCATGGTTTTGGAACAGCACAAGTGTGCATGACACTTGGTTCTGTCCAAACTGAATTTATTTAGCTAACACTAATATTCTGGCTAGTGTTGGTGTTTTATTTTGCAGGTTTTTGAAGATGGACATGGCCATGAAGAGATACTTCAAGGCACATAGTCTAGATTTTTGTTTAGGAACTATATTGTAATCTTTATTTTTATTTCTGTTTATTATTCATCAATTCTTGTATCAAGAATTCTGTAAAGACAATGTAATTTGTGTTGTGTTATCAATAAAGCTCAAGTTTTTGTTTATGAGCTTTTGCATTATGTAAAGTGTATAATCTTGATTAAATATTGTATTTGATACTCACTTTGAAATCCAAAAGGATTTGAATAATATATTGTGTTTGAATTGTAAATTCATATTTATGTTGTGTAATGATTATTGTTTAATGTTTAACACTTGTCAAATAAAATCAATTCCCCAAATCAACAAGATACAAAAGAGATCATGTCGAAATTTCCTAACTCACATTGCCTAACCCTAAGTGCAAAATGAGAGAGAACCTCGATCCCTCTTAGGTTTAGTTGCAATAAGGCGCGAAAATTTCCCCCGTTTTGCGATGAAATGCACATCCCATTTCTAAATCTACCCTTCGTTGTTCCTATGTTCTGGGTTATTACACCCTGGAGTCTTTCTGGAGTTTCGTCAATCGGTACGGTGTTTTTAGGTCGAAAGGGATTTTATAGGCGAAGAGGCGGCGCAGGGGGGCACCTGGGGGCTCCCCACCACGCCGGCGCGGCCTGCCAGGCCGCACCGCCTATGGTGTGGTGGCCCTCCGCCCCTCTCCTCTTCTTCGGTGTTCTGGAGCCTTCCGGGAAAAATAGGAGGTTTGGTCTTCGTTTCGTCGAATTCGAGAATATTGCCCGAACAGCCTTTCGGAACCAAAACAGAAAACAGGAACTGGCACTGTGGCATCTTGTTAATAGGTTAGTTCGGAAAACGCATAAAAACATCATAAAGTGCAAGCAAAACATGTAAGGATTGTCATAAAACAAGCATGGAACGAGAAATTATGGATACGTCGGGGACGTATCAGCATCCCCAAGCTTAGTCTCGTCCGAGGTAAACGATAAAAAGAATAATTTCTGTAGTGACATGCTACTTACATATCCTTGATCATACTATTACGTACAAAGCATATGAAATGAATGAAGTGACTCAAGGCAATGATCTATAGTTGCTAACAAATAGATAACATATAGCTAAACTTTTCATGAAGAGTACTTTCAAGACAAGCATCAATAAGTCTTGCATAAGAGTTAACTCATAAAGCAATAAATTCAAAGTAAAGGCATTGAAGCAACACAATGGAAGATCAAGTTTCAGCGGTTCCTTTCAACTTGTAACATGTATATCTCATGGATAGTTGTCAATGCAAAGTAATATAATAAGTGCAATATGCAAGTATGTAGGAATCAATGCACAGTTCACACAAGTGTTTGCTTCTTAAGGTGGAGAAATAGGTAAACTGACTCAACAATAAAAGTAAAAGAAAGGTCCTTCAAAGAGGAAAGCATCGATTGCTATATTTGTGCTAGAGCTTTTATTTTCAAAACATCAAGAGAGTATAAAAGTAAAGTTTTGAGAGGTGTTTGTTGTTGTCAACGAATGGTAGCGGGTACTCTAACCCCCTTGCCAGACTGTCAACACCCAGATTTTTAAGTCCGGATGCCTATTATGTCATTCATCGCAATCCCAGGAATATTGTTGTTGCGAGACATAACAGTTGATATCATAAGTCATCATTCATTACAAACCATCATTGTCTTACAAAAGGGGATCACATGATCCAATATTACACGAATAGTTGATCTATTGATCAACGAACATCACGTAGCGGAAGCGTAATAAGAGTGGACTATCTATTCCACAGGCCAACGCTTGACGTCGGCGACTCCTAGTTGTTGTAGACGTCCTGCTGACCGTCATCCTCATACTGCTGCTCTTCTTCATATTCTGGCCATTTGAATAGCCAGGGACACAGCCGTGAGTACTTTAAAGTACTCGCAAACTAATACCAAAGTAATCACTAACTAACTTAAAGAGGGGGTACTAAGCTCTAGTTTCATTTGCATAAAGCCAGTTTTAGTTCATACTCATTGCATATTGATCATTCATAAAGTTAACTAACTCAAGTGGGAACATTAGTGTCATTCCCACAACTCAGTTGTGATTCACCATAATTCATCATTCACCATCCATATCCAAATTCTAATACTGGAAACTAGATGGCCTTTCCAACCGTCCGTAACCGTGGACACGGCTATTCGAATAGGTTTACACTCTGCAGAGGTTGCACACTTGTGCCACAACATTTGATTCCATCCGTCGGGATTTCCCCGAATCATCGTATCACAGTACGCGGATCATCAACCATAACCTTTCATTTACTAACCCTAGTATGAGCACCTCTCCCCATGAGCTTGGCCTCCCGGTGAAGACCAACTGTCAACCTGGGAACTGCACAGGGCTTGGCCGGACAGTTCACCTTACTTCACATCATTTATCAACAACGGAGGCAGCCTCGGCATAACCCCTATGATGTGTGTTTAGAGGGAACCCATACTAAGATACATAAACTTCTAGTTAAGCCTTACCCATAATCAGGTATTGTGGGGGTACTCAATATTGGAAAGGTATCGCATCCAAACCAACATTAGTTTTTAATCAAAAATCACTATCTTCTCTTGGTCTTATTCACCTTCAAAATTCCTTTCATAATTTCACCATCATCATCTTATATCACCATGTTCCCATCTAGAGTAGTCAATTTTAGGCATTTAGCACTAGCCACTAATCATGAGGGGTGCTATCTTAGCTTGATGGACATAGACTAACTTAGATGATATTGTCCTACTCTAGATTAAGTGAATCATGAATCAAAAAGTACTTTGACAAAGTAAAGTAGTAAAACTTGAAAGTAAAGCTTGTAATAAAACTGGGATAGGCTTAGTAAAGATAAAACAAATGGTGAGGTGCTTTGCCCTTGAGAGCTTTGCACTTTGCAAGTGTATTAGCTTGCCTTGATTGTTGTACTGATCAAAGTGGTCCTCCTCTCCTTGAGTGTACACCTCCTCCTCCTCGGCGTACTCCTCGGTACTAGCGTCTAAATACGAGTATGATACACACAATCACCACACAACTCAAATACTAAGCTAAGCACACATATGAATCACTCTTACTAAGCTATCATAACACATGCTTATTATGTGAGTTGATTTAATTATTATTCTTAAGAAAAATAATTTCCTCTCATTATATATATTAATTTAGGTTTCTTTTTATTTCTTGAGAGAAAATAATTTCCTCTCATTAAGTCTTATTAAGATTTAATTTCCTCAATTAATATCATATGACCTAGGTTGACCAAAGTCAACCTCTTCATAATTATTATTTGGGAAAAGATTTAAATGAGGTTCATCACCTCATGCTTTTTAATAACTCATGGTTAGTGATTTAATATCATCAACTAATTTAATATAAATTTAACATGACCATGGTGTCTTTCTCATAGTAACTTAGTGTAGACAAGATTTAAATAAGAGAGATGCTCTCATACACATTAATAAGAAATATGCTTATTTACAAAGTACTTTAAATAGCCATAGGGCCAATTTTTAAACAAGGACATGATCATGCAAACACTGATACAATATTTTTACATATTCTGATAGCTATGTTGAAATGTGATTTTTGAGAGTTGGTTTCATCTTAAAAGCATTTTTATTCAATTTTTAATAATTAATTGAAGTAGAAAAAGGCCCTGCCTTGTTTATTTTCTCAGATTAATTCGACAAATAATCTAGGTTTGGGGCCAGTGTAGTTTTGTAGATATTTTCACAAGGTTTCCAAATATATAAAATTTGTCAAATTTGGTTGGGTAGATTTTATTCTATTAATTTTTGAAAACAGCATCAGAGGCTAATTAATTAAATTCGAAAATCTCAATTTGAATCCTTGGGCCTAGGCGGGAAACTAAACGGGCTGCACAGCGGAAAGGAAAGTGGGCCGGCCCAGCAGCGCGTCCACGCAGCGGGCCGCCTGACAGCGTGGGGTCCACGCGTCAGTGGGTTTAAAACCCCGAATCGGTACAGAGAGAGGTGAGCCGTAGGATTAGAGGGGGATCGGACGGACGACAGACGTCGTCTCCGGCGAGAAGCGGCCACTGGCGCGGCGAGGCTAGGGGGTCGACGGCTCACCGGCGGCGCGGCGAGGCTCGGCGACGTGCGGCGGCGACGTTGTCGAGGTAGAGGAAGCAGAGGGAAGCAGTGGCGCGGGCTGAGGTGGTCTCCTTCTCCGGCGATCTTCTCAGCACCGCCGCGGGCTCCGAGCTTCAAATTCCGGCGAGGGAGTGGCCAATGTGGAGGGGGAAGGGGCTAGAACTGCTCAAGGGTGAGAGGGAAGAGTGTTGGTGTGGTGGATTTGAAGAGAGGAGGTCCCCTTTTATAGCGGCGAGGGGTGCTGCGGCTCTGGCGGTGACCTCATCGTCGGCGACGCGGCTACAGCGGCGCAGGGGCACTGGCGATGACGCTCGTGTGTGGGCGACGTCAGTGCGGTCACGCTGGGCCTGATTGCGGTGAAAACGAGGGCGAGACGAGCTCGTGCGCATGACGGGAGCAGCCGGTACCGTGGCGGACGTCGGCGAAGCGGGCGTCGTGCACAGGGTTCCCGCGGGCCAGTGAGGTTGTCCACCGTGTTGCTGGTGACGTTGTGAAGCTGGTGGCGCAGAGAGACGAGGCAGAGGTCAACGGGGCTGCTCGGGCGTCGACGTGGCCGGGCGCGTCTGGGGCGCACGCCATGCACGCTCTGGCGTGCGTGTGCATGCCTGGGCGCGTCTGGGCGTCGTGTGACTGGCGTGTCTGGTGCACGGCTTGGTCGAGCAAGGTGTCGAGGAGGTCCAGGAGGGTGAGTGGCACACTGTGGACATGGTGGTGCATGCTCAGATTGGCCAGATGAGAGAATGGCATGGTGAGCTCATGCCATGCCACGGCATGGCATGGTTTTCATCTATTGATGATGCCATGGTGTACCAAAGTTTGTCTGGGGTGCTTGGCAGGTTAGAGAGGGGTCAATGTAGTACTGGTGATGAGCTATGCTTGATGGTGGAGGCCATTGTCCAAAGGTTTTTACAATGCACAAGGTTGGCAGATTCATGCACACCAAGTGTTTGTTGAAATGGCCGCAAGAACTTTACTTTGGAATTTTTGAATGAATTTTGTAGGGTTTGATTCATATATTATTTGCAGTAGAATGGTGGTGTTGGTGTTCAAAATGAAGATTGTTTGCAAAAATCCAAATTGGTATGATCTTCACATTAATATAAAGTCCTCACTTGTCACCTTTATTCTGGTCAACCAAGTCAACTCTAGCCATGGTGGTCAACATGAAAGTTCATCACTTTGACATAGTCTTGGATGACATGGCTTTGGTTCAACAAGTTTAGTGTAAGAAATGATTTAACCAGAGGGGTAAAGAGGGGATCATGTTATAAAGTGCACAATTGACCATCATCATATGTGAGATGGTTTTGAGTTTAAATTTGATTTAATTTTGGTTTCTTTGATGCCTTTAGGTTTGTTTGAGTTATATAATCATTTTAGAAACAAAAGATCAGGCCATGGTGGCCTTTGGTGATGGTTTGCATTTTTGCCCTATGTGTATGTGAGGGTTTGGCTCACACTTAGCATTTTTCTTTTATTTACTCAAAGTGATTTATTATGATCATAGGTTAGGGTTTATTAGCAAATGATAATCATATCAACACTCATCATGGCAAATGCACCAAAGATAATCACTCATATGCATGCACTTGTATGTGACACACTATGCATATAAAAAGTTTTTGTTGGTTGCAAATTTTGAGTACTTGATCTCTCCTTGATTTGATTATTGTTAAAACTTGGGATGTTACAAACCCTTCCCCCTTACAAAAGATCTCGTCCCGAGATCTTAAAGAAAACTAGGTGCTAAAGAGGTCTGGGTATTCCTTCTTCATATCTTCCTCTCGCTCCCAGGTGGCTTCGTCTTCAGTGTGATTGCTCCACTGAATCTTCAGGAACTTAATACTCCTGGTGCGGGTGGTTCTGTATGCTTCTTCCAAGATACGAATGGGCACTTCTCGATACGTCAAATCTGAGTTGATGTCCACCGATCTGTGATCAATATTCTTGAACACTTCAGTCTTCTCCGGTACTTCAAGGCACTTCCGGAGCAATGAGATGTGGAACACATTGTGCACAGCCGCCATTTCTTCCGGTAGTTCCAGTTGATAAGATACTTCTCCGCGGCGGCTCAGAACCTTGAAGGGTCCGACATATCGGGGCGCGAGCTTTCCTTTCACCTGGAATCTCTGCATTCCTTTGAGGGGTGACACCTTGAGATAAACAAAATCTCCAATTTCAAATGTCATCTCTCGGCGTCTCTTGTCGGCGTAGCTCTTCTGTCTTGATTGCGCCGTCTTGAGGTACTCGCGAATCTTGTGCACCTTCTCTTCGGCTTCTCGAAGAACATCCGGTCCAAAGACTTGGCTTTCTCCGACTTCTGACCAATTCAGAGGGGTACGGCACTTTCTTCCATACAGGGCTTCAAAGGGGGCCATCTGTAAGCTGGCTTGATAACTATTGTTGTACGAGAATTCTGCGTAAGGCAAACAGTCTTCCCACTTGGATCCATATTCCAGTACACAAGCTCTCAACATGTCCTCAAGTATCTGGTTGACTCTCTCAGTCTGTCCGTCAGTCTGGGGGTGATAAGCAGTGCTGAAATTCAGCCGGGTTCCAAGTCCTTCATGTACTTTCTGCCAGAATCTTGAGGTGAACTGCGATCCTCTATCTGACACTATTGACTTGGGGGTCCCGTGCAGGGCTACTATTCTGGAGATATACAGCTCTGCTAACTTTGGGCCTTGATAAGTGGTTTTGACGGGGATAAAATGGGCTACTTTGGTTAATCTGTCTACCACTACCCAAATAGAATCATTTCCCCGGCTAGATTTGGGCAGTCCTGTGATAAAGTCCATTCCGACTGAGTCCCACTTCCATTCCGGAATCTGTAAGGGTTGCAACAGTCCGGCGGGTCGTTGGTGTTCTGCCTTGACTCTCTGACAGATATCACACTTAGCTATGTAGCTCCCGATTTCTCGCTTCATCCCATGCCACCAAAATTGTTCCTTCAAATCTTGGTACATCTTGGTACCTCCGGGATGGATAGAGTATAAGGTGTCATGGGCTTCCTGCAGTATGACTTGCTTCAATTTGAGTCTGACGGCACACATAGGCGACCGTCGTACCAAAGTACTCCTTCTTCATCTTCCGTGAATCCCGGTGCCTTTCCTGCTGCCATTTGACTCTTGATCCCGGCAATGCTTGCATTTCCCTTCTGGGCTTCCTTGATTTGACCAATCAAAGTAGGTTGCAGCTCTATGCTGGCTAGGTACCCTTCACTAACTAGCTCCAACCTAAACCGTTCAAACTCTTCATGCAGGCTAGGTTGTTCTGCTGCGATCATGGAGTTCAGCTGACACGGCTGTCTACTCAAGGCATCTGCTACCACGTTGGCCTTGCCGGGGTGGTAGTGGATTTCCATATCATAGTCCTTTATCAGTTCCAACCATCTCCTTTGCCTCATATTTAGCTCTTTCTGGGTGAAGATATACTTTAGGCTCTTGTGATCTGAATAGATCTCGCATCGATTACCCATGAGGTAATGACGCCAAACTTTCAATGCTAACACTACGGCTGCAAGTTCGAGGTCATGGGTTGGGTAGTTTTGCTCATGTTGTTTCAACTGCCGGGACAGATAAGATATCACCTTTCCTTCTTGCATCAACACACATCCAAGACCAATCTTAGATGCGTCACAATAGACGTCAAAGGGCTTGGTGATGTCCGGCATGATTAGGATGGGGGCTGTGGTTAGTCTGGTTTTAAGTTGCTGGAAGCTGGCTTCACATTTATCAGTCCATTCAAACTTCTTGTCTTTCTTTAACAGCTGTGTCATTGGCCGGGCAATGCTTGAGAATCCTTCAACAAATCTGCGGTAATATCCGGCTAATCCAAGAAATGCACGGACCTCGGTCTGTGTGGTTGGGGTTTTCCATTCTTCAACGGTTTTGATTTTGGCTGGGTCTACAGCAATTCCTCCTGCAGACAAGATGTGTCCCAGGAATCCAACTTCTTTCAACCAAAACTCGCACTTGCTGAACTTGGCGTACAACTTGTGCTGCCTAAGGGTTTCTAGGATAACCTCCAAATGTTGCTCGTGTTCCTCTTCGGTTTTGGAGTAGATAAGGATGTCGTCGATGAAGACAACGACAAACTTATCCAGGAAGTTCATGAAAATCTTATTCATGAGGTTCATGAAATAGGCAGGGGCATTGGTTAATCCAAATGACATGACATTGTATTCATACAACCCATATCTGGTGGTAAAGGCAGTCTTGGGGATATCCGATGCACGAATTTTCAGCTGATGGTAACCAGTCCTAAGATCAATCTTAGAGAACACTGTGGCACCGGTCAACTGGTCAAATAGGTCTTCTATCTTTGGCAAGGGGTATTTGTTTTTGATGGTGACATCATTAAGTTTACGGTAATCCGTACATAACCGGTTGGCACCATCCTTCTTATCCACAAACAACACTGGTGATCTCCAAGGCGACGCACTTGGTCGAATCAGACCCTTGAACAACATATCATCCAGTTGCTTCTTCAGCTCTACTAACTCTGCTGGGTTCATGCTATAAGCTCTTTGGGCTATAGGTCCGGTTCCAGGAATTAACTCGATGATAAACTCGATATCCCGATCCGGGGGCATACCGGGTAGATCATCCGGGAACACATCAGCGTATCGACATACGACCCTGATCTGATCCAGAGTTGGCTTGGCTTCACTTTGGTTGCAGGTGAAATTTCTGGGTAGTTTTTCAGAAACATGTTCTATGGTTATTCCGGTGCTACTAGTCATGGTGATGGCCTTCTTGGCGCAGTCTATCAATCCATGATGTTTCGCCATCCAATCCATACCCAGTACTACCTCCAATCCTTTTGTTCCCAGAACAATCAAATTTGCGAAAAACATTATTTCTTGAATTCTTATGGGTACTTCTTTGCAAAATTTTCTAGCTTTAGTGGTTGATCCAGGTATTTGAACTATCATGACATGTTTCAGCTGATGGGTTGAATCTTACTAGTGCTCACAAAATCTTCAGTAACAAATGAATGCGATGCTCCTGAATCAAACAATACTCTTGCTGGTATTGAGTTAACAGAGAACATACCCAGCACCACATCTGGTGCTTCCTGGGCTTCTTCGGCGTTCATGTGGTAGAGGCGACCTCCGCGGTTGTGCGGGTTGTTGGGGGCGAACTTCTTGCCGGTGGAGACACGGCGCTGCTGCTGAGCTGGTGCAGATGGGTTGCCTGCGAGCTTGGCCAGCCTTT